>OU342737.1:116190292-116790292 GCA_910589765.1 Avena atlantica | reverse complement strand
TGGTTTCACTGAATCCAACGGTATAAAATTTGTAAAAATCTAACGTGGCATTCAAAAGTTATAGTAGTTTGAAGTTTGGATCTAAATCAGGTTTTAAATTCTGTTTTTGAATTAAACCCTGCCACGCGTCGCAACCTTACTGGTGCGTACCGCTTCGCGCGGATCAGCAGTCGCAGGCCGTAGGATCCAACTTAGATCTAACGATCCAGACGCGCGCGTACCTCTTCGGCCTAGATCTATCCTAGCCCTACGATGCAAATCCAACGGACCAAACCATCAAGCCACAAACGGGCGGCGCTGGCGGCGTTGACTAGCGGCGGCGCGTCTGACTACGGCGGCGCCGGCATTCTACATCGTCCGCGAGAGGGAGAGGGGTCTTACCAGGTTCGCCGGAGGTTGCTGAAGCTCGTCGTGGTACTGGCTTGCGGAGGGGCGTTCGGAGATGGGCTCTAGATCTCGTCGGAGTTGCGTCTGGCATCGGGTGGGTGTTGTCGGAGTTGTTGCCGAGGTTCTGCGTCGCCCTAACAGGAACCAATGGGTTTAGAAGATGCGCAGGACAATTGTGAACACGCTCGGGTGAATAAGAAAGCAAGGGGCGCTCGGGACTTACTGAGATTGCTCGCCGGAGTTGGGGTGGTCGTCGGGTGCTTACGGCGTCAAGCGAACACGGCGACCTGGGGAAGTATAGGATGCTCTGTTGTGGTTAGAAGGTGCGCAAGAGGATTACTAAGCGTCTCGAACAATCCAGAGGGGAAGGGGCGCACGGGGCTCACCTGAATCGGTCGCCGAAGTTGGCTCTGTCTGCGGCGGTCTCGAGCGAGTCATGGGCAGCCTGGTGGCGTGAGTGTGAGATTGACTGGGGGAAAATGATCGTGGGGACGTGGGGATTTTATAGCCGGTGCCTCGACAGGAAACGTCTGTGTTTAATTGCCCAATTAAGCCGCTCCATCACCGGCAGTCACTGCAGCTGCGACGTGGTCGCGGGCGTGGTTTGAGGAAGACGATGACAGCGTGGCCAGGGCCCGCTTGTCAGTGATGGGTGCGAAATGGGGGTGGGGTCTGTTTGTCGGCGACTGGCTGTGTGCGTTTGCGCGTGAGAAAAGAAAAGGAATTCCCCGGGTGGGCTAGTTGGGCTCGTTCCTCTGCTGGGCCAGTTTCCTGGCGCTCGGCCCTTTTCCTTTGTTTAGTCTTTTTCTTTTTCTCATTCGATTTTCTGATTAGGTTTTCAAATAGTTTCAAAATGAATTTGAATTCAAATCTTTCTGAGGTCTTGCAGGGGTGACTTGGTCTCAGAAATGAGTCAAAGCTCATGGGGTTGCCTTGCAAAGGCTTGTTTAGACTTGGATTTCAAACCACCAGAGACTTAGCACTAATTTACAAATGTTTGAAAATAGAGGTTTTGAAATTAGAAAATTTTTGGTTAAACTTTTACACCTGATATTTCCAATAGTGGGGCAAGCAAACAAGTTCCTCAACATTTAAGCTTCAAAAGGTGATGGCCTAATGAGTGAAATTTACTCACATGAAATCATAGCACAAGCCTCTGTTTTTGAGAAGAACCCTAAATGATGATGAATGCTTAGATGATATGAATGAGTTTTGGAATATGAATTTAGGGATGTTACAGATCTGGACATTCACTATCACCCTGGTAAAGCCAACGTGGTAGCCGATGCCCTTAGCAGATTGTCGTGCCGCTTGAACTCCATGATTTTGAAGGAGCAACCAAGTCTGCACAAAGAGCTAGAAGATTTTTGAATAGAATTAGTAAGTGAAGGATTTTTGTCTAGCATAGAACTCCAGCCCACTTTGATCAGTTAGATTAAAAAGGCGCAGAAGGGAAATGCTAGTATTGACGGAATCAAGCGTCGTATCGGTACAGGCAAAGTACCCGGATTCACCGAGGACGAAGAAGGAGTTTTGTGGTACAAAGGACGCCTTTGTGTACCAGCATATTCCAAGTTGAAAGGAGTTATTCTGAAGGAGGCTCATGATACTCTTTATTCTATCCATCCTGGAGGAACTAAGATGTATCAAGATTTAAAAGAGCAATTTTGGTGGCATAAGATGAAGAGAGAAATCGGAAGCTATATCGCCAAGTGTGATATATGTCAGCGAGTCAAGGCAGGACATCAAAGACCCGCTGGATTGTTGCAACCCTTGCAGATTCCGGAATGGAAATGGGATTCTGTAGGAATGGACTTTATCACTGGACTACCTACTTCTTGTACGGGAAATGACTCTATTTGGGTCATAGTGGACAGATTGTCCAAAGTCGCCCATTTCTTGCCTGTCAAGACCACATATCAGAGTTCAAAACTAGCAGAGTTGTACATCGCTAGAATCGTTAGTTTGCACGGAGTCCCCAAGAACATAGTATCGGATCGAGGAACTCAGTTTACCTCGAGATTCTGGAAGAAAGTTCAAGAAGGGTTTAGGAACCTCGAGATTTCAGTACCGCGTATCACCCTCAGACCGATGGACAAACGGAGCGAGTAAATCAAATACTCGAAGATATGCTTAGAGCATGTGTGTTAGAATATGGATCCAAGTGGGAAGACTGTCTGCCGTTTGCATAATTTTCATACAACTACAGTTATCAAGCCAGCTTGCAAATGGCCCCATTTGAATTTATGTACAGAAGAAAGTGTCGCACCCCTTTGAACTGGTCGGAAGTAGGAGAGAGTCAGATCTTTGGACCCAACATCCTACGAGAAGCAGAAGAGAAGGTTCACAAGATTCGTGAGCACCTCAAGACCGCCCAATCCCGACAGAAGAGTTACGCCGACAAGAGACGTAGAGACCTCGCCTTCAACATAGGAGATTTTGTTTATCTGAAAGTGTCGCCATTGAAGGGAATGCAGCGTTTCCAACTCAAAGGAAAGATAGCCCCCAAATATATCGGACCTTTCAAAATTCTGAACCGTCGAGGAGAAGTGTCGTATCAATTGGAACTACCCGAAGAGATGTCAGCCGTGCACAATGTGTTCCATATCTCGTTACTTCGCAAGTGTCTCGAAGTCCCCGAGAAGACCGAAGTGTTCAAGAATATCGATCACCAGACCATAGGGATCAACGATGACCTAACCTATCCCGAAGTACCCATCCGTATTTTGGAATAAGCTTTCCGAACCACCAGAACCCGAAGCATCAAGTTTCTCAAGATTAGTGGAGCAACCACACAGAATAGGAAGCTACCTGGGAACGCGAAGATCACATCAGGACGGAGTTTCCCGATCTCTTCAAATCCTAGGTAATCTTTTCGTCCTTTTTCAAATCTCGGGATGATATTTTGTTTAAGGGAGGAAGGTTTGTAACATCCTAAAAATATTAAACTAGAATCATCAAACTCTAATCATCAAATTTAGGGTTAACAAAAACTTTTCTAATTAAAATGATGAAGGCATGCATATGTGTATGCATTTAATTTGAAATTCTTTTGAACCACCTTGTTTGTGTGTTTCCTTGCTTGTAAAATGTTTCTTAGGTTGTTCGGAAAGACAAATAAATCAAAACCAATAAAATAAAGGAATGGTCATTTTGACCAATTTAACTCCCATGCCTACTTTGGTTGTCTCAAACTTTCAGAACCTAATGGAAACTTTTCTGGATCTTTGCACCCCTTGAATGTACTCATAACAAGGTATCAAGGCCCACTTTGTGATCATCCAGAAACTTTCAAATGCATAGTTTAAATGACAATTCAAAATTGAATCTTTATCATATGGGAAGATCCCACTTTTTCAAAAACCACTCAAACAAGCTCAACTTTCAAAACCCAAGCATCTGCAGACTCACCAGCACCAATCTAGCAAACCCACCAAAAAACTTTTCAAAATTCAAAACTTGATTTCATGCGGCCATTTCATCAAACAGGTTGCAGACACAAATCATACAAAATCTAAACACTGTAGTGAGCCTTGATTGAAGCCTAACTTGTTCCCTCTCTGGACACCACTAGCCTTAGTAGATCATCTAACAACCTAAACTAACCCTTAGCATCACTGTAAGCTTGGCATTGCCATCAATGGTGAAAAGCCTAGCACACCCATGTCACCCCCATGTCGACAGCAAGCTAGGAAGAGAAGCAAGCCTAGCCAGCATGTCTGGGAGGCAGCCCACCGTCCACCGCCACTCCCTGTCCCAGCCGCGAGCGTGGCCAAGCCCTGGACCACACGCACGAACCATGCCAACCTCGCCAGCAACCATGCCGAGCGTGCGCCCGAGCGCCACCCTCGACCAGCGCCCACAGACCGCGCGCCGCCTGCACCGTGTGCACACACGATCACCACCGACCCAGGAGACTGCCAGACATCCTTGTTCGCCGTCCCGTGACGCACATCCACCGCTCACTGTCGAAGACGCCGCCTCTGCCGCGCAGAGCATCGCATGTTCCAGACCAAGCCGCACCGCCCCACGCCTCAAAACCATGTCGTTGAGCATCGCCAGGGAACACCGCACCGCCCCTACCTTCGCCCATGCCAATAGCCGCCTATAACATCGCCCCCGATGAGCTCACCGTGCGCCCCGTCGGTCCCCTCGCTCGACTATAAATAGAGGCCACCCCCAGTCGATTTATTCACACCATCTCACTCCCCTCTCCTCACTGATCGTGCCACACCGTTACCGGAGCAAGGCGAGCACCACCTCACCGGAATTTCACCGTAGCCCGCCGCCTCTAGAGAAGAAGGGCGCCATCGATTTCGTCCACCCCAGGAGCTGCCGCGACCACCCCTGAGTTCGTCGTTGTTGACTTCGTCGTTTGCCCACCTCGCCGACCCTCGCCTGCACCCCGGTGAGCCCCCAGCACCCCTCACTGGCCGCGCTAGGTTTCTTTCTCGTCGGCGTTGCTCAACGTCGATGATGACTCTCAGCCGTTGGATTAGAACTAGATCAAATGATCCACATCGCCCCGTACCGCTTTGCCTCTCCCTGTCTCACTAACGAGTGGGGACACCCACTTAAGCATCCCGCGAGAGCACTGCGCTTAGCAGGCCGGCCCGTTAACTTTTCCCGCGCAGCCCATTTATTTGAATTAAACTTTTTCCATTTTATTTCAAACTCACTTCTATACCCAACTTCAAAAATCAACCCAGATCGATTCAGTGCACCAAATTGAATGAAACCAATTTTGTTAAAAAGGTCTGAGAATGCTGAATCCAAGCCCGTTGGATTCAAGTCATTTGGATCTATAGATCACCCATGGTAAAAATAACAAGGCAGAAGCTTTTCTGCATTCAAACATTTTTCAAATTTAAACCATAATAGCTTTTGAGTTGATTCCAACTCTCAAAAATCACATTTAACCATACCTTTCAGAATATATAAAAATATATAGGTTTACCTTCAGAAATAATGTTCAAGTAATAAAAGAATGCTACATAGGCATTTCTAGCCACTTTAAATAATTAAAATAAAGGGTAGAACCTTATTAAATTGTGACACCACTTTAAATCATATTACCATGGACTAAAATATGTGGTGATGACATGTGTCAACATGATCCCATGTTTGGTTTGGAGAATATTAAATCTTAAGTAGTTTTTCAATGAGTAGAAATTACTTTTCTAAAAATAAAAGGAATTAAACCAAGCTTTAATCTTGTAATGTTAGTGATGATGTTAGATCATCTATAGGACCCTTGTGTGTGATGATTGCAAGTAGTTAAGTATTGTTTGGTGATTGTGTACCTCGTATTTATTTATAGACGCTAGTACCGACCAAGGATACGAGGAGGAAGGAGGATACTACGAAGAAGAAGCCGAGGAGAACTTCAACCACTGCTCTACACAAGGCAAGCTAAAACTTGCAAGATACTCTACTTTAGCAAGCGTAATACTACTAGTGAATGTGCAAGCTAACACTTGCAATTTAGCAAGCTTATACTGATATTGTGCAAGCTTTATTAACTAAGCGGACCAATGCAAGCTAACCCTTGCAAGATACCCTACTAATGCCACAAACCACTACTTGTTACTATGCCTACTATATGCCTTAAGCATATATGATCCAACCCACTTGACCAACCAATCCTAGTTTTTACTTACAAGCTTTATACTTTATTTCTTTATCAAAGCTATTACTTAGAGTTTACTTAAGTGAATTATAGATACTAGAAAGATATTTGAAGGTTGCATAAAGAGCATAAAATTTGGGCTAAGCTAGATAATCTTGATGTCATCTTAAGGCATGAGATTAAACTTAGTTAGAACTCCACTAGTTCACCACCCCTCATTATTGCTTACCCCCACCTGTAGATGCTAGTGCTAAGCATAAAACTTGATCAACTTTAGATGGGAATACTTGGTGGAAAAATGGTTATGAAAACCTTGGAATGATGGATCATTCTATTGAAATGTTTTGGACATGTGTTTCCAAACACTTGATGATTTTGGTGATGAAAATGATGAGGCATGAGCCTTAGCCCTTCATAAAACTGATGGTTGTCTGGATGCGATACCATTCCAATTTTATCGTACAACCACAATACCCGAAGATTGGGTAGGGCTTGACTAGAAACTTATATACCTTAGTATTAGTTCCCTCACGGCCAAGTTCTGAGCTGAGGATACCTTGTGATGATTGTCCACCTGTGCATTACCCAAGATGACAGTTGGTCATGGTTGGGAGGCCAAACTCACAAGAGAGGTGCTTATACTAGGGCATGTAATTGAAAGGTTAGGATTGATTATCCGCATACTGAGTATGGTGAATTCAGGATTTTTTCCTGACGGATGTATCGAATGTTGTGGTGAAAGTGTACAATCTCTGTAGAGTGTCAAACTATTCGAATAGCCACGTCCGCGGTTATGGACAGTTGGAGTGGCCATACTGTTCCCCCGTCAGACTTTTCAAAATGACTTGTGAAATGATTGGAAACTTTGACTTGACCACAACAGAGTTGTGATATGAAATACAAATTCCCACTTAGGAGTTATAAAATTGTGACGAGAATTCGTTGCTTCTAAACTTAGTAGAGATAAATCTGGCTTTTGCAAAACAACCCTAGAGCCTAGTGTCCTATTATCCAAAAAAAACCTTTACCTGTTAGTATTAGTTTGCGAGTACTTAAAGAGTACTCATGGCTTTGTCCCTGGCTATTCCCATGGACAGACTATGAAGAGGAGTACCTTGAGGATGGACCCCAGGAAGGTTACGACAACTAGGATCATCTCCCATCATCAGCATTTCCTGTGACCCCGAAGATGGAGCTTCGCCTACGCTACCGTTATTATTACGTATTCCGCTGCTTGATGTTGTATTAAGAACTGGATCATGAGATCCCTATTTGTGTAAGAACCTATGTATAGTTTGTAATGGATGATGTACTATGGTATCCAATTCTGTTATGTCTCGCAAAAATGGTAATCCTGGGATTGCGATGTATGGCATAACTGGCATCTGGGATTAAAAATCCGGGTGTTGACAGCTACAGCTAGATTTCTCCTTCCTAATTACTTCTCCTCCTTGTTGGCATGCTCCTTCTTTTACTGAAGCTACTGCCTGACCTTTATTTTCCTCTTGTTCTATGTAACATCCCAGCATTAGAGCCTAGAAATAAGTTGAACCCAGGTGTGTGCATTGCATTCACGCATAGAAAATCCGAATAATTTTCGCGCTTTTAAACAGAACTTGTCAAAGAGATTGAAGCTTCTCTTAGCTTGATGGAATTGAAGTGGATCATCAAGTTGACTAAGGGTATATCAAAATTGAAGCTTCTCTTAGCTTTCAATAAGATCTTTGCTAAAACCTCATTTTTGGTAAGAAAGATTTGATCTAAGGGTATATCAAAATTGTACCATAAGATGAACCTTAATATAATATGAATTATGTTTGATCATTAGGTGATCATACTATAGTGTTCCTTACAATCATTAATAAGTATCAAATTAAGGATATAAAACCAATAATAAGAATGTAACCACTATATCCTAAATTCCATCAGCATACATTCTGAGAATCATAGTAACACCTAATCTTAAAAACTCTTTTGAGGAATTGGAGTTGGAAAGAGATTAAGTCAAGATCATCCACTATATATATATATATATATTCTTCCTATACAATCTTGAGGGAAATTATCTCCATGTCTGTTGTTCATCGATGATTGGATAATTCCCCATTGATTCACAACTTCTTTTACTAATAGTCCTTAATCTATTAATTAATCCTATCAGAACATTTACTCAAATCTTCTAACAAAGGCATAGTCCATTAATAACCTTAATCCAATATAAGATATTAAGAAGATAATTTTCAGACAATAAAAGGTAGGATTGATGAAGCCCTGCTTAACCAACCAAGAACTTCAGTAATAAGTGATTAAAGTATTATAATGGTAATGCTCTGGTCACTAATATGGAATGCTTATAACTAGTATAGATAATATTGGTAGGTAGAATATGATTGGAACCTTAGTAAAGAGAAATGATCCTAGAGAAGTCTTTGCAAACCACATAAATATAATTTAGGGATTGAAGTGTAAGTCATGAGGGTTAAGTAAGTATAAGATGGTGTTATTCAACTAAAGCTAGTATAGCATAGAGTCATTAAAAGTGGTGTATTCATCTTTAAGGATAATTTACTTTAGAGTAAGAATAGTGAGGGGGGTTAAGGAAGGTTGGGAGTAGAGTTTGAAGGAACTATTGGTGGGATGGAAGATTGTCAACAGTAAAATAGTAGTTTCAACCAAGCAAGGATTGAGAAAACTATGAAGTATATTTATATCAAACTCATTGGATTCATTCCAAAGTTTAGAAGAATGATATATTGAATAATAAGATTTTAATAAGTAACCCTCAAACTAACCATGGTAATGGATTGAAAGAGGTATTATATCTAGGAAAGGAATTCCTTAATTAGAAACCCAAGGTGGATAAATATAGTTATATGTATAAATCATTTTCCTATTTTAATCATGGTAAGCATTCAACTCTAAATCTCAACTCAAACATAATATCCATCATATACCATTGATTCATCATCTGATGTCTATAACACTTTATAGAGATAGTTTCCTATAGCAAATTACATAAGCATATCTTTGTTAATTTCAACCATCCTCACTATATGTACTTAAGTATATTCACTTCTATAAAACACTCTAATTATAATTTTCTAATTTAAAAGGGAGATTTCATCCAATACTATACATAAAAGGCAATACACTTAGTTGTTAAATACTAAATCTTAAAAAGAATCTAAACCTATATAAATCCTAAAACCAAGGGTAATATTCCAAGATTCAAAACCCTAAACTTCTTTGTTATTCACATACATTGCTATTTTCCAAATTAATGGGAGTAATAATTACCATATCAATGTCTTTATATTTCATGCATCAAATAATGGTATAAAATCATTAAACTTATATATAAAGTTTCTATTCAAACTATGAGCTCATTAAAATTAAATTTATAAGCAAATAAGAACATATCATTCAATAAATCTCTAATTAAAGATAGAAGATAAAAATAATAAGAAGAAGTTTCTTCCATATATTAAAAAAGAGTTCTTATTGAGAAAATAAAAGAAATATAAAAAGAAGGCATAATAAAGGTTCACAAAGGTTGCCAAATATATTTTAATATTACTGCCAATATCTAGCAAATTAAACATACAAAGAAAAGTTCAAAAATCTAATTCAAATTTAAATCTGAATTAGAAAACAGAAAATAGAAAAAGGTTAAAACAAATAAAAAACTATACCTAGCCGCAGCCCAACACCCTATACCTATCTGACGCCTATGTGCATCCCACAACGGCCCAGTACCAGCCCAGGTTCTTTTTTGTCTGTGACTGACAAGTGGGGTCAGGAACGAACCGCGAGTTGAGCTAAAGAAGACGTCAGGGGGTTATCTGCAAAACGGTCATCGTCGTCACCGTCACGCACATAGGCAGCTCGCTGGCGGATCTCGTCGCCGCCCGATGCCGTCATCACCATCATTGCATCCAGATACTCGCCGCCGATGCTAGGAGGGGATAAGAAGGCCACCGCGACGCATCGTCTCAATCCCTATCCCCAATCCCTCCTTATCCTCTCAGATACGAACGAGACCGAACCCTAGCTCGCCGGAGCAACTCCTCGATGTTGAACTACGCCACCCCACACCATTCTGAGCCGTCATGGAGAAGCGCCAGCCTCCGTAGATCCTCTGGATAGAAGCGTGCATCAAGGGGAGCACTGGAGCGGGTGAATTTGGTCGATTTCCTTCACGACAGTTCGTCGGAATCCTCACCGGGGAGCTCGATTCCGGCCGCGCCTGTCCTCGTCAACCACTCGATCATCATTAGGGTGAGTTCCTGAATCTTCCAGCATCCTTGAATCATTTGATCTCTTTGTAAATCGCCGTTTCACTATAAGCCACCGTCGGAGCTCGTCGGAGCTGAGGCTCCGATGACCATTTCCGAGCGGCGCTGCCACTCCTAGGTTCAGTAGCTTACGCTGATTCGAACTAGACCTATTTCGCTTGCTGGGGTGTAGTAGATCGTCGCCGGTGACACTCACCGACGGCGGTGGTGATGCTGACGCCATCGTGACGTCATGATTGCACCATGTCAGCTAGTTTGACTGGTCTTTGCTAACGTGGCTGATGACGTGGCCCAGGGCCCACATGTCACTGACAGTGAGTAGAGAGGAGCTCAGTAACAAATGTATTTTCATTAGCTAGTGAGATGAGGTGGACCATGGCCCACTAGTCAGTGACTGGGGGATAGTTCTGGGTTCGGTGTAAAAAGTATTTTCTGTTAAAGAGTTAAAATCAAATGTTATAATTCAATTAATAATATTCCAGAAATCAAATAAAGGATTAAATCTTGTTTAATTAATAACTTTTGATTCATAATTCAGAAAAATGTGTATAATATATGAAAAAATTTAGAAAAATAAAATCTATAACTTAAACATATTATTAAATATTACTGAGATATTTATTTAAATAAATATCATTTAATAAAGATTTGATAACTAATGAAACTTTGATAATTCATATCTTTATAATAACAAATATTAATAATAGTAATAAAATACCAAAAAAATTAGAAAAAAATAAGAATTCTAATTTAAACTATAATCATGTATTATCATTTCACTTAATTAAATATTTATTATTTATTAAGTAATTATAAAGTAATAAGAATTATAAAAATCATATCTTATTATTCATAAATCATAAAAATAAATAGATATGCCAAAATGATCACAAAATATTATTTACATGTTAAAAATCTAATAATCTCCTTAAATAGAAAAATTAAATATTTTAATAACTCAAATTTAAACTTATTTACTTCATTAATAATTCATATAAAGATAAATAAAATTTATTAATACTCCTAAAATGAGTCAAATAAGTCTAATTAATAGTGTTAGTCTTAAATATTAATAATCTTATGCCATAATGGTTTAAAACATTATAAATATTCTTATTTTAGAAGAATCCACAACCTTAAATGAAGATTATCTCTAAGAAGAATTCCACTAATAATGAATCCTTCAAAGACAAATTGTAAATAATCAAATCTTTTCTAAACCATATTAATTACCAAATTACAAAAACTACTACAACACCATATAAATCCATAAGTAACTAAATAACATTATGTTGGGTTCATAAACTATACTCACTTGTCTATAAAAGAGAAATGATATTACTCCATACTCACATCAAGAAACCATACTCAAGTAACAGAATAAACATTCTTAAGTAACTTAAAGAACACATTTCAGATATACAAGATACCAATGTATAAGTACGATACTTTCAAAACTATCTATACTTTAAAGTTAACTTTAGTCTACAAAATCTTAATATAACACTATAAGCATTATTATATGTTTTATAGTTAACTTTGGTCTGAAGTGGTTAAACTATAAAGCAACTCAAGCCAAACCATATGAGCAAACAAATGACATCAACCACCACTAACTAACTAACGGTAAAGTTTGTTTAGACCTTAGAAGTGAAACCTTTTCTTCGAAGGTTATCCTTTTTGCCACTTTAAATCAGAAACCTTGTATAAGTAATCCTAACTAGTATGTCATAAGTATGGACACTTTATTCCTACATGTGTGTTGTTTACAACCACTCATAAACTCTAATCAAAGTACCACTAGGAAACTTATCTAAAAGGACCACACATTCCAAAGTAACCCTTTTCGGAATCCAAACCCTAGGACAACGTTATTCTCGGGATTTACGCTTAGAAAGTGCATCACATTACTTATGCAGAAAAGCATATTGCTTCTTTAAACATTATTTCTTACCGGACCAATGATGCTAATTTCAGATTTTGGATCTTATACATTGACTCGAAGACCGTGAGTGCATAATCTTGCAATCACAAAAGGCAAGTTCACACTTGCTCATGTACTTTGTTTAATTTCTGTAAAGTATTTTACAAATCCAGTGTTATCTTCACCTGCATTTGAAAAAGGTCAGAAAACACTATTTTCAATAATAATGAGAACTATTGATTACTGATCTAGGCTAATCAACTAATCTATTAAATCTGACAGTTGGGATACCACTGTTCAGAACTATATCACTTAGGACTTAACAACCAATGTCGCAGTGATTCTTGCACCGTATATTACGCGTTGACCATTTGATTTGGAATGGGACGGAGAAGTCAGCTGTATCTTATTCCTCTCGCATGAAGCCGGATGTGCAGGTCGTGGCTTTTATACTCGTAGCATGCATATTAATTGGTAATTCATAGAGGATATGCAGCATATGGGTGGGAACCCTCAACGTCCCACGATAGTTCTGGCATCTAACGGTTTGTACAAACCATTTCCATAATTCTTTATGTGGGAATGGTGTACACCAAGGAGGCATGCGGGGTCGCGAAGGGGGCAGTGATTGGCTTGGATCATCTTCTGGGCCCCACATCATGGAATTGTGGACGGGAATAAGCTGCGCGGTTTGTGCAACAAAGAGTTGATCTCTCATGGGTAAAGTAACGCACATCTGCAGAGTGTAAGAACTGTAACTTGTTACTCCCTGTTCCAGGAAGGAGCTGCGAACGCGGCGGGAAAGGAACCCCATGAAGGTTCTAGTAAATCCGTGAAGGCTGACGGACATAGCTTTTTAGAATAAAAGCAACCTTTGAAGAAATGTTTATGAAAACTTGCATTGCCTACGACCTACGGTCTGTGGTTGTAGATATAGTGCATCAAACACTTATTTTCTAGTGAATTTGCTGAGTATGCTCGTACTCAAAGTATCTTCTTAACCCTTGCTAGATTCTGAAGCCCGAGTAGACAACCACCACATCAAGTTATGCTCCAGGACTTATCTTGCTCAGCTAAAGATTTTCAATAAAGACAAGGAAGACAACATATACCTCAACTCAAGTGAAGACGAAGTTACTGATTAGATAGTAATATAATCTCTAGCCAAAGAACCTATCTCTGTAGTGCGTTGCAATAGCCGCAACACCAAAACCATAGTTAAAATACTAGTTCTAGTAGTATAATTGTTTTTGCGTTGTTTATCTTTGATTCTTCTTCATAAGAAGTTCTTTCTCTCTCTTAAACCTAGAGTGTTCTCTGGATCTTGTGTAAAGAGTAAGTTGTAACCTTTAGCCATGTATTGGACCCGCTGTGTTTCTTTTGTGCCATTCTGAGGGATGTAATACTAGTGAACGGTGTTTCATTGGTGTTATGTCCACGACTATAGTATACTACATCGTGCAGTGGTATGCTGGGTCACCGCAGTTGGTATCAGAACATATGCTTTGACCTTAGGTTGGAAACCTAGTAAATGGGTAGATCATGTAGGACACATCCTAGCAATAATAAAGAGTTCTTTAGTGATATGAGGGATATTCACTTGAGAATAATCCTGTTATGTTACTAGTGCGATAACTCTTTTATATGATTGCAATTCCAATCATTACCCAAGAGTTTTAACTCTATGTGACTGATGATAATTTCTTATCCACAGTTCCACATGGCACCTCGATATCCACCCCGGAATGTTCAAGTGAGGAACAGGACGTTGGATGACTACGGAGGGGATTGGACAAACAATCTTCGACAACTTCTATGGAGTTTGGAATGTGAATCAAGACTTATGCTCAAGATTTACACTTTCTATGATGGGCAGGTATTAGCTAAATACCGTGTCATGATCATGTTACCCAAGAAGTTAGGACTTAAGGGAGAAATGCCAACAGGAGAGGCAAGGTGCATGGCATCTGCATATCAGATTGTCGTAGCAGCAGCCATAACCATGATCCGAGAGCATAAATCCCACGCTTTAGAAGGTAGTACTCATACTATTATACCCCATGAAACCTCAAACTCAGAGCATGAGTTAGACCACTCTACCTTAGTCCAAACTAAACCTACTCTAGCTGTAGAATATATTAATCGTTATCGGTCTTTGCTAAACACTCATAACACTCACCAAGTCTTAGTTCAGGAGCTGGATACGGTCATTGAGGATTTTACCGATCCTGATAAAGCAATGGCTCGTAGGAAGAAGTTAGATAAAGAAGCTAGGCATCCCAAATACATACCTCCAGGAGAGGTGTTTGAGGAAACTGAGTTCGATGACCCAAACTCAGAAAATTATGCCTATTACCAGAATGACTTCAAGCCACCTGAAGACTTATGGACCAAGTACAATGCCGAACAATAAGAATGGAATAAAGTTATTCCAAATAAACCTGAGGCTAAGAAATATGTATGGGAAATAGAATCTCAAGGTAAAACCATAGGGAATCCTATACCTTGTGATACATGTATTGAAGATGAGACCAACTATAACCATAGAGAGCCTTATGGACCATATGGGGGTGATACTAATCCAATCAACTTAGAAGAGTATCCCAATAGCTACTACACCAATCTGTATGACTGGATCCAAGAACAAGTTAAGGAACCAACTTACTATGAGGAAGCGTTGCCAGAAAATCCGAACTATTCGGTGGAAGATTACGCCAACTCTAGTCATTTTTCAATGACCAATCTCAGTCTCGGTACTTCTAATCAAGATTACGCACCTCATGGATGCTCCTATGCTCCAGAAGGCAGTCGTAGGACTTCACATCATCATGGACGGAACTCCAGGAAGCACTAGAGGAAGATGAAAGTAAAAAAGGAACGACATCCCAAGGGATGAGGGTTTGAATAATGTATATAGAGGGTAATGCGTATTGTAGTTTGAAAGGTTTGTCGGAATAAGTGAGGATATATCCACAGGAACAAGAAGTTCTTGTAAGATAGTGGTGCAAATAGGTATGGAGCAAACCGTTGGAATATCTAGTACATTTGTAAATTATCCGAAACCTATGTATAATAGATGGTATCTGTTTGGTTGTTTATCGACTTTTGGATCTTATTGATTTTTCTTGATTGACTAGATCTGTACATGAAGTTTAATTAGGTGTGCAAATGAATGATGCAACACCCAGTTTACTTGATGTTATAGACCTAGATAGGAATGGGAATCCGTGTAAGGGAGCGAAGAATTTTAAAGATCAAAAAGGAAGACTTACGGGAATGAAGAAGTAAGATATAAGGAGTGTTAACACCACTTAGAGGATAGATAAAGCATAAATTATTCCTAGCCAGACCCAAGAAGGAAGTTTGGTATAGAATATGTATGGAACCACAAGATATAATAAACTTAAAGCTTAATCAAAGTGGGTAATATTACTAAGAAGTAAAGGAATAGTTGTACCAAGTTCATGGAAGTGTCATGAATAAGTACAAATAGTTAGCTTTGGAACCAATATGGTATTCAAGATCTGACAATACCGAGTAAATGCGAGAAGAATGTGGAAAACCATAAGGTAATATACACACCCTAGGACGATTCGCAGCTGGTAATAATAATCCGCAACTGGAATTTGATCCATAGCTAGTAACTAATCCCCAGTGGGTATTTTATCCGCAGCCGGTAGTTGGTTAAAATAGTGAACCAAATCTTAGTAAAAATTGCATAAAGAGCATTAAATTTGGCCTAAGTTAAGTAAGACCTAAGAAAGTTAACAGATTTGAAGACAATCGCTTGGCAAGATGCTTTGCAAAGTCCAGTTTATTCAGCAAGAATGTCCCAATAGTAAGTACGACATTTAGTGCTGAAAGATTTGCTTCGGAGATCCACAACTATGTGGATGCATCGTATAATCTTTCATTGGACCTTAAACCATTAAAATATAAACTGAACAGGAACCAACATTTTAGTTCCAGAATCAATGACTTCTATGTATGGAGTTTCAAAATTATTAAGTAAAACTTAAGGGGGAGAGTAAACATTAGGAATGAAAGTTGAATAAAATACTATAGGAAATAGATAAAAGTCATTTAAAAGAAAACTTTAAGGAGGTATAAACATGAGGATGATAAAGGATATATTTAACAATCAAATTTAAAAAGAAACAACTTTTAAGTAACCTTAAGAAGTAATATAAAACCCTAATTAAACAAGTGTCAAGGATAAAAAAATTCGATGGGTATGGACAAATTGAGTTCAAATCCAATCTTGAAAGGAATACCAATATCAGTGGTATAGTGATAGGGATAGTAAGATAGTCTATTGACTATTAAAACGCGTATACAGAAACTTAAGAGCTCATGGTAGTGAGAACCTCCAAACTGTACTTAAAATAGTGATGAAGTTGATGCTTCAAGAAAAAGAATTGAATCAGGATAT
Organism: Avena atlantica; assembly: GCA_910589765.1. Taxonomy (NCBI): domain Eukaryota; kingdom Viridiplantae; phylum Streptophyta; class Magnoliopsida; order Poales; family Poaceae; genus Avena; species Avena atlantica. The sequence continues at coordinate 116,773,625 of OU342737.1, read as the reverse complement.
CTAATCAGGTTATGAAATACTCCAGTTAATTCCATTAAATATCATCATGGAGTGGAGAGAGTAGCAAGCACCACAAAACAATTTCTTACTCCGAAATATGAGAGTTTGCGAACTTCGAGGACGAAGTTTATTTTAAGGGGGAGAGTCTGTAACATCCCAGCATTAGAGCCTAGAAATAAGTTGAACCCAGATGTGTGCATTGCATTCATGCATAGAAAATCCGAATAATTTTCGCGCTTTTAAACAAAAATTGTCAAAGAGATTGAAGGTTCTCTTAGCTTGATGGAATTGAAGTAGATCATCAAGTTGACTGCGATAAGTTTCAATAAGATCTTTGCTAAAACCTCATTTTGGGTAAGAAAGATTTGGTCTAAGGGTATATCAAAATTGTACCATAAGATGAACATTAATATAATATGAATTATGTTTGATCATTAGGTGATCATACTATAGTGTTCCTTACAATCATTCATAAGTATCAAATTAAGGCTATAAAACCAATAATAAGAATGTAACCACTATGTCCTAAATTCCATCTGCATACATTCTGAGAATCATAGTAACACCTAATCTTAAAAACTCTTTTGAGGAATTGGAGTTGGAAAGAATTTAAGTCAAGATCATCCACCATATATATATATATTCTTCCTATACAATCTTGAGGGAAATTATCTCCATGTCTGTTGTTTGTCAATGATTGGATAATTCCCCATTGATTCACAACTTCTTTAACTAATAGTCCTTGATCTATTAATTAATCTTATCAAAACATTTACTCAAAACTTTTAACAAAGGCATAGTCCATTAATAACCTTAATCCAATATAAGATATTAAGAAGATAATTTTCAGACAATAAAAGGTAGGATTGATGAAGCCCTGCTTAACCAACCAAGAACTTCAGTAATAAGTGATTAAAGTATTATAATGGTAATGCTCTGGTCACTAATATGGAATGCTTATAACTAGTATAGATAATATTGGTAGGTAGAATATGATTGGAACCTTAGTAAAGAGAAATGATGTCGTGGGAATGACCACGACAGATGCTGCAATCGGCAGCGAGTAGTAGAACATGGGGCAAGGGCGGCCAGCCATATGCGGTGCGAGATGAGGGCTGAGACACAAGGGTTTATCCAGGTTCGGCCCCCCGGAGAGTAAAGACCTACTCCTGCTACATTGTATTATGATGAGAGTGCAATGGGGCGAGCTCAGCGGCGAGTCGCTAGGGTGTATGATGGAACGTATCCTCTATGGGTCATCTAGGGAGGTTTATATAGACTCACCTCCCTAGGGTTTACAGATCTCAACCGAATTAGTTAAGGATTTGGTGATTCTACGACCTAGTTCGACTGGGCCTATCTACACTTCTGGGCCTTCAGCTTCCAGTCGCTGGAGTTCACGCCAAATCTCGATCTAGTCGCCGTCCTGCAGGCCCACTCGCTGGCGCTTGGGCCAGTAGGAAACGTCCTGCTGGGTATACCCCGGTAGGCATATCCCCATCAGTAGTCCCCGAAGCCGCCGTTGATTTTTCGTAGGCGTTCGCTGGCAGTCGGAGTATGCGAGTCCAATGCAGACGTCCAGTCGAATCGGCGGTGGACTCCTGAATAAAGGAAGAAGTAGTCATTTTAGTCGCAATAACGACGACCAATCGGGTCGCAGCTCGTCAAACGGGTCGGCGAATACTCATTCACTGTTATAGTGATCGGGTCGGCGAATCGTCGAGTCGCGTGGAGCGACGAGTCGAATGGATGAAGTTGGACCGTTAATTGGGGTCAAACTAGACATTGGGGTAATCCAACGGTAACTTCGGCGTAATTACCGCGTAGTAACGGCTCCCGAAATTGGCGGGTAGCAACCGCTATATAAGGAGAATGATAGGCGAACGGGAAAACACTTCTTCGTTCTTCCTCCGATCTCGCTCGACTCAGTTTCCCACTCCGCATAGCGATCTAAACAATCCAGAGAGCCCCGACCTCCACGAACTTCCAACCGATGGCCCCCTCCACCGAACCATGGGGCAGATCCAAGTGTACCAAGGCGCTACTAGCGTCCTTCGAGGAAGTCGGGATCCTCCTCGCCGGCAGATGGCGTATCCCCGCGGCCGGAGAAGTGACTCCGGACCCGCGGGAGGGAGAATTCATTTGCTTCACCAGCCACCTAGAGCGGGGGTTGGGCTTCCCAACCTCCCTCTTCTTCCGGCGCTTCTGCGCCTACTACGGGATCCAGCCATCGGATCTAGGTCCGCATAGTATCGAGCAGCTCGCCATCTTCGTGGCGTTCTGCGAGTGCTACCTGGGCTGCAGGCCCTACTTCCCCCTGTGGCAGGAACTGTTACATGGGAGAATCAGCCACGAAGAGTCAGGCGGCCCGATGCTAGCTGCGGGCGGTCCGACATTCCAACTGAAGTCGAAGGCGTCGTTCTTCGACCTGATGCTGCCCGCCAAGGCGGCGAACGAATGGAAGAAGTCCTGGTTCTACGTCACCGAGTCGACTCCAGACGGCGAAGTGGCGCTCCCAAGATACTCCGCTGACCGGCCCGAACCGCGTCGACTCCGGGTCGTCAAGCTCCCGCTGGATCAACGGATGGTTGTCGATGAAATGTTGCAGACCATCCGCGGCCTGAAGAAGAAGGGCCTCCAGACCATCAACCTCTACAACTGCTGGTTCGGGCGGCGGCTCGTGCCCTTGGCTCGCCGCGACCATTACATGTATGAGTATACGGGCAAGGACGACTCAACGAAGTCCTCCTTCGCTGAATGGCATCTCGAAGACTACACCCTGGCCCTAAAGAAGATTATCCAGGCGGTGTATCTTGACGCGAAGGCCGGGGTCGCCCCCTACACTGCAAGGCGCCCAGCTCCAACGGTAAGTCGTCATTTCGTCACCACTCGCAGTCGCAGATGATGCATCCGCGGTTGTGCTAACGTTGTCTTGTTTTTTATTGCAGTTGTTCCAAGTGGTAGAAGGGTGGCTTCCACCCGCAGACAACGAGAACTCGAGCTCGTCCGTCCAGGAACGGAACGATTCACCACCCGTCAAAGGCGACGCCGAGAGCAACGAGGGTGATGATGACGACGACGAAGATGGGCCCGTGGAGGTCGCTGCCCCATAGTTCGCAAGACCCGCGGGCAACACCAGCGCGAGCTCGAGGCGAGTAAAAGCCTTGAGCCCCACGATGATGACGATGACGAGCTTCTCGAACACACCTCACATCGTGAGGCCACGCCGTCGAAGAAGAAGAAGAAGAAGAAGGAGACGAAGGCTCCGCCGAAGAAGAAGGCGAAGCCCGCGAAATAGATGTCTCCACCTCGATCTGCGACCAGTTCCGACGCCACCAGCTCCGCTAAGGACGCAGCAGCGCGCGCAACCGAGGCACCGGACGCATTCGACCCGGTCTTTGGTTTAGGGGCTGCTCCGACCGCAGCAGCCTCGCCTCCGAGGGAAGCTTCCGCAGCAGTTATCACGGGAGCTCCTGCCTCAGCTTCTTCTTCGAAGAAGCCCTCAGTGTCTTGGGAACACGGTGTGTTTGAAACAGGCCTCACTCGGAGGTTGGGGCCCGAGTTGGAAAAGCCGGCTAGCATCCGCACCGAACTGCGATTCATACCAGTCGCCAAGTTAGTGTTTTTCATCTTCCTGTTTTTCGTTGTAGTCGGACAATCTTATTCATATCGTTGTTTCACAGGACTGGTGTTAAAAAGATCGTCCATCCTTCCGTGGCTAAGGTTCCGCCAGTCGTCACCGAGGTAGACTCTTCGCGGAAGAGGCAGACCGACGAAGTCGCTGCTCCCGCCGAAGGTGTCAAGAGGGAGAAAGGCGACGACGTCGTCACGGTCTCTGATGACCCGGTGGATGCTCCGAGCGAACCTCCAACTGTGGCGGAAGTGACCTTGAAGACCAAGGAGGCTGTTGCCTCACCCGACGTGGCCGAGCCGGCTCCGAGTGGCGCCACGGCATCTACAGCGACCTTTCCTCAGTTCAACGCAAAGGCGGCCGCAACGAGTGGCTCGGCGCCAGTGAGCCGGATGCCTGGGGTCGCCGAGGTGGAGGTCGAACAGCGTCGCGGCCACACTCCGGCCGTGCTTGCATCTGTGGATGCGCTGGAGCTTCACGTCATGCTAGGCACTGCCATCCAGGTATGTCCAGTCCCCGAGGATCGGGCCACTGAATTTCAGTGTTCGGATTCTTAATGTTTTTATATCGTCCAGTTCCCGAGTGCCTAGTCGCTGAATTTCAGCGGGTGGGCACTTAGGATTTTCAATGCCCAGTTCCCGAGTGCCTAGTCGCTGAATTTCAGCGGGTGGGCACTTAGAATTTTCAATGTCCGTTTTTGTTAATGTTGCGGTTTGTGCGTAGGGCCTGCAGCGAGAATCGGCTGATCGGCTTGCTGCAAAGTATCGCTTGGAGAAGGAACTCGTTGTCGTCCAGGAGACGAACAAGGGGCTTCAAGCGATTGCGGACAAGGCAGAGGAAATCCGCCGGGGCCTTGTCCCGGTGGGTGACTTGATGGCGGTTTAGTCTGCTCTGAGCGTAGCCAAAAAGCGAGTCGCTGACCTGGAGCATGATCTCAAGGAAGCGAGGGCAGAAGCGAGTGCAGCGGAGGGGCATGCGAAAGCGGCTGTTACGGCTGCCGCTGAAGAGCGGAAAGTGTCTGACTCACTCGTTGCTGGGCTGCAGGACGACTTCTCCTCTCTTCAAAGCTTCATCACGGGCCTCTGTCGTCCGTTGATTGGTAACCCTTTCTTCCTCTCCTTTCTGCCTGCAACAACTGCATTGTGAAATCGTTGGTGTGCTTACTGCCTCCTTCTGTTCCACAGGCCGGATTACTGATCGCTCGGAAGAGGCGCAGTCATGCGACGCGCGGCAGTGTGTGACCACCCTGGTCGACTCGGTCGCGTTGTCCGCGACTTGCATTCGAGCATATCTTCAGGAGATATCGCCCACGGAGGTGATCCCCAGCGACCTCGTCGAGGTATGGCGCTACCTGGAGAAGGCTCCGTCAGTCATCGAATTCATGACGTGGTCGGCCTTCCGGCGCGGGGCGGCGACGGCGCTCAGCCTTGGGCTTGCTCATTTCCCAGAAGACTTCGACCTTGACGATGTGATGAGCGGCTACCCCTCGTCCACGGGTTCTGTGGAGATTGCCGAGGTGCTGAAGCTGACGGACCGGGCTGCGGTGTATTCCGATCGCGTTTGGGCGAGGGGCAACCTCCTCCCGTACCAGGAGACGATTGTCGCTCCCAACGATCCCGAACCGAAGCATCGGGACTTCAAGGTCGAGAAGCCGTTCCGTGCGGCGATGGCGGGAGAGTTGACGACATACCCGTCGAACCCGTACGTTCCCTTCATCCGTAACCGCAGGGGTGGCGGCAAGTCGGCATCAAAACCTGCGGAGTAGAAGCGTTAAGCCCTTGGGCGTTAGTACGAATTAGCTATTGAACTTTCCTTGTATTTTGGAACAACTTTGTACTGCTATAAAGGAAATTCGTGTTGTTTTGTAATTTGCTTTGTGATTTTGGATTTTTATTGTACGAGTCCCCGAGCGCGTCCGCCCTTTTATGGGGTTTACCTTGTTTGTTATGTGTTTGCGAATTTTTAATGGTTTGAGGTCGACTCTCCAGAGCTCGGAGAGCTAGTCGCTGGGCGACTCCTGTGGGTGCTCTTTAATTGACCGTTTTCCCGTGCACGAACGAGGTCGGTTAGCCGAGTCCCCGAGCGTGGTACTTGGTGGTTCTAGTCGCAACTCCAAGTTAGGTGAGGACTAAGCGCGTTAGAGTAAGCGCGTCACTCCTGCCTGACCCGAAGGATCAATCGCATGGCGAGTCCTGGGCACGCTCTCATACTGGGCGTTTTTCCCTAGCCGCTCGTATTTGACTGGACGTCAGTCCCCGAGCGTGGTATTTGGCCGTTCGAGTCGCTGTGCCAAGGATGCGGAGGACCTTGGTCGCTGTGAGGAGTGAGGGCAGTTGTCTTGGCTCGGTAAGCTAGGCGACTCCAATGGGGCTCCGGGTTGGCGTTTTTTGTGGACATTACGGGGCCTAGGGTTTCCCAGTGCCCCCATACCGCACTACTTGGCCGTGTCGGTCGCTTTACCAGAGGTTGACTTCTGCGAATAGCATACACTGTTATTACGAGTGCGAGTGGCACAAGACGTGGAGAGTAGACACAATTTGCGGTAACTGATCTGTTTTATTTCATAGCGGGTGGAGAGTACATGTATGGAGTTCTAGGAGTAGAACTTCCGTAGGAGATTTACATTCCATGGCCGCTTGACGTCGAGTTTTCCGTCGCCTCGGACGTCGGTGAGGTAGTAGGCATCGTTGCCTAGGACTCGCCCGATGGCGAATGGTCCCTGATGGGGATACGCCTACTGGGGTATACTCAGCGGGACGTTTCCGACTGGCCCAAGGGCTGGCGAGTGGGCCTGCGGAACAGCGAGTGGATCAAAGCTCAGCAAGGTACCAGGCGACTGGAAGTTGAAGGCCCAGGCGAGTAGATAGGCCCAGTCGGTTTAGGTTAAACGATTACCGAAGCTGTAACCGAATCGGTTGAGATATGTAAACCCTAGGGGAGGTGAGCCTATATAAACCTCCATATGGGGTGAGTAGAGGGACGCTCCCTGATACACCCAAGCAACTCGCCGCCTAGTCGCCGAGTTCTCCCATTGTAAACACATCCATAATACAATCTAGCAGGAGTAGGTCTTTACCCTCCGGGGGGCCGAACCTGGGTAAAACCCTGTGTCTTTGCCCTCATCTCGCACCGCAGATGGCTGGCCTCCCTTGCCCCTCGTTCTACTACTCGCTGCCGATTGCAGCATCTGCCATGGCCATTCCCACGACAGTGGCGCCCACCGTGGGGCCTGGCCGGTCTGGCCGGTGTTCTGCGGCGAGATCCAATCTGCCCATCAACGAGACGGTCGCCACCGGCCGTATGATAGCGATCGGCGAGATGCTCCAGATCTTGCCGAGTAGCTACGTCCCGGCGGCGCGACCCGTCACGCACAGCGTAATCCTGCCAATCGGCACGATCAGCCTCTTCGTCGGCCTCACCGACGTCATCACTTCGGAGGACTCGGCTCGCATCCGCGAGTCGCCACCACGCGATCGGCTCTCTGAGAGCCAGGTTCGCACGATCCACCGCCTCGCCTCCGAGTACAACTCGGCCCACAGCAATGTGGCCGGGAACTCAGCGGCCGCAGAAGATGCGGCCCTCACCGACGACGCCGACTCGGCGACCCCGGCGTCACTCGCCGGATCCATCACCGCGGCCTCGTCCGCGGGCTCCATCACCCAGGTCTCCAACGCGGGAGATTTCGAGGACCCCTCCATCCTCGGGATCTTCGAATTCGACTCCGGGTCGGAAAACTCCGCCGACCTCCACGACGGAGCCGGTCGCCATGCCGCGACCTACATGGCCACCGGCGCCGATCCACCGGAGGATCCTTTCTCCACCCCAATCCCTCCTAACGCCACGGCAACGGAGGTCGAGGAACTCCGCCTGAAATTGGCGGAGGCAGTACGCAAAGAGCAGGCCGAGCGCGAAAAATTTCGCCTCGAGCAAGTGACGGCGCAGGAACTGTCACGCTACCACCAGCAGCGGATCAGGTCACGCCTGAACCCCACCGTTCAGGGGCGCGCCCTGAACTTCGACGACGAAAACGACCAAGCTCGCATAGCCGAGCGCGCGATCTGCGAGAACGCGCCACCAGGAGGAAGCGCCCGACCCCCGCCAGGATCGACGGCGATAGGTGCCCCACCACCACCCAACCGCACCCCTCCCAGGGACCAGCCGCGGATATTCGTCTCCTCACGGGAGCGAGACGCGAACGGCCTCCCACTGTTCTCCACCCCGATGGACAACCTCGTGGCAGGCCGAGCAGCAGCCGATAGCATCACGGCCACCGGCAACGGCGCCTTACAAATCCAGTACGTCAAGGCCCTGCTCGCAAAGGCCGTGGAGCAGCAAAGAGCGGGCGCCGACTCACAAGGGCGAGTATACTCGCGCTCCTCGGGAAGCAGGGCGGCCTCAAGCGGCCGCCCAGCGGCGGCAAACACCCTCAACTGCCCGCCACCAGAGCCACTGCAGCTCCAATGCCGACCCGTGAACGCGGCACTCTCCACCAACGATCCCAGGCCGGCGACCAACTTCGTCGCCGCTAACGGACAACCCATCGACGCCCGCACTCACATCATCAACAACCAAAACTGGCGCGCACGCCAGCCCGACGACTTGCGGCACACCCTAACTAATCGCCGCGATGGCGAGCCTATGGGGTCACTCAGTCGACTAGGGCCTAAGTGCTTCGGACCAATGATCCGAGGCGAAAAGTACCCGCCAAACTTCAAGGCACCAAAGGAGATAGAAAAATACGACTCCTCGTACGACCCCGCAGTCTGGCTTGACACATACCTCATGGCAATGGGGATCGCGGGTCACACTGACCTACTCGCCGCCCGTTACCTCCCACTAATGATGGAGGGGACGTGCAGGCAATGGATCAACACGCTCCCCCAGGACAGTATCGACTCCTGGGAGGAAATGCGAGATGCCTTCGTCAGGCACTTCGAGTGCTCCTACACCCGCGCCACCACCATCGAAGACCTAGAACGATGCGTCCAGGGACCCCGCGAGTCGACCCGCAACTGGGTCCAACGGTGGCAAGAGCTCTGGTACAACGCGGTCGGCATCCACCCGGACACCGCGATCCATTGCTTCAAGACCTCGTGCCGCTATGAGCCTCTAGTCGCCAAGCTCAAGCGACACGCCCGCACACTCGACAACATCCCCGACCTCCTCGAGATCGCCAAACGGTACGCCGAGGAGGACCCCAACCAAGAAATCGACGACGAGTCAGGAGGGCAATGCCGCACGGGCGGCAACGACGGCGGACGCCGAACCGACCTACGCTACAGCGGCAGCCGCCTCACTGGCAAGCGCCGCAACGACGGGCGAGTCGACTTCGTCGCCAACGCTGGGCACGCACTGCGCGAGCCCAAGAGCTACCGCCGCGATGGAGGGCAACAACGCGATGGCGGCAATTACAAGAACAAGCCAAGGTTCGATCCCGCGGCCCTACTTAACCAACCATGTGCGTTTCACAGCAGGGAAGGAAAGCCCGCCACGCACACCACCGCCGACTGCCACACCCTCAGGGAAATCGAGAAGGCACGGCACGCGCGGGAGGACACCGACAACGACCCGCCAAATGGCGGAAAATTCGGCAAAGTAGCCGGCTCGCTCCACACCTTCACAGGCTTCAACACGAAGCGCGAGAAGGTCATCGCCCGCGCCGTCGCCGTCAACACGGTGGCCCAAACAGACGTCCCCCAGTTCCTCAACTGGTCGGAACAGCCCATCACCTGGAGCCGGCAAGACCACTCGCCACGCATCGAGTACCCAGGACGAGTCGCCTTGGTGGTCAAGCCCAAGGTTGGCGACTACTGGCTCCCCAAGACACTGATGGACGGCGGCAGCTCCATCAACATCCTCTACCTCGACACCTTCAGGCGGTTGCGGCTCCCGCAGTCGATGATCGAGACAACTCACACCACGTTCCACGGCATCGTCCCCGGTCGGAAGGCGTACCCGATCGGCAAAGTCATGCTACCCGTCACCTTCGGTACTCCGGCAAACTTCCGCACCGAGCGGATCGTCTTCGAGCTGGTGCCTTTCGACAGCCCTTACCACTGCGTCCTGGGGCGCCAGGCGTTCGCCAAATTCATGGCAGCGCCCCACTACGCGTACAACGCGATGAAGCTCCCCGGGCCGTGCGGCGTCATCACCATCAACGGCGACCCCGACATGGCCGCCGAATGCGAGGCCAAAGGAGCCGAACTCGCCGACGCCGTCATCGCGGCAGAAACTAATCACGCCGACGAGCTTGCCAAATACGCGAGCGGGGTCAACAATGATGACCCCACAATACTCAAGAAGCCCAACTCAGAGGGCACAAACACCTCAACCTTTGAGGCCACGACGCACACCCGCACCGTCGAGCTGGTCCCAGGCGACCCCAGCCAGACGGTGACGATCGGGACAGGCATGAGCCCAGCATAGGAAGGCGCGCTCATCGAGTTCCTTCGTGAGAATAGGGACATCTTCGCATGGAAACCCTCCGACATGCCTGGTGTCCCTAGGGAGCTCGCTGAGCACAAACTAAACGCCGACCCCAAAGTGCGACCCGTCAAGCAGTCGCTACGGCCCTTCAATGAAGAACGCCGTCGAGCAATCGCCGAGGAAGTGCAGCGCCTGCTCGCTGCCGGCTTCATCCGGCCAATCAAATACTCCAAGTGGCTGGCAAACCCAGTCCTGGTCGAGAAGAAAAACGGGACGTGGAGAATGTGTATCGACTACACAAACCTGAACAGCGCCTGCCCAAAGGAGCAGTTCGTCCTCCCACGGATCGATCAGATAATCGATTCAACCGCGGGTTCGGAGTCGCTATGTTTCCTCGACGCCTACTCCGGGTACAACCAGATCAAAATGGCTGTCGAGGATGAGGAGAAGACGGCGTTCATCACGCCATTCGGAGCATTCTGCTACACCGCCATGACCTTCGGCCTCAAGAACGCCGGGGCGACCTACCAGTGGTGCATGCAAGAATGCCTCGCGAGCCAAATTGGCCGCAACATCCACGTCTACATCGACGACGTGGTCGTGAAATCCGCTCGCCAAGGAGACCTACTCGCCGACCTAGCGGAGACCTTCGCCAATCTGCGGAGGTATAAGATAAAGCTCAACCCAGGCAAGTGCACCTTCGGTGTACCCGCCGGGCAACTACTGGGGTACGTCGTCTCCAAACGAGGGATCGAAGCAAACCCAACGAAGATCGACACGATCGCCCGGCTCGGCAAACCCGAGTGCCTGCGCGACGTCCAGAAGCTGGCCGGGCGTGTAGCGGCTCTCAGTCGCTTCATCCCCCGCCTGGGCGAAAAGGCGATGCCCCTATACCGCCTGATGCGCAAGAACCCCACCTTCCAGTGGGACAAGGAGGTGGACGACGCGCTCCGCGACCTTAAAAAGGTACTACTCGCCGCACCACTACTCGCCGCACCCGCTGACAAAGATCCTATGCTGGTTTACGTCGCGGCGTCCGAGCACGTCGTCAGTGCCGTAATGGTTGTCGAACGACCAGAGGAAGGAAAGGAGCGCCCGGTCCAGCGGCCGGTGTACTACATCAGCGAGGTCCTCACCGAGTCACGCCAGCGATACCCACAGTATCAAAAGCTGGTATACGCGGTCTTCAGGGCTCAGCGGCGCCTGCCGCACTACTTCCAGGAGCACCCGATCACGGTCGTCTCCTCAGCACCACTACAAGACATCATCCGCAATCGCGAGGCGACCGGGCGGGTCGCCAAGTGGGCCGTCGAGATCGGCGTCCACAACATTAAATACGAGCCACGAAGGGCGATTAAGTCACATGCACTGGCAGACTTCATCGCCGACTGGGAGGAGGCCTAGCAGCCAGAGAAGCCGCCGTACCTCCATTACTGGAGCCTGCACTTCGATGGATCCAAGAACGCGGACGGTGCAGGAGCGGGGATAGTGCTGACTTCACCAAAGGGCGACAAGCTCCGCTACATCCTCCGCCTCGAATTCACGCCCTGCACCAACAACATGGCTGAATACGAGGCCCTACTCCACGGCATGCGAGCCGCAAAGGAGATGAGCGTCAATCGCCTTCGATGCTACGGAGACTCCGACCTCGTGGCGGGACAAGTCGCCGGCACCTGCGACGCCATCTCCCCCACCATGGCGGCGTATCGCCAAGAGGTGGATAAGTTGGGCGGCCACTTCACCGGTTACTCTGTCGAGTGGATCGACAGGCGGAAAAACGAGGAGGCCGACGCCCTCTCTCGAATCGGGTCAGCTCGACTCGCACCACCCGCCGGCGTGCTCCTCGACACAATCTCCAAACCATCAGTCTCTCCCCCGAGGGAGATCGACATCGGAGTCCCACTCCAACCAGAGGCAGCCTTGGTCGCACTCATCACCGAGCCAGACGACTGGACCAAGCCCTACATCGCCTACCTGGAAACCGGCATCCTGCCAGCAGACGAGACAAACGCTCGAATGATTGCTCGCCGATGCAAGTCCTACACCATCATCGACGGCGAGCTACACAAGCGCAGCGTCACCGGCGTCTTCCAACGTTGCGTCCAACCGACTGAAGGACGCAAAATCCTCCACGACATCCACTCAGGCGACTGCGGCCACCACGCCGCCGCGCGCTCCTTGGTCGCCAAGGCTATGCGACACGGCTTCTACTGGCCCACCGCACACGCCGACGCCGTCGATATCGTCCAGCGATGCGCCGGGTGCCAAAAGTACGCCAACCAGACGCACGTACCAAGTTCGGCGCTCAAAACAATCCCCATCACCTGGCCATTCGCTGTGTGGGGCATGGACATGGTAGGCCCCTTCAAGAAGGCCCCCTCTGGCTACACCCACTTGCTAGTCGCCGTCGACAAATTCACGAAGTGGGTGGAGGCCAAGCCAGTCCGGAAATGTGACGGGAAAACTGCCACTAAGTTCCTACGCGAGCTCATATACCGCTACGGGTTCCCCAACAGCATCATCACGGACAACGGCACAAACTTCGCCAAGGGAGCAATGGCCGAATTCTGCGAAGAGCACCACATCCGGCTCGACCTCGCGTCAGTCGCACACCCGGAGTCCAACGGCCAGGCAGAACGAGCCAACCAAAGCATCCTCCACGGCCTGAAGCCGCGACTCCAAGTACCACTCGAGCGCACCGCTGGATGCTGGGTCGAAGAGCTACCCTCCGTCATCTGGGGAATCCGCACCTCGGTCAACAGGTCGACGGGATACACTCCCTTCTTCATGGTCTACGGCACCGAAGCAGTCATGCCCACCGACCTCGAACACGACTCGCCGCGGGTCGTCCACTATACGGAGGCCGCAAACGAGCTGGCCCGCCAAGATGGGCTCGACCAACTCGACGAAGCACGCGACCTCGCTCGATCGCGTACCGCCATTTATCAGCAAGGGCTCCGCCGCTACCACAGCCGACGGGTGAAAACCCGCACCTTCCAGGAAGGCGACCTGGTGTTACGACTCATCCAGGACAAGAAGGGCATGCACAAGCTCTCCCCTCCGTGGGAAGGCCCGTTCGCTATCGGGCGCGTACTCGGCAACGACGCCTACTACCTCATCGACGTCTGCGGGGACGGCGAACTCGACGTCAAGCGGCCATGGAATGTAAATCTCCTCCGGAAGTTCTACTCCTAGAACCCCCACACATGTACTCTCCAGTCGCTATGAAATAAAAGAAACGGTTACTGCAAATTGCGTCTACTCTCCATGTCTTGTGCCACTCGCACTCGTAATAAACAGCGTCATGCTAAAATGCAGAAGTCAACCTTTGGTATAGCGACCGGCACGGCTAAGTAGTGCGATGTAAGAGCACTGAGTCATTTCAGGTCTTGCGTCGTCCACGAAAAACGCCAAACCGGAGCCCCATTGGAGTCGCCTAGCTCGACTGGTTTTGCGAACCAAGACAAACTGCCCTCGCTTCTCACGGCGACCTCGGTCCTCCGCATCCTCGGCGTAGCGACTCGAACGGCTAAGTACCACGCTCGGGGACTGAATACCAGTTCGTCGTGATCGGTCAGGGAAAACGCCAAGTAAGAGAGCACGCCCAGGACTCGCCACGCGACTGACCCTCCGGGCCAGGCAGGAGTGACGCGCTCACACCAACGCGCTCAGTCCTCAACCACCCTCGAGTCGCGCCTTGAACTACCAAGTACCACGCTCGGGGACTCGGCCACCCGACCCCGTTCGCGTACGGGAAAACGGTAAAGTACAGAGCACTCAAGGGAGTCGCCTTGCGACTGGCTCTCCGAGCTCGGGCGAGTCGACTAAACTAACAAAACACATGATAACAACAAACATCATATACGAGGTGAACCCCACAAAAAGGCGGACGCGCTCGGGGACTCATCCAAAATCAATCCAAAACACACAAACAAATAGCAAAATGAACACAACGTTCCATTCAATCGCATATCGCATTGTCGTATATTACAAATTATGCCCGCATGGCAGAACTGCTGCTAACACATCTAGGCAAACTACCCTATTCTGAAGGCTTCGACGACGACGCGCCAGAATCCCGGCGCTTACGGATGAACGCGGTGTACGGAGTTGACGGATACGTCGTCAGCTCACCCGCCATCGCCGAGCGGAAAGGTTGCTCAACCTTGAAGTCACGATGCAGCGGCTCGGGGTCGTTCGGCGCGACGACCGTTTCCTGGTAAGGAAGGAGGTCGCCCATCGCCCAGACACGCTCCGAGTACGCGGCGGCACGCTCCTGCAACTTGAGAACCTCGGACAGATCCACTGCGCCAGTCGACGAAGGATACCCACTCGTCACATCGTCGAGGTCGAAATCCTCGGGGAAGTGGGCGAGTCCAAGGCTCAGCGCTGTCGACGCTCCACGCCGAAACGCCGACCGCGTCATGAACTCTACGACCGCGGGCGCCTTCTCCAAATACTCCCACACCTCAACGAGGTCACTGGGAATAACCTCCGTGGGCGACATCTCTTGAAGGTAGGCGCGGATGCATGTCGCCGACAGCGTCGCCGAGTCGACGAGCATGCTTACGCACTCCCTCGCGTCAAGAGAGCTCGCTTCTTCTTGGCTACCTATAACACGACCTGCGAGAAGGAGACAATTATGAGCACCACGGAAACCACAAACAATACAACTGAAAGGAAGGGAAGACGGACTCACCAAGCAACGGGCGGGCGAGTCCCGTGATGAAGCTCTGAAGCGACGTATGATCGTCCTGAAGCCCAACAATGAGGGCTTCCGACACCTTGCGGTCTTCCTCCGCGGCCGCAATGGCGGCCTTAGCTCGCCCGTTCGCCGAGCTTGCTTCTTCTTTTGCCTCCCGCAGTTCGCGCTCGAGGTCGGCGACCCTCTGCTCAGCAGCACTTAACGCAGATCGCACCGCCACCAACTCACCAGCAGGGACAAGCTCCTGGCGAGCCACCTCCGCCTGCGCAGCAACAGCCTGAAGTTCCTTGTTTTCTTCTTGGATAGTGGCCAGCTCCTTCTCAGCACGCTGTTTCGCAGCCAATCGCTCCGCCGACTCCAGCTGCAGACCCTGCACATCATCAAAGTCAGCGAATACGAAAATTACTCAGTGCCCACCCGCTAAAATTTAGCGCGTGCGCACTCGGGACTGGCAATCACGAAAATTACTCAGTGCCCACCCGCTAAAATTTAGCGAGTGCGCACTCGGGGACTGGCGATCATGAAAATTACTCAGTGCCCACCCGCTAAAATTTAGCGCGTGCGCACTCGGGGACTGGACGCGAAAGTACAAAACGAGAAACTATAAGAATCAAGCCGCTACTAAGCACCGACCTGATCCTCGGGGACTGGAGGTACCTGGATGGCTGCACCAAGCATGCCATGGAGTTGTATTGCGTCGATAGACGCAAGCAGCGCCGGCGTATGCCCGCGACGTTGGTCGACTTCAGCGTCGGCGGTCCCTGGAGCGAGGCTCGGGGGCGCAGCCCCGCTTGCCGTGGCCGCCTTGGTTACGAAGCGGGGGAAGGTAGCAATCGAGGCACCCGCCCCAAAGGAGGTCGCCTCCTCTGGTCTAGGCAAGGAAACGCCATCCTTCGTAGACGCGGTTGCTTCCACTGCGGGTCCGGCCGATGCGGCCGCCGGGTCGGCAGAGACAGCAACGATGTCATCGCCCTTGGCCTTCTTGCTGCCTTCAGCTGAGACGGCAACTTCGTCCACTTTCCTCTTACGGGAAGGATCCTCCTCGCTAGCGGCGGAGGGTACCTTAGCCACGGTCGGGTGGCCCATCTTTTTCACTCCGGTTCTGCATATCAAATCAAATCAATAAAAGACAATCGAAGTACTTATAGAAAATAGAGAAGGCCGAATGCACTAACTTGGCGACTGGAATGAAACGCAGCCCGGTACGAAGGCCGGCCGGTTTTTCCAGTTCGGGGCCCAGCTGGCGACTAAGCCCCAGTTCCAGGACGTTGTGGGCCCAAGACACGGACGGCTTCCTCGTCGTTGAGGTCGCGGCTGGCGCCTCTGGGACGCCTTCGGCGGGGGCCTCCTCGCAAATTGGAGCCGCTGCGGCCGGAGCCTCCTTGCGGGGCGAGACCGCCACGTTCGGGACCTCCTTGCGAGGCGAAGTCGCCACGGCCGGAGCCTTCCCTAACCCAGAGACCGGCGCGAATGGCGGAGGCATTGAGGCCAGCGGCACTTCCAGAGATGGCGCATCTAGCGCGGTTGTCGCCGGGGCCGCGCCTTCACCGGCCGAGCTGTGAGCATTAGAACTGCTCGTTGAGTGCGGCGGCGAGGCCATCTTCGGCGGCTTCGTTTTCCTCCTCGGGGGGGGCCTCGCCTCCTTTTCCTTCTTCTTCTTCTTCGAAGGAGTGGCCTGGCGGCGCGAGGTCGTCTCTGGGAGCTCGTCGTCGTCGTGGCGCTCGAGGCTCCTGCTCGCTTCGAGTTCGCGCTGACGTTGCCCGCGGGTCTTTCGGACCAGTGGGGCGATTTCCTCTTCGGACTCATCCTCGTCGCCCTTGTTGCCCCTGGCGGGTGGCGATTCGCTTCTATCCTGGGCAGATGGCCCCGAGCTCTCGTCGTCGGCGGGTGGGAGCCACCCTTCCACCACTTGGAACAGCTGCGATGAATACGAAACAGAGTTAGAATTACCGCGACTGCATACGCTGCGACTGCGAACAAGACAAAGAAATTACCGTCGGAGCCGGACGCTTCGCGGTGTAGGGGGGACCCCGGCCTGCGCATCCGCGTATACTGCCTGGGTGATCTTCTTCAGCGCCGAGAGGTAGTCCTCCAGCTTCCACTCGTCGAGGCAGGCTTTTGTCGAGTCTCCCCGGCCCGTATACTGGTACATGTAATGATCGCGTTGGGCGAGCGGGACGAGCCGCCGCCCAAGCCAACAATTGTACAAGTTTATTGTCTGGAGCCCCTTCTTCTTTAGACCACGGATGGTCTGGAGCATCTCATCGACGACCATCCGCTGGTCGTCGGGAAGCTTGCCGACTTGGAGATGGCGTGGCTCGGAGCGGTTGGCCGAGTACCGCGGGATCGCCGCCTCGTCCTCCGGAGTCGCCTCGGTCACGTAGAACCATGACTTTTTCCAGTCGCTCGCTGCTTTGGCCGGCAGCATCAGGTCGAAGAAGGAAGCTTTGGACTTGAGTTGGAATGTCAGGCCGCCCGCGGCTAGCATTGGGCCGCCCGCCTCCTCGCGGCTGATCCGTCCATGGAACAGATCTTGCCACAAGGGAAAGTAGGGCCGGCAGCCCAAGTAGCACTCGCAGAACGCCACGAAGATGGCGAGCTGCTCGATGCTGTGGGGACCCAGATCTGAGGGTTGGATCCCGTAGTAAGCGAAAAAACGCCGGAAGAACAAAGATGTGGGAAACCCTAACCCCCGCTCGAGATGACTGGTGAAGCAGACAAACTTCTCTCTCGCGGGTTCGGGGTCGTTTCTCCGGCTGCGGGGATACGCCAACGGCTGGCTCGCAGGATTCCGGCCTCCTCGAAGGAGGCCAGCTGCGCCCTTGTGCATTTGGATCTGCCCCAAGGTTCGGTGGAGAGGGCCATGGCCGAAGAGGTTGGTTGGGGATCGAAGGATTTCGGGTCGATTGGATCGCGGAGCAAAGGAAGGGAGATGCGCGCACTCGGAAGAAATGGTGGGCGGTTGGCTCTGCGATAGCCTACCATTCCTCTTATATAGCAGGAGTTGCCCGCCAAATCAGGGGGCCGTTACCGCGCGATTATTACGCCAGAAGTTACCGTTGAGTTACCTTAACGGCTAGTTTGACCACGCCCGACGGTCCAACTCCAGCCATTCGGCTCGCTAAGTCACTCGCCGGGACCGCGTCTCGTTGGCTCGACTCGCCCAAGGCGCGACTCGGTTCGCCGGATTTTTTCATTTATACAGGAGCCCGCCGACGATTCGACTGGATGCCTACTTGAAGCCGTATACTCCGACTGCCAGCAGCCACTCACGCCTAATCAACGGCGGCCTCGGGGACTATTGATGGGGATACGCCTACTAGGGTATACTCAGCGGGACGTTTCCGACTGGCCCAAGGGCTGGCGAGTGGGCCTGCGGAACAGCGAGTGGATCAAAGCTCAGCAAGGTACCAGGCGACTGGAAGTTGAAGGCCCAGGCGAGTAGATAGGCCCAGTCGGTTTAGGTTAAACGATTACCGAAGCTGTAACCGAATCGGTTGAGATATGTAAACCCTAGGGGAGGTGAGCCTATATAAACCTCCCTATGGGGTGAGTAGAGGGACGCTCCCTGATACACCCAAGCAACTCGCCGCCTAGTCGCCGAGTTCGCCCATTGTAAACACATCCATAATACAATCTAGCAGGAGTAGGTCTTTACCCTCCGGGGGGCCGAACCTGGGTAAAACCCTGTGTCTTTGCCCTCATCTCGCACCGCAGATGGCTGGCCGCCCTTGCCCCTCGTTCTACTACTCGCTGCCGATTGCAGCATCTGCCGTGGCCATTCCCACGACAGTCCCTCCCAAGGGGGGGAGAGCTTGTGCATGCCCTTCTTGTCCTGGATTAGATGCAGTACCAGGTCGCCTTCCTGGAAGGTGTGAGTCCTTACTCGGCGGTTGTGGTAGAGGCGGAGCCCTTGCTGGTAGATGGCGGTGCGGGAGCGAGCTAGGTCACGTGCCTCGTCGAGCTGGTCGACTCCATCTTGGCATGCAAGTTCGTTTGCAGCCTCCGTGTAGTTGACCACCCTTGGCGAGTCGTGCTCGAGGTCGGTGGGCATGACTGCCTCGGTGTCGTACACCATAAAGAAGGGGGTAAATCCTGTCGACCTGTTGACGGAGGTGCGGATGCCCCAGATGACGGAGGGTAGCTCCTCGATCCAGCACCCGGCGGTGCGCTCGAGTGGTACTTGGAGTCGTGGCATCAGGCCATGGAGGATACTCTGATTGGCGCGTTCCGCCTGGCCGTTGGAATCCGGGTGAGCGACTGAGGCGAGGTTGAGTCGAATATGGTGTTCCTCGCAGAACTCGGCCATGGATCCTTTGGCGAAATTGGTGTCGTTGTCCGTGATGATGTTGTTTGGGAACCCATAGCGATAGATGAGCTCGCGTAGGAACTTGGTGGCGGTCTTCCCGTCGCATTTGTGGACTGGCTTGGCCTCCACCCATTTTGTGAATTTGTCGACTGCGACTAGGAGGTGGGTGAAGTCGGAGGGGGCCTTCTTAAAGGGTCCTACCATGTCCATGCCCCATACGGCGAACGGCCAGGTGATGGGGATTTTCTTGAGCGCCGATCTCGGCACGTGGGTCTGGTTGGCGTATTTCTGGCATCCGACGCACCGCTAGACAATGTCGACAGCGTCTGCGTGTGCGGTGAGCCAGTAGAAGCCGTGCCGCATAGCCTTTGCGACCAGAGAACGGGCGCCGGCGTGATGGCCGCAGTCATCGGAGTGAATGTCTTGGAGGATTTTGCGTCCTTCAGCGGGCTGAACGCAGCGTTGGAACACGCCAGTCACGCTACGCTTGTGGAGCTCGCTGTTGATGATGACGAAAGATTTGCAGCGGTGTGCTATCATCCGGGCGTCCGTTTCATCTGCTGGCAGGGTGCCTCCCTCCAACTAGGCGACATATGGCGCGGTCCAGTCATCTGGCTCGGCGATTAGAGCGACTAGGGTTGCTTCTGGTTCCAGCGGGATTACGACGTCGATCTCCCTGGGGGGAGAGACAAAAGGCTTGGTGATGGTGTCGAGGAAGACGCCGGCGGGTGGTGCGAGTCAAGCCGAGCCGATGTGAGAGAGTGTGTCGGCCTCCTCGTTCTTCCGCCTGTCGATCCACTCGACGGAGTAGCCTGCGAAGTATCCACCCATCTTGTCCACTACTTGGCGGTATGCCGCCATGGTGGGGGAGACGGCGTCGCAGGTGCCAGCGACTTGCCCGGCGACGAGGTCAGAGTCTCCGTAGTAGCGCAGGAGGTTGACGTTCATCTCCTTGACAGCTCGCATGCCATGGAGTAGCGCCTCATACTCGGCCATGTTGTTGGTGCAGGGGGAGAAGTCGAGGCAGAGGACGTAGAGGATCTTTTCGCCCTTTGGAGAGGTTAGCACGATCCCTGCTCCTGCACCGTCTGCGTTCTTGGAGCCTTCGAAGTGTAAGCTCCAGTAATGGAGGTATGGCAGCTTCTCTGGCTGCTGGGCCTCTTCCCAGTCGGCGATGAAGTCTGCGAGAGCCTGTGACTTGATCGCCTTGCGCTGCTCGTACTTGATGTTGTGGACGCCAATCTCGACGGCCCACTTGGCGACTCGCCCAGTCGCCTCACGGTTGCGGATGATGTCCTGCAACGGTGCTGAGGAGACGACCGTTATCGGGTGCTCCTGGAAGTAGTGCGGCAGTCGCCGCTGTGCCCTGAAGACCGCGTATACCAATTTCTGGTATTGCGGGTAGCGCTGGCGCTACTCGGTGAGGACTTCGCTGATGTAATACACGGGTCGTTGCGCCGGGCGCTCCTTTCATTCCTCTGGTCGTTCGACGACCATGACGGCGCTGACGACACGTTCGGAAGCCGCTACGTAGACCAGCATGGGTTCCTTGTCGACGGGGGCGGTGAGTAGCGGCGCTGCGAGTAGCACCTTCTTGAGGCCACAGAGCGCGTCATCTGCCTCCTTGTCCCACTAGAAGGTGGGGTTCTTGCGCATTAGGCGGCAGAGGGGCATCGCCTTTTCGCCCAACCGGGGGATGAAACGACTGAGAGCCGCGACTCGCCCGGCCAGCTTTTGGACGTCGTGCAGGCACTCGGGTTTGCCGAGTCGAGCGATCGTGTCGATCTTCGTGGGGTTCGCTTCGATCCCGCGCTTGGAGACAACGTATCCCATTAGCTGTCCAGCTGGTACACCGAAGGTGCATTTGCCTGGGTTTAGCTTTATCTTGTACTTTCGCAGGTTGGTGAATGTCTCCGCCAGGTCAGCGAGTAGGTCGTTCTGGCTAGCGGACTTCACCACCACGTCGTCGATGTAGACGTGGATATTGCGGCCAATTTGGCTCGCAAGGCACTCCTGCATGCACCGCTGGTAGGTCGCCCCGGCGTTCTTGTGGCCGAAGGTCATTGCAGTGTAGCAGAAGGCTCTGAATGGCGTGATGAACGCCGTCTTCTCTTCATCCTCGACGGCCATTTTTGATCTTGTTGTACCCAGAGTAGGCGTCGAGGAAGCATAGCAACTCCGAGCCCGCGGTGGAATCGATGATTTGGTCGATCCGCGGGAGGACGAATTGCTCCTTTGAGAAGGCGCTGTTTAAGTTTGTGTAATCGATACACATCCTCCAGGTCCCGTTTTTCTTCTCGACCAGGACTGGGTTTGGCAGCCACTTGGAGTACTTGATCAGCCGGATGAAGCCTGCAGCGAGTAGACGCTGCACCTCCTCGGCGATGGCTCGGCGGCTCTCTTCATTGAAGGGCCGCAGCGACTGCTTAACAGGTCGCACTTTGGGGTCGGCGTTGAGTTTGTGCCCAACGAGTTCCCTCGGGACACCAGGCATGTCAGAGGGCTTCCACGCGAAGATGTCCCTTTTCTCACGGAGGAACTCGATGAGCGCGACTTCCTATGCTAGGCTCATGCCCGTCCCGATCGTCACTGTCTGGCTGGAGTCGCCTGGGACCAGCTCGACGGTGCGGGTATGTGTCGTTGCCTCGAAGGTGGTGGGGTTTCCGCCCTCCGAGTTGGGCTTCTTGAGTATGGTGGGGTCGTCGTTGTTGACCCTGCTCGCGTATTTGGCGACCTCGTCTGCGTGGTTGGCCTCTTCCGTGATGACGGCGTCGGCGAGTTCAGCTCCTTTGGCCTCGCACTCGGCGGCCATGTCGGGGTCGCCGTGGATGGTGATGACACCGCACGGTCCGGGTAGCTTCATCGCGTTGTACGCATAGTGGGGTGCTGCCATGAACTTGGCGAACGCCTGGCACCCCAGGACGCAGTGGTAGGGGCTGTCGAAGGGCACCAGCTCGAAGACGATCCGCTCGGTGCGGAAGTTTGTCGGTGTGCCGAAGGTGACTGGCAGCATCACCTTGCCGATCGGGTATGCCTTTCGACCGGGGACGATGCGGTGGAACGTGGTGTAGGTCGTTTCGATCATCGACTGCGGGAGCCGCAGTCGCCAGAAGGTGTCCAGGTACAGGATGTTGATGGAGCTGCCGCCGTCCATCAATGTCTTGGGGAGCCACTAATCTCCCACCTTGGTCTTGATCACCAGGGCGACTCGGCTCGGGTACTCGATTCGTGGCGAGTGGTCCGCGTGGATCCAAGTGATCAGTTGCTCAGACCAGTTGAGGAACTGGGGGATGTCTACCTGGGCCACCGCATTGACGGCGACGGCGCGGGCGATGAACTTCTTCTCGCGCTTCGTGTTGAAGCTTGTGAAGGTGTGGAGCGAGCCGGCGACGCTGCCGAATTTCGCGCGTCGTGCCTTCTCGATCTCCTTGAGAGAGTGGCAGTCGGCGGTCGTGTGCGTGGCGGGCTTTCCTTCCCTGATGTGGAATACACAAGGTTGGTTAAGAAGGGCCGCGGGGTCGAACCTCGGCTTCGCCTTGTAGTTGCCACCGTCGCGGCGGAAGCTATTGGGCTCGCGCTGCGCGTATCCGGCGGTGGCGACGAAGTCGACTCGCCCGTCACTGCGGCGCTTGCCGGTGAGGCGAGTGTTGTTGTAGCGTAGATCGGGTCGTCTCCCGTTGTCGTGGCCGCTCATGCGGCGGTGTCCTCCCGACTCGTCGTCGGTTTCCTGGTTTGGGTCCTCCTCTGCGTACCTTTTTGCGATCTCTAGGAGATCCGATATGTTATCGAGTGTGCGGTACGCTCATTTGAGCTTGGCGACCAGGGCCTCGTAGCGGCACGAGGTCTTGAAGCAGTGGATCGCGGTGTCTGGGTGGATGCCGACCTCTTTGTACCACAGATCTTGCCACCGTTGGACCCAGCTGCGGGTCGACTCGCGGGGTCCCTGGACGCACCGTTCCAGGTCCTATGTGGTGGTGGCGCGGGTGTATGAACCCTCGAAGTGCCTGACGAAGGCGTCGCGCATCTCTTCCCAGGAGTCGATGCTATCCGCGGGAAGAGTGTTAATCCACTGCCTGCACGCCCCCTCCATCATCAGGGGAAGGTAGCGGGCGGCTAGTAGATCGGTGTGGCCGGCGATCCCCATTGCCATGAGGTAGGTATCCAGCCACACTGAGGGATCGTACGAAGGGTCGTACTTCTCTATTTCCTTCGGCGCTTTGAAGTTCGCCGGGTATCTTTCGCCTCGGATCATCGGTCCTAAGCACCGGGGCCTGAGCCGGCTCTGCGATCCCCTCGGCTCACCGTCACGGCGGTTGGTGAGGGTATGCCGCAGGTCGTCGGGCTGGCGTGCGCGCCATCTCTGGTTGTTGATGATGCGGGTGCGGGCGTCGATGGGTTGCCCGTTGGCGGCGACGAAATTGGCCGCCGGTCGGGGGTCATTGGTGGAGAGTGCCGCGTTCACGGGTCGGTGTTGGAGCTGTAGTCGTTCGGGTGGCGGGCAGTTGAGGGTGTTCGCCGCCATGGGGCGGCCGCTTGAGGCCACTCTGCTGCCCGATGAACGCGAGTACATCTGACCCTGCGAGTCGATGCCTGCGTGTTGTTGCTCGACTGCTTTGGCGAGCAGAGCCTTGGCGTATTGGATCTGCAGGGCGCCTTCACCAGTGGCCGCGATGTTGTCGACTGCTGCTCGGCCCGCGACGAGGTTGTCCATTGGGGTGGAGAACAGCGGGAGGCCGTTCGCGTCTCGCTCTCGTGAGGAGACCACGATCCTTGGCTGGTCCCTGGAGGGTGCGCGGTTGGGTGGTGGCGGGGCGCCATTGGTTGTTGCCCCTGGTGGGGGCCGAGTGCTTCCTCCTGGTGTCGTGTTCTCGCAGATCGCGCGCTCGGCCGCGCGGGCCGGGTCGTTCTCGTCGTTGAAATTCAGGGCGCGCCCCTGGACGGTGGGGTTTAGGCACGACCTGATTCGGAGCTGGTGGTAGCGCGATAGCTCCTACGCTGTCACCTGTTCGAGGCGAAATTTTTTGTGCTCGGCTTGTTCCTTGCGGACTGCTTCCGCCAGCTTCAGGCGGAGTTCCTCGACCTCTGTTGCCGTCGCGTTTGGTGGGATCAGCGTGGAGAATGGATCCTTCGGCGGGTCGGCGCCAGTCGCCATGTAGGGCGCGGCGTGGCGGCCGGTTCCGTCACGGAGGTCGGCGGAGTTCTCCGACCCGGAATCGAAGTCGAAGATCCCGAGGATAGTGGGATCCTCGAAGTCTCCGACGTTGGAGACCTGGGTGATGGAGCCCGCGGGTGACGCGGCGACAATGGATCCGGCGAGTGACGCTGGGGTCGCCGAATAGGCGTCGTCGTTGAGGGCCGCGTCTTCCGCGGCTGCGGTGGTTTCGACCACGTTGCTGTGGGCCGAGTTGTACTCGGAGGCGAGGCGGTGAATCGTGCGGACCTAGCTCTCAGAGAGCCGGTCGTGTGGCAGCGACTCGCGGATGCGAGCCGAGTCCTCTGAGATAATGACGTCGGTGAGGCCGACGAAGAGGCTGATCATGCCGACCGGCAGGATCATGCTATGCGTGACGGGTCGCGCCGCCGGGACGTAGCTGCTCGGCAAGATCTGGAGAATCTCGTCGATCGCGATCATGCGGCCGGTGGCGATCGACTCGTTGATTGGCAGATTGGATCTCGCCGCAGAACACCGGCCTGACCGGCCAGGCCCCACGGTGGGCGCCACTGTCGTGGGAATGACCAAGCAGATGCTGCAATCGGCAGCGAGTAGTAGAACATGGGGCAAGGGCGGCCAGCCATATGCGGTGCGAGATGAGGGCTGAGACACAAGGGTTTACCCAGGTTCGGCCCCCCGGAGGGTAAAGACCTATTCCTGCTAGATTGTATTATGATGAGAGTATAATGGGGCGAGCTCGGCGGCTAGGCGGCGAGTCGCTAGGGTGTATGATGGAACGTATCCTCTATGGGTCCTCTAGGGAGGTTTATATAGACTCACCTCCCTAGGGTTTACAGATCTCAACCGAATTAGTTAAGGATTCGGTGATTCTACGACCTAGTACGACTGGGCCTATCTACACTTCTGGGCCTTCAGCTTCCAGTCGCTGGAGTCCACGCCAAATCTCGATCCAGTCGTCGTCCTGCAGGCCCACTCGCTAGCGCTTGGGCCAGTAGGAAACGTCCTGCTGGGTATACCCCGGTAGGCATATCCCCATCAAATGATCCTGGAGAAGTCTTTGCAAACCACATAAATATAATTTAGGGATTGAAGTGTAAGTCATGAGGGTTAAGTAAGTATAAGATGGTGTTATTCAACTAAAGCTAGTATAGCATAGAGTCATTAAAAGTGGTGTATTCATCTTTACTTTAGAGAAAGAATAGTGAGGGGGGTTAAGGAAGGTTGGGATTAGAGTTTGAAGGAACTACTGGTGGGATGGAAGATTTTCAACAGTAAAATAGTAGATTCAAACAAGCAAGGATTGAGAAAGCTATGAAGTATATTTATATCAAACTCATTGGATGCATTCCAAAGTTTAGAAGAATGATATATTGAATAATAAGATTTTAATAAGTAAATCCTCAAACTAACCATGGTAATGGATTGAAAGAGGTATTATATCTAGGAAAGGAATTCCTTAATTAGAAACCCAAGGTGGAGAAATATAGTTATATGTATAAATCATTTTCCTATTTTAATCATGGTAAGCATTCAACTCTAAATATCAACTCAAACATAATATCCATCATATACCATTGATTCATCATCTGATGTCTATAACACTTTATAGAGATAGTTTCCTATAGCAAATTACATAAGCATATCTCTGTTAATTTCAACCATCCTCACTATATGTACTTAAGTATATTCACTTCTATAAAACACTCTAATTATAATTTTCTATTTTAAAAGGGAGATTTCATCCAATACTATACACAAAAGGCAATACACTTAGTTGTTAAATCCTAAATCTTAAAAAGAATCTAAACCTATATAAAATCCTAAAACCAAGGGTAATATTCCAAGATTCAAAACCCTAAACTTCTCTGTTATTCACATACATTGTTATTTTCCAAATTAATGGGATTAATAATTACCATATCAATGTCTTTATATTTCATACATCAAATAATGGTATAAAATCATTAAACTTTTATATAAAGTTTCTATTCAAACAATGAGCTCATTAAAATTAAATTTATAAGCAAATAAGAACATATCATTCAATAAATCTCTAATTAAATATAGAAGAGAAAAATAATAAGAAGAAGTTTTTCCAAATATTAAAAAAGAGTTCTTATTAAGAAAATAAAAGAAATATAAAAAGAAGGCATAATAAAGGTTCAGAAAGGTTGCCAAATATATTTTAATATTACTTCCAATATCCAGCAAATTAAACATACAAAGAAAAGTTCAAAAATCTAATTCAAATTTAAATCTGAATTAGAAAACAGAAAATAGAAAAAGGTTAAAACAAATAAAAAACTAAACCTGGCCGCAGCCCAACACCCTATACCTATCTGACGCCTATGTGCAGCACACAACGGCCTAGTACCAGTCCATGTTCTTTTCTGTCTGTGACTGACAAGTGGGGTCAGGAACGGACCGCGGGTTGAGCTAAAGAAAACGTCAGGGGGTTATTTGCAAAACGGTCATCGTCGTTACCGTCCCGCACACAGGCAGCTCACTGGCGGCGCTCGTCGCCGCCCGATGCCGTCATCGTCGTCATTGCGTCAAGATACTCGCCGCCGATGCCAGGAGGGGATAAGAAGGCCACCGCGATGCATCGTCTCAATCCCTATCCCCAATCCCTCCTTATCCTCTCAGATACGAACGAGACCGAACCCTAGCTCGTCGGAGCCACTCCTCGCTGTCGAACTACGCCACCCCACACCATTCTGAGCCGTCATCGAGAAGCGCCAGCCTACGTAGATCCTCTTGATAGAAGCGTGCATCAAGGGAAGCACTGGAGCGGGTGAATTTGGTTGATTTCCTTCGCGGAAGTTCGTCGGAATCCTCGCCGGGAAGCTCGATTCTGGCCGCGCCTGTTCTCACCAACCACTCGATCATCATCAGTGTGAGTTCCTGAATCTTCCAGCATCCTTGAATCATTTGATCTCTTTCTAAATTACCGTTTAACTGTAAGCCACTGTCGGCCACCGTCGGAGCTCGTCGGAGCTGAGGCTCCGATGACCATTTCCGAGCGGCGCTGCCACTCCTAGGTTCAGTAGCTTACGCTGATTCGAACTAGACCTATTTCGCTTGCTAGGGTGCAGTAGATCGTCGCCGGTGACCACTCACCGACGGCGGTGGTGATGCTGACGCCATCGTGACATCATGATTGCACCACGTCAGCTAGTTTGACTGGTCTTTGCTAACGTGGCTGATGACGTGGCCCAGGGCCCACATGTCACCGACAGTGAGTAGAGAGGAGCTCAGTAACAAATGTATTTTCATTAACCAGTGAGATGAGGTGGACCATGGCCCACTAGTCAGTGACTGGGGGCTAGTTCTGGGTTCGGTGTAAAAAGTATTTTCTGTTAAAGAGTTAAAATCAAATGTTATAATTCAATTAATAATATTCCAGAAATCAAATAAAGGATTAAATCATGTTTAATTAATAACTTTTGATTCATAATTCAGAAAAATGTGTATAATATATGAAAAAAATTAGAAAAATAAAATCTATAACTTAAACTTATTATTAAATATTATTGAGATAATTATTTAAATAAATATCATTTAATAAAGATTTGATAAGTAATGAAACTTTGATAATTCATATCTTTATAATAACAAATATTAATAATAGTAATCAAATACCAAAAATTTTAGAAAAAAATAAGAATTCTAATTTAAACTATAATCATGTTTTATCATTTCACTTAATTAAATATTTATTATTTATTAAGTAATTATAAAGTAATAACAATTATAAAAATCATATCTTATTATTCATAAATCATAAAAAAAATATGATATGCCAAAATGATCACAAAAATATTATTTACATGTTAAAAATCTAATAATCTCCTTTTGAGATAAATAGAAAAATTAAATATTTTAATAACTCAAATTTAAACTTATTTACTTCATTAATAATTCAGATAAAGATAAATAAAATTTATTAATACTCCTAAAATGAGTCAACTAAGTCTAATTAATAGTGTTAGTCTTAAATATTAATAATCTAATGCCATAATGGTTTAAAACATTATAAATATTCTTATTTTAGAAGAATCCACAACCTTAAATGAAGATTATCTCTAAGAAGAATTCCACTAATAATGAATCCTTCAAAGACAACTTGTAAATAATCAAATCTTTTCTAAACCATATTAATTACCAAATTACAAAAACTACTACAACACCATATAAATCCATAAGTAATTAAATAACATTATGTTGGATTCATAAACTATACTCACTTGTCTATAAAAGAGAAATGATATTACTCCATACTCACATCAAGAAACCATTACTCAAGTAACAGAATAAACATTCTTAAGTAACTTAAAGAACACATTTCAGATATACAAGATACCAATGTATAAGTACGATACTTTCAAAACTATCTATACTTTAAAGTTAACGTTAGTCTACAGAATCTTAATATAACACTATAAGCATTATTATATGTTTTATAGTTAACTTTGGTCTGAAGTGGTTAAACTATAAAGCAAATCAAGCCAAACCATATGAGCAAACAAATGACATCAACCACCACTAACTAACTAACCGCAAAGTTTGTTTAGACCTTAGAAGTGAAACCTTTTCTTCGAAGGTTATCCTTTTTTCCACTTTAAATCAGAAACCTTGTATAAGTAATCATAACTAGTATGTCATAAGTATGTACAGTTTATTCCTACATATGTGTTGTTTACAACCACTCATAAACTCTAATCAAAGTACCACTAGGAAAGTTATCTAAAAGGACCACACATTCCAAAGTAACCCTTTTCGGAATCCAAGCCCTAGGACAACGTTATTCCTGGGTTTTACGCTTAGAATGTGCATCACATTACTTATGCAGAAAAGCATATTGCTTCTTTAAACATTAGTCCTTACCGGACCAATGATGCTGATTTCAAATTTTGGATCTTATACATTGACTCGAAGACCGTGAGTGCATAATCTTGCAATCACAAAAGGCAAGTTCACACTTGCTCATGTCCTTTGTTTAATTTCTGTAAAGTATTTCACAAATCCAGTGTTGTCTTCACCTGCATTTGAAAAAGGTCAGAAAACACTATTTTCAATAATAATGAGAACTATTGATTACTGATCCAGGGTGATCAGCTAATCTATTAAATCTGACAGTTGGGTTACCACTATTCAGAACTATATCACTTAGGACTTAACAACCAACGTCGCCAGTGATTCTTGCGCCGTATATTACGCGTTGACCATGAGATTTGGAATGGGACGGAGAAGTCAGCTGTATCTTCTTCCTCTCGCATGAAGCCGGATGTGCAGGTCGTGGCTTTTATCCTCGTAGGATGCATATTAATTGGTAATTCGTAGAGGATATGCAGCATATGGGTGGGAACCCTCAACGTCCCACGATAGTTCTGGCATCTAATGATTTGTACAAACCATTGCCATAATTCTTTATGTGGGCATGGTGTACACCAAGGAGGCATGCGGGATCACGAAGGGGGCAGTGATTGGCTTGGATCATCTTCTGGGCCCCACATCATGGAATTGTGGACGGGAATAAGCTGCGTGGTTTGTGCAACAAAGAGTTGATCTCTCATGGGTAAAGTAACGCACCTCTGCAGAGTGTAAGAACTGTAACTTGTTACTCCCTGTTCCAGGAAGGAGCTGCGAACGCGGCGGGAAAGGAACCCCATGAAGGTTCTAGTAAACCCGTGAAGGCTGACGGACATAGCTTTTCAGAATAAAAGCAACCTTTGAAGAAATTTTTATGAAAACTTGCATTGCCTACGACCTACGGTCTGTGGATGTAGATATAGTGCATCAAACACTTCTTTTCTAGTGAATTTGCTGAGTACGCTCGTACTCAAAGTATCTTCTTAACCCTTGCTAGATTCTGAAGCCGGAGTAGACAACCACCACATGAAGTTATGCTCCAGGACTTATCTTGCTCAGCTAAATATTTTCAATAAAGACAAGGAAGACAACATATACCTCAACTCAAGTGAAGACGAAGTTACTGATTAGATAGTAATATAATCTCTAGCCAAAGAACCTATCTCTGTAGTGCGTTGCAATAGCCGCAACACCAAAACCATAGTTAAAATACTAGTTCTAGTAGTATAATTTTTTTTGCGTTGTTTATCTTTGATTCTTCTTCATAAGAAGTTCTTTCTCTCTCTTAAACCTAGAGTGTTCTCTGGATCTTGTATAAAGAGTGAGTTGTAACCTTTAGCCATGTATTGGACCCGATGTGTTTCTATTGTGCCATTCTGAGGGATGTAATACTAGTGAACGGTGTTTCATTGGTGTTATGTCCACGACTATAGTATACTGCATCATGCAGTGGTATGCTGGGTCACCGCATTCTAGCTCTTGGATGGCTTTAGGTAGAAAACAGAGTTGGGGTGTGGAAATGAGGATGGAAAACTCAGTTTTGTTAGTTGCAGCTGATGCGGCTGTGCTGCCCTCTTCTTTTCTCCCCTTGTGGCTATCTTGTGTTGATAGCACACAAACATGCAATGACTAAGCTGCTGTTGAGTAAGCTGTCTGCTTGACTGTTGGGAGTTGAGGATCAGATCAAGTACACTAGATCTTTTGCTGGAATTACCGCCTTTCCTTTTACCTGTTACTAGTTTGGTGAAACTTGCCCTATTCCTGTGATGCATAGACTGAGGCCATTACTAGATAAGAACAGATACTACTCATTTGGTGAAACTTGCCCCTTTTTTATAAGATTAGCTCATTGATGTGTTGAACAGTGCATTACACTGTCAAACTGAGAGCACTACTTTAACCAAGTCCCCATTTTGTGTCTTCCTTGTCCTTTTTGTTTTGTTTTGTTTTGTTTTGTTTTGCAGGGTGAAGAATAAGGAGAGTTGAAGAACAGAAGACATAGGACTAATTAGGAAATTAGTTTAGGTTTTTTTATTCTATTACAACTTTATTTGATTCTTAAATATTGTAAATAATATTGTATTCTTTTATTAGTGTAATAAAGTTCATTTTTCTCTTTGTTGGTTGAAACTTGTAAGGATTTGTATCTTATTTAATAAAGTTTACTTATTTCTTTTTTTTCTTGTTCATTCATTCGTAAAAACAATGTAATATATATTTCTTCTTGTAATAAAAATTAGTTAAGTTACTCCATTTATGTAATAAAGATTATATTTCTTTATACCATTTTGTATTATGATTATGAAATATCCTATAATACTTTAAGATTTAAATTTAAATCCAAGTTATATTTGAATTGTATGATCTCATATTTGAAATCTTGAATGCAAATTCTTTTCTCCAAAATTATAAATTCAACAAAGGTCATGCCCAAATTCCTAACCCCCATCTAAGATGAACTAAACCCCATTTCTCCAATGGCAAGAGAAACACTTATCTCTTTGTGTTTTAAATTTTTAATTCGAATTATTGTGAATATTGAATCTTATTCATAAATAAGAATTCACCTCTATCTTTTATTATAATTTAATTTCCAATTCTTATTCTATTTCAAATTCTTTTAAGATTCAAATCTATCAAGTAAATATTCAGATTTGAATTTTCTTCCCCTAAAATACAAAAGTACAATAGAGGTCATGTCGAATTCCATCGCACCTGTCCTGGTGTTTCCATCAGAACAAGGGAGACCTCGTTCCCTCTATAGCCTCTTGTAGTTTTGCGCGAAAATTCACCAGATTTTATTATGCATGAATGCAACGCACAACCCTGTGTCCTCTTTATTTCTAGGTGTTAATCCTGGGATGTTATAGCAGAAAGGAGAGGGGGCGGTGGCTCGAGTTGGGTAAGGCGCATAAAGGGCTCGGAGGAAGTAGGCAAGCACGGGCCACGGTGGCTTTGGAATCGAGGAGGGATGCGGCCGAGCAAAACACTGTAGGTGGTCGATGCGCAGCGATAGGGTCGCACGTCGAGTGGGGTCGGGCTCGCGCGCTGGTCACCAGGTGTACTCGGGGGTTTGTGATGAGTGGGGTGCAGGGAAGCGGGGGGAAGTGGCCGCTGGGTGGTTCGTTGCGTGGTCCAGGGTGAGTGTGTGCGGTGGGACGTGGACATGGTGTGCGTGGTGTTGTGTTTTGGTGGGGCTGATCATGTTGGGTGCGATGCGTGTAGGTGTACAGCGGCGGCCAGCGAGTCTGTGGTGTTGCACCAGGTGTGGGTACGTAGGGCAGGGGTAGTTAGGTTAGGTTTAGGGTTTAGCCTAGAGTAGATCTAGGGTTTGGTGGTTGTGGGTTGGCTGGCCTCCGTTTGGGCCTTTAGGTCTGGCCGTTGACTGCCTGCCCCACCCACCCCCCCACCCTCCCCACCCACACACACACACACACACAAATATTATATTTCTCTTATATTATAAAACTCTTTTCGTAAATAGGTTTAGACAACCAAAAATATCCAGAATGGTCCGGGGCTTTGATTTGAAATACAAGAGGAAATAGTTAGAAAACAAAACTAGGGTTTTAGCAAAATAGTTTTAGGAAAATTATATGCATGCAAATATAAAGATGCTCAAATGAAATGTGGCATGATG
The DNA here is from genome assembly GCA_910589765.1 of Avena atlantica. Lineage (NCBI taxonomy): Eukaryota > Viridiplantae > Streptophyta > Magnoliopsida > Poales > Poaceae > Avena > Avena atlantica. The sequence continues at coordinate 116,740,869 of OU342737.1, read as the reverse complement.
ACATGAGTATGCAGTCATGATGATGCGCAAAACAAAACAAAACAAAACAAAACAACAAGCGATTTTCTAGTAGTGGTTTTACCCGGGGTGTTACAATTCAACACCAATAACAATGGATCTCGCCCTGGAGATTCGCCTCCTGGTATGGGGAAGAAGGCCGACGATCTGAATCTTCTTACTACGTGTAGATCCTCGTGACACCACTAACAAAGATTCTTTCTTCGTCTTGAAATTGGTGACACCACCAACAAGAGGTCGTTTCTCACGTTCGTCAAGAGAATACTCTGGCAAAATACATATGAAGGTAGAGGTGTCAAAGGTGTAACATCCCAACATTAGAGCTTAGAAATAAGCTGAACACAGATGTGTGCATTGCATTCATGCATAGAAAAGCCGAATAATTTTCACGCTTTTGAATAAAACTTGTCAAAGTGATTGAAGCTTCTCTCAGCTTGATGGAGTTGAAGTAGATCATCAAGTTTACTGCGATAAGTTTCAATATGACCTTTGCTAAAACCTTATCTTGGATAAACATGATTTGATCTAAGGGTAGATCACATATAATAAAATTAAACCACAACACAATGTTTAATGATTAATATCTGGTCTTTAATAGATCAGGTCATAGTATTCTTTACAACAACTTCTGAATACTAAGTTAAGGATACAACTCCAGTAACAAGAAATTAATAACTAAACTTTAACTTATCTTATTCTTATCCATTTCCACCATGAGTATCATGGTAATACAACCTTAACCCTTTAGTTGTATTGAGTAGGAAGGAAATCAAGTCAAGATCATTCACCACATATCTTTCTTTCCATAACAATCCTTTTCATTTCTATTAAATCATATCCTAACATCTGTTGTTCATCAATGTTGAGTAATCAACTATTGATTCACCAATTCTTAGCCTATCAATTCTTGATCTATCAACTCTTGTCTTTATCATAGCATTCACTTAAGGTCTATAAAGAAAAATAAGAATAGGTAGGTGGTAATGCTAGATTTAGATATCATCTATAGGATGGGAGAGTGTTGGAAGAGAATAAAATCAATTTGATAATTAAGGGAGTTAACTCACTCCTGAATGGATAGTCATGACAAATCACAATGGTATAATGAGAAGTTAGGAAAGAGTTACTAAGGCAAGTAAAGGAAAGATAGTATGACTAAGTTGATGCCAGAGCAACATTGAGTTATTGAAGTAATAATATTCCTCTAACAGGATATTAAGCACTAGAGGAAAGTAGATTTTGATAGATACATCTGTTGGAGTAATATTAGTAATGGAGGATAAAGGAAGTATATAAAGGGAGTTAGAAGCAACTATCTAATTGATTTAGAAGGAGGAAGTATTGATAAGAATATTCTTGTGAAGTAAAGCTCATCATGTTAAACCATAATGATGGATGTGAAGAAGTAGAATATCTAGGAAAGGAATTTCTTAATTAGGAGTCCAGAATTATGAAGTATGGAAGCTAGGAATTCTTGGTAAAATTCAACCTAAATCTATAATCAAACTCAATATCTATTTCATCTGTATGATCAATCATTTTATTTCCACAAGGCCTATAGGAACATTTTACTATAAAAAATCACTTAAGTATATCTTGCCACTTCACAACATTAAAACAATAAGTGCCTAGAAACTATAATTATAAACTCTTACTCTTAATCCATTCTAAAGAACAACTCTATTACTTTACCTTAAATAATGGTATAATGTAACATCCCAGCATTTAGGAACCTAACGAAGGGTAGATTTAGGATTATGTATTGTTGCATGCATCTACTTGTGAAAAGGTGGGTAAAATTTTCGCCAAATAAAACTTTAAGTGATCAATGTTTCTTTCTTACTTTAAGATTAGGTCTAGACTTAAAGGAGGATTGTTATAAACTTTGATGTGATCTTAACAGAATTATGTGTGTTTTGAAATGGGTTTGGATTTAAAAACTTAAGTGTTTGAATAATAATTAAAATGATTTAGATACAGGATTTTAATCTTAAATTAATTAAGATATAGGTAGTATAACTTAAATCTCCAAACAATAGAAAATATGAAATTCATTTTCATATTATAAAGACATAAACAAATTACAACAGAATAAACAGTAAGGATATTCTTTATTAATAATAATATAATCTTTATTACAATTGACTAAAATAAAGATTACAAGAATTATAAAAGAAAAATTACAAAGGACTAAGAAAATTACATATACTAACTATCCTATATCTAAAACCTAAACTATATCTTCATCTTTATCTTTGAACCTGCAAAACAAAGATTAAACAGAAATAAAACTAGATTAGTGTTAGTAAATATTTCTCTCAGATATGTCAGTGAGGTGCACTTGACAATCTCATCATTGAGAAATGTTAAGGAGGAGCAAGTTTCATCTTTCATAAATTCCCAGCCAGAATACAAAGGACAGCCAAAAATGGACCAATTCATCAGCCAGGGTAAAAGTAGATTGGTAATAGTAAGTTCAAATTTTCTGAACCTATCCATATGTGCATAGCAGGCACACACACAAGCATGCAAAGGGTGTGCTGTCGACTTCACAAGCACAGCCAGATCAAAAAAACCAGAGCACAGCCGTGGGGAAGCACCTCAGTGCAACACCACACCACACCACACCACACCACACCACACCACACCACAGCCAGGGTGAACAGCAAGTAAACCAAGAACAGTAGCCAAACCAACCACCAGACTAACCCAAACATCACCAGGATGGTGACATAAGGAGGGGGATGAACAAGGTGGATAGCAAGACCAAGCCCAGGAGCTAGGAGGAGCAGGCTAGCTCCAGATCAAGCACAGGAGTCCAGCAAAACCAGATCAATATCATCACCAACTTACTCCACAAATATTAGCTTTTGTGGTAAGTTTCATAAAACCTTCGAATGATCTAATCATCTTATTTAGAGAAAGGCATGTTTTGTTTTACAAAACAAACCCTCAGGAGACACCCAAGTGGGGTGAATCCACCATAGGGATTTCTCAAAATCTAAAGGCAAACATCAAAGCACCAGAATCTAACCAGAGCTCAGAGCAACATCCTTGCTCTGGTTGTCAAACAATATTCTACAATTCAATCATACATATACCTATGATCTATTTCTGGGCACATCCCTAAAAGAAGGGTAACACCTTAGAAACAAATCTTTGGGGTCCATAGATTGATTAAGCTCACTATCATTTTTCCAAGCTATGATTCAATAAAGAATAGCTGGTACTACTACCAGGACTATCTAGATGAATCAATTAGATAAGATTTGAATCCCTAAGCCTCAGACCAACATCATTAGTCATAGGGAATTCATATAAGAGCATCTCTATTTATGTTTCAAAGCCAAGATTATTTTAAACATAAACTAACCAAATCCATGGTTTAGAATCAAACTTGTGTGCCATACATGATGGTGTCACAAGAACAATCCATTATGAATCAGGAAAGACAGTAAATCATCATAGATTTAGACAAACAACTAACTAATCATTTTCTTGTTAACACAAGAATCATAACTAGGATATTTTTATGTTACACTTCACTGCTTGAGATCATGATGATCTCAGACCACATGTTAATTCCCAAACTAACAGCACTAGGACAGCAGCTGTATCCTACCATAATCAGGACCATGAATCCAATAAACAGTAGAAAGCTATCAAACCATTGGCTTTACCAAGCATGTTTCCCATACAACCACATCATCAGAATCAGATGCAATCCAAGCATCAAATCATCTAGTAAGCCACCATAAACATCATATATCATTTTAAGCAACAATCTTTAGGCCAATAAGCATTTAGCATGTGTATAGATCATCTAAACATGAATCAATTCGTCCAGTACATGAACAAGCACATCACGGGAACCCAAAAGGGATAATCATCCTAATCTAAATTAGACAGTAGCCAGAGAGGACACTGCTAACATCTAGCATCGAATCAGCAAACACAGAGAGCACCAGGAGAGGGGAATCAAACTCACCGTAGGTCCTCGCTGAAGGATAGAAGAGGAAGCAGGGGGCCGATGGCCATGGCGGCACGGGGAGCACCCTAGAGGGGGCGCTGCAACCCGTACGGCTCCACGGCAACGACCCTGATTACGCCTGGAGGTGCAGAGCATCACCTCAACGCACGACGACCACGGTCGCACTGGAATCCATGCCAATCCCCAAACCCTAGGGTTCGGGACGGCATCGATCCATCGCAGGAGAGCCCTAGGCTCGAATCCAATTGGATAGAATGAACAGACGTTGTCGACAACCCCCTAATACACCACGGCGGCAACCAGAATGGCCGACGGCGGCAGGAATCGCCGGTGGCGGCATCGCCGGCCATGGGGTCGGGTCAGAGGAGGAGAGGATGAACTCGATGGAGAGAGAGAGAGGCAGTGAGGAGTGGGCCGAGCTGGGCCAGACCCTTCGGGGTGGTTCTTTTGTCTAGTACTAGTGGGCCAGCAGGGCCCAATAAGATAAACCAGCCCAGAAATTCTTTCAGTCCTGTTTTAATAAAAGGAAAAGACCAAAATACCCCTGGACTTAATTAAATACTAGAAAATAAAATAAAAATCCAAAAAATTATAAGTAAAATATTTTTGGATTCAGAATAATCCACACTATCCAAATAAATTAAGAAATAAAATTTTCGACATTTGAATTTTATTAAGAATTTTGTAAATTATATATTACTTATGGAATTTTTAGAAAATTATTGAAAGGTGATAAAAATAAATAAAAATCACTTTCATTATATATTAATATTATGGTATTTTTCAAAAATACTAAATAAATATTTAGTAATAAAATTAAGGTATAATTAATAATTCCTAAAGGAATTATTAAATCAATAAAAGTCAAATAAAGGGAAATAAAATAAAATAAATTAATACATGTTATAAATATTAAAAAGAAATATTTATAAACCCTTTATTACTCAAAAATAAACTTTTTGGGGTAAATGCATATAAATTCAAATAATGCATTACATTATCTGCATAATCATTTTGCTTCTTTAAATATTGTCCTTACCGGGCAATAATGATGTTTTTGTAGAACTAGAAGCTCAAAGTCGAGTGCAAGCATCAGACTTCACTACCATGCCTTCACAAGGCAAGTTCATCACTTGCTCATGTCCTTTGAAGAGTCTTTATCAAAGTATTTGCAAATTGGGTGTTATCATATATGATATAAAAGAAATAAAATATTATTTTCATAAACAAAGAAATCATAGATATCATCCTAAGTTGTGATAAAATGGAGCAATAGAACTTAGAGTTCTAATTGCAACAATAATGATCAAATAGGGACTTAACAAACCCTGACATGAGTGATTCTAGCGTCGTATATTACGCGTTAGCCATGAGATTTGGAATGGGATAGAGAAGTTAGTTGTATCTTTTTCTCTCGCATGATGCCGGATGTGTAGGTCGTGGCTGTTATCCTCGTAGCGTGCATATTAATTAGTAATTCGTAGAGGATATGTAGCATATGGGTGGGAACCCTCAACGTCCCATGATAGTTCTGGCATCTAACGGTTTGTACAAACCATTGCCGTAATTCATTATGTGGGCATGGTGTACACCAAGGAGGCATGCGGGGTCGCGAAGGGGGCAGTGATTAGCTTGGACCAACTACTGGGCCCCATATCATGGAATTGTGGACGGGAAAGTATGCCCGGTTGTGCAACAAGGAGTTGATCTCTCATGGGTAAAGTAATGCACCTCTGCAGAGTGTAAGAACTGTAACTTGTTACTCCCTGTTCCGGGAAGGAGCTACGAACCGGCAAGAAAGGAAATCCATGAAAGTTCTAGTCAACCTGTGAAGGTTGATTGTCATAGTTTTTTTAGAATAAAATCAATCTTTGAAGAAAGATTTACAAAAACTGCATAGTGCCAAGGATTTATAATCCGAGGTGGTAGTTAGAGCATCAAACTTACCACCTTGCATATTATGAACTTGTTGGGTAACGCTTTTACTCATTCTTTCCTTTGATCCCTTCATTAGACTCTGAGGATTCCAAAGACGTGCCAATGTATGCAGCCGAAGGCCAAGAAGACGTGTTCTACGAGGAACCTGGTCTATCCGGAGGAGTTGAAGGCGTGGACTACGAGATCCTCTATGGTGTTGATTAGAACAAGTCCACATAAGTTTCTAGCTGGTACTAACTAACGGAGCCGAGCAGCATGAACCCTATAGAATAAGTTGTTGAGCCCCACTCCTTGTCGGAGTTGTTACTTTTAAATTTCCGCTGAACATTTTATATTTTGGTTTGTAAGTTGGATCTTTGGAAGTCTTGAACTTCCGGTATTGTAATAATAATAAGGTGTGTACTTTTGTAGTATGGACCCGCAATGTTTCTGTTGTACCACTCTGAGGGATGTGATATTTACGGAACAGTGTTCTGTGGATGTCATGTCAATGACTATAGTGTACTACACATGCAGTGGTATGTTGGGTCACCGCAGTTGGTATCATAGCAAATTGCTTTGACCTTAGGTTGGAAACCTAGTAAAGGGTATTACCTGTAGGAGAATTAGCAACGATAAAGAATTCTCTAAAAGTAATATAATGGGTATTCAAATGAGAATATTCCATTGTATATTTTAGTGCGATAATTCTTTGTTATGATGCAATATATCATTGGATACTAATCAAAATTATTTTTCTGATATACAGAGAAATGGCACCAAAGTTCCCAAAACAGACTTTGGTAAGGAAAGAGGAGACTCTTGATGATTATCAAGGATCATTTACAGATCAATCTCGTCAACTTTTAAAGCTTTTTAATTGTCCAACTAGAATTCCAGTGAACACTATCACTTATCTAGATGGCCGGATGTTATCCAAGTATCGTGTGAGTATCCAACTTCCAGAGAAGCTTGGACTATACCACGATCTACCCATAGGAGAAGGTAGGAGTCATTTAGCAGCCTATCATGTTGCTGTTGTGGAGGCAATAGCTAATATCCGAAAGCAGAAAACCAAGGAGCTAGAAGGTAGCACATTTTCTATGATACCTCATGATTCTAAAGACTCGCAGCCTATACCAGATCATCTTACTTTGGTTAAGAAGCATCCTAAGTTAGCTTCCAAGTTTATGGATAGATACCAAACACTCGTTGCGTCTTTTTAAAAGACTCGTCAAGTGATTGTTGAAGACAAAAATGCCATGTTAGAGGATCTAACTGATCCGGAAAGGAGGAAGCAGTTAGCATTCCAGCTGGAGAAATAAGAAGGTAGTAGTGCAACACCTATCTTTAAGGATATACCTATAGATCCAGAATCTTTTATACCATATCCTTACTCACCAAGACCTGAACCTACACGTGATCCTACTATAGATATGCGGTATCCAGTACCACAGGGTTCAGAGGACGGTTCTGACTCAGAACTTCCTATTGAGAACTTGGATGGATGGAGAATGGGATCATATAATGGATCTCATGAACACCAGATGTCCACAGATGGTTCTGACAGAAACGTTGGACAATCTAGTTGGATGGGTGCAAGGATGAATCCTAATAACAGAAGTAGAAATACCATGTCAATAGATAATCAGGATGAAGAATAAGATCCTGAGGAAAGAGTGTTTGAATCATCAACATCTTTTCAAAGCCCAGGGAATATACATTATCCAGTATTCGATTATCTTGTCCACGAGAGCACCTGGGAAGAAGCAGGATCTGCGTATTCTGTTGACAACTCAAGGAATGCAGCTCAGGGGATGCAGGCTAGAGATAATGTTGAATATGTGTCTGAAGACTTATCAGCTGAGCTAGAGGGAGTCGATGCGCTCAGGTTGAGTAATGACTCAAGTCCTGATACTTCAGATGCAGAGTATGTTCCTTCTGGAAGGTCATTTGTTCCACAAACTGTGCGACGGTCAACACGTCATCACGGTTGGACCTCAGGAATGTATGATGAGCGTAGCTACTATTAGAAAGAGACAACTAGACAGTAGTATCAAGTACTGTGTATTGTACTCTAGAAATAAGGTAGTTTTGTAAAATACCAATATGGTATATGTTGTAATGACTTTGTATCATTATGATATTATGTATGATGTGTGAAATGCATATTTGGATTTTTTTGGATCTTCATTATGTGACTAGTTCTGTGCGTAAAGTCAAGCTCACAACAAATGTGCATGATGTAATTATGAGTATTCGCTTTATGATGCAGGACTAGGGGGTCATGAATACGGGGTAGAAATGGAAACTGGGCAGCAGCGGATGGAGCGTGAGGCCAAGGAAATGGCCGATGCCGATGCAGCAAATCAAGGCACATTACCACCACCACCAATGAGGCCGTTAATGGAGCAGAACTTTATGCAATGTATGCAAATGATGCAAGAGACCCAAAACAAGTTCATGGAAGAATTGTTGGGTAGAGCAAATCAGGGGGCACCTGAAGGTGGAGGAGTGAGTTTATCTGATTTCCAGAATGCAAGACCATTACCTTTTGCATCAGCTCCTAAACCAATGGATGCAAAAGACTGGCTAGCGGATACAGAGAGGAAGCTAAAAACTGTAGGTTGCAATGATGAGGAAAAATTGAGGTATGCAACTCATCTGCTGACCAGACCTGCAGCATCATGGTGGGAAAATCAATTAGCCATGCAAAAACCAGGAAGGGAGTTTACCTGGGAGGAGTTCAAGCAGAGATTCCGTGAATATCATGTTCCGGAAAGCGTTATGGAGTTGAAGAGGAGAGAATTTGAGGAGCTTCAGCAAGGATATACTAGTGTCATGAAGTACATCCGGGAGTTTAGCCAACTGTCTCGTTATGCTGAGGAGGATGTTAACACCGAAGAGAAAAGGAAGAAGCGTTTATTGCATGGATTAAATCCGTTTGTGAAGATGCAGCTAAGGTTAGCTAATAAGCAAACTTATCAGCAGTTGTTGGACGCAGCCATTAATTTTGAAGATGATTACAAGAGTGTCCAAGAGGACCGGAGGAAGAGAGCCAAGAAGGAAACCAAGAGAATTTGGGCAACTAAACCTAAACCTAACCTGGAGTTCAAACCTTGGAATAGGAATTATGGCAATAATAACAATAACAATAACAAAGACAGTGGTGGAAATCAATCTAATCCGAGAAGGAATGTTATCTGTAACAACTGTGGAATTCCAGGGCATTTCCAGAGGGAGTGCAAAAAGCCTGTAGTGATCTGTTACGGTTGTGGTCAGAAGGGGCATATCAAGTCGTATTGTCCGAGCAAACCACCGGGAGAATGGCCTACCAAGGGAGGAGGACAAGCCAGTGGAGGAAATGGACAGCCCAATAAAGGAGGAAACAATGGCAAGAACAATAACGGCAAGAGAAACCGACCTACCAGAAAACTGAACTGTGCAACCCTCGAGGAGGTGGATAATTCGTAGCATGCAGTAATAGGTATGCTCAATATCCTTACCAATCCCGGCAAAGTTCTATTTGATACTGGTGCAACTACTTCATTCATTTCTGAAGAATTCTGTGATAAGTTCGGGATTAGAAGGACAACGTTAGAACGTCCTATGACCGTAGTTACGGCAGGAGGGAATGTGATTGTACGCCACATAAAACAAGATCAGGTTATCTCGATCTGTGGTTGTACATATTTTGCAGACCTTTATGTGATTCCTTTGAAGGGAATTGCAGTAGTGCTAGGGATGGATTGGATGATGAAACACGGAGCTTAGATTAATTGTGAGGAGAAAACTGTCTCAATCAAAACTCCAAGTGGAGCGACGATAGTTTACCAGGATGATAAACACAGTCATATCATGGTGGATCTGCAGTTAAATTCAATGAAAGAAGTTAAATTAGAAGAGATTCTGATAGTTAATGAATTCCAAGATGTTTTTCCAACAGAATTACGGGGAATGCCACCAGACCGGGAGATAGAGTTCACCATTGACCTAATACCTGGTACAGCACCAATAGCTCAAGCACCATATAAAATGGGACCTAAGGATTTGAAAGAACTCAAGGATCAAATTGATGAGTTAGCAAGAAAAGGATTTATATAGGAAAGTGTATCTCCATGGGGAACACCAGTAATCTTTGTGGATAAGAGAGATGGTGGAAGACGGATGTGTGGTGATTATAGAAATCTGAACAACGTAACGATCAAGAACAAGTATCCTTTACCAAGAATTCAAGATTTGTCTGATCAAGTGAAAGGAGCTGGAGTATTTTCAAAGATCGATTTAAGATCTGGATACCATCAAATAAAAATCAAGCCGGAAGATGTTCCAAAAACAGGATTTGTCTCAAGATATGGACACCATGAGTATCTGGTGGTACCATTTCGTTTGACCAATGCACCAGCAATATTCATGAATCTGATGAACAAGATCTTCATGCCATATTTGGATAAGTTTGTCATCGTATTTATTGATGATATTCTGATATATTCCAAGGATAAGGAAGAGCATGCCGGCCACTTGAGAATAGCATTACAGACTTTAAGAGAACATAAGCTTTATGCTAAGTTCAGTAAGTGTGAGTTCTGGTTAGATGAGGTAGAATTCCTCGGTCTTGTGATCAGTAAATATGGGATTGCTGTGAATCCATCTAAAGTTCAGTCGGTACTAGAGTGGACTGCACCAACCAATGTGAAACAAATTCGAGGTTTCCTGGGAATGGCTGGTTATTATCGGAGATTCATTAAAGGTTTATCCAAAATAGCTGGACCAATGACCATATTATTAAGGAAAAATACACCATTTAAGTGGGATGAGAAGTGTGAAGCAAGTTTCCAAGAGTTTAAAACGAGATTAACCACAGCTCCAATCTTAGCAGTTACTGAAACAGGGAAGGATTTCACCGTATATTGTGATGCATCTAAAGAAGGTTTGGGTTGTGTATTAATGCAAGATCGGAAAGTAATTGCTTATGGTTCAAGACAATTGAAACCACATGAAGTCAACTATCCAACTCATGATTTAGAGTTAGCAGCAGTAGTGTTTGCACTGAAAGGATGGAGGCATTTTCTTTATGGAGCCAGATGTGAGTTATACACTGACCATAAAAGTCTCAAATATTTCTTCACTCAAAAGGAATTGAACATGAGACAGAAGAGTTGGTTGGAATTAATCAAGGATTATGATCTAATAATCAAATACACCCCAAGAAAAGCAAATGTTGTAGCAGATGCTTTAAGCAGAAAGAGTGCAGATATTCATCCTAGCAACAGAGAGTTACCAAAAGAGTTACAAATGGACTTGGAAAGATTAGAACTTCAATTCATCAGGACAGAGGTTCTTGGAGGATTAGCGACTATGCAGGTAGTTGTAGAGCAGGACAGTGATCTTAAGCAAGAAATTTTTAGACATCAAGAAGAAGATCCTTTTATTGCGGAGGAAATTCGGAGGATATCTCAAGGGCACCAAAAAAGAAGGATATGATCTGGGTAATTGTGGACCGACTCACTAAGAGTGCACATTTTATTCCAGTGAATCAAAAGGATAATGCCGAGAAGTTAGTTGAAGTATATGTTAAAGAGATAGTAAGTAAGCATGGAATACCCAAGAAAATCTTAACTGATAGGGGATCAGTGTTTACTTCAGCATTTTGGAAGCAATTTCATGAAGCACTTGGTTCAAAGTTAGATTTCAGCACGGCATATCATCCTAAGACCGGAGGTCAAACTAAAAAAACAAATCAAATACTAGAAGACATGTTGAGGGCTTGTGCACTACATTTTGGAGGAACATGGGAGGATCACTTACCATTGGCGGAATTTTCTTATAACAATAGCTATCAGATTAGTCTGAAGGTAGCTCCATATGAGGTTCTGTATGGAAGGAAGTGTAGATCACCAATATGTTGGTATGAACCTGGAAGCAGCAAAGAATTTGCACCAGATTATATCAAGGAAAGACAAGGCATCATTGATAAGAGTAGGGATAGACTGAAAATAGCCTAGAGTAGGCAGAAAAGTTATGCGGATCAAAGTCGAAGATCATGGCATCCAGAAGTAGCAGATATGGTCTATTTGAAAGTAAGTCCAATGAAAGGAGTAAAAAGGTTCGGAGTAAAAGGTAAATTAAGTCCAAGATATATCGGACCATTCAAGATATTGAGTCAAAACAGAACTATAGCTTATGCTTTAGAGTTACCATCAAGACTGGCTCAAGAACATAATGTTTTCCATGTATCACAACTCCGCAAATGTTTGAAAGTTCCTGATGATGCAATAACACATCAAGAGATAGAACTACAAGCAGACCTGACTTATATTGAAAAGCCCTACAAGATTCTGGAAGAAAATTGGAAAATATTAAGGAATAGGGCAATCAAATATTGCAAGGTACAATGGGAACATCGCCCTGAAAGGGAAGCCACATGGGAGAAGGAAGAGGATTTAAGAAAAACTTATCCAGAACTATTCAGGTACATCTCTAACAAACTTCGGGACGAAGTTTAATTTAAGGAGGGAGTCTGTAACATCCCAGCATTTAGGAACCTAACGAAGGGTAGATTTAGGATTATGTATTGTTGCATGCATCTACTTGTGAAAAGGTGGGTAAAATTTTCGCCAAATAAAACTTTAAGTGATCAATGTTTCTTTCTTACTTTAAGATCATGTCTAGACTTAAAGGAGGATTGTTATAAACTTTGATGTGATCTTAACAGAATTATGTGTGTTTTGAAATAGGTTTGGATTTAAAAACTTAAGTGTTTGAATAATAATTAAAATGATTTAGATACAGGATTTGAATCTTAAATTAATTAAGATATAGGTAGTATAACTTATATATCCAAACAATAGAAAATATGAAATTCATTTTCATATTATAAAGACATAAACAAATTACAACAGAATAAACAATAAGGATATTCTTTATTAATAATAATATAATCTTTATTACAATTGACTAAAATAAAGATTACAAGAATTATAAAAGAAAAATTACAAAGGACTAAGAAAATTACATCTACTAACTATCATATATCTAAAACCTAAACTAGATCTTCATATTTATCTTTGAACCTGCAAAACAAATATTAAACAGAAATAAAACTAGATTAGTGTTAGTAAATATTTCTCCCAGATATGTCAGTGAGGTGCACTTGACAATCTCATCATTGAGAAATGTTAAGGAGGGGCAAGTTTCACCAATATGAAAGATTTCATCTTTCATAAATTCCCAGCCAGAATACAAATGACAGCCAAAAAGGGACCAATTCATCAGCCAAGGTAAAAGTAGATTGGTAATAGTAAGTTCAACTTTTCTGAACCTATCCATATGTCCGTAGCAGGCACACAGGCTGCACACACACAAGCATGCAAAGGGTGTGATGTCGACTTCACAAGCACAGCCAGATCAAACAAAACCAGAGCACGGTCGTGGGGAAGCACCTCAGTGCAACACCACACCACACCACAGCACAGCCAGGGTGAACAGCAAGTAAACCAAGAACAGCAGCCAAACCAACCACCAGATTAACCCAAACATCACCAGGATGGTGACATAAGGAGGGGGATGAACAAGGTGGACAGCAAGGCCAATCCCAGGATCTAGGAGGACCAGGCTAGCTCCAGATCAAGCACAGGAGTCCAGCAAAACCAGATCAAGATCATCACCAACTTACTCCACAAATATCAGCTTTTGTGGTGAGTTTCATAAAACCTTTGAATGATCTAATCATCTTATTTAGAGAAAGGCATGTGTTGTTTTACAAAACAAATCCTCAGAAGACACCCAAGTGGGGTGAATCCATCATAGGGATTTCTGAAAATCTAAAGGCAAACAGCAAAGCACCAGAATCCAACCAGAGCTCAGAGCAACATCCTTGCTCTGGTTGTCAAACAATAGTCTACAATTCAATCATACATATACCTATGATCTATTTCTAGGCACATCCCTAAAAGAAGGGTAGCACCTTAGAAACAAATCTTTGGGATCCATAGATTGATTAAGCTCACTATCATTTTTCCAAGCTATGATTCAATAAAGTATAGCTAGTACTACTACCAGGACTATCTAGATGAATCAATTAGATAAGATTTGAATCCCTAAGCCTCAGACCAACATCATTGGTCATAGGGAATTCATATAAGAGCATCTCTATTTATGTTTCAAAGCCAAGATTATTTTAAACATAAACTAACCAAATCCATGGTTTAGAATCAAACTTGTGTGCCATACAGGATGGTGTCACAAGAACAATCCATTATGAATCAGGAAAGACAGTAAATCATCATAGATTCAGACAAACAACTAACTAATCATTTTCCTGTTAACACAGGAATCATAACTAGGATATTTTTATGTTACACTTCACTTCTTGAGATCATGATGATCTCAGACCACTATTGGAATTATGCCCTAGAGGCAATAATAAAGATGTTATTATTATAATTCTTGTTCATGATAAAGTTTATATTCCATGCTAGAATTGCATTAAGCGGAAACTTTAATACTTGTGTGGTTTATGAACAACACTGTGTCCCTAGTATGCCTCTATGGACTAGCTCATTGATTAATGATGGTTAAGGTTTCCTAACCATAGACATGAGTTGTCGATTAATAATGAGATCATATCATTGGGAGAATGATATGGTGGACAGACCCAAACTAAGCAGAGCAATTAGATCGTGTCATCGTGTTCATCTTTGCGAAGCTTTTCTTATGTCAAATATTGTATTCCTTAGACCATGAGATAATACAACTCCCTGGTATCGGAATAAAGCTTTGAGGTCATCAAACGTCATCCTATGAGAGGGTGATCATAAAGGTGTCTCTCAGGTGATTGGAAAGTACCTGTTGGGTTGTATGTATCGAGATGGGATTTGTCCCTCCCAAGTCGGAGAGATATACTTCGGGCCCACTCGGTATCGATATCAACACCGCTTGCAAGCATGTGGTTAAGGAGTTAATCACAAAGTGATATCGGATTACGGAACGAGTAAAGTACTTGCTGTGAACGAGATTGAACTAGGTATGACGGTACCGACGATCAAATCTCGGGCAAGTAAAATATCGCGAGACGAAGGGAATATATATATGGGATTGATTGAATCCTGCCATCGTGGTTCATCCGATATGATCATCGATGAATGTGTGGGAGTCAATATGGGTTTCCAGACCCCGCTATTGATTATCGATAGAAGATCATGTCTGCATGTTCTCGAACCCGAAGGGTCACACACTTAACGTGTCTCGACGCTAGGATAGATTGGATAATTGGTTTATGAGTTTTTGTTCGGAGTCTCGGATGGGATCCGGGACTTAACGAGAGGTTCCGGAATGGTCCGGAGAATAAGATTCATATAAGGCAATGCAGTTTTTGGAGTTCGGAATTGTTTCGGGTTAATCGGTATTGTACCGGAAGCTTCTAGAACCTTCCGGAGGGGGACCAACGTGGCCCCACCTGCCGGGAGGGGGCATGGTCCTATGAGGGAGTGCCCTGGCCGCATTGGGCCAGGGGCACAAGGCCCCATAGGGCCCAGCCGGCCAAACAAGGGGAAACCCAAATTGGAGCTTCTAGAAGGAGGGGGGAACTTGCCCCCCACTCTTCCCTCCTTGGCCGCCGGCCTAGGCTTGGGGGAGGGTCTAGTGTTGGCGCCCACCCCTCTATATAAAGAGGGCTGGGGGCACACCACCACCCCCCACACACACACCTTCACCTCAAGCCCAGCCGCCCTGCTGCCCTCCTCTCTCTCTCCCTCCCGACTGCGTGTAGGCGAAGCCCTGCTGCAGAAACTCTCCACCACTTGCACCACGCCGTCGCGTTGTAGATCCAATCCGTCTCTCCACCATACTTGCTGGACCGAGGAAGGAGGAGACGTCGAGGTGCCTCACGTGTGCATCTCTCGGAGGCATCGCCACTTGCGGTGTTAGATCGGAGCGGATCGCGAGGAGGAGAAGCGAGTACGACTACATCACCCACGTTCCGACGAACGTTCCGCTGTGCGGATCTTAAAGGGTATGAAGATATCATCTAATATCTCTCGTTGTTTGCATCTCCTAGATTAGATCTTGGCTTTCCCGTTCGCATCCGTAGAAAAATTTTGATTTACTATGCTGCGAAACCCTTCAACCACATGTTAATTCCCAAACTAACAGCACTAGGACAGTAGCTGTATCCTACCATAATCAGGACCATGGATCCAATAAACAGTAGAAAGCTATCAAATCATTGGATTAACCAAGCATGTTTCCCATACAACCACATGATCTGAATCAGATGCAATCCAAGCATCAAATCATCTAGTAAGCCACCAGAAACATCATATATCATTTTAAGCAACAATCTTCAGGCCAATAAGCATTTAGCATGTGTACAGATCATCTAAACATGAATCAATTCATCCAGTACATGAACAAGCACATCACAGGAACCCAAAAGGGATAATCATCCTAATCTGAATTAGACAGTAGCCAGAGAGGACACTGCTAACATCTAGCATCGAATTAGCAAACATAGAGAGCACCAGGAGAGGGGAATCAAACTCACCGTAGGTCCTCGCTGAAGGATAGAAGAGGAAGCAGGGGGCCGACGGCCATGGCGGCACGGGGAGCACCCCAGAGGGGGCGCTGCAACCCGCACGGCGCCACAACAACGACCCTGATTACGCCTGGAGGTGCAGAGCATCACCTAAATGCACGACGACCACGGTCGCACTGGAATCCATGCCAATCCCCAAACCCTAGGGTTCGGGACGGCATCGATCCATCGCAGGAGAGCCCTAGGCTCGAATCCAATTGGATAGAATGAATGGACGTCGTCGACAACCCCTTAATACACCACAGCGGTGACCAGAACGGCCGACGGCGGCAGGAATCGCCGGTGGCGGCATCGTCGGCCACGGGGTCGGGTCAGAGGAGGAGAGGATGAACTCGAGGGAGAGACAGAGAGAGGCAGTGAAGAGTAGGCCGAGCTGGGCCAGACCCTTCGTGGTGGCTCTTTTGTCTAGTACTAGTGGGTCAACAGGTCCCAATAAGATAAACCAGCCTAGAAATTCTTTCAGGCCTGTTTTAATAAAAGGAAAAGACCAAAATACCCCTGGACTTAATTAAATACTAGAAAATAAAATAAAAGTCCAAAAAATTATAAATAAAATATTTTTGGATTCACAATAATCCACATTATCCAAATAAATTAAGAAATAAAATTTTAGACATTTAAATTTTATTAAGAATTTTGTAAATTATATATTCCTTATGGAATTTTTACAAAATTATTGAAAGGTGATAAAAATAAATAAAAATCACTTTAATTATATATAAATATTATGGTATTTTAAAAAAAAAAAAAAATTTAGTAATAAATTTAAGGTATGATTAATAATTCCTAAAGGAATTATTAAATCAATAAAAGTCAAATAAAGGGAAATAAAATAAAATAAATTAATACATGTTATAAATATTAAAAATAAATATTTATAAACCCTTTATTACTCAAAAAGAAACTTTTGGTGGTAAATGCATATAAATTCAAATAATGCATTACATTATCTGCATAATCATTTTGCTTCTTTAAATATTGTCCTTACCGGGCAATAATGATGTTTTTGTAGAACTAGAAGCTCAAAGTCGAGTGCAAGCATCAGACTTCACTACCTTGCCATCACAAGGCAAGTTCATCACTTGCTCATGTCCTTTGAAGAGTCTTTATCAAAGTATTTGCAAATTGTGTGTTATCATATATGATATAAAAGAAATAAAATATTATTTTCATAAACAAAGAAATCATAGATATCATCCTAAGTGGTGATAAAATGGAGCAATAGAACTTAGATTTCTAATTGCAACAATAGTGATCAAATAGGGACTTAACAACCCCTGACATTAGTGATTCTAGCGCCGTATATTACGCGTTAGCCATGAGATTTGGAATGGGACAGAGAATTCAGTTGTATCTTCTTCCTCTCGCATGAAGCCGGATGTGCAGGTCGTGGCTGTTATCCTTGTAGCGTGCATATTAATTGGTAATTCATAGAGGATATGCAGCATATGGGTGGGAACCCTCAACGTCCCACGATAGTTCTGGCATCTAACGGTTTGTACAAACCATTGCCGTAATTCATTATGTGGGCATGGTGTACACCAAGGAGGCATGCGGGATCGCGAAGGGGGCTGTGATTGGCTTGGATCATCTTCTAGGCCCCACATCATGGAATTGTGGACGGGAATAAGCTGCCCGGTTGTGCAACAAAGAGTTCATCTCTCATGGGTAAAGTAACGCACCTCTGCAGAGTGTAAGAACTATAACTTGTTACTCCCTATTCCGGGAAGGAGCTACGAACGCGGCAGGAAAGGAACTCCATGAAAGTTCTAGTCAACCTATGAAGGCTGATTATCATAGTTTTTTTAGAATAAAATCAATCTTTGAAGAAAGATTTACAAAAACTGCATAGTGCCAAGGATTTATAATCCGAGGTGGTAGTCAGAGCATCAAACTTCCCACCTTGCATATAATGAACTTGTTGGGTAACGCTGTTACTCATTCTTTCCTTTGATCCCTTGCTTAGACTCTAAGGATTCCGAAGACATGCCAATGTATGCAGCCGAATGCCAAGAAGACGTGTTCTACGAGGAACCTGATCTATCCGGAGGAGTTGAAGGCATGGACTACAAGATCCGCTACGGTGTTGATTAGAACAAGTCCACATGAGTATCTAGTTTTTTTTAGAGAACATAAGTATCTAGTTGGTACTAACTAATGGAGCCGAGCAGCATGAACCCTATAGAATAAGCTGTTGAGCCCCACTCCTAGTCGGAGTTGTTACTTTTAAATTTCCGCTGAACATTTTATATTTTGGTTTGTAAGTTGGATATTTAGAAGTCTTGAACTTCCGGTATTGTAATAATAATAATGTGTGTACTTTTGTAGTATGGACCCGCAATGTTTCTGTTGTACCACTCTGAGGGAAGTGATATTTACGGAACGGTGTTTTGTGGATGTCATGCCAATGACTATAGTGTACTACACATGCAGTGGTATGCTGGGTCACCGCATATAATTTCCAATCATAAGCATAAAATACAATATGTCTTAAACCTTAAATGTTATTCCTATCTATAAGATCATGAAAAAATTTAAGCCTCTTAAAACAGATAGTAAACAGTTATAATCTTAAACCCTAAATTTCTATGTAAATTATAACAAACTATTTATCTTGATGTCATTTAAGTCCATGAGAATAATATTCACCATTTTAGTTCTCAAGAATTATATGTGTTAGATAATAAGAAGGATCACTATATAAAAGATTCTTTAGTGATAAGTTGATAAGAATAAAAACTCATGAATTAATAGTAATACATCCTTTAATAAGATATAGAGTATTCAGGTAAATTAAATTCATAACATAAACCTCTACAAAATATTAATAGAAAAAGGACCTCTATAAAGGAAATAAAGAAAATATAAACCTTATATAATAAAGGTTCACTAAATGAATCTAAAGTATATTTAATTTGTTGCTGTAAGTATTTAGTAAAAAGAATTCTAAAAGGAATATTCAAAACAATTGTTAAAATAAAAAAGCTCGAAAAGTAAATAGAATTTGAAAAGAAATAAATCAAATAAACTGCTCAGCCTAAAATCTGGCCTAAGGCCCATTTCCTAACCTTCTATCTACTGCTCACGCGCAGTACACCAAGTCCCAATAATAAGCCCAACTGGCCAACCACCATGACTGATGAGTGGGGCCAGAGGAGAGATCGCGGGTTGAGAGGAAAGAGTTGCCAGGTTTTTTTGCAAAACTGCAGTCGTCGTTATCCTCTCGCACATAGGCAGATGCGTGCGCTCCGCCGATGCCGTCCCCATCATCAGCACGAATCGACCGCCGTGATGCCCACCGCCGACCCTGAGAGGAGTAGATAAGACCATTGTGTCCTCCTCTATCGTCTCATTCCAATCTTATCCTCTCTCTCTCACTCTCTAGACCTATCTCTCTTCCTCACCAAAACCCTAGCTCGTCGGAGTTTGTTGTTCCTATTAAACCTGACCACCCCTCGTCTCGTTGAAGCCACTGATGGACGCGCCGTCGTGGTCTTGTTCGCCTAGGATCAAACATGGGAGCTAGCGCGCCGTGAATCATGTGAAATTGAGCGTTCCCTTTCATCGGCCACCGTGGCCATCATCGTCGATTCGTTGTCGTCATGCCTTCCCTCGCTTTCCCGAGCATTCCATCATGACCAGTGTGAGTCCCTCTACCTCCCAATGGTCTCCGTTGTTTCATATGCTTCCTAAATCACGCTGCCATGATCGACGGCAAGGACCGCCACACGGGTTCGTCGCCAGCTAGTTTCCGATAACCATTTGCTAGCGGTGCCGCCACTATAAGGTTCACCACCTCACACTCGTTCTAACTAGACTAACCATGCTTGCTAACTCACGCTAGACCTCTGCCGCCGTGTCGCATCTAACCGTCATCGGCGAGGTGATGTCATGGTGATGTCACCTTGCGCCATGTCGACGTGTTGACCAGGTCCGCATGTTGAATAGTCCATGCCAACGTGGCCACTGGCCCACATGTCTGTGACTTGGTCTGTGTCAACACCCGGATTTTTAATCCCAGATGCATGTTATGCCATACATCGCAATCCCAGGATTACCATTTTTGCGAGACATAATAGAATTGGAAACCACAGTACATCATCCATTAAAACTGTACATAAGGTCTTACACAAATAAGGATCTCATGATCCAGTCTTAATACAATTCAAGCAGCGGAATACGTAATAATAACGGTAGCATAGGCGAAGCTCCATCTTCGGGGTCACAGGCAATGCTGACGATGGGAGATGATCCTAGTTGTCGTAACCTTCCTGGGGTCCATCCTCCAGGTACTCCTCTTCATAGTCTGGCCATAGGAATAGCCAGGGACAAAGCCATGAGTACTCTTTAAGTACTCGCAAACTAATACTAGCAAGTGAAGGGGGTTTTTGTAATAGGACACTAAGCTCTAGGGTTGATTTGCAAAAAGCCAGATTTACATCTACTAAGTTCAGAAGCAAAGAATGCTAGTTGAAGTTTTATAATACCTAAGTGGGAACTTGTATCTCATATCACAACTCTGTTGTGGTCAAGTCAAAGTCTCAATCCATTTTCACAAGTCATTTTGAAAACATCTGACGGGGGAACAGTATGGCCACTCCAACTGTCCATAACCGCGGACGCGGCTATTCGAATAGTTTGACACTCTGCAGAGATTGTACACTTTCACCACAACATTCGATACATCCGTCAGGAACAAATCCTGAATTCACCATACTCAGTATGCGGATAATCAATCCTAACTTTTCAATTACACGCCCTAGTATAAGCACCTCTCTTGTGAGTTTGGCCTCCCAACCATGACCAACTGTCATCTTGGGTACTGCACATGTGGACAATCTTCACAAGGTAGCCTCAGCTCAGACCTTGGTCGTGAGGGAACTAATACTAAGGTATATAAGTTTCCAGTCAAGCCCTACCCAATTCTCGGGTATTGTGGTTGTATGGTAAAATTGGAATGGTATCGCATCCAGACAACCATCAGTTTTATAAAGGGCTAAGGCTCATGCCTCAACATTTTCATCACCATAAATCATCTGGTGTTCGGAAACACATGTCCAAAACATTTCAATAGAATGATCCATCATTCCAAGGTTTTCATAACCATTTTTCCACCAAGTAAACCCATCTAAGTTGATCAAGTTTTATGCTTAGCACTAGCATCTACAAGTGGGGGTAAGTACTAATGAGGGGTGGTAACTAGTGGAGTTTAACTAAGTTCAATCTCATGCCTTAGGATGACATAAAGATTATCTAGCTTAGGCCAAATTTTATGCTCTTTATACAACCTTCAATTATCTTTCTAGTATCTACAATTCACTTAAGTAAGCTCTAAGTAATAGTTTTGATAAAGAAATAAAATAATAAGCTTGTAAGTAAAACTAGGATTGGTTTATCAAGTGGTTATGATCATATATACTTAAGGCATATAGTTGGCATGGTAACAAGCAAGTATTTGCTTACACATTCAACTAGTGGTATTAGGCTTGCATCATTATCAGGATAAGCTTGCTAAATTGCAAGTGTTAGCTTGCCTTGTGCAGAGCAGTGGTTGAAGTTCTCCTCGGCTTCTTCTTCGTAGTATCCTCCTTCCTCCTCGTATCCTTGGTCGGTACTAGCGTCTATAAATACATACGAGGCACACAATCACCAAACAATACTTAACTACTTTCAATCATCACACAAAAGGGTCCTATAGATGATCTAGCATCATCACTAACATTACAAGATTAAAGCTTGGTTTAATTCCTTTTATTTTTAGAAAAGTAATTGTACTCATTGAAAAACTACTTAAGATTTAATATTCTCCAAACCAAACATGGGATCATGTTGACACATGTCATCACCACATATTTTAATCCATGGGAATGTGATTTAAAGTGGTGTCACAATTTAATAAGGTTTAACCTTTTATTTCACTTAAATAAAGTGACTAGAAATGCCTATGTGGCATTATTTTATTACTTGAACATTATTTCTGTAAGTAAACGCAAATGTTTTTATATATTCTTAAAGGTATGATCAAATGTGATTTTTGAGAGTTGGAATCAACTAAAAAGTTATTATGGTTTAAATTTGAAAAATGTTTGAATGCAGAAAAGGTTCTGCCTTGTTATTTTTACCAAGGTTGATCTATAGATTCAAATGATTTGAATCCAACGGGCTTGGATTAAGCATTTCCATACCTTTCTAACAAAATTGGTTTCATTCAATTTGGTTCACTGAATCAAGCTGGGTTGATTTTTGAAACTAGGTGCAGAAGTGTCTTTGAATGAAAATGGAAAAATCCAACTTCAAACAAATGGGCTGCGCAGGAAACGATAGTGGGCCGGCCTTCTAAGCACAGTGCTTACACGGGCTGGTTAAGTTGTTGTCCCCACGCGTCAGTGAGACAGTGGGGTGCGAAGCGATACGGGGCAACGTGGTGCGTTCGATCTAGTTCTAATCCAACGCCTCTGGTTCATCGTCCACGTCGGGCAGTGCCGGCGAGATAGAAACCTAACGCGGCAGGTGGGGGTCGTCGTGGGATCACCGGGGCTCAGGCGAGGGTCGGAGAGGCGGGCGAACAACGAAGTCGACGACGGCGAACCTCCTGGTACCGGCAGCTTCTCCTGGGGCGGCTCCAATCGCTGGCTTCCTTCTTCTCCAGCAGCGACGGGCTCCGGTGAAATTCCGGCGATGCGTTGCTCGCCTTGCTTCGGGAACGGGGTGGAACGATCAGTGAGGAGAGGGGAGTGAGATGGTGTGCTCAATTCGGCTGGGGGTGGCCTCTATTTATAGTGGCGAGAGGGGACCGACGGGCGCAAGGTGAGCTCGTCGTGGTCGATGGAACCGAGGGCTATCGGCATGGGCGACGGTAGGGGCGGTGATGTGCTCCCTGGTGAAGCTCAACGACGTGGTGGCGAGGCGTGGGGCGGTGCGGATTGGTCAGAACGCGGCGGTGCTTTGCGCGTGCCCGATGGAAGTTTTTATGGCGCAACGCTCGCATGGTCTGCGCAGAGGCGAACAGGCGTGTATGCGGGATTGCTAGGACGGTGGTGATCACGTATGCACGCGGCGAGGTCGGCGCGCGGTCTGTGGGTGTCTGTCGAGCATGGCGCACGGGGAGCGCTCTCGGCATGGTTGTTGGCGAGCTTGGCATGGTATGTGCGTGTGGTCCAGGGGCTGGCAAGGTTCGAGCGCTGGACAGGGAGTGGCGGTGGGGTGTTAGCTTGCTCCCAGACATGTTGGCTAGGCTTGGTGCTTCTCCTAGCTCGCTATCGACATGTGGGTGGCAAGGGTGCACTCGGCCTACTCACCATTGATGACAATGCCTAGCTTACAGTAGTGCTAGAGATTAGTTTAGGTTGTTAGATGATCTACTAAGGCTAGTGGTGTCCAGAGAGGGAACAAGTTAGGCTCAAATCACTGCTCCAAATAGTGTTTAGATTTTGTTTGATTTGTATCTGCAAGGTGTTTGATGAAATGGCCGAATGAACTCAAGTTTTGAATTTTGAAAAGATTTTTGGTGGGTGTGCTAGGTTGGTGCTGGTAAGTCTGCAGATGCTAGGGTTTTGAAAGTTGATCTTGTTTGAGTGGTTTTTGAAAAAGTGGGATCTTCCCATATGATATAGATTCAATTTTAAACTGTCTTTTAAACTATGCATTTGAATGTTTCTGGATGATCACAAAGTGGGCCTTGATACTTTGTTATGAGTACTATCAAGGGGTGCAAAGATCCAAACAAGTTTCTGTTAAGTTCTGAAAGTTTCAGACAGCCAAAGTAGGCATGGGAGTTAAATTGGTCAAAATGACCATTCACTCATTTTGTTTGTTTTGATTCATTTGTCTTTGGGAAAAGTGTGGGGATTGTTTAGATGATGTTTATTTTACCTAAGAATCCTTTTACAAGCAAAGAAACATATAAACAAGGCAATTCAAAATAATCCAAATTGGAATGCATACACACATGCATGCTTTCATATTTTTATTTAGAAAAGTTTTTGTTAATCCTAATTTTGGAAGATTAGAGTTTGATGATCCAAGTTTAGTATTTTTGGGATGTTACAGTCTGGAACCAATCTGAGTATAAAAAGTATTTCATGTTTATCAAATAGATAAGAAAATATAAATATTCCAGAAATTGAATAAAATGATTAAATCTTGTTAAATCAATAATTTTTGTTCTATAATTCAGAAAAATATGTGTAATATATGAAAATGTTTAGAAAAATAAAATGTATAATTTAACTTTATTATCAAACATTATTAGGTTAACTATTTAAATAAATATTATTTAATAAATATTTTATAAGTAATAATACTTTGATAATTCATATTTTAATAATGGTAAATGATAAAAATATAAATAATATATCAAAATTCTTAGAAAAATAAGAACAATAACTTAATACCATTATCATGTATTATTATTTCACTTAATCAAATATCTATTATTTATTAAGTGTTTATAAAATAATAAATCTTATAAAAATCATATCTTATTATTTATAAATCACAAAAATAAATGTAATATACCAAAATGATCACAAATGTAATATTTACATGTTAAAAATATAACATTCCACTTTTGAAGTAAGTAAAAATTTAATACTCTAATAATTTGAATTCAAATCCAATTCCTTAGTTAATAATTAATAAAAGGATAAGTACAAATGGCTAACATTCTAAAATTATTGCTTTAATATTTAAAAGTAATATTAATCTTAAATATTGATAATATAAAGTCAAAATAGTTCAACACAATTAAAATACATTTTTATTGAATTATCATTCAACTATAAAGGAATATTATTTTCTAAAAGAATTCTTAGGAAATAATAAAGTCTTCAAGAGCAATATGTTTTGATTTAATTAAGATTCTTACCATTGTTTCACTCACAACTTTATAAATAGATTAAATCCAAAGATAGTTCATAAGTAGTACATAATACTTTTTACTTATCCATAAACCATAGACACACCTTTATAAGGAGATAAATCATTCTATTAGGAAACCACTACTCAAATAAAAGTACTACCAATCTTAATAAACCTCAAGAAAACATTATGAGGTGATCAAAGTACAAATACCATAAGAATTACATCTTAAGTCCATAAATGTCCTTAAAGTTAACTTTAGTCTACAAGACTATAAACATTACGATAAAGACTTTAATATGAATTTTATAGTTTACTTTGGTCTGTATCAATTAAGACCTAATGCATCTCAAAACCAAACTAACCAAGTAAACACCAAGAGACCTCGACCATATTCTATTAACCATCAAGATTGTTTTAACATTAGAAAATACACCCTTTCTTTGAAGGTTATCCTTACTGCCACTTCAAACAACAAATTTTATAATATCATCTCTAACTCTTAACAACTAAACTCAAGGACTTTTATCATAGTCGACAGATGACAATTAATCATAATAACATTAATTTATACCTTACTTGTATATTTAAGATTGTTGACACTTAAATTCCATATAAATGCCATTACTTATAAAGTAAAATTTGAGGGTACAACAAATCTTGTATAAGCAATCTTGGTGTAGCATTCTACATTTGTGTATCTTATTGTTGTATGATATTATAATCACATGTTGTTTCACACACACTCACAAGCCTTAATAAGAATCACAAGTTTTAAGCTTATCTAAAAGTACAACACATTCTCAAGGAACCATTTCCAGTATCCAAACCCTAGAACAACGTTTATTCCGGGGATTCGCATTTATCAAATTGCATTACATTACTTATGCATAATAAAATCTTGCATCTTTAAACATTAGTCCTTACCGGACCAATGATGCTAATTTCATATATTGGATCTTATATTGTCTCGAAGACCATGAGTGCATAATCTTGCAATCACAAAAGGCAAGTTCACACTTGCTTATGCCCTTTGATTATTTTCTATAAAGTATTTTACAAATCCAGTGTTGTCATCACCTGCATTTGTAAAAGGTCAGAAAACACTATTTTCATATTAATATGATCATAGGTTATTTACCATAAGGTAATAACCTACTATGAAAGTTCCGATGGTAAAGGAACATATTACCTAGGACTTAACAACCAATGTTGCCAGTGATTCTTGTGCCGTATATTATGCGTTGACCATGAGATTTGGAATGGAACGGAGAAGTCAGCTGTATCTTTTCCCTCTCGCATGGAGCTGGATGTGCGGGTCGTGGCTATTATCACTCGTAGCATGCATAAATTGGTAATCCGTAGAGGATATGCAGCATATGGGTGGGAACCCTCAACGTCCCATGATAGTTCCGGCATCTGAACGGTCTGTATTGCCTATTATCGTAATTCAATAGGTGGGCATGGCATACACCAAGGAGACATGCGGGGTTGCGTAGAAGGCGGTGATTGGCTTGGATCTTAGGTTGGTCCTCAAACCAAGGAAGTTTGAACGGGGACATACTCTCGGTCGTGCAACAAAGACTAAGGTCTCTCATGGGTAAAGTAATGCACCTCTGCAGAGTGTAAGAACTGTAACTTGTTACCTCCTGTTCTGAGAAGTAGCTACGAATGCGGCAGGAAAGAAACTCCATGAAAGTTCTAGTAAATTTGTGAAGGATGACGGACATAGCTTTTCATAATAAAAGCAACCTTTGAAGAAATGTTTACGAAAACCTGCATTGCCTACGACCTATGGTCTGTGGCTGTGGATATAGTGCATCAAACAATCCTTTCTAGTGAACTTGATGAGTACGCTCGTACTCAACGTATCTTCTTAACCCTTGCTAGATTCTGAAGCCATTAAGACGACGTCTACATCAAGTTATGCTCCAGCAATCATCATCAAAAAGCTCAAGCTCTTCAATGAAGTAAAGGAAGTCAACATATACATCAACTAAAGTGAAGACGAAGTTGCTGATTAGATAGAAATATAATCTCTAGCCATAGAACCTACTTCTATAGAGTATTGCAATAGTATAAATACAAACTCCTTAGTTATATGCTTATCTTATTAACTTGAAAGTTATGAGTTGGTTATTTCTGATTCTTCTTTGTAAGAAGTTTGTTTCTCCCTCTTTAACCTAGAGTGTTCTCTGGATCTTTTGTAAAGAGTCGAGTTGTAACCTATAGTCATGTCTTGGACCTGTTGTGTTTCTGTTGTACCACTATGAGGGATGTAATACTAGTGAACAGTGTTTCATTGGTGTTATGTCAACGACTATAGTGTACTACATCATGCAGTGGTATGCTAGGTCACCACATAAGGCCACCTCTAACTTCCGTAGAAGGAGTGAAATTGCATCGATCCACCATTTAATGTGCAAAAGCAAATGATAAGAGTAGTGGTATGGTCACGACTCCATCCCGCACTCAAAGCATTACTCTGTACCTGAATAGAAGTCTTATGCGAACAACTCTCGGAATTCAGACTGAAGATCTTGACAAACAGCGTTTGGAAAACAAAGGAGTGATGCATGCTCTTCATTGGATCTAATGCAAATGATGTTGTCGTGCAAGAAACATCGTAAGATAGAAAGAAAAAATTAGTGAATTTTTGGTCCACTGAAAGGTACAACAGAGAAAAAATCCTTAGATAGCATGAAGACCGGATGTAGAAGCATCGTTACAAGAGGAAGGAAGCGAAACCCTAAAGGTACGACAGAAAACTAACCACGAGAAATCCTGGACTTGAGAATAAGATAAGAGAGAAGATTCAAAACACGCAGAGGTAAGAAGAGAGAAGCATAGGGGTATGGGGTAAAAAGCAGACCTAATTAGATCTATCCAACCAATTTTTTCGAAATAGTTTTTGTCGTGGGAATGGTCACGGCAGATGCTGCAATCGGCAGCGAGTAGTAGATCGAGGGGCAAGGGCGGCCAGCCATCTGCGGTGCGAGATGAGGGCAAAGACACAGGGTTTTACCCAGGTTCGGCCCCCCGGAGGGTAAAGACCTACTCCTGCTAGATTGTATTATGGAGGTGGTACAAAGGGCGAGCTCGACGGCTAGGCGGCGAGTCGCTTGGGTGTATGATGGAACGTATCTCTACTCGCCCTATAGGGAGGTTTATATAGGCTCACCTCCCCTAGGGTTTACATATCTCAACCGATTCAGTTAAAGCTTCGGTACTCGTTTAACCTAATCCGACTAGGCCTATCTACTCGCCTGGGTCTTCAGCTTCCAGTCGCTTGGTTCCTTGCTGGGCTTCAATCCAGTCGCTGTTTTGCAGGCCCACTCGCCAGTTCTTGGGCCAGTCGGAAACGTCCTGCTGGGTATACCCCGGTAGGCATATCCCCATCAGTAGTCCCCGAGGCCGCCGTCGATTAGGCGTAGGTGGCTGCTGGCAGTCGGAGTATACGGCTTCAGAGTGGACATCCAGTCGAATCGTCGGTGGGCTCCCATAAAGAGGAGAAAACAATCACCCAGGTCGCAGCTTTTGGCGTGTCGAGTCGGCCAAACACTGTCAAAGTGAGAGGGTTGGCGAGTCGAGTGGCCGAAGTTGGACCGTTAACCGTGGTCAAACTAGCCATTAGGGTAATCCAACGGTAACCTTTGGCATTATCACCGCGTAGTAACGGCTCCCTGATTTGGCGGGTAACAACCGCTATATAAGAGGAATGGCAGGCGATCAGAGAACCACCTTCTCACCATTTCCTCCGGCTGCACGCACCTTTCGCCTCCCTTCGCATCGCGACCCAGCCGACCTAAAATCCCCCGACCCCTAGAAAATCTCTCTGCCATGGCCCTTTCCATCGAGCCGTGGGGTAGATCTAAGTGCACGAGGGTGCAACTGGCTTCCTTCGAGGAGGCTGGGATCATGCGAGCCAGCTGTTGGCGCATTCCCGTAGCCGGAGAGACGACCCCGAACCCGCGAGAGAGGGAGTTCATCTGCTTCACCAGCCATCTTGAACGGGGGCTAGGGTTCCCCACGTCCCTGTTCTTCCGGCGCTTCTGCGCCTACTACGGGATCCAGCCTTCGGATCTGGGTCCCCACAGCATCGAGCAGCTCGCCATCTTTGTGGCGTTCTGCGAATGCTACTTGGGCGGCCGGCACTACTTCCCCTTGTGGCAAGATCTGTTCCACGGACGGATCAGCCGCGAGGAAGCGGGCGGCCCAATGCTAGCCGCGGGCGGCCTAACCTTCCAGCTCAAGTCGAAGGCTTCATTCTTCGACCTGATGCTTCCCGCCAAGGCAGCGAGCGACTGGAAGAAATCGTGGTTTTACGTAGCCGAGGCGACCCCGCAGGGCGAGACGGCGATTCCGCGGTACTCCGCCAACCGGTCCGAGCCGCGCCGTCTCCAAGTCGGCAAGCTCCCCAACAACCAGCGGATGGTCGTCGACGAGATGCTCCAGACCATCCACGGTCTGAAGAAGAAGGGCCTCCAGACGATCAATCTGTACAACTTCTGGCTCGGGCGGCGGCTCGTCCCCCTGGCTCGACGCGACCATTATTTGTACCAGTACACGGGCCGGGAAGACTCGACGAAGGCCTGCCTCCGCGAGTGGAAGCTGGAGGACTACATCCCAGCACTGAAGAAGATTACCCAGGCAATGTACCTGGACGCGCAAGCCGGAGTCGCACCTTACACCGCCAAACGTCCAGCCCCAACGGTAATCACCTCGCCTCATTCGCCGTCGCATCTTCCTCCGCAGTCGCGGTAATTCTAATTTCATCTTGCATTCTTTGCAGCTGTTCCAAGTGGTGGAAGGATGGCTACCGCCTTCGGACGACGAGAATTCAAGCTCGTCTGTCCAGGATATGGGCGAGTCGCCACCCGCCGAAGGCGATTCCGGGGGCGACGAGATCAACGACGATGACGAGTCCGAGGAAGAGGTCATCCCGCTGGTTCGCAAGACCCGCGGGCAGCGACAGCGTGAGCTTGAGGCAAGTAGAAGCCTCGAGCATCACGATGACGACGACGAACTCCCAGAGACCACCTCGCGCCGCCAGGCCACTCCGTCGACGAAGAAGAAGGATAAGGAGGCAAGGGCCCCTCCAAAGAGGAAGACAAAGCCGTCGAGGCCTGTCTCACCGCCGCACTCGGCGAGCAGTTCTGACGCCCCCAGCCTGGCCAAAGAGGAGGCGCCGCCAACGACAGCCGTGCTGGACACGGCGACCGTGGAGGTGCCGCTGGCTTCAATGCCTCCGCCATTCGCCCCAGTCTCTGGGTTGGGGGATGCTCCGGCTGCAGCGGCTTCGCCTCGCAAGGAAGCTCCTGCCGAAGATATCCCAGAGGCTCCGGCTGCAGCCTCAACAACGAAGAAGCCGTTCGTGTCTTGGGCACGCGACGTCCTGGAGATGGGGCTCAGTCGCAAACTGGGCCCTGAACTGGAGAAACCGGTCGGCCTCCGTACGGGGCTACGCTTTATTCCAGTCGCCAAGTGAGTACACTCACCTACTTTGTCTTTCATAATTGCTTGAATTATTTTTGCTTATACGATTGATGTACAGGACCGGAGTGAAGAGAATGGGCCACCCGACCGTGGCTAAGGTGCCACCCGTCGTCAGCGAGGAGGATCCTTCCCGCAAGAGGAAGGCGGACGAAGTCGTCGTCCCTGCGGATGGCGGCAAGAAGGCCAAGGGTGACGACGTTGTCACGATTTCCGACGACGCGGCGGTCGCGCCAGCTGGTCCTGTAACAGAGGTGGCCGCGTCCACGAAGGAGGGCGCTCCCTTGCCTGGAACGGCCGAGCCGACCTCCTTTGGGGCGGGTGCCTCTATCGCCACCTTCCCGCGCTTCATGGCCAAGGCGGCCGCGGCGAGTGGGAATTCGCCCTCAAGCCACGCTCATGGGATCGCCGATGCTGAAGTCGACCAACGTCGAGGGCATACGCCGGCTCTCCTCGCGTCCGTGGATGCGATACAACTCCACGGCATGCTTGGCGTGGCCATCCAGGTATATCTAGTCCCCGAGGATCAGGTTGGTGCTTTGCAGCGGCCTGATTCTTTTAGTGTCTTATATTTATTTTCCGCATCCAGTACCCGAGTGCGCACTCAGCGGGTGGGCACTTGAGAACTTCTTGATTGCCAGTCCCCGAGTGCGTACTCGCTGAATTTCAGCGGGTGGGCACTTGAGAACTTCTTGATTGCCAGTCCCCGAGTGCGCACTCGCTGAATTTCAGCGGGTGGGCACTTGAGAATTTCTTGATTAACCGTTTTGGTGATGTGCAGGGTCTGCAGCTTGAATCGGCTGACCGATTGGCAACGAAGCATCGCGCGGAGAAGGAACTGGCCATCGTCCAGGAGGCGAACAAAGGGCTTCAGGCTGTTGCCGCAAAGGCAGAAGAAGCTCGCTAGGGACTTGTCCCCGCGGTTGAATTGGTGGCGGCGCAGTCGGCGTTGAGTTCGGCTGAACAGCGGATCGCCAACCTCGAGCGTGAGCTGCGGGAGGCGAAGGAGGAAGCGAGCTCGGCTGATGGGCGAGCCAAGGCCGCCATTGCCGCCGCCGAAGAGGATCGCAAAGTGTCGGACGCCCTTGTTGTTGGGCTTCAGGACGACCATACTTCGCTTCAATGCTTCATCACGGATCTCGCCCGCCCGTTGATTGGTAAGTGCGTCTGCCCCTGCCGGTAGTTGTGCCTTTTGTGGTGTTCGTCATATTCACTACTGTCTTCTACTCGCAGGTCGCATCATTGATAGCGAGGAAGAGGCGAGCTTGTTCGACGCGCGGCAGTGTGTAAGCATGCTTGTCGACTCGGCAACGTTGTCGGCGACGTGCATCCGCGCCTATCTCCAAGAGATATCGCCCACGGAAGTGATTCCCAGCGACCTCGTTGAGGTGTGGAAGTATTTGGAGAAGGCGCCCGCGGTCGTTGAGTTCATGACGCGGTCGGCGTTTCGGCGCGGAGCGGCGATGGCACTTAGTCTTGGACTTGCCCACTTCCCCGAGGACTTCGACATCGACGATGTGACGAGTGGATACCCATCGTCGACTGGCGCGGTGGAGCTGCCTGAGGTCCTCAAGTTGCAGGACCGCGCCTCCACGTACTCGGAGCGTGTCTGGGCAATGGGCGACCTCCTTCCGTACCAGGAGACGGTCATCGTGCCTAGCGACCCCGAGCAGCCGCATCGTGATTTCAAGGTCGAGCAGCCCTTCCGCGCGGCGATGGCGGGTGAATTGACGACGTATCCATCGAACCCGTACACGCCGTTCATCCGCAATCGCCGGGATGTTGGCGAGTAGTCGTTTAAGCCTGCAGAATAGGATAGTTTTGCCTTGTGGCGTTAGCAGCAGGTCTGCCATGCAGGCATATTTTGTAATATGAAACAATGCACCATGCTATCGAATGAGACATCGTGTCTGTTTTGGTATTTGTCATGTGTTTGTGATTGAGGTTTTGAACGAGTCCCCGAGCGCGTCCGCCCTTTTGTGGGGTTTACCTCGTATGTGATGTGTATGTTGTTTTTGTGTTTTGTTACTGTGGTCGACTCGCCCGGACTCGGAGAGCCAGTCGCTAGGCGACTCCCTTGAGCGCTCTGTACTTCGCCGTTTTCCCTTGCGCGAACAAGGTCGGGTGGCCGAGTCCCCGAGCGTGGTACTTGGTTGTTCCAGGAGCGACTCGAGGGTGGGTGAGGACTTAGCGCGTTAGTTTGAGCGCGTCACTCCTGCCTGGCCCGTGGGGTCAGTCGCGTGGCGAGTCCTGGGCATGCTCTCTTACTTGGCGTTTTCCCGAGCCACTCGCGATGAACTGGTCGTCAGTCCCCGAGCGTGGTACTTAGCCGTTCGAGTCGCTATGTCGTGGGTGCGGAGGACCGTGGTCGCTGTGACAAGCGAGGGCAGGTGTCTTGGCTCGTAAAGCCAGTCGGGCTAGGCGACTCCAATGGGGCTCCGGGTAGGCATTTTTCGTGGACGATGCAAGACCTGAGGTTTACTCAATGCTCTTGCATCGCACTACTTAGCCGTGCCGATCGATGTACCAAAGGTTGACTTCTGCGGTTAGCTGGACGCTGTTATTACGAGTGCGAGTGGCACAAGACACGGAGAGTAGGAGCAATTTGCGGTAACCGATTCCTTTATTTCACAGCGACTGGAGAGTACATATGTGGGGTTCTAGGGGTAGAACTTCCGTAGGAGGTTTACATTCCATGGTCGCTTGACGTCGAGTTCGCCATCCCCGCGGACGTCGATGAGGTAGTAGGCGTCGTTGTTGAGTACTCGCCCGATGGCGAATGGTCCCTCCCACGGAGGGGAGAGCTTGTGCATCCCTTCTTGTCCTGGATGAGGTGCAACACCAGGTCGCCTTCTTGGAAGGTGCGAGTTTTCACCCGCCGGCTGTGGTAGCGGCGGAGTCCCTGCTGGTAGATGGCGGTGCGTGACCGAGCGAGGTCACGTGCTTCGTCGAGTTGGTCGATCCCGTCTTGGCGGGCGAGCTCGTTTGCAGCCTCCGTGTAGTGGACGACCCGTGGCGAGTCGTGCTCGAGGTCGGTGGGCATGACTGCCTCGGCGCCGTAGACCATGAAGAAGGGGGTGAACCCTATTGACCTGTTGACTGAGGTGCGGATCCCCCAGATGACAGAGGGCAACTCCTCGACCCAGCACCCGGCGGTGCGCTCAAGTGGTACTTGGAATCACGGCTTCAGGCCGTGGAGGATGCTTTGGTTGGCCCGTTCTGCCTGGCCGTTGGATTCCGGGTGGGCGACCGACGCGAGGTCGAGCCGGATGTGGTGCTCTTCGCAGAATTCAGCCATGGCTCCTTTGGCGAAGTTGTTGCCATTGTCCGTGATGTTGCTGTTTGGGAACCCGTAGCGATATATGAGCCCGCGTAGGAATTTGGTGGCGGTCTTCCCGTCGCATTTCCGAACTGGCTTGGCCTCCACCCACTTTGTGAATTTGTCGACTGCGACTAGCAGGTGGGTGTAGCCGGAGGGGGCCTTCTTGAAGGGGCCTACCATATCCATGCCCCACACAGCGAATGGCCAGGTGATGGGGATTGTTTTGAGCGCTGAGCTCGGCACGTGCGTCTGGTTGGCGTACTTCTGGCACGCGGCGCACCGCTGGACAATGTCGGCAGCATCGGCGTGTGCGGTGGGCCAGTAAAAGCCATGTCGCATAGCCTTGGCGACCAGAGAGCGGGCGCCAGCGTGGTGGCCGCAGTCGCCGGAGTGGATATCGTGGAGGATCTTGCGTCCTTCGGCGGGTTGGACGCAGCGTTGGAACACACCGGTGACACTGCGCTTGTGGAGCTCGCCGTCGATGATGGTGTAGGACTTGCAGCGGCGAGCGATCATCCGGGCGTCCGTCTCGTTTGCCGGAAAGGTGTCGGGTTCCAGGTAGGCGATGTAGGGCTTGGTCCAGTCGTCTGGCTCGTTGACGAGTGCGACCAGGGCTGCCTCTGGTTGGAGCGGGACTCCGATGTCGATCTCCCTCGGGGGAGAGACTGATGGCTTGGTGATCGTGTCGAGGAAGACGCCGGCGGGTGGTGCGAGTCGAGCCGACCCGATGCGAGAGAGTGCGTCGGCCTCCTCGTTCTTCTGCCTGTCGATCCACTCGACGGAGTAGCCTGTGAAGTGTCCGCCCAACTTGTCCACTGCTTGGCGGTACGCCGCCATGGTGGGGGAGACGGCGTCGCAGGTGCCAGCGACTTGCCCTGCGACGAGATCGGAATCGTCGTAGCAGCGTAGGCGGTTGACATTCATCTCCTTGGCCGCTCGCATGCCGTGGAGTAAGGCCTCGTACTCAGTCATGTTGTTGGTGCAGGCTGTGAAGTCGAGGTAGAGGACGTAGCGGAGCTTGTCACCCTTTGGCGAAGTTAGCACGATCCCTGCGCCTGCGCCGTCCGCGTTCTTGGAACCGTCGAAGTGCAGGCTCCAGTAATGGAGGTATGGCAGCTTCTCTGGCTGCTAGGACTCTTCCCAGTCAGCGATGAAGTCCGCTAGGGCCTGCGACTTGATCGTTTTTCGCGGCTCGTATTTGATGTTGTGGACGCCGATCTCGACGGCCCACTTGGCGACCCGCCCGGTCACCTCACGGCTGCGGATGATGTCCTGCAGTGGTGCCGAGGAAACGACCGTGATCGGGTGCTCCTGGAAGTAGTGCGGCAGGCGCCGCTGAGCTCTGAAGACCGCGTATACCAGCTTTTGGTACTAGGGGGTACCGCTGGCGCGACTCGGTGAGGACCTCGCTGATGTAATACACCGGTCGCTGCACTGGGCGCTCCTTTCCTTCCTCCGGTCGCTCGACGACCATCACGGCGCTGACGACGCGCTCGGAAGCCGCGACGTAAACCAGCATGGGTTCTTTGTCGGCGGGGGCGGCGAGTAGCACCTTTTTGAGATCGCGGAGCGCGTCGTCCGCCTCCTTGTCCCATTGGAAGGTGGGGTTCTTGCGCATCATGCGGTATAGGGGCATCGCCTTTTCGCCCAGGCGGGGGATGAAGCGACTGAGAGCCGCTACTCGCCCGGCCAGTTTCTAGACGTCGCGCAGGCACTCGGGTTTGCCGAGCCGGGCAATCGTGTCGATCTTCGTGGGTTTCGCCTCGATCCCTCGTTTGGAGTCGACGTACCCCAGTAGTAGTCCTGCAGGTACACCGAAGGTGCATTTGCCCGGGTTGAGCTTTATCTTATATTTTCGCAGGTTGGTGAATGTTTCCGCCAGGTCGGCGAGTAGGTCGCCCTGGCGAGCGGACTTTACGACCACGTCGTCGATGTAGACGTGGATGTTGCGGCCAATTTGGCTCGCGAGGCATTCTTGCATGCACCGCTGGTAGGTCGCCCCGGCGTTTTTGAGGCCGAAGGTCATGGCGGTGTAGCAGAAGGCTCCGAATGGCGTGATGAACATCGTCTTCTCCTCGTCTTCGACAGCCATTTTGATCTGGTTGTACCCAGAGTAGGCGTCGAGGAAACATAGCGACTCCGAGCCCGCGGTTGAATCGATTATCTGGTCGATCCGCGGGAGGACGAACTTCTCCTTTGGGCAGGCGCTGTTCAGGTTTGTGTAGTCGATACACATCCTCCAGGTCCCGTTCTTCTTCTCGACCAGGACTGGGTTTGCCAGCCACTTGGAGTATTTGATTGGCCGGATGAAGCCTGCGGCGAGTAGACGCTGCACCTCCTCGGCGATTGCTCGACGGCGCTCTTCATTGAAGGGCCGCAGCGACTGCTTGACAGGTCGCACTTTGGGGTCGGCGTTTAGCTTGTGCTCAGCGAGCTCCCGAGGGACACCGGGCATGTCAGAGGGCTTCCATGCGAAGATGTCCCTGTTCTCACGGAGGAACTCGATGAGCGCGCCTTCCTATGCTGGGCTCATGCCCGTCCCGATCATCACTGTCTGGCTGGAGTCGCCTGGGACCAGCTCGACGGTGCGGGTGTGCGTTGTGGCCTCAAAGGTTGAGGTGTTTGCGCCCTCTGAGTTGGGCTTCTTGAGTATGGTGGGGTCGTCGTTGTTGACCCCGCTCGCGTACTTGGCGAGCTCATCAGCGTGGTTGGTCTCCTCCGCGATGATGGCGTCAGCGAGCTCGGCTCCTTTGGCCTCGCACTCGGCGGCCATGTCGGGGTCGCCGTTGATGGTGATGACGCCGCACGGCCCGGGGAGATTCATCGCGTTGTACGCGTAGTGGGGCGCTGCCATGAACTTGGCGAACGCCTGGCGCCCCAGGACGCAGTGGTAGGGGCTGTCGAAGGGCACCAGCTTGAAGACGATCCGCTCGGTGCGGAAGTTTGCCGGTGTGCCGAAGGTGACTGGCAGCGTGACCTTGCCGATCGGGTACGCCTTCCGACCGGGGACGATGCCGTGGAACGTGGTGTGGGTTGTCTCGATCATCGACTGCGGGAGCCGCAGCCGCCTGAAGGTGTCGAGGTACAGGATGTTGATGGAGCTGCCGCCGTCCATCAATGTCTTGGGGAGCCAGTAGTCGCCGACCTTGGGCTTGACCACCAGGGCGACTCATCCTGGGTACTCGATGCGTGGCGAGTGGTCTTGGCGGCTCCAGGGATGGGCTGCTCTGACCAGTTGAGGAACTGGGGAACATCCACTTGGGCCACTGCGTTGACGGCGACGGCGCGGGCGATGACCTTCTTCTCGCGCTTCGTGTTGAAGCCTATGAAGGTATGGAGCGAGCCGGCCACTTTTCCGAATTTTCCGCCGTTTGGCGGGTCGTTGTCGGGGTCCTCCCGCGCTCGCCGTGCCTTCTCGATTTCCCTGAGGGTGTGGCAGTCGGCGGTGGTGTGCGTTACGGGCTTCCCTTCCCTGCTATGAAACGCACATGGTTGGTTAAGGAGAGCCGTGGGGTCGAACCTTGGCTTGGCCTTGTAGTTGCCGCTGTCGCGGTGTTGTCCTCCGTCGCGGCGGAAGCTCTTGGGCTCGCGTTGCGCGTGCCTGGCGTTGGCGACGAAGTCGACTCGCCCGTCACTGCGGCGCTTGCCGGTGAGGCGAGTGTTGCTGTAGCGTCGGTCGGACCGTCGTCCGCTGTCGTTATCGCTCGTGCGGTGTTGACCTCCTGACTCGTCGTCAGTTTCCTTGTTTGGATCTTCCCCCGCGTACCGTTTGGCGATCTCAAGGAGGTCAGGGATGTTGTCGAGTGTGCGAGAATGTCGCTTGAGCTTGGCGACCAGGGGCTCGTAGCGGCACGAGGTCTTGAAGCAATGGATCGCGGTGTCCGGGTGGATGCCGACCGCGTTGTACCAGAGTTCTTGCCACCGATGGACCCAGTTCCGGGTCGACTCGCGGGGTCCCTGGACGCATCGCTCCAGGTCCTCGATAGTGGTGGCGCGGGTGTAGGAGCACTCGAAGTGCCTGACGAAAGCGTCGCGCATCTCCTCCCAGGAGTCTATACTGTCCTGAGGGAGGGTGTTGATCCACTGCCTGCATGTCCCCTCCATCATCAGGGGGAGGTAACGGGCGGCTAGCAGGTCGGTGTGGCCTGCGATCCCCATTGCCATGAGGTATGTGTCGAGCCAGACAGCGGGGTCGTACGAGGGGTCGTACTTTTCTATCTCCTTCGCCGCCTTAAAGTTTGGCGGGTACTTCTCGCCTCGGATCATTGGTCTGAAGCACTTGGGGCCGAGTCGACTGAGCGACCCCATGGGCTCGCCGTCGCGGCGATTGGTTAGGGTGTGTCGCAGATCGTCGGGCTGGCGTGCGCGCCAGCTTTGGTTGTTGATGATGTGGGTGCGGGCGTCGATGGGTTGACCATTGGCGGCGACGAGGTTGGTCGCCGGCCTAGGGTCGTTGGTGGAGAGTGCCGCATTCGCGGGTCGGTGTTGGAGCTGCAGTGGCTCCGGTGGTGGGCAGTTGAGCGTGTTTGCCGCCATTGGGCGGCCACTCGAGGCCGCCCTGCTTCCCGAGGAACGCGAGTATACTCGACCTTGCGAGTCGGTGCCCGCTCTTTGCTGCTCGATGGCCTTTGCGAGCAGGGCCCTGACGTACTGGATCTGTAGGGCGCCGTCGCTGGTGGCCATGATGCTGTCGGCTGCTGCTCGGCCTGCCACGAGGTTGTCCATCGGGGTGGAGAACAGTGGGAGGCCGTTTGCGTCTCGCTCCCGTGAGGAGACCACTATCCGCGGCTGGTCCCCGGGGGGTGTGCGGTTGGGTGGAGGCGGGGCGCCCATCGCCGTCGACCCTGGCGGGGGTCGGGCGGTTCCTCCTGGTGGCGCGTTCTCGCAGATCGCGCGCTCGGCCACACGGGCCGGGTCGTTTTCGTCGTCGAAGTTCAGGGCGCGCCCCTGAACGGTGGGGTTCAGGCGCGACCTGATCCGCTGTTGGTGGTAGCGCGATAGCTCCTGCGCCGTCACCTGCTCAAGGCGGAATTTCTCGCGCTCGGCCTGTTCCTTGCGCACCGCCTCCGCTAGTTTCAGGCGGAGTTCCTCGACCTCCGTTGCCGTGGCGTTAGGAGGGATTGGGGTGGAGAATGGATCCTCCGGCGGATCGGTGCTGGTGGCCATGTAGGTCGCGGCGTGGCGACTGGTTCCGTCGCGGAGGTCGACGGAATTCTCCGACCCGGAGTCGAATTCGAAGATCCCGAGGATGGAGGGGTCCTCGAAGTCTCCCACGTTGGAGACCTGAGTGATGGAGCCCGCGGGTGAAGCCGCGGTGATGGACCCAGCGAGTGACGCCGGGGTCGCCGAGTCGGCGTCGTCGTCGAGGGCCGCGTCTCCTGCGGCCTCTGAGTTTTCGGCCACGTCGTTGTGGGTCGAGTTGTACTCGGAGGCGAGGCGATGGATCGTGCGGATCTGGCTCTCAGAGAGCCGATCGCGTGGCAGCGACTCGCGGATGCGAGCCGAATCCTCCGAGACGATGACGTCGGTGAGGCCGACGAAGAGGCTGATCGTGCCGATCGGCAGGATCACGCTGTGCGTGATGGGCCGCGCAGCCGGGACGTAGCTGCTCGGCAAGATTTGGAGCATCTCGCCGATCGCTATCATGCGGCCGGTGGCGACCGTCTCGTTGATGGGCAGATTAAATCTCGCCGCAGAACATCGGCTAGACCGGCCAGGCCCCACGGTGGGCGCCACTGTCGTGGGAATGGTCACGGCAGATGCTGCAATCGGCAGCGAGTAGTAGAACGAGGGGCAAGGGCGGCCAGCCATCTGCGGTGCGAGATGAGGGCAAAGACATAGGGCTTTACCCAGGTTCGGCCCCCCAGAGGGTAAAGACCTACTCCTGCTAGATTGTATTATGGAGGTGGTACAAAGGGCGAGCTCGACGGCTAGGCGGCGATTCGCTTGGGTGTATGATGGAACGTATCTCTACTCGCCCTATAGGGAGGTTTATATAGGCTCACCTCCCCTAGGGTTTACATATCTCAACCGATTCATTTAGAGCTTCGGTACTCGTTTAACCTAATCCGACTGGGCCTATCCACTCGCCTGGGCCTTCAGCTTCCAGTCGCTTGGCTCCTTGCTGGGCTTTAATCCAGTCGCCGTTTTGCAGGCCCACTCGCCAGTTCTTTGGGCCAGTCGGAAACGTCCTGCTGGGTATACCCCGGTAGGCATATCCCCATCAGTTTTGACACTCTACATCAGCCATTAGCTAGGTTATTCTATAGGCTAGACCAGTGGGATATCGCAATTGATGAGCTCTGATACCACTTTGTAACACCCTTGGATCGGCCCTATGCAAGTTTTAGCGATTCCCGCCAAACCCGCATAGAAACGATTCAAAGGTGCCCACCAGGCACTTTCGTGCGGATGGATAAAGAAGTAGTACCATTACACATTAGTCCATGATGGAACCCACAGAACATATATATACAACAACGACTCCATGAGTCAAGGATATAGGTATACAGTACAAAGATCCAAATCACCTTGAAAACGATACACATCTGAGTATGGATAAGATGCATATTGGGCTAAGAGCCCTGAAGAATAACCAATGGCGTCCATAACCATGCCCATGCCAAGATGGAAGGGTAACCCTGCTAACGACGTTGACCTCAAACCTGCTAAACAAAAGGGGTGTCGACAAAGGGCAAAGGAAAGAGAGAGCGGTCAGTGTTGATGCCAATACACGGCAAGACTTAGAATTCGGCGACTCACGTCTACATAGGTATGGTGGACTGAAGTGGCAGCACCGCATGCACTAAACGACCTATAGAGACTCAATACAACTGACAGCTATCAGAGAGGGATAAGAGAGACCTATTCGGAACCATCCTGATACTACCACCAATCATATACATCCTGTTATTTCCCCCTCAAGACCAAACGAGGAAGTCTTGCCGAGGAAACTCACACGATTGGCAATTTTATTCATTCTTTCCATGGTGATTATCCAACTTACTAGTCATATCAGATACAAGTCATATTATAATAGTAAACTTCAGTTATAGTTATCTATGATCGAGAAACTGTGATCCAAATCGTCCATAACCGTGGACATGGCTTTTTGAAAAGATTTAACCCTGCAGGGGTGCACCAAAGTTTCCACACACACTTCAACCCTTTTTGCCAGATCAATTAACATACACCCATCGGTATGTGGCGGGGCCTCGGACACGATGATTTCCCAGACCCAAAGCAAGTACATGGGGGCCACCTGAAAGAGCTACCAGTACGAAGCATGGCTAATCGTCGTACGGACCCTAAGGTTACATGGACTTGTCACGCGAGCAGAGGCCATAGACAATATATTCCCATGACAGAGTCCCACGACTATGCAACAATAATAAATGCTCATCGAGCAACATGTAATAAACATCTCATACAAGGCATAAGTACAGTAGGTAATGTATAAAGCCCAAACTAGTTCCAGAAACAGTACTTTGAAATCAGGTACTAAGCCGATAGTGTGTCCATACACCCCACATGTGGTTAGCGCGCTCAGACTCGGAACAGGTGTCAAGAACTCGGGTCCTAGGTGCACATAGGGGGCGGGATAATAACCAGATCTCAATTATTACCCAAATGTGCCTTTGCGCTAATTATACCTACTTTCAATATTAATTATTAAACTGTAATTAAAGCCATGATCATCTCCACCATTAAGCATATTCCAACCCCAACACGGTGGAACATCGACGACGCGAAGCGACACCTGAGCAAGAAACTACGACTCGCAAGGCCAACTGTCTATCAAACAACAGGTAATAGGAGGTGTCCAAGGCAATATAGGCTACAAGGGGTATAACGGGTACGAAAAGACTAAAGCATCGCAACACAGGTAGCAATAGATCAAAAGGAGGAAGTAAAGACTATAAATGCAAGATAGATAGAAAGAGGGAGAATGCTCGCCTGGGAAAACTACCAAAGATACATCCGAAGATCGGGTCGACTCTCGCATCAACTCATCGTCATAATCCATGAAGAAGCAAAGAATTAAAAGAAACACCGGATGCACTATTTAATACTACGGCAGAAGATCGAGCATGATGCATGATATGGAAAATACGTGATGCGACTAGGCAATATTAAGCGGAACCTGTGTCCCTACAATTAATTATAAGGTTCATGTTTTTAGGTACCCGCAATTTAAATGTTGTCTTAATAAGGAAAAATATGTCATCAGTTCGCTACACAAATTTAAATGGAGCCAATATAAGACTAGAAAAGCCCGCATATGGTCTCCATATTTAATTATGAGATGAATCGACATAATGCCCCCAAACCACATGATATGTGTGCAAGCATGTACAATTATATGTAACAGGTAGATATCAGTTATTATAAAAATATGGGGCTCGAAAAAGGGTCAACACGGGCAGTGTGGAGCCTGCAGGTGAAGGGGACAACACGGGCAGCCGATGGTGTCCAGATAGGGGCGGCGTGCGCAGGGCGAGGAGGACGCGCGGTCGTGGCTGGTCGAGGAACAAAGCAGAGGTCATGGCGATGGATGGGGTCGAGGTGGAGGCGGTAGTGCGCGGTTGGGGGTTGGCCATGCTTAGGCTCAAGGGGACGGGGCCGTGGGGAGGCACGGTCGGGAGCTCGTGG
This sequence comes from Avena atlantica, assembly GCA_910589765.1. Taxonomy (NCBI): domain Eukaryota; kingdom Viridiplantae; phylum Streptophyta; class Magnoliopsida; order Poales; family Poaceae; genus Avena; species Avena atlantica. The sequence goes on along the minus strand of OU342737.1, from coordinate 116,698,023 downwards.
GGGCGGCCATGGCGGTGGGGCAGAGAGGAGAGGGGGGCGGCTCGAGTTGGGGAAGGAGCACGCGGGGCTCAAAGGAAGGAGGCAAGCACAGGCAACACCGGCTTGGGAATCGGGGCAGGATGCGGGCGAGCGAAACACGGTAGGTGGGGGACGCACAGCGATAGGGTCGCACGTAAAGTGGGGCTGGGCTCGCACGCTGATCGAAGGGTATACGCGGGGGTTTGCGACGAGTGGGGTGCAGGGAAGCGGGGGGAATGGCCGCTGAGTGGTTCATTGCGTGGGGCTAGGGTGAGTGTGTGCGGTGGGACATGGCCGTGGTGTACGTGGTGTTGTGTTTTGGTGGGGCTAATCGTGTTGGGTGTGATGCGTGTAGGTGTACAATGGCGGCCGGCAGGTGTGTGGTGTTGCGCCAGGTGTGGGTTGGTAGGGCAGGGGTAATTAGGTTTAGGGTTTAGTCTAGAGTAGATCTAGGGTTTCGTGGTTATGGGCTAGGTGGCCTACGGTTGGGCCTTTGGGCCTGGCCGTTGACTGCCTTCCCCCCACAAATATTTTATTTCTCTTATATTATAAAACTCTTTTCGTAAATAGTTTTAGATAACCAAAAATATTTGAAAGGGCCCGAGGGTTTGATTTGAAATAAGAGGGAATAGTTAGAAAACAAAACTAGGCTTTTAGAAAAATAGTTTTAGGAAAATTATATGCATGCAAATATGAAGATTCTCAAATGCAATGTGGCATGATGGCATGAGCATGCAGTCATGAGGATGCACAAAACAAAACAACGAGCGATTTTCTAGTAGTAGTTTTACCCGGGGTGTTACAGCAACATAAGTGGCATTTTATGCACTACTGATTAGGATGTACATAGATATATAAGTATATTTTTAGCTAAAGAAGTTTGACTTCTGCTAAGTGTGTTTCCAGAGTTTACATGACAACGGTGAAAGTTCAATTGACTAATCGACCGTCATTGTAAACATTAGAAACAAAAGTCTCACTCTATGTCCAAACAAATACTTCAACACATTATGGGATAATGGTGTAAATGTAAAAATTAGAAAGACATTAACGATTTTCAAAAGACATATTGATCTGGTGAAACAGAACACGGACAAAACATTTTCCATGAGCATGCATATTCAATAAACACATATGTAATATGGTTTTATGATTACAAAATGAAAGCTAGATTATTTGTACACTAGTGCAAGTGGGACTAGTGCAAGTGAGAGACAGAAGGAGATATGCCCTAAAGGCAAATAATAAATAGATTTTATTATCATATCTAAATTAGTTCATAATAGTTTTATATTGTGCTATAACTGTATCAAGCAGAAACATTGATACAGGTGTGGTATGGAACAAACCAAGTCCCTAGTAGCCTCTATTCGTACTAGTTTGTTGGGCAACCGATGATTAAGGTTTCCTGATCATGGAGCAGTTATGCCAGTTGACAACGAGGTCATATCATAAGTGAATGATGTGATGGACAGTACCCAAAGGTTACGACACTATCAAGTCACAAAGTTCATTGTTGCAATAGTTAGAAACGTAGTCTCCTTATCCTTGTACCGTGAGATCATATTAATCACCGTCTCCCGAGGCTGCCTTGACTGCATCAAACGTCATGTCCGTAACTGGGTGACTATAAAGGTGTATGTTAGGTATTCTAGAGGAATAGTTGAGGCCTATGTATCAAGATCGAGATTTGTTCACCCGCATGATGGGAATATACACACAACCGACTTGGTGAGATTACATCCATAATGTTGCAACATATGACTAGGTCACGGGGATGAAATATCACATGAACAAGTGAAACAAAACTTTTTGATAATGAGATTGAACAAGGTATGTGATATCGATGATTAGATCTTGGACAAGTCGTATCAAAGAAACAAAGAGAATTGGACTCAACGTTTACGGTTCAAACAACATTGTCATCGTGGAATGCACAGGGGTCATTATGGGCATCCCGATCCCGTTATTGATCATTGATAGAGATCATGTTTGTGTCATTCCTGAGCCATTGGGGAAATACACTTAAGGGTACAATGAGTTAGAGATCTATGTAAGATGGAATCACCAGATGAAAGAGAAAAGGAAACCAGAAAAGTTCCATGAGAGAATCAAAATCATTTCGGGAAGTTCCGGAGTCGTTTGGAGGAAATCAAAAGGGAACCGAAAGGTGTTCCGGGTCAAATCGGATTTTGTAATATGTATTTACATATTAATCAATGTAATTAATATTAAATATAATTTTAAAATATAATTTTAAAGGGTATTCCACTAATGGGACAAATTACTAGGGGAAAAGGTCCCATGAGGGAAAACTACTAGAGAGAAGGGCCAAGGAACCAAGGCCCAGCCACCACATGGGGCCCACCCGGCCAACCAAGGGCTGCGCGTGGGGGTGGGGTTCCCCTAGCTGGTCGGCCCATGGATCCCTAGGGCCCATGGCGCCATCCCACCATCTCTCCCTTGTTTAGTCCCACATGGGAAACCCAATAGGGAGTGTACACATCCCTCCATCTATATAAAGGGGTGCCCATGGAAGGAATGAACACACAATTAAATCAATAATTCTCTGAGGCATCTCCTCAGGAAATCCTCTCTCCCTCACATGTGGTTCCCGTTGTTTGGAACTGCACACGGGAATTGAGATTTCTCTCTCGTCGTTGTTGCGTTAGCACGGTTCCCGTTGGAACTATACACACAAGAGGCGCACCTGTAGCACGTTGTTGCGCTGCAGGGATTCCAAGCCGGAGATATACTTCCGTACCCCTGGAAGGGATCAGGGAATCGGAGGTCGTCATCATACACCATACGTGTACGAAACCTCGAGGGTGCTACCATTTGCAACACCTTGGATGTCGTGAGCTGGACTGCTGCACGATGGAGCAAAAGGTGACTTGCGAGGAGCTTCGCGACCTTGAGGTCGGCTATAAGCACTACTACATCAACCACGTTCCCGTCGAAACGGTAACCTCTTTCGGACTATAAGGGTATGTATCCAAAACCTTGGACGTTACTATATTACTCCTAGATATATCTTGGACAGCTCGGGCATTCCAACGTAGGAAAAAAAATTCTGCCATGGAACTCCTTCACTAAGATGATTGGGAGGTGGTCAGGTGTAGCAAAATTAGCAAGGTGGTGCACCTCCACAGACGGGAACCGAGCACACCAAGACAGCGATGCCAGCCCACGATCAAGACGCGTGCGGCAAAAGGATCACCAAGAGACTTTCTTTTCGAACGTCCATGGCACCCTTTTATAGCCTAGATCATATAGGACACACACATCAACTATTTCTCTAAAACCAGCATTTGGCCATAGACCATTCATTAACTCCTACATGTTCCGAGTGGTGTAGGACTTCATTAAAATCCCCAATGCACAACCACAGATAGTCGTTTTCTAAACGCATATATTTGAGCATATCCCATGTTTTGTGGCGCTCATTAACCTGTGCCTCCCCATAAACCATAGTCAGGCACCAAGGTTCTTGACCCTGCTCTAGAACAATCACATCAAGATGATATTGCGAGTAGGGTAACACTGGTAATTTTATTTCATTATTCCAAAACAAGCCTATACCACCACTGCGACCCGAGATACTAACTGCAATACACTTATCAAAACCTAAGGACCGGGATAAATTCTCCACTCTTTTTATGCAGTTGAGTTTCCACTACACACAAGAACGACGGGGAGTAGCGCTTCGCAACATCGCGAAGCTCTCGAACTATTGCATCCCCACCTAGTCCATGACAGTTCACACTTAACACACTCATTGATACTGGCGTCCCTCCGACATGAAGGCCGCCTCACTAGTCACGGTCTTATCTTTATTCGGAGTGCCTTTTTTGGAGCACTTCAATTCACGAACAAACAACAGCGATGGAGGAGTTACCGTCATTGGGACATAGTTCTTCACTCCCTCCTCATTAAAGTTCAACTGAGCTCTAGCATTGCTCTCGTCTTCTGACTCGCTTACTCCCTTCTCCTTCCACTTGAGTAGGAGAGTATCATTCTGAACTGCTGGTGGCGCCTCCTTTGTAGGGCTCCCTTCCGTGAACCTCGCATCAGTGGATGATCACTTACATGTATCAACAACACCTGCACCCACGCCTCTGTCATGACCCCCTTCTCGCCCACCTCGACCAGTACTTGCTCTTACCACTCGACCTGCACCATGTCCTGACGCCTACCTATCATACCCTTGAGTTGTATAGGGCTCGCCACCCCCATGCAAACGTGCTCGATTCCACGGGGTATCAACCAGCAACCATAGACCGAAACCTAGCGCACCTGGCGTATGTAGTCTGATCCCGCACTCCTCCTGTTCATGCCCAAGCAGTCCACACGCAACATAGAACCTCGGAATTTTTTCATATTCAACCCTCATAATCTTCTGATCACCTTCCTCCGATTTGAAAGAAACAAACCTACTAGGTATCTTTCGCATGTCCAGCCATACCCTGACTAACAAGGTCCCCTCCATCTTGGCCAGTACCATTCATATCCACGACAGTCACCTCAATAATGGCCTTCGCTAGCCCCTTGATCAGTTATTTCTTCTTGTACAACTCAAGAACATCATGAATATGCACCCATGCATGAATCCCGTTCAACTCCACTGTTGTAGACCTAAATTTGCCATCATACTTCTCAATAAAGCAGCCTCTAATCTCTAAACAGCCACGGTCCCTACTCTGTTATCTTCTTCCAATCACCGAGGCAACTCGCCTGAACCACAAACCGATTCTCCTCAATATCGCGGAAAAAAACTTCTTGTGTCGGTGCCCAGGCGAATCTCATCGTCTTCTTGAGAGACGTAGCACTAAATGGCCTTGACGACAATGGTCGCATCACCGTCATCTACTTCTCTTTCTTCAAGGAATCCACCTCACTTTTCACCACAAAGAAACCATCTATATTTTCCCCTTTAGGTTCAAACTCCTCAGCAGATCCTCTAGGGATGGCTCAGAACCCATCTACCCTGCCGCCCCGCCTTTCTCCTTTGCATCAGCCATGCCCGACCAAAAACTAAAACCCTAGACAAAAGCCATCCCCAAGGCCAGGAAGTTGAACAAAGTCAAGCCCTTGGTCAACCCGAAGAGCAGGATCGCACTAACGAGACAGATCAATTGGATCTGGGATGGGAAAGCCTCTCGCCAAAGATCTTCAATCAACTGCCTGACCGCTTTGCATCGCTTCTAGGAAAGTATTATGGGGTTGGAGTCTGGCATGTATCTGGCCTTAAATGGGCCAGAAAAATCACAAAGCCCAATTAGCCAGCGGGGCTTGCCCTGTTTAAATTTTACTAAAAAAGGCATTCCCTAAGAAAATGTGTTGACCTGTTAATACGGTATTTGCATGGCAGGGAGCTACTCTCACCGGCATATCATTCGGTTAGAAGATAGAATTTGATTACAAACATTTTCGTTCCACAATGAATGCCATGAACTCCCGCACCTAAACTCACTCAACAACATGGTTACAACACCCTCCTGCTCTTGCTAAGTTCCACTGAACCCACTCATCCCTGACCATTGCCTACTGACATTTCCCAACGCTCCTGCCATTTCTAGGACTGCAGCTTCAGCTATGTGTAAGGAGGGAGTATGAAAGTGGTACTACATGTCACCAGCCCACCGATAAGCATGGCATTCCAGGACCAACCCGACCAAGTCACTGATGAAAATACATGTCCACATACAATACCCGACAACATGATCACCAAACAATGTGAAGTGAAAAAAACAAAACGAGGACATTCTTGTGTAGACATTAGCGAAGTGTAGTGTTCTAGACATGTCAGAAATAGTGGAGGATGGTTAAAGCTTGTATTTCTGTATGATACATGTGAATTACAACACTAGTTTTGAAGATGTCATGAATCAAAGGTGAGAGCCGTCGCTAATTGATCTGCACAAACCGGAGAACGCGGCTTTCTTGATAAGAGGATGGACACTCCCAACGAAAACCTCCTCATCCAACAAGGCAATGTGAGACCAAATCTGCAACATATATCGTTGAATCTAATTAGTGTACTCTGGAACACAACAAAAATCAGACTTTTTCAACTCCGCAATGAAATATTGTATTCCCTCCGTCCCAAATTAATTGACGCAGATTTGTCTATATACGCATGTATCTAGACACGTTTTAGTATATAGATACATGTGGATCTAGACAAAATCTGTGTCAATTAATTTGGGACAGAGGGAATATTTTAAAAAAAATACTAGTACTGCAATACTACACATTGTTACAAGTTTAAACCGGACTACTTCATTGTTTCCAAAACTGGACAAGTCCAATTTCTCTCAACAGTTTTCAACAGAACTCAGACGTGGTATCCATACTAAAGCATGATAACTTCCCAATGATTCATGGATTTATCAGCTGAAGGAACAAACTATTTAGACAACTGCACCAATAGTGCTTACCTCAGTTGCATATTGTCGAGAAAATGACTTGAGATACCCCAATGTGCATAGACACCACTGCTCTAGCTCTCCGATACTGTAACCAGCTTTTGTATTTTGACCATTCAGTTGACTGTCAAAACATAAAGATAAGTTAGTGTAGAGATCATAAAACATGTACTCCCTCCGTCTGGAAATAAGTGGCTCAGATTTGTCTAGATTAGCGTGTATCTAGACACATTTTAGTGTGTAGATACATACAAATCTAGACAAATCCCAGGAAGTACCCAACATGTGCATCACTAGCTAGTAAATACTAGCTTCTGTCTTATCATTGTACGCAAATAGCAGTTGCTAACATCCTGGTCAGCAGGTGTTAATTCATCTACGACCCAATATTTTTTGCATTATTTCAAAGACAGAATTCTCCCCAAGTGTTAGCACAAATTATTCATAATAAGCACTGAACAATAAACCAGCTGGTTCTCCAAAATCTAAATCCAAACTTGCGAAAACCAGTCATTCTGAAAGAGGTAATGGAAACTAAATACTCCCTCCGTCCTGAAAAGGACGTCGCAGATTTGTCTAAATATGCATGTATTTAGACATGTATCAGTCAAGGTTTACATGGCGACCTGTCACAAGTCGCTGGGGTACCGACAAGTAGACAAGTCTCGACAAGTGCTAGACTTGTCGATGTGCTGTCAACAAGGAACTACTAAAAAATACCAAGTAACTAGCCTATTAATTTTGGTTGCACACTCATGCCGATGTGCTCACGACCCAGGTTGGAGTGGGAGAGCAGGGGAGAGGCGGAGGTGGAGGCGGCGGCGCCGGCGAGCCAGCGACGGCCAGAGGAGTGGCAGCGCCAGGGGAGGGGCACCAGGGGAGAGGCGGCTGGGGGGAGGGACTCACGGGTGTAGGGTTTCATGCGAGGCTTCTTATACCCCAGCCCTTTAAGTTGTCGATCGACTAGTTCACAGAGACAAGTCTAGGTTTGTCGCCGACAAGTCAACTTGTCGCTCGACAAGTTAAACTTTTCTTGTCGTTCCACCTTGTCGACATCAGGATTGCGACAGGTAGACTTGTCGTGCGACAAGTCTAGACTTGTCGCACGACACTTAATCCTTGGTTTTAGTGTATAGATACATGCAAATCTAGACAAATCTGCGACATCCTTCTCAGGACGGAGGGAGTACTAAACTGGCCCAATGTAAAAAGAACTGACCCATTGTTATCTGCCCCATTCTCATTGTCTATCTCCATAGTTGCCACTTCAGGATCGCCAGCTGGAATAGTTACATTTGGATCTCCAGCACGTAAATTAGGAACATCTCCATCAGCAGAAACAGGTGGGAGGCGCTCAGTAAGCACATGAACAAAGCTCTTGAATAGTAACCTAAGCAATTCCTGCAAAACCCATGGCAAGATGATGTGTAAGTTGATGTGAACAATGCTCAACTCTGCATAGCACAGCCAGTACAACTGAAAATTGGAAGATCGCAAAATATGCATACCAACAGAAATGCAAGGGCTCACAAAAATAAGATAAACCAAGATAAGGGAGTAGCATACTTTGCCTTCTTCAAGCCCCCGAGCAAGGAGAGCCTCCTTTGCTTCTAATGAATCTTCAGTAGTTACTTCCTCTTCTTTTGCTTTATCAGCAAAAGCTTGAAGTCGTCTTAGCCTGCCTGGTCTTTCAGATGGCACAGGTTGGCCCTCTATGACCTCAAGTACTGATTTAGCCTCCTCCAACTCTTTGATGGCTTTTGCACTAGCCTCTTTAGCAACTTGAATATTTTTCCTGAGTGTTTGGATTTCCTTCCGAAGGTCACTGACCCGATTGTATGTCTTACTAACAGTGTTCCTAAGAATCTGTTAAGAGGGCATGAATCAGACAGATTCAACAAAAAGAATAGTACAACGTATTGGGTGCCACATTGGCAGAAGAAATGCTACATTGCATTAATAGCACAAGGCATAAATTTTTTTGTATGTGTCATCAACTTCAGGAGCATAACACACAGAAAACTGATTTGGTTGATATTTATCACCACATTCGGATACACACAATTTAAAGTAGATGAATATAAGGATAAAGAATATACCTCCCATGGACGATCGGATACATGAAACTGATCGACATTAGCAGGAGAGAAAACCCATTTGACAATAGCCAAATTGGAAATTAAGCGATAACCCATCATTCTGTCAATAGCTATAGCAGTCATCTGGGTACTGTTCTTCCAGTAAGCACTGACTTCATCCATCAACAACAACTGCATTTCCTCATCTGGACATAGTTTGGAAATTATTTGACCATATCTCTCCAAAACGGTGATAAGATGGGTGAAACTTTTTGAACCAATGTCAAGAAGTGTCTGGCTAACAACACCAACCGCGAATTTGGCACCATTTGCAGGAACTATTTGTTCCTCAACCCACAAAATAATATCACGTGTAGTCTTCCTTCCTCTAACCATGCCAACAAGTTCCTTCGATAGCCTGTGACTGTCAGTGCTTTCTTTACTTTCATCAGTTTGATATCTGAAATTAGGCCCAGCTTTTGGGGGTAGCAATCCTTCCAACTCAGCAGCATCCTCAATACTCTGCAAAAGAGGCAAAGGAAATATTTGATTAAATATCTGCCTCCCAGTCGACAGAGACAATTAAGTAGAAGCATGAAAATCAAAAGGGAACGTCCTCTTTTACAACCCTGAAGTTTGAAGTTGTCCGAATAACCCCCTGGTCTACATTTTTGTGCACCCCAAGTTTCAATACCGTTTACTTCTATGCTGGTTTTATATTGCGGTTTTGTCGGTGCAGGTGGAAGATGTGACATTTACCAGGTGAGACTGTAGATTAAAAGGAATGCCACCATGGACAGAGACATTGTTTTGGACAACAGAGAAGGAGAGGAATGCAATGGCTGCTACACTAGAGCTCTGCTGAAGCGTGCCAGAATGCACAGACGCTGCAGATAAAGGTTAAACTGGAAGTATGGAAATATAGTGATGCTGCAGGTAAAGGAATGCACATGCAGCAGATTCTCTTCTGCGAGCAGGCGGACAATGGGTTTAACCAGCGCCAGAGACGATGACCAAATCCTGAGTTCGGTAGTAATATGATGGACAATCAATTTTGTGGAAACCATTAAGATGGTGACGGTTTTTGAGGGTGCAATATGAGCAAAGACGACAGGAAGTGCACACCAATTCTGGAGGGGATGTGTCGACGATATACAGGGCTATCCCGTATGACTATATACGGATGGCTACCCCATCCCGCCCACGGAGATCAAGACCTGGGAGCCTGCTACGGGGCTGCATCGACCTATTTGGGGTGCGGAGCCTGGCCTCCTGGATGAACCTAACAAGGAGATATACAAGACTTGGAGTGCAAGGCACCTCCTCCAACCCCCTATATAAAGAATACCCAAGGCTCTCCAAAAGGGGACATCTCATCCAAGACACACAGAAGCGCCCATGAGCCCAAGACCGATCTAGGGTTCCTCACACTTCAGGTCGTCCACCATAGCCTCATCGGGGTCGTCATATAAATCCTGCCTAGTCCTCCCTCCACATATTGTAATCCTCTGTACACAATCATATAATACAAGATAAGGCAGGAGTAGGACTTTTACCCATCATCAGAGGGTCCGAACCTGGGTAAATCTGTGTCTGCATGCGTGTTAATCATCATCTAGATCCATTACCTGTTGGCCCAAGCCCCTACCGAACAAATAAAGGCTCTTTTAATCTTCGGAAGTGTGATTGCCGTGGGATCGTGCGAACAATCCTTTGTCAGGATGTTAGCACGACTAGTGGATAGGCAGCATCATAGAGCTACTCCAGACACGGCCGAACAGTCATCTCTATGAAATGGTGATGCTGCTAATGGATGAGCAGGGTTGTGCACCAGGAATACAGTGAAAGACGGGCAAAAAAGGTTCAGTGATTGTCCCCATACTTCTGCACATGGTGTGCAGGACCATTTGTGTGCTTATTTATGCTCCTTTCCACGGTAGTTGATTCGTTGTGGCTCACTTGGCAGACACAAGCACTGGTACTTTGGCTCTTGAACGTGGGGAGATGAGCTTGGTATAGAAGAGAGTTATGGGGAGAAGGGGTGAGAGACAAAGACAAGGGGAATGGAGGTTGAAGCAGAAAAAACAGTGAGATTTTCTGTGGCAGGGGGATTTTGTGTGATTCCCATTATGTCATTGCACCATTGTCTATGCCAGCAAAACAAGTCTAAACGGTAAATGGTATATAAACTTGCGGGAAGTAAGCTGGACCAAAAAAAATAGATCGGCGGTATCCAAACAACTCTAATATACTTCAGGGGTGGTAAAAGGACTTCTTACAAATCAAATAGCAAGGTAAAATTATACCAAAAAGCAAGTAATAAGTATGAATCCCTCCTTGAATGGCTCGTAGTATGTCACTAACCTGCTTGATTTTCTCAAAATAGGACAGCCGAATCTCCCTTTCTAATACTTCTTGGACAAAAACACGTTGCGGAGCCCATTTTGGGAGGCCTTTTACAGAGGCCCACTCCTGCCAAGGCCAAATGAATTGAAAATTCGACCTGCGTAAGCAGATAATATCTCATTACAATTTAGTGGTAGAATGCTAGAAATTGTTTGATATAGGCAATCAAACTTGTTCGAAGACCAGTTATTTCCTGCAACCAGTTACCTTGGAAACTATATAGCATTGTATCTAACATTTCATTAATTTTTTTAAGCAGCAGCACAAGTGGAACATCATAAGGGTATTTTACATCAACAGGAAGAGAATTAAGCAATAGCCAATAGGCCATGGTAAGTTCTAACAAACTTAAATTAGGGTAAGCAAATAAGCTAAGCAGGAATACTCATAAAAAACAAGTACATAGTAATGAGCTTACAAGTGGTGTGAAAACCATAGGATAAGTCTGGTGCGGCACTCCGTATCCATGTTACTAATTCTGTCAAAAAGAGCATGTACTGCTGCTACCACAACAGATGGAAATGCAGCTGGCAAAGCCTGAACACATTTTAAGATAGTTAAGACTCATTCCAGTCATCCTCAAGGAAAAAAGTAAAACATTCTATTTATTGGGAAGGGAAAAAGGTAAGTCGATCACTATTACGTTTCTACAGGACTGCACATGAACTATGTGTTGTCTATTTTCTCTAGCTGTTGGACAAATACATCCATAAAAATTGGCAATGGCATGATGCTGATGTGGAAAAGGATGCTTCGATCACAACTTACGACGACAATCCTCACGATCCTCACAATGAGGTGTTGTACTTTCACATGAAGCAAAATAGCATGCAAGAAAAAACAATAGATATGAAAATGCAGCATGCATGACACGTCCAGAGCTTATTTAAATCGCCACTTAACTGATAGATAGCTCATAACTATTTTTACTAGCACTCAAAAATTGCTTTGCACCATGCAAAAAGTTGATTGTGATAACCTTAGCTCATGGAAGCATACTTGCATAACACATTGTTATTTTTAAGGGTGCCACGCAACTTCACATCCACATTTGTGTTGACTATATTGTTCGGAGATCTAGAGAACATGTGCATAACATACTTTCACAAAGAAACAACTATAGCATCATAATAGAATTCTTTCAAACACAAAGAGAGATAAGAAGCTCTGCTGTGGCTTTCACATGAGTGCTAATGGTAACTATGGCAGTTACATACCATTAAGTAATGTACACTTTTTGTCGACACATACCAAAAGAAATTGCACCGACATAATTAAACACAAGGAAAATTTAAGTGTTTGTTCATTAACACTGACATAATCTTAAATCTCACACTACAAACTAGTCTAGGAACTACATTGATTCCCGACTGTAATACAGAAAATACTAGCTAACCAGTCTCAAAGCTTTAAAAAAGAACTACCTTGCAAAGGTCGATGATAACCAATGTATAATAGATAGGCCTGAAAGGTGGATTCGGCAGTAGTAGAAGCTGCAAAATATCATATAAGTCATAGGAAGATATCCATCATCATTTAACAAGTACACACGCTATAATGGCATGCTATAATCAAGACACTGTTAAGGAATCTTGAAATTTACTAAACAGAAAACGGCCTGAAAAAACTACAGTTTGGATTTATTATATCCAAATTCAGTAGATCACAGAAATACTAGAACTTGATGTCTCCTTTTACCAAACTATTGCCCCCAAAATACTATATATCAATATATGAAGACACAAATGGCAAACTGGCAAATATTCACACAAAAAATGGTCGAAAAAAGTCAAAAGCTTGAACCATCTCTTCCACAAATAATGTAAACATAGGTGAACTTATACATATTTATCAGCTAACAGTAATTTTCCAAGCCTTAATTAAACTTTTGTGTAAATTAATCAACTAAAACTTAAGAGTTCAATATGTGACTAATAATATCTATAAGGCTAATCTAAGATTAGCTTAGAACAGTGATGCTACACAGACAATAGGTTTTATTCAGCAAGTCGTTGGGAAATGATTGGACGAAATTCAACCCATGCATCCAGAAAAGCAAGGTTTACCGCCCATCTCATGGATTAACCTAAATGGTCACCATGTCAGAAATTGAATGCAAGAACATAAAATATTCATTTTACAACTAAATATAATAAAGTTCACTTAACATGAAAGCAGGCATGTAGAAACTAGTAATAGCATGAACACTTGCAACAAAGATGGTTCAGAAATACCTGTGAAAATATGGTCTCGGCCATCAGGTATTCATACCGAAAAGGCACAGGAAGGCTGACCAGATAAAACGCACATTCTTTGCGACTGTCCTTCAAAAAAAATATAACCAAGATAGAATTAGTAAGAAAGCTGAAATAATACAGCTCAGTAGAAAAAAATTAACACAAAACAACGAATGTTCCCTTGGTGAGCCTGAAAAATGTTGTGAACTCTAATTATTGCACTTATAAACTGATATTCTAGCATGCTAGCAGCAAAGTTAAATTGTGAGTTTGTGACACTTGAGTTAGGCGAGTTTGACCTTGTTATGCTGTGTCTAGTTCCTTCTGGAACCTTTAGCGTGATAATCTTAGACCTATTTGTTACCACACTTGTGGCAAAAGATTTGCCCACCACAAAAACAATGGCTTGCCACACTGTTGCAAAAAATTGTGGGAAGGTTTTGTAATTGTAAATAACATAAAGGGCATTAGTTCTAGCAAAATAAAAACTAGGTTAAAACAGAAGCCCTCCACTGCAAACTCTGGGAGTAAGGTTTATATGTTAAAATCCAAGGGTTTACAACAGTTAATAGACAAAAGCTACATGTCCAAATACAACTGGGTTTTGTTAGTAAAGGGAGAAAACAAAAAGACTCAGCAATTGAAAGTTAGGAACCACCATGTTGTGTTCACACAAAGGACTGACAAGCAAATCCAATGAGTAGATGGTGTCGAGGTATCATGCATGAACAGGTTAACGAACATATTTGTGAATCCAACAACCGCAGCTTTTCTGGAAGCGTCAAACATAAAAAAAATACTGAAAGAATAAATTTGTAACTGACCATCCATTGAAGAAAAGAAGCACATCCAATATGTACTCTTCGACAACAAAACGGTCTACAGGTTGCATATTCTGTGAGGAACCGATAGCTGATTAGGCATGATAAGAACAGAAAAAGGCGAACTTTGTAATGTAAAACTAAGTTATGCTAATTTCATATCAGTTTACATACATTACAGAAGACACAGCAAGTGAAACACTAAATGTAAGTATGTAAAAAATAATTAATGGACTAAAACATGAAGTAGCAAATTACCTCAGCTTTATTTGTTGGAAATATATGAAGCCTGCGAAGCCTTTGAGGATACTTTAGATTGGCTTCATGCTTTTCTTGCCCTTTTAATATTTCAGAAACTGACATTGTGAAAATAGGCGGTGGGCAACTAACCGAGGGGAAACGGTGAGATTTTCCAACTACCAACTGAGCTTCAAACGACAAGTGAGGTTTTGGAACTGCAAGGGAGCAATTAAACAGAATGAAAAAATTAGGCAATAGCATGTTTAAGATTATGTATACAATCAGTCTTGAGCTGGACAAAGAAAAAGTTGTCTTGTCATTTAACACTACTGCGTGAAACTCGATAACATATTATTTCAGTAAGAAAATGTGTATTTCATATCATGTACTGACATACCACTTTTAACTTTCCAGCCGTTACGAGAAAGAACTTGAATACGATCCCATAGATCTTCCATAAAATCCTGCAAGGAATAGAAGTTAAAGACCTCATACAAATATCATAGGAGTTTCAATTGATCAGGATTCAGGAGATCACATAATAAAGAAATCATCAGTACCTTTTTATTGGGAGAGTTGCCTTCATCCGTCTCAAAAACTGAAAAGGCAATATCATCAAAATGCCTTCTGATGCTTATGTAAGACTCTATACCAACCAGAACCCTCTCCAGTTCATCCGGAACTTGCTGCAAGTTATAATTCATCAGTGTACTCTAACATCAATTCATGCCTGTCTAAATACACAATTTAAAATTGGAACTATAATATAGGAGCATGGAACTTTTTATTATAGAGCTAAAGGTCTAAATGAAATCATGGTGATGTTCCTGTCGCGCTGCAAACACATACAGACTTTCAAGGTCAGTATTACCCATATCCTTGAGATTTAGGGACGAAGTACTGGAGCAGTTCATCATACACGCCTCTTACTACTCACTAAAGGGGCAGTGTCCCTGTTTCGCTTCTTGAGTTCCGCTTCGTGATAGAATAAATAGACAACAGCATGAAATGGACTGACATTATAAAATAAAAATACCTTCCCAAAGATCTAAAAACTAAACATTGCACAGACACTAATACACTAAGCTACTAACATACGCACAATAGCAGTGCCAGCACAACTCTTAAGAAGCATTCAGATTAAACAGCACAATACATACTTCCAAAAGGGGAGTAACTCACAGTAGCTCAATAAAGGTCGCAAAGATTCATACAAGCAGAGAATTAGAAGCAGGTATGCTGCTAGATCACTCATATCTGACGAAAGGTGATAAAGTTTATACAGTAAATCGCAGAAATGTAACAACGTTACCTCAAACAATTCTGAACCACCCCACGGAAGGGACGCCAAAATACAATAAACATAAAAATCAGCACGTGGTTGCCAAGAAGGATTTCCAGCTTCCTCGTCCAATATCGTTGCAGCAGCTGATAACAGTATCTCATATGTCTCAATAATGGAATTTGGCAATATAACTTTGCTGCACATCTACAACACACAAATAAATCCACAGTTACAAGACGAAGGGGTAATGAACAACAGAAATGCTATAAATTAACCAATTTATGTGGCACAAAATACAAGAAAACCTTTCTACCATGAAATAAAGAGGGCGGATAGAAATCCATCTACTCTTTTCTAGAATAGAGTAAGAAACTCAATTCAACGAACAATAGGAGATACCAAAGCCTATCATAAAGATGATACAATTGCGCCAAACAATCTGCTGAACAAATGAAAATTTTGCATTCATAAAATATAAGAATTATGATAAATCATGCAAAATCATATCTCGGAGCTGCAGCGCCTGAATTTCTGGCCAGGAGAAGCCAAAGCTACCCAAAATAAGTGGTCACTAACACACATGCAAATGGTGTCAAGAGATTCCTATGCCCATATTTACATAAGAATTTGAACCCACTACATCCTCTTTATTACTCATTTGCTTACACCAAGGCAGTCTTCTTGTCTCTCTACCCAAAAGACTACCTTTCTCCTGTACCTCAGTTTTTGCACTTGCATTCCTGCCAGAATCTTGCGGTTTTCATCCCCACAACCCAAAGAGACCTTGCAATTAATATTTCTCAACTACCCACAACCCAACAAAATAATAAGCATCGCTTCAGCATCCTTCCTTTTTTGTTGGATTGTCATTTGTACTTTTAGTTTTAGAATTACAAATGAGACTATATTGTGCAATTCCACTCTTGCTGTGCGTTCTAGCAAATTCATTTAATATGCAGGTTAGTGTAACTGGAAGAGAACTAAAAGCCTTCAGCACTGACTTAATTATTGATGAACATGTTGTCAATAACATGTCAGCATGTCAGATATGAAATATTCAAGAATCACAAGTTGGGACGCAGGATAGTAGCAAGCAAAGGACAATAGCAGCAAGAAAATCAAACAAAAACTACTGCAACTTACCAGGCCGCAGAGAAATCGCAGCAATATCCTGACTCTGTCACTGTTTTCATTATGCAAGGCATCCTGAAACCATGACCAGTAAATACAAAGCTAGGATGATTATAGGAGGAACCAAAGTTTGTCCTCCAAGGTCCAAGCATAAACTATTTTATAAATTCGTATTTGATAAGTCCAGTGATACGATAATGCGTGAATACTATCATAATGAACACATCTCCAATAGGTACTGCCATGCTCTGTGATGAAAAAACAAATGCATACCTGTAAGTTGGCCTGTGTTGTATCGACAATACCCTTGGCAAAATCTTCATTTTCTAAGTTTATCAAACCTACCTGACATTATAAAAACAAAACAGAACCATCACCACTGAAATAGTTCTATTAAATAAGAGCAATCATATAGCTATATCCTATTCTTAGAACTTGTAGAGAAACGGTTAATTTAATGTGAGATTTATAAAACTAGGTACAGAAGGTATTAAAACCCTCAAAGACAAAGACCAGTTCTTTATGGAACATAACTTCTTAAATACAAGACATTAATGTGCATCCTATTGCCATTAACTCATAAGTTGATCCCAAAAAAATAGACAAAGCCTTCTCCTCTCATGAAAATATGCAGCTAAGACAACAATATTAGCCAACATATATGTGAACTTCAAAGTTTTTTTACAAAGTTCCACCAACAGTCATATAGACCATAATTTTAGCTCAGGGTTATTGTATCATTGTGGCTTATGACCAAATGGGGCGCATGTACAGATGCATGTTCTGTGATGTCGTAAGTCAAACCAAAAGAACGAATATGCCTACTAGATTATTTTTATAATGCTGATATAAACCTTCTCCATATCAAAAATAATAAGGAATCACAAAGCATGAGGAACATGTATTGAGATTCTGTAAGGACTTAAACTGATCCACGAGTAACATCAATAAAAGAAGAGAACATAGGCTTCATAGTAAATAGTTGCATACCAAAACTCCAAAGAAGGGAATCTTGTGAGGTAATTGTTCTGCACACTGAAGGAGAAACTGCTTGGACAGTTATATATTCAGTTAGCACCACAAATTGTTCAGAGAAAAGAACGATGTTTATCGAATGCATTAAAGAAGCAAATGCTATCGGATGCAGCTTGTAAGATCTATTCTCTACTTCCTCTGTTTACTAATATAAGACGTTTTAGCAAACTAAGTATATAAGACGTTTTAACAGACTAAGCATATAAGATGTTTTAGTTTGCTAAAACATCTTATATTAGTGAAAGGAGGGAGTACATTTTTTCCACTTGCTGCATTAAATGACAATGACATAGAAATATCATTCTCTCAATCTGAACAGTGTGCTACAGTTGGGAACGAACCAATTAAGCACTAATATTTCTCCATAGAACTAAACAATGTAGATTACTGGAAAATACCAGATTGTCAAAGAGAACGTACAAGAATTGATCAAGAACATAGTAGAATGTTGGGTACCAACCTCAAAAATATCATCTTTGGAGTGTTCATATTCGCGAGAAAGCACATTGTAACAGATATCCTATGAAGCAAAAGTTTTGTCAGAACAGGTGTGGAAGACGCATATAATAGATAAAAAAGGTAACATTCTATTGAGACCATTGCCCATTAGTTCCAACTTCCAACAACTATGGTGTTGTAAATATGTAACAAACAAGCAACAAAAACAATACGTCTATGAACTCGCTTGGCACCCTTTAGTAAAATCATTTGACTAAAACTGCATTTAAAAAACCAGGATTCAACCTAGAGATAGTAATCTACATCATTGCATACTACCATGCAATAGTGCCACAACTTCATCTATATAAGAGGGCATATATTCAACTAAAAGCAGGATAGACCATATCAGTTGCTACTACCATAAAACCTATCCTGGAACTATCCTGAGATGAGTATAACACAACTGTAGTTTATGATATAGGGTGTGTTTGGTTTGAGCCCAAGCTTGACAAACAAAAAAATTGGCGAACCAAAAATTTGTTAGCCCACAAAATGGCCAACGTATAGGGTAGGAAAGGGGTATTGGCATGCCAAAAATTGGAAACAAAGACAAAAAAAAAAATAGACATGAACAGAATTTTGGTATGGCATATTCTGGCCCAAATCCAAGCATACCCATCCACAGATTGATGTGTTTCCAGTCGAATTGCCTTGTAACAACAGCTGAACAATACTTCAACCAGTCGAATTGCTCGCAACCCAATTTTGATATGTGCACATCTAAATGCCAGAACTATAAGCAGATCAAACCCCCTAACAACCAAAACCAGCTCGGGGAGATTCACGATAGTAGATTGGCAAAAAGAGTTAACCGAGGCGAATGTTTGGCTCATTAAGTCCTGGCACAAAATTGTAGGCACCCTAGAACAACGGCAATCAGAAACTCCCATTTTGAGTAATTCCACTCCGTTCTGTGTTCTTCGAGGCCACTCCCCCGTTGCCCCCAATCAGATTTGCGCACTGGCCGCATTGTCCAGTTAAAAGCCGCGGCGAATCCAGTTCTACTCCGCAGACCCAATAGCAAGAGCTCAGTAACCCGTCCAGACAAGTGCGGCCGGCAGCTAGGGTTTGCGGGAGAAGGGCGGGGGGAGGAGCACGAGGTGGGGGACTTACGATGTGCTCCTTGTGGTCGGCGGAGCCCCCGTACTCGGGGCACCTATCGCCGATGCGGAGGAGCAGAGTCCTCCAGCCGGCGCTCATGGCGGCGGTTGCGGTGAGCAGGGAGGAGAGAGGCGCCGGGTGCGGGCGGAGGAGGCGACTCGGGTCGAGGGTTTTGGTTGCGGTCGGTGCGCGGGGTTTTGGGACCGCAGGTGCCACGAGTCAGGGGCGCCGGGTCGCCGTGTCTGTGTGCGGCTTTGCTTCTGCTCCGAGGCTGACTTGTGGGGACACGTGAGTCGCACTTCGACGGGTTGCTAGGTGGTGTCGAAGTGTTTTGTGTGTGTGTGTCAAATACGACCTTTTTACGAAACTTCAATAATATCATTTATCTTCGAAACTAATTCAGAATTATTCTTTAACAAAAAAGAGTACAATATAACTTTGTTAGGGTTTTGAGTGGACATGTGGCGCTCATGGCAACGTCGGCGAGGCGATCTGACTGGTTTTCCACGTGTTTCTCTCTCGCCGATCTCCTTGCTAGGTCTCCCTGGTGAGTAGAGGAGCGATCGTAAGCATGGGGGACGAGGCGGCGGCAAGTAGCGCGAAGGAAAAGGCCGGTGTGGCGGAGTTGTTTCGTCGGATGAACATCACGGACGAGGAGGATTCTCCGGTGATTGTGGAGGATGGAGAGAACTGTGAATTGGGGCCGCAATGGGCGCTAGATGGGAAGGTTATGTACAACAGAACTCTGCACATTAATACGATTGAAGGGACCCTTAGGCCGGCATGGGGAAACCCAAAAGATTTGGATTTCAGCTCCATTGGTGACAACATGTTTGTAGCAACGTTGGAGAGTGGAAGAGAGAGGGATCGGATATGGAACAGATCCCCTTGGAAGGTGGGTAATCATGGAGTTATGCTCAAGAATTTTGAGATCAGATCACGTCCATCTGACATTGTGTTTGATAAGATGATGATGTGGGCTAGGGTTATCAATATGCCCTTCCACTTGAGGAGACCCCCATGGGTAGATCGCATTGCTCAGAAGGTTGGTGAGGTTGTGAAGAAGGATGTTGGTGAGAAGGGGATTGCTGTTGGGGCAAATCTTCGTGTTCAAATTTGGGTGGAGGTAGACAAACCGCTCCGGCGCTGGGTGAAAGTGGATAATGCGAAAGAGAAGACGTAGGAGTGGTATGATATTCAGTATAAGAATCTCCCGTATTTCTGTTTCTCGTGTGGAAGATTGGGCACTCTCACTTGGTGTGTCCACCACCGGCAGCGAGAGATGAGGATGATTTGTTGCCATATGGAGAATCACTCAGATTTCCAGAGAAGAAGAAGAAGAAGAAGAAGAAGAAGAAGAAGAAGAAGAAGAAGAAGAAGGGTCCGACTAAGGGCCACATGAGTGATCAGAAGTGGAAGTTTAACATGAATATGCCAAAGGAGCCTGTTAATATTTTTTGCTGGAGTTTCAGCTGGGTTTCGTACAAATACAGGGTTTGGACGGGGGCAGCAGAATATGGCTTTTAATGCTCAACCTTCTAGAGGTAGAGGCATGATGGGTAGAGGTCGCGTTACTCTGAAAGTATACCGTAGACTTCAGGTGGAGCCGCCGATTGTACCGGGTGGGGAGGCGGAAGATCTCACAGGAAAAGGGATGCTGATGGATCGCCTGTAAAAATTGTAGACGAAAAAAGGGATCCAGAAAAGAGCAGGAGTGTTGATGACGAGAGCAACTCGGAGATGTTAGATGAGACTGCTGATCTAGCGGAGGCTGAGTCCCAGCCCCGCCTAGACCAATGAGTTGTTTAAGGACGAATTGTCGGAGGCTTGGGAACCAACTGACAATTCGAGAGCTTCGCAATGTGGTGAAGAAAGAAGATCATGTCCTCCTTTTCGTGATGGAAACAAAGATTAGGGGGAAGCGAATGGAGGATTTAACAAACACTTTGGGGTTCAAAGGTTGTTTTGCCGTTGACAGTGACGGGCTGAGTGATGGCATTAGCCTTTTTTGGTCAAGTGTTGTTGATGTGGAGTTGAAAAGCTATAGTAGTGGACACATTGACGTGATGGTGACTATGGTTGAGGGAGATATCCCTCCGTGGAGGTTTACAGGATTTTACGGTGCGCCAAGGGCGAAAGATCGACACCATAGTTGGCGTTGCTTACTTACTTTGAATGCCATACAACACAACGCTTGGCTTTGTACGGGTGACTTCAATGAGATTTTATTTGCCGATGTACACTTTAGTACATCTATGAGACCAGAGTGGCAGATGAGGGCGTTTCGGCAAGTTGTTGATGATTGTGCTTTCCAAGACTTGGGGTTTTCATGTGTTCCTTTTACTTGGAACAATAAACAGCAGGGAAGTGACAATGTAAAGGCAAGGCTTGATACGTCTTTGGTGAATACTGAATTCCTGCAACTATATGCTTTTGCATGTGTGAAGCATATTAGTGTAACGAAATCAGACTATTGTTATGTGTTGACTGAGCTGCGGCAATCAGATAATTGTAATAGAAGGAGTGCGCGGATCTTTCGATACGAAAATGTTTGGCAGTCTCATTCAAAGTATGATGAGTTGGTCAAGAAGAGTTGGCAGCGTGGAGCGGGCCAGAATGGACTACAAGGAATGATGTCAGCTCTTAAAGGTATACAAGACATACTGAGTCTGTGGGGTGCACGTGAATTTGGTGGGTTGAGACAAAAAGTCCGTAAACTTCAAAAAAACTTAAGAGGCTGCGAGCATCATCGATAGGGAGGGGAGCCTCGGATGAGGAGTTGGCCATTGCAAATAAGCTGAGAGAGGCTCTGCGTTAGGAGGATATTTGGATGAAACAAAGGAGCCGGGTGTAGTGGCTGAAGGCAGGAGATCGAAACACGGCATATTTTCATGCCCGTGCAGCCCATCGTACAAGGATAAATCGGATCACGTCCTTGAAAAGCACAGAAGATGATCACATATGTGATAGTCCGGAGAATGTGAACGAGGAGATCCAAAAGTTTTACAATGCGTTATACCATTCGCAGGGGTATAATGATATGGGTAATCTACTTAATGTTGTTACACCTAGGGTGATAGACCATATAAATGTCGCTCTGACCAAAATCTGAGCCGAAGAAGTTAAAGCTGCACTCTTTCAAATGGCGGCATCAAAAGATCCAGGGGTTGATGGCTTCACTGCGGGGGTTTTCCAGCGTCATTGGGAAGTGTTGAAGGATGATCTTGTTCCAACGGTGCTGGATTTCTTGAATGGAGGGGAACTATCTATGTGGATGAATGACACAGCTATCACTTTAATCCCAAAGGTATGAAGTCCACAATATATTTCTCAATACCACCCCATATCCCTGTGTCAAGTATTATATAAAATAGCAGCAAAATCTATTGCTAATAGAATGCGAGGGATGCTGGATGAGGTTATTGAAGTGGAGCAGAGTGTGTTTGTTCCAGGACGTTTGATTACACACAATGTTTTAGTTGCTTATGAGAGTATACATGCCTTGTGAAAGAAGAAAATGTGCAATAAGGCCTTCTGTGCGGTAAAGCTTGATATGATGAAGGCATATGATAGAGTGGAATGGCACTATCTTGAAGCTATGTTACTGAAATTGGGCTTTGATTGCAATTTTGTCCGGTTGATAATGAAATGTGTATCATCAGTCTAGTTTGCAGTGAAGGTGAATGGTGAGCTTCTCCCCTTTTTTACTCCATCAAGGGGATTAATACAGGGTGACCCCATGTCACCCTATTTGTTTCTTATTTGTGGTGAAGGTTTGACGTCCCTTCTGAATAATTATGGTGCCCGTATTTATAGAGGCATCTGTGTGAGTTTTAGATCACCTTGGGTGAATTATCTATTATTTGCTGATGATAGTCTCATTTTTATGGGAGCATGTGTAGCAAGTGATGAACGGCTTGCGGGGATTTTAAATATTTATGTTGAATGTTCTGGACAAAAGGTTAACAAAGAGAATAGCTCTATCTATTTTAGTCCAAATGCATTGCATCCATTAAAGGACAGTGTGAAATCTGTCTTGTCGATTATAGTGGAAGCCTTTTCTGAAAGATATTTGGGGTTACCAACAGTCGTGGGGAGGATTACAAGTGGTATGTTTGATCATATAAACGAGCGGTATCGTGGTCGTATGCACGGTTGGTCAGAGGGACTGTTGTCTAGTGTTGCTAGAGAAACTTTGTTAAAAGCGGTGATACAGGCGATACCAACCTATGGCATGAGTTGTTTTAAGCTGACTAAGAAAATGGTGAAGAGTATTGTGGCTGGAATGGCGAGGTTTTGGTGGAGTAGTCGACTTGATAGGAAGTCCCTTCATTGGATTTCTTGGGACAAGCTGAAAAAACCAAAGTGTAAAGGCGGGATGGGCTTCCGAGATCTAGAACTATTCAATATTGCATTGTTGGGGAAGCATGGATGGAGATTTTTTACGCATCCGAATTCTTTGTGTGTGAGGGTGCTCAAAGGGAAATATTTCCATGATACTGATTTTCTGCAGGCGGTAGTGCCACGAAGTGCTTCGGCGACTTGGCGTGCTATTGTGGCTGGCAGAGAGGCGTGATACGTCCAATTTGCATCACTATTCTACATCATAATTTGCTTATATTCATTAGTATATTCCTTATTAAGTGATGATACTTATGTCTTTTCATCTGTTTTTGCATGTTGGATGATTCTTGGAGGATGAACTGCCGAAGTCAGGGTTCTGATGGAAAAAGCAGTGTCTAGATGCAGTTTTCGCGAATATCAGAAAAATACCAGAAAAACTATGGAAAATTCTATTTTTCCAGAAGACGAAGGAAGCCAGAAGGGGAGGCAGAGTTGGGCCACAGGGAGCCCACGCCCCCAGGCGCGGGCCACCCTAGGTCGCACCTACAGGGGGTGTGGACACCCTAGCCCACCTCTGGCTCCGCCACTTCGCTTATATCTTCCTACTGAAACCCTAAAGTTCGGGGAGCAACCACTGAAATATTTCGCCGCCTCTGCGGGGCGGAAACTACAGCGAGAGAAAGAGCTCTCCGATAGACAGATTTCTGTCGGGGAAATTCCTTCCCGGAAAGGGGAGATCATCGCCATCAACACTGTCATCAATCTAGACTTCATCGGGATCATCATCATCACCATACACACCATCATCTCCACCAGCACCATCATCACCACTCCATCCCGTTGTAACAATTATGTTGAATCTTGCATAGTTCTTAGGGGGAACTTTCTCGGTGTTGGTTACTATTGTAGTTGATGCTTATGAGTGGAACCATTGAATTATTGTTTATGTTCAGATTGTTATCCATCATTATATCATCTCTGATCTTGATCTAT
Source organism: Avena atlantica (assembly GCA_910589765.1). NCBI lineage: Eukaryota > Viridiplantae > Streptophyta > Magnoliopsida > Poales > Poaceae > Avena > Avena atlantica. Next base: position 116,673,405 of record OU342737.1, on the reverse strand, counting down.
ATGATGTCTCGTGAGTAGTTCATTTAGTTCTTGAGGACATGGGAGAAATCATGTTGTTAGTAGTGGAATTGTGTTGGGTATTATTCAATGGTTTAATATTTAAGTTGTGGTGTTATTCTTCTAGTGGTGTTATGTGAATGTCGACTACATGATATTTCACCATTTATGGGCCTAGGGTAATGCATTGTGTATTTGGCTACTAATTGTGGAGTTGCCGGAGTGACAGAAACGTGAACCCCCGTTAGGAAACCTTTGCATAAGGGAGTGTAGGATCTGAGAGTTTAAGGCTATGGTTAGGTTTTTATATTAATTACTTTCTTGTTGTTGCAGATGCTTGCAAGGGGTTTAATTACAAGTATGTATTAGTCCAAGTAAGGTCGGTACATTAGCACAGGTTTACCCACACAACACTTATCAAACTAAAGAAGATTAATCAACTAAATGAAACAAAAGCACCTGACAGTATTCCCATGTTTCCTCGAGAACGTTTGGTCCTCATTAGTATTACCACCGACTTGTCCTTTGCTAATAAAGGATTGGGCCAGTTGCTACAATTATTTGTATCTTTATATACGTGCACTTTATTTCCTTGCTTTATCAAATAACCCTAAAAATCCGTTTGCTAAGTATTACGGAGATTTCCTGCTCCAAATCACTAGTCAACACCTTCTGCTCCTCGTTGGGATCGAAACTCCTATTTATCGAAAGTACTACTATACACCCCCTATACTTGTGGGTCATCAAGACTATTTTCTGGCGCCGTTGCCGGGGAGTGAAGCGCTATTGAAGAGTGGAACTGGTAAAGGAAACTTCTACTGTGAGTATTGTTTTTAATTTCTGTTTGTTACTTTGTTTCCAATATGGATAAACCACTTGGTTTCCTATTTGGGAAAGTTACTACCACTGTTAGGGTAGTAGATGAACCACCACCTGTTGAGATAGATCCTTTTAAGATACCTACAAGAATTGTTGATCGTGTTATGGATAATTATTATCTTGGGGATGGAACTGTCCATCCTGCTGATCATTTGATTTTTATCCATGAATTATGTGGGTTGTTTAAGTGTGCAGGTATCACAACTAAACAGGTGAAGAAGTTAATCTCTATATCATTAAAAGGAAGAGCTGAAGAATGGACAATCCATGGAATGGGAGGAAATAGTACCTCTCTTTTATTCTAAATTCTATCCTCCCAGTGCGATTCATAAGGATAGGAATCAAATATATAACTTTTGGCCTCGTGATGGAAAGAGTACAACCTAAGCTTGGGGAATATTGAAGTTACTAATGCTCAAATTTCCTATTCATGAACTCCCTAATAATATTATTATTATCAAATTTTATGCAAGGCTTTCTCTTCATGATAAAAATTTATTAGATACTTCTTGTGCTGGATCATTCACACGTATGAAGGAAGAAGCTAAATGGGGTCTACTAGACCGTATTCAAGAGAACACCAAAGCATGGGAGAATGACAAAGGAAGAAAGTCAGGTATAAATTATGATTATGAATGCATTAAATCTTTTATGGGAACTTATAACTTTCATGATATTAGTACTAAGTATGGTCTTGATTCTCAAAATATTGCCAATTGTTTTAAGGCGTTTGCCTCTTATATAGAAATTCCTAAAAAGAAGTGGGACAAGTACCATGCACCTTATAAAGATATTGTTAATCATGTTACTTTTAGAAACACTGAAGTTTGTACTGTTGATCCTATTTTGCCTGAACCTTATATTGAGAAAATCCCTTTTCCTGCTAAGGTAAAGGAACATTCTATCGATTAGCAAAAGTATAAAGAAAACTGTGAAACCTGATGAGCAAATAAATATTGAACCTGTAGTAGCCATTGTGAAAGATCTTGTCACTAAAAATATAAAAGATGAGCACATTGTCTTCTGTGAAGACGCTTCTAATATTGTCTCTCATCCTAGTAAAGCTAGGAAAACTAGTGTCCTTGTGCTATCTATTAGAATTGGTGATCATTGCTATTATGGTTTATGTGATGTTGGTGCTAGTTCTAGTGATATTCATTATGAGCTTTACAGAGAAATTATGCATGAAATTGGTCCTTGTGAGCTTGAGGACATTGATGTGGTTATTCACCTTGCTAATAGAGAGACAGTCTGTCCAATTGGCATTGTAAGAGATGTGGAGGTTCTTTGTGGTAAGATTAAATATCCTGCTGATTTTCTAGTGCTTGGTTCAAAAGGTAGTAAAACTTCTCCTATTATCTTTGGTAGACCTTTTTTAAACACTTGTGAAGCTATTATAGATTGTAAGAAAGAGAAAGTTTTAACAAAGTTTGATGGAGAAACTTATGGGTTTAACTTTTCCAAATTTGCTAAAACTCCTTATGAAAATGAATTGCCTAATGAGGATTTCAGGGTTGAACAACTTGCTTCTATTGATCCAGTTTATGACCTTAGACCCCTTTTTGATGATTGTAAGTATGTTCATTCTGATAAAGTTGTTTCTTGTGACAGTTATATTGTTAACTTTATTCAAAGTGCTGCTGAAAGTTATTATGAGAGAGGGAAACATGGTTTTATGCATCTCAATAATATTAAGTTTTCCCGCTTTATGTTGAAAGCTTTGAAGTTGCACTTGTTTTTTCTTCCTTTGCTAGCAGCCTTTTGTTTCAATAATCTATTTTCTCATGAAACTCCCTTGCATAGGAAGTGGGTTAGACTCAAATATGTTGGATATTTGCTTCTTGATGCTCTCTTTCACTTCAAATCCATATCTCCTATGTGAGCATCTTTGAAATTGTCAAGCCTAACTTAAAAGCATTAAATAAAAGTACTTGTTGCGAGATAACCCAATAGTTTTATTGAGTCTTGGAAGTTATTACTCGTAATAACATCCCCTTATCCTTTTTGTTTGGTTTTTGTGTCAAGATCAACCACTTTTGAGAAGTAGAGGAGTTGTGAAAAGTTGTGTCCTGGGACAGATTTTTGTGCTGCATTGTAAAAATTCGTGAAGGAGCTCAGTACTTAGGATGGAGCTGTAATTTTCTGTGCTTGTGCCCCAAGTTGTTATCCAACTTCGATTAGTTTTGCACTTTTTGATTTGAGCAACAGACGATTTTCAGAAAAATCAATCTTTACCTGCTGGTCTGTTTTGACAGATTTCTGCCATCATTTGCATTTGCCTCTTAAATCGGTTTCCTTTCAGATTCTTTTGGGATTTTGAAAGGAGTTGCTTCAATAGCTTTTGACTTGTTGGATTTCAGTTGAAGTGTGAACCCAAAGGTTTATTGTTTTTCCTTACACTAATGTTGCTAATGAAGTTTGTGTGAGGCTTTGTATGTTAGGAACTTTCAAGTGTTGGAGAGAAGGAATCCGCAGAGTCCGTTTACGAATAGGTAAAAGCGGTGAAAACAGAAGGTTTGCGAAAACCTTTTTCTTTATATTTTTGACGTTTTTATTCCATATGGAAAGTTACAAGACAAAATAGAGGAGGAGACGGAGCCCGGGTCGGGCCCCAGCTAGCTGCGCCACCAGGGGGTGTGAGCCCCCTAGAGTACGTCTCTGCCTCGTTTTCGCATAGTACCTTCCTTATGCAGTAAAACTTCGTAATATATAACCCCCGGATCCTCCGAGGTTCGTATATCGTGTTCTCATCGTGTTTTTGTTTTGATCATTTTATGTCAGGATTTTTTCTCAAGTTTAGAGGCACCATGGTCTCCGCCAATGACAAGGGCAAGAAGCCCGTGGAAGATGATCCTAAAAAACCCAAGGAGGAGGAGATCTTGGTTGGTGATGAAGAGGACGTGAAGGAGGACGAGCAACCGGACACCCGCGCTACCGTCGCAAGCATTGGAGTGGTGGCAAACCCTATTAAGCTTAGGAGGACAACACGAATGTCTACAGGAGGGAAACCTCCGCGTCATTTCCTTGCTCCAACGGTAACTTCCTCCACACACCAATAACCCCTTCCATACTCTTATACATGAGCAACAATATCAAAAGTTGCCCAAAGGAAAGTTGTCCTCTAGTTGGGATATGCCTCGTTCTAACCATGCAGGAAAGGAACACTCTAAGGAGGAAGAGTGGGGAAAGAATAACAAGGACTGGAATTCTCGGTCCGACATGATCATGAACTGCATTGAGCATAATACGGAGTTGATTCGTACTCTAACCTTTGAGATTGAGGATTTGAGGAAGCTGGTTGAAAATCTCATCAAGGGAACACCACCACCACCGAAGGAGTAATCTGTCATCAGGTTTTGCCATCCCCTTGGTTTGTTCCAAGCTTGGGGGAGTGTCGCGGTATGACATCATTATCTTTAATCTTTTTACCTTTTTAGTAGATTCATATCCAGGATAGAGAAGTTATCATATAGGTTGGTTTGCATTGTGGAATTATCTATCCTCTAGTTGGTTATCTATGTATCCCTTGGTGTGAGTGCCTTTTTGGAATATTAACAAGAAGTTTCATCTTTTACTTTTTGCACTTCTTATTTTAGTTTGCAACCTCTATTATATGATTGATCTTGTTGATTAGTATTGGTATCACTTTGGGAGCATCAAGTAGATCTAAATTGGTTTTGGAAAAATGGGCTCTGGTCAGTAGCAACACTTTTGAGGTTTCAAAGGAAAAGAGAAAAGCACTTTCAAGTATTTTGTATCAGTTATTTTCTTTCTTGATTGGATGATAAGCTTAGTATTATTTATTTAAGATCTTTTGTGTCTTCAAGGAAGATTGCATGTTTTACTTTATCACTTGTATGTTTGCTTGTTTCCTTCTACTCTTTTGCTTGCTACCCAACCTTGCTAGCCAAAAACCTGTATCGAGAAGGAATACTTCTCATGCATCCAATCCTTTAAACCAAAACATGTGCCATTTGTGTCCACCATATCTACCTATTAGCAATATTGCTATTCCAAGTAAATCCTCAAGCTTCATCTATCTTTCAAATTAAAAATTCTTTTGTTATGTGAAAACTAGTTAGTAAAGCTCTCACAAACTTGATGGCACACCTTATTTTGCTTGCCCCTAATAAACTTGAACTATTGTGTCAACGAAGTTGTATATTCTTGCACTTACACGTTGGAATTAGAAGAACCGTGCTGTCACAGGGAACGCTTTCAACACTTGTACATTGTACCCAGTTGATATCATGCTCTTTTGTTTATGGATGTCGTTGGTGTAAAATAAAAGGGGATCTTGTAAGTCCATGGAGTTATGTATGTGTGTTAGAGAAACACTTGGGCCGCTAGCCTAAGCCATGCCTAATCATGGTGGAAACTTGCAACATAACCATAGTGAGCAATTTGTGAAGCATCCTAAAAAAAACCTATGCAAATAGTAAATAAAAAGATCGCTTTAGATGCTCACTATCTGCTTGCCTTGTCATTTATCATGTGCAAGGGGTACCCCGTTGGCGGTTCTCTATGATACACATGTACTTACTATGACAAGAACTTACCGATGACTAAAGTTGAGTAGCATGAGGAGCGGACCTCGTACTCAAGGGACATGAGATTGCCAACTTATACTTCATCAAGCATATACTCCATCTTTGTTCACTTTAACCTTAATGACCTCAAGATGCTTATGATAGGGGCAATGAGAGCTCAAAGCTAGTAAGTACCATAATCTTTTGAAAGCTCTTTATTAAATTGAAATCCCTACTTCCCCTTGTGAAGGGTCTTTCTTCTACTTCTAAGTTGAGTAAGTAAACCTATTCCTCTCTATCCTCAGCAAGCATTTGAGTTGTTGTGTTTCAATCATTCATATGGTGATTTATTCAATCATGTTCCTTATCTTCATTGTTTGCACAAAACTCTTATTTGAATGAGTATTATTTTGAAAGCCATCATTGTGAAAAGATTTTTGTGTTTGAGCAAAAGGACTCCTATTATAAACTTCTTTACAAAAGCTTTGCTTGAAAACTGTTTGCCAACTGTTCTCTGACCAAGAACAAAGTTTGCCATTCCCAATTATTATTTATCTTTATGCATATTTATTGTGACTCCCATACTCGTTGCAAGTTAAGTTATATAATGGTGAGTTGCTTTCTTCTATGAGTTGTGTATTTTTTTATGTGTGATGCTTCTTGTCCATATTCTTTTTATCGACACTTCACTCCATAAACCTATGGACATGTTTACTGAGCTCAGTTTTCACTTGGGGACAAGCAAGGTCTAACCTTGGGGGGAGTTGATACATCCAATTTGGATCACTATTCTATATCATAATTTGCTTTTATTCATTGATATATTCCTTATTAAGAGGTGATACTTATGTATTTTCATCTGTTTTTGCATGTTGGATGATTCTTGGAGGATGAACTGCCAGAGTCTGGATTCTGATGGAAAAGGCAGTGTCTAGATGCAATTTTCGCGAAGATCAGAAAAATATCAGAAAAACTATGGAAAATCCTATTTTTCCAGAAGACGAAGGAAGCCAGAAGGGGAGGCGGAGTTGGGCCACAGGGGGCCCACACCCCCCAGGCGGGGGCCACCCTAGGCCGCACCTACAGGGGGTGTGTCCACCCTGGCCCACCTTTGGCTCCGCCCCTTTGCCTATATCTTCCTCCCGAAACCCTAAAGTTCAGGGAGCGACCACAGAAAGATTCCGCCGCCTCTGCGGGGCGGAAACTCCAAAGAGAGAAGAGCTCTTCGACAGACAGATTTTTGCTGGGGAAATCCCTTCCGGAGAGGGGAGATCATCGTCATCAACACCATCATCAAGCTAGACTTCATCAGGATCATCATCATCACCATCCACACCATCATCTCCACCAGCACCATCATCACCACTCCATCCCGCTGTAATAGTTGTGTTAAATCTTGTATAGTTCTTAGGGGAAACTTTCTCGGTGTTGATTACTATTGTAGTTAATGCTTGTGAGTGGAACCATTGAATTATTGTTTATGTTTAGATTGTTATCCATCATTATATCATCTCTGATCTTGATCCATATGATGTCTCATGAGTAGTTCGTTTAGTTCTTGAGGACATGGGAGAAGTCATGTTGTTAGTAGTGGAATTGTGTTGAGGTATTATTCAATGGTTTAATATTTAAGTTGTGGTGCTATTCTTCTAGTGGTGTCATGTGAACGTCGACTACATGATACTTCACCATTTATGGGCCTAGGGGAATGCAATGTGTATTTGGCTACTAATTGTGGGGTTGCCGGAGTGGCAGAAACCTGAACCCCCGTTAGGAAACCTTTGCATAAGGGAGTGTAGGATCTCAGAGTTTGTGGTTAGGTTTTTATCTTAATTACTTTCTTGTAGTTGTGGATGCTTGCAAGGGGTTTAATCACAAGTATGTATTAGTCCAAGTAAGGTCGGTACATTACCACAGGTTCACCCACACAACACTTATCAAACCAAAGAAGAGTATGAAACAAAAGCACATGACAGTATTCCCATATGTCCTCGAGAACGTTTGGTCCTCATTAGTATTACCACCGGCTAGTCCTTTGCTAAGAAAGGATTGGGCCACTTGCTACAATTATTTTCTATCTTTATTTACGTGCACTTTATTTCCTTGCTTTATCAAAACCGCCTAACAATCTGTTTGCTAAGTATTTACAGAGATTTCCTGCTCCAAACCACTAGTAAACACCTTCTGCTCCTCGTTGGGATCGACACTCCTATTTATCGGAAGTACTACGATACACCCCTGATACATCCAAAACGTATCTACTTTCTCGAACACGTTTGCTATTGTTTCTCCTCTAAACTTGTGTGATTTGGATACAACTAACATGGACTGACGCTGTTTTCAGCAGAATTACCTTTGTGTCTTGTTTTTGTGTAGAAAATCAACTATCAGGAAAAATCCCGGAAAATATGCCAAAAATTATATTTCACCAGAAGACCCACGGAGCCAGAAGACGAGACGGAGAAGGGGCATGGGGGCCCACACCCCTGCCAGGCGCAGGCCCACCTCTGGCCGCTCCTAGGGGGTGCAGCCACCCCAAGCACCCCCTCGGCCTCCCTATGCGCCTATAAGTTGCCTCTCGACCTAGAAACCGAGGGGGGTTCGACGTTTTTCCAGAAAGAATTCCGCTCCGCCGCCACCATCAGAAACCAAGATTCAGATCCAGGAACTCCGTTCTAGCACCCTGCTGGGACGGGGAATTTGGAGAGGATCATCGCCATCGTCATCACTAACGCATCTCCATCAACATTTGATGTTTCCCTCATCCATGAGTGAGTAATCCCCCGATGTAGGCTTGGGGATGGTAGGGATTGGATGAGTTCTATCATGTAATCGAATAAGATCTGTTAGGGCATAGTGCCTAGTATCTTTATTAGTGATATTTGACTTTGTTGCAACTTGTTGTGCTTAATGCTTGTCACTAGGGACCGAGTGCCATGATCTCAGATCTGAACTTATTATTGAATCATTATGATAGTATTGTTTGTGATCTTATCTACAAGTTGTGTACACATATCATTGTCCGGATCCAAAGGCCCCGAAGTGATAATTATTGGGACAATCGGAGGGGATAACTGTGGTGTGAGGATCACATGTGTTCACGGAGTGTTAATGCTTTGCTCTGGTGCTCTATTAAAAGGAGCACCTTAATTGCCAGTAGTTCCCTAGAGGCCCCGCTACCACGGGCTAGCTGGACAGAAGATGTTGTGCAAGTTCTCATTGCGAGCACGTATCACTATATTTGGAGCACATGCCTAGGATTGTTTAGTACTTGGATGCTTGTTATTATTTATCTGCAATGCCCTAGATCTTGAAGTTACATGTTTAGACTCGTCCATGCAACGCCCGTCCATCCATCCCTATGCCTACCGCACTCGAATCCCACTATTATCGTTACTATTACTATTGCTCTTGTTTTACTGTTGCGGTTGCTTTGATGTTGCTACTATAAACTGTTGCTACTGATAAACTTCTATGAGCAAGAACTATTTCCAGGTGCAGCTGAATTGACAACTCAGTTGTTAAGGCCTGCAAGTATTCTTTGGCTCCCCTTGTGTCAAAACAATAAATTGGGTAATACTACCCACGAAGACTGTTGCAATCTCCTACACTTGTGGGTCATCACCCCCTATACTTGTGGGTCATCAAGGCGCTGGAGTTGGGTGATACGTCGGAAACGTATCTACAGTTTTTGGTGTTCCATTCTTGTTTAGTATCTACTTTGCTTTGCTTTGTCTACACTTTGAGGTGTTTTTATATGTTTTCTGGACTAACCTATTAACAAGATGCCACACTGCTAGTTTCCTGTTTTCTTCTGTTTTTGGTTCCAGCAAAGTCAGAAAATCAATATTCTCGGAATTGGACGGGACAAAAGCCAAAGTCAATATTTTACCGTGGGGAACACGGAGCCAGAGTACGAGACGGAGGAGAGCCACCAGGGGGGGCACACCCCCTGGCCACGCGGCTAACCCTAGCCCGCGCCTGTGTGTGTGTGTGTGTGTGTGGGGGGTGCGGCCACCCTAGGTGCCCCTGCCTCGCCTCTTCGCCTATAAAGACCCCCTGATACCAAAACCCTAAGGACCCGATCAATCTTCCATGAAACAGTCTGTAGCCGCCGCCACCATTGTTCCTAGATCGGGGGATCTGAAGCTCTTCCCGGCACCCTACCAGAGGGTAGATCATCCCGGAGGCCTTCTTCTTCATCATGCTAGCCTCCGTATGAAGCGTGAGTAGTTCCACCTTGGACTACAGGTCCATGTAGTAGCTAGATGGTTGTATCTCCTCCTTTGTGCTACCATGTTTAGATCTTGTGAGCTCCGTTCATGATCAAGATCATCTATTTGTAATCATGCATGTTGTGTTTGCGGGGATCCTATGGATATTGAGATTACTATGTCAGATTGATTAATTGTTTTTTCTTTTTGATTCTATCATGTCTATGTTGTTTGTGATCTTGCATGTTCTCCGTTTCTAGTAGCTATCTTGGCCATGTAGATGATAGTGACTACAAAGGGAGTATTTATGCTCGATAGTGGGTTCATGCCTCTATTTAATCTAAGGTAAGTGACGGAAATCTCTAAGATTGTAGATATGCTGTTGCTACTAGGGAGAAAACAACGGTCTCTTGTTCATGGAACAAGTGGATTGTTTACCTTACACATTTTGCTTAAAGTAGTTATCTGTTGCTTGCAACTTAATACTGTAGGGGGTTCAGATGATAACCTGAAGGTGGATTACTAGTCATAGATGCAGTTGGATGGCGGTCTATGTATCTTGTTGTATTGCCCAATCAAATCTCATAGGATCATGAATGTTTAGTATTGCATTGTTATGCCTTGCTCAGTCCTGTCAATTGCCCTGCTGTAATTTGTTTACCCAGCATGCCCATGTTTGTTTATCTTAAGGAGAACACCTCTAGTAAACTATGGACCCCGGTCCAATCTTTACCATTGATATGTCTTCCACTATTACTGTTTACTTTCGGCAAACCACCATTACCTTCCACACCATACAGTTAATCCTTTGTTTTTAGCAAACCGGTGAGATTGACAACCTCACTGTTCGTTGGGGCAAAGTCTTGAGTTTGTGTTGTGCAGGTTTCCAGTTGTTAGCAACACCTTTGAGTCGTTTCCTTCGTCCTACTAGTCCGATAACCTTGGTTTCTTACTGAGGGAAGAACTTGCCGCTGTGCTCATCATACCTTCCTCTTGGGGTCTCCCAACGAAGCTCGACAGTCAGCTGAGCCATCGTCATTGGGCCTCATTAAGAGAGTGGGAACTGGTTCCTCTCTTGCGACATGGGAAGATAGATGGATTCCAGGGACCTATTCTTTGAAATCGATGGGAAGGAAAGGATCATTACCTCTGCTCAAAGTCTATGATCTTATTGATCCGGAGACTAGGACATGGAAGATATCTGTTATTCGAGATAATTTTCTGGCCCCAGATGCACAGGAAATACTGAATATACCACTTAGCCGAATTGGGGGAGAGGATGTTTTAGCTTGGAGCTTTGAGAAGACTGGGATCTACTCTGTCAAATCAGCATACCATGCCTTGGTGACTCAAAAAGAACGTGTTGTTCTAGAAGAGGGGCTGGTTATGGGTACTTTAGCGGAAAATGATCAGATGTGGAAAACCCTATGGAAACTTAAAGTGTTGTCAAAGGTGCGTGTATTTTGGTGGCATGTGATTCGAGGAATTCTGCCGGACGCATGTACACTGAAATATAGACATATCAAGGAATCAAGTCGATGTGACATCTGTCTAGCGGCTGAGGAAACGCTGATGCATGCGATGATACACTATTCACATGCTCGGTTTTTTTTGGGAGGAAGCGAGAAAGATTCTGGATGTGAAGCTACCTCGCCTACATGATAGAAGCTGGTCGCATGATATCTTATGTGACTAGATGTTCACGGACAAGCAAAGAGCCTAGGTAATCAGTATTATGTACTCGATTTGGGCATCACGGAATAGAATATTGCACGACACTGAGAAGTTTGATCCATATCAAACAATGAAGAAGATCCGTGAGGAGTTACAACTGATTGAGTATCATATGGGGGGGTCCAAAAAACTCTCTCTTGGAGAAGTGGCGGCTACCTGATCCAGGTTGGATAAAAATCAACATGGATGGTGCTGTTAATCTTGAAGAAAGGAAGGGTGGAGGAGGAGGTGTTGTCCATTCACATCTCTCCTTCATTGCTGCATGGAGTAAACCCCAAATGGGTGTTACTGATCCCTTCACGGCTGAGGTTTTAGCATTCCATGATGGAGTTGTTTTTGCCAAACCCAGAGACTATTCTCATGTGGTCATGGAGATGGATTGTTTGGAGATTTTCAATCTCTGGCACTCGCGTCAAGTTGATCGCTCAGTCACGACGCCTATCCTACATGAAGTTGGGGAGCTGGTTTCGGATTTTGTCTCCTTTGAAGTAAAGCATGTTAGGCGGACAACGAATAATTTGGCGGATCTTTGTGCAAAGCTTGCTTGCACCTTAGAGTTGACCAGTAGCTGGCTCAATGAGAGTCCAGTTTTTCTTGTAAGCAGCATGCAGGATGATTGTACCAGAACCATATCTTAATAAAGTTCTCTAAATTCTACGCAAAAAAGAAACTAATTCGGAATCTGACCCCTAGGTCGGCGCCATTTTAAAACGGAGCTGAAGTTATACAGGTCGGCACCAACACGTGACAACAGGGGGTAACCTAGGGAGGTCGGCGCCGTTTAACATGGATCCAAAGTCGGCGCCGTTTTAAATGGAGCCAACCTCCTTCGGTTCGGTTTTTTGATGTGTTAGCGCCGACCTATACAACTTCGGCTCCATTTAAAATGGCGCTGACCTAGGGGTCAGTCTTGAAATTAGTTTCGGAGAGGGATCAGATTCAGATGAAGTTTTTAGATTTGGACAGATTTGGCAAAAATATCTGTCGAAGTCGAACCCAAAGACTAAGCCACGAATGATCTGGCAAAGAGGTTCGTAGTACTGGATATTCGAAGCGCACCCATGACACAACATTCTCTCCCCCGTTTGCACCGGTTGTTTCTCGGATCAGTTATCGCGTTACCGCTCTGTTTCTCACCGAGCCCACACCGTCATTGCAGTAGCTGTCTCGCATTTCGCCACTACTAGTTGTTGCCACAATTCTAGAAACTGTGTAAGTCGAGCTTGACAAATAAGTCGAACGACATGCCGGTGGAGGTATGGGAGCAGCTGTTGGCACGACGGGGGATTGTCACGGCTAACCACAACAGCAGTTGCGACCATGCCGTGGAGAAGAAGAAGGAAGTTGTCGAGGAGGCTTCAATGGCGGCGTACATGAAAACCGAAGCCAATGGCGGGACACGGGGAGCAGGAACGATGTCCCGTCCTGCCGGAGCACCTCGTCGTCATCGTCAAGTTTCTTCGAGGAGAGGGATCGCTTTGGGCAGACATTGCATCCCTGATCTCACTTTTCTTCTCCGGAGATGGGAGAGAGCAAAACCACACACACATCCCTCCCCACCCACCCACACCCTTCCCCCGCCCGCCCATCCCAAGGCGGTATTCTCGTCGATTGTCCTCGACGGCAATGGCGCTCGTCAGAACCAAGGTTGCGCCCAACTCGACCTCAATCAAACCTTTGCCGGGTCGATAGCCTTGCGCAATGGGCCTGATAAGGACATCCCAACCATCGAGACAACACCACCCACCAATGGATTTATCACAAGATGTCGTGCCAAACTAATACGTGATCAGGTGAACGCTAACTTAAGTCTATCTTATAACCTCGACCTTGATGATATGGCAGTGCTTTCATCTACTTTATTTGTGATGAAATTCAGTACCAAAGTTGAAGAAAGCCAGCAACATAGAGAAAGAAACAAAATTATCAATAAAACATTCAAAGTTATCAACAAATCTCAAGCAAATCTATTTTTTGCCAAAGTTTTCTCTGGAACTTTCGTTCCATATTGTCCATCTGGATGAGAGACGAGGCCTTTGAGGTATACCAACAGAAGCTACGTCAAATATACTTTCCAACAAAAATTGCATCATTTGAAGTTATGTATCTCAAGTTATGACTGTTTTTGTGGGAGGTGCCCAGGTTGTCAAAGGTCCACGAATTTCCGAGAAGCTCTATAATAACTCCCCAAATTGATTGTGTATTCATCATTTGAAGGGACTTTCTTCCACTATTATATTGAGTCTCCACCTTCTATCTTTAAGCACCAATTAAGAGAGCATAGTTGCCATTCTTAGTTCTATGTGCATTGTCCCAAAACTTATTAATTGATGCATATTGTTGATATTACTTGTTCTTGTGGTATTTGTATCTAGTCACTCTTATGAACTTTGAAGGTGTCCTATGCATATGTTTGGTACTCCATGAGGGACAAGCTGAATGCCACTATGCTATGTTTTCTGTATGTGAAACAAACAAACGTTTTTCAATGCATTGTTATTCATGATCTTTGTTTGTAACCTTTCATGTTGCATGCATAGTTACTTTGTCATACCGTTAGAACTCCATCTTTCATGTTCATGTTTAGAGTTCTTTGATCCCAACTTTCAATGCTTGCAAATGGTTTGATCTTGATTTTGATGGTGCATGTCTCCTCAAAAATTATTCTTTTTATCACTTACCTACTTGAGGACGAGCATGAGTTAATCTTGGGGATGCTTGATACGTTGAAAACGTATCTATAATATTTTATGTTCCATGCTTGTTTAGTATCTACTTTGCTTTGCTTTGTCTACACTTTGAGGTGTTTTTATATGTTTTTCTAGACTAACCTTTTAACAAGATGCCATAGTGCCAGTTGCATGTTTTCTTCTGTTTTTGGTTCCAGAAAAGACATAAAATCAATATTATCAGAATTGGACGGGACAAAAGCCAAAGTCAATATTTTACCGTGGGGAACACGAAGCCTGAATACGAGACGGAGGGGAGCCACCAGGGGGTCACACCCCCTGGCCACGCGGTTGGGCCCAGCCCATGCCTAGGGGGTGCGGCCGCCCTGGTTGCCCCCTGCCTCGCCTCTTCGCCTATAAAGACCCCCCAATGCCAAAACCCTAAAGACCCAATCAATATTACACAGAACCATCTGTAGCCACCGCCACCATTGTCCCTAGATCGGGGGAGGGGATCTGAAGCTCTTCCCGGCACTGATACGTCAGAAACGTATCTATAATTTTTGATGCTCCATGCTTGTTTAGTATCTACTTTGCTTTGTCTACACTTTGAGGTGTTTTTATATCTTTTCTGGAACTAACCTATTAACAAGTTTCCACAGTGTGAGTTGCCTGTTTTCTTCTGTTTTTGGTTTCAGAAAGGCAGAAAATAAATATTCTCGAAATTAGATAGGACAAAAGCCAAAGTCAATATTTTACCGTGAGGGACACGAATCCAGAAGACGAGACGGAGAAGCGAACCAGGGCGGGCAGACACCCTAGGCGCGGGTGGGCCTGCCCCGCGCCTGGGTAGGGTGTGGGGCCCCTGGATGCCTCCCGACCTCGCCTCTTCCCCTATAAGAAGCCCCCGATGCAGAAACCCTAAGTACCCGATCAATATTCCACGAAACCTTCTGTAGCCGCCGCCACATCGTCCCAAGATTGGGGGGATCTAAAGTTCTTCCCGGCACCCTGCCGGAGGGGAGATCATCCCAGAGGCCTTCTCTCCGGTATGATGCGTGAGTAGTTCCACCTTGGACTATGGGTCCATGTAGTAGCTAGATGGTTGTATCTCCTCCTTGTTCTTTCATGTATATATCTTGTGAGCTCCGTTCATGATCAAGATCTATTCTATTTGTAATCATGCATGTTGTGTTTGCGGGGATCCGATGGATATTGAGATTACTATGTCAGATTGATTAATGGTTTTGTCTTTATGATTCTATCATGTCTGTGCTGTTTGTGATCTTGCATGCTCTCCGTTGTTAGTAGCTATCTTGGCCAAGTAGTTGCTAGTGACTCCAAGGGGGGGTATTTATGCTCGATAGTGGGTTCATGCCTCTAGTTTCCAAGGGAAGTGACAGAAATCTCTTCGGTTGTAGATGTGTTGTTGCTACTAGGGAGAAAACAACGATCTCTTGTTCATGGAACAAGTGGATTGTTTACCTTACACACTTTGCTTAAAGCAGTTGTCTGTTTCTTGCAACTTAATACCGGAGGGGGTTCGGATGATAACCTGAAGGTGGACTTCTAGTCATAGATGCAGTTGGATGGAGGTCTATGTATATTGTTGTATTTCCCAATCGAATCTCATAGGATCTTTTTGTCTAGTATTGCATTGTTATACCTTGCTCAGTTCCTGTCAATTGCCCTGCTGTAATTTGTTTACCCTTCATGCCATGTTGTTTATCTAAGGAGAGCACCTCTAGTGAACTATGGACCCCAGTCCAATCTTTACCATTGATACATCTTCCACTGTTACTTGTTTACTTGCTGCAAACCATTACCTTCGACACCATATGTTTAATCCTTTGTTACAACAAACCGATGAGCTTGACAACCTCACTAATTCGTTGGGGCAAAGTCTTGAGTTTGTGTTGTGCAGGTCTCCGCATTGCTTGCAACACATGTGTGATGTTTCCTTCCTCCTACTGGTTCGATAACCTCGGTTTCTTACTGAGGGAAAACTTGATGTTGTGCTGCCTCACACCTTGCTCTTGGGTTCCCAACAGGCTTCACGTTAGCCATCAAGCTCTTTCTGGCGCCGTTGCTGGGGAGGCTAAGGACGCCTTCACTAGGGGAGTACTTCACTTCCATTCCCTTTACTTTGTTTTTAGTTTTCTTTGTTTCTTTTGTTTGGTTTTGTTTGACTCATTTCAAAAAACCCAAAAAATCAGTCTAGTTTGGTTTGCTTGCTTTATTCAAAAACACAAAAAAAATAGTTCCTGCTCTAGCTGCTGCTGTTTTTGGCTTGCCCACCTTTGCCAAAATGAACTCTGCTGAGAACACCAAGTTGTGTGACTTCACTAGCACCAACAACAATGATTTCCTTAGCACACCTATTGCTCCACCTGCTCCTGATGCTACCTTTTATGAAATTAAGCCTGCTTTGTTGAATCTTGTGATGAGAGAGCAATTTTTTGGTGCTAGTTCTGATGCTGCTGCTGCCCATCTCAATAACTTTGTTGAACTTTGTGAGATGCATAAGTATAAGGATGTAGATGGAGATATTATTAAGCTCAAGCTTTTTCCTTTCTCCTTGAGAGGAAAAGCTAAAGAATGGTTGCTATCTTTGCCTAAAAATAGTATTGATTCTTGGACTAAGTGCAAAGATGCTTTTATTGGAAAGTACTATCCTCCTGCTAAGATTATATCTATGAGAAGTGACATTATGAAATTTAAACAACTTGATAATTGCGGTGACCCAGCATACCACTGCATGATGTAGTACACTATAGTCGTTGACATAGCACCAATGAAACATCGTTCACTGGTATTACATCCCTCAAAGTGGTACAACAGAAACACAGCAGGTCCAAGACATGACTATAGGTTACAACTCAACTCTTTACACAAGATCCAGAGAACACTCTAGGTTAAAGAGAGAGAAAGAATCTTCTTACAAAGAAGAATCAGAAATAAACAACTCAAAAACTATCATACTATTAAGACTAGTATATTAACTAATGGTCTGGCATTGCTGCTATTGCAATACGCTATAGAAATAGGTTCTATGGCTAGAGATTATGTTCCTATCTAATCAGTAACTTCGTCTTCACTTGATTTGATGTATATGTTGACTTTCTTGACTTCATTGGAGAACTTTAGATTCTGGTGATGATTCCTAGAGCATAACTTGATGTAGACATCGTCTATACTGGCTTCAGAACCTAGCAAGGGTTAAGAAGATACGTTGAGTACGAGCGTACTTAGCAAGTTCACTAGAAAAGGAGTGTTTGATGCACTATATCTACAGCCACAGACCATAGGTCATAGGCCATGCAAGTTTTCGTAAACATTTCTTCAAAGGTTGCTTTTATTCTGAAAAGCTATGTCCGCCAGCCTTCACGGGTTTACCAGAACTTTCATGGAGTTCCTTTCCCGCCGTGTTCGCAGCTCCTTCCCGGAACAGGGAGTAACAAGTTACAGTTCTTACACTCTGCAGAGGTGCGTTACTTTACCCATGAGAGACCTTATCCTTGTTGCACAAACAAGTCATGACCTTGTCCATACTTCCTTGGTATGGGGCCCAGTCTAAGAACCAAGCCAATCACTGCCCCCTTCGCGACCCCGCATGCCTCCTTGGTGTACACCATGCCCACATATTGAATTACGACAATGGTTTGTACAGACCGTTAGATGCCAGAACTATCGTGGGACGTTGAGGGTTCCCACCCATATGCTGCATATCCTCTACGAATTACCAATTAATATGCACGCTATGAGTGATAACAGCCACGACCTGCACATCCGGCTACATGCAAGAGGAAGAAGATACAACTGACTTCTCTGTCCTATTCCAAATCTCATGGTTAACGCGTGATATACGGCGCAAGAATCACTGGCGACATTGGTTGTTAAGTCCTAGATAATATGTTCCTTTACCACCGGAACTTTCATAATAGGTTATTACCTCATGGTAAATAACCTATAATCACATTATTATAAAAATAGTGTTTTCGGACCATTTTCAAATGCAGGTGATGACAACACTGGATTTGCAAAATACTTTACAGAAAATAATCAAAGCACATGAGCAAGTGTGAACTTGCCTTTTGTGATTGCAAGATTATGCACTCACGGTCTTCGAGACAATATAAGATCCAATATCTGAAATTAGCATCATTGGTCCGGTAAGGACTAATGTTTTAAAGAAGCAATATGCTGGGGTGCATAAGTAATGTTATGCATTTTGTGAAACCCCCCAAAGTGAATCCCTAATACTGTAAGTGAAGTGAACTTAGATGATTCCTTTAAGAGTTGGTTTATCTTCAAATTTTTACTTCACATGAAGTGCATCTATAGGGATTTTAAGTTTTGATATTCAAGATATAAAAGTAGAGTGCAATAGTAATTTAAGGTTTAGATTAGTTGCTATTTGGTGATTAGGATGGAAGTCTATGTATTGGATTATTAAGGTTTGAAAGAACTATCCTAGAGTTGTTGCTTGAAGTGGCAAAAAGAATAACATTTGAAGAAAAGATTTCTTTCCTAAGGTTTAAACAACCCTGATAGCTTTTAGAACATGATTAATAGAATGTGATTGATGTTGTTTATGCTTGCTTGAATAGTCTGAACTTGAGATGCTTCATGTCTTAATTGAAATAGACTAAAGTTAACTAGATAAAAAAACATAAGTGGTGTATTAGACCTGTTGTTTATAAGCTTTGAGACTAAAGTCAACTTTACAAGGGTATGTAAACTTGAGATGTAATATATTTTAATTATTCCTAAGTTTTAGATTTATGATAGGTATGACTAAGGTGTGGAATTATTCACTTTATATTTTAGTGAATGCTTATAAAGTTATTTTGAAGGTTGTGGTTTTAAATCTTTATTTAAAGTTTCAAAATATATTATAAAGTTAATAATTTACACTTAAGTTTTATTATAAACCTTAGTTCTGGTTTAGAACTTTAGTAATATGATTTTTAGGGTATTAATATTTCTGAAGAAATATAATTATTTCTTACTTAAGAAATGTTCTTAAAGAATTTTCAGAAATATATATTGGATAAGGATTTATTACTTTAAAATATTAAAAACTTTTCTACTAATATATTTAGTATTTTTCTAGATTTATTCAAGACTTTGAAAATGATTTTTATTTTATTTCTAAGTATTATTTTTATATTTATAAAATTCCATAAAAGATCAATTGTTTTTGAATATTTCTTTAAAGTTTGTTTATAGAAAAAATAAGTTATTATTTTTATAAAATAGTAGATTTATTTTTATACATAAAAATGATTTTTATTCATTTTTAGGATTTTTATTTTTATTTTATGAAATTTCTCTTAGGATGTAATGGTGTTAATATTTATCTACCTTTTATTTATATTAACAAGTAGGATTATAATTTTTCTATGTATATATTATTCTTGTGGTCATTTTGACATATCATATGTATTTTTGAGATTTTTCTATATGTTTATAAGGTATAAATTATGTTTAGGGGTAGTTTGGTAATTTAGTGATTTGATAAATATCTTATATTTTTTTATTTTTCCTTTGGAATTGGGCCAGGCTCACTAACTGACCCATCTGGACCCAACTTGGCCCATCTGCTCCAAGGCATGGACAAAATCGGCCCTTACTCCCCCTTCCCTACGCTCGACCTTATCTCTCTCGTCCTCGCTCTGGTGCTGCCATGGCCGCCCCCTGTCTTTGCTCGATTCCGGCAGACTCCACCGCTGTGGTCATGCCGCAGTGCAAGACTACCGAGTCGACGTCGCCGCACGATCCTGTACAAGCCTATTCCCCTCTAGGGTCTTCTTCCGGTCACGCTGACCCTCGCCCGAGGCTAGGTTTAGGGTTCAGCCGCCTTGGTGCTTCGTCGACGCCATGCTGTATTGCTCACGATCCTCACCCCTTATCCACAGGCTGCTCCTGATGAGCTGCAGATGCGGGTTGCAGCGCCCCTCCGGGGGTGCTCCCCGTGCTGCCGCCTCTTCATCACCGCCGGCCACTCCTCTGCTTCCTCTTCTAACTTTTTGCGAGGACCTCGGGTAAGTGTGCTTCCCCTACTGTGTTTATCTCTATGCCCCATCTACCTTGCCATGTCAAGCATGCTTGCTGTGATTACCCCATGTCAAGGTTGTATCTCTGTAACTAGGGTTCATACCCCCTGTAGTGATGTTTGGTTACTATGAGATTGCTGGCAGATGTTCTCCTAAACTTGTACTTTTGATGCTAGCTATGCCTGGTTAAATAACAGGCTCTACCATTTGATTCTGTATACTAAAAGTAATGTGGATATAAATTCAGTTCTCTGAATTTAGGATAATGGCCTCCTGTGGTCTGTCCATGTATTAGCAATTTGAGATTGCTAGATGTTTTTTATACTGAATCCATTTGCTAAAGTAATTAGATTATCTAGATGTGATGTTGTCACTAAATGGTACTGTCTGTTTGACAGATCATTAATCTACTTGATGATTCCTAGATTGGTGGCTAGGCTTTAATCTTATAAGAGATATATTTGATGCCCTGAATCTGATTCAGTGATGATCTTGATTTCCCCTTGAATATAGTGGCATCATTTCTTTAAATGATTTCTAGCAAAAGATAGCTAGGAAAATGATTTAGATTATTGTTTGGGTTGCTTGCAGATGGTTGTGAATAAGTTGGTGTGGATCAGATCATGTATAGGCATGATCTTGGGTTAGACAAGAATTGGAATATGCAAAGTAGATCTTCTTTGGCTACTTAATGACTTGCTAATCTGGACAAATGATTCCTAGATTTACTAAGGAAGATGATAAGATTGTTTGGTTAGTAAGTGTAACTGAGTGTCTAATATAGGTATACTGCCTATATGACAACAACCATTTCAAATGATTCCTGAATCTTTTTAGGAAAATGATTTGTGGATTTAAGAAAATGGACTTGAGTTTATGCTCAAGACATTCTAAATCTGCTAGGTGCAGAGGTGCTTCCCCACGTCACGGCGAGCGCAGTAAGCTTCTCCTCTTACCCCTTCGCCACCGCCAGTCGCCGCCGCCAACGCCGCCCATCCCTGGTCACACGCTCGACAGCCGTTAGATCTCGATTAGAGGCGTGAGATTAGATTTAACCCGAAGGGGTATCCTTCGATCTGTACCGTGCATAGTCATTTAGATCTGACGGCTCAGAGAGGCTGATCCAACCGAAGCGGTACCAGCCAGTAAGAACACGACGTGTGGCCTGTGTTTTGTTTTAAAACCAGAATTTGTTCTATTAGATGTTCAAATTTGTAAATTGCATAACTTTAAATCTACACATCCAAATTTTGCAAATTTTATATCAATGGAATCAGCAAAACAAACTCTATCCAACCATGCACTTTGTTTAATGAATTGCTTCTGTTAAATTGGTTGTTTTTGCAGAAACTTGTGTAGGCATAATTTGAATATAAAATTTATTCTAGGAATGTTTTTAAAGTAAAATCTTTGGAAAATGGATTGTTTTGAACCTACTGACCATAGAAACCAACTTTTTGATTAAAAACATATTTTGTGAAGTCAAAGAATAAATCTTTGAATTGGAGCATTTCTAGTCAAATAAAAATGTTGTTTATATGTTAAAAATTCTTTTTGGAGAAAAACCTTTGGGAAATGATTTGAATTAAACTCTCTGACCCTAAACACAAAGTTTTATGATTTAAAAATATATTTGATGAACCCTATAAAAATTATTACTTTGCTAAAGGCATTTCCAACAACATAAAATATTGTTTTGGTATAAAAATGGTTTATAGGTATAACCTTTTGCAAATAGTTAATAAACACTTGACCATAAAACACTAACATTTGTGTTTAAAAATGTATTTGTCAAACACTAGAAAATATTACTTTGATTTGAACCATTCCTAGCAAAACAAAAATGACTTAAAGTGGCCATTATCACTAACTTGATATCAAATGGTTTTACCACTTTGTAAATGACCAATAGGTGTTTTAAAATGTTTATAACCTATTAGAAACCACTTTTCCAAATAAAACAATCTTTGGCATGCTTGCATGCATTGCTTTGTTTTATTATTCCATGTGATTATTGCTTGAATGGTAGATTAAAATTGTGCCTTGCTTGATTGAATTGTAGTGACAATGGAAGAGTGACCATTGCAAAGATCAAGGAGTAAACTTATAATCTCTACCAAAAGGCAAGTGGTGCTTCATAATTTTGTCCTATTATTTTTCACTATGCATAAGTGATATTTCTAAGTAGGACTTGCATGGAATTTTTGCTAAGTCTAAACTATGCCATTGGGAAATCCTAGTAGATGAAACCTTAGTAGAAATTTCCTAAGTTAAGATTCCTACTACCATCATGCTTAGCTTAGCTAGTAGAAAACAATGGTGGTTTATATTCATGCTATGGAATATTTCGAAGTTAAGGACTTGTGTTTTGTTTAATAAAACAACTAAGTGAATGAATCACCTGGGTGGAATGGAAAGAATGGTTTGTGTTGAGTGGTTACGCAAGTCCAGTATGCTGGGGAAAACTTGGGCATCACCAAGTCCAGTATACTGGGTAAAACTTGGTATCTCACTTGTGGAATGCCACCCAGGAACAAAGAGATTTGAGATGTCAAATGTTGAGAAGCTTCAAGTGCAGCCACTTGGCATTATGGGCTCTGCCTGGATCATATAGGTTGCAATAACTTAGCCAAATGGACAGTTGGTAGTAGGGGTTTGATAGGTTGGAGCGCATCCATTCTGGTCTAAGGGAAGGCTTCTGAAAGGTCTTGTCTTGGTGAAACCAAGTCTTGTGGGGAAAGTGCACCACCTCTGCAGAGTGTAAAATATAAGTACTTAGCCATGTCCCTCGCAAAGGACAGTTTGAGCATCAAGACATGGAAGATATCAAGAATCTCCTCATCCCAATTTTCTAAAGTTAAAATTTGTGGTTGAACAAGGGTGAAGGTTCACGAATTTCTATTGGTGGTTCCTTGGGTGATTTTTTCCAAACAAAAACTTAGTGTTTTCAAATGATAAGCCCATTCTAGGGTAATAATCCTAGGGTTACAATCCTACAGGCAACAAAGTGCTCTAATACCATCTATAGAGGTCCCAACCTTTAATTCGTGAACCTTCACCCTTGTTTTTGTTGCCTAAAAATGTGCTTGAAACTTGTTGTGTGAGTGGAATGTTTGTTTGTGATTGCTTGCACATTGCTTGTGTGAATTGTGATGTGTGTGATTAGAACTAATTCCTTAGAAATCTTTGCCTATTCTAATCCCAATCCAACCCAAACAGATGACTACTCCAAGAAACTCCAACATCAAGGATGGTGACAACAACAACAACCAAGAGATCAACATGAGAGAACTCATAGTAACCCAAACCCAGTTGAACCAAGTGACAACTCAGATTTTAGCCAACTACAAAGAGTTAGACCCAACCATGTAGAGGTTTATGGAAACCCAAACCCAATTGTTGCAAAGGATGACAAATCAAATGATCAACATGGGAGACAACCCTTCCCAAGGAGTTTGTGACAACAATGATGTCAAGGATGATATTTTAGAAGGAACTCAAGCTTGTAATATTTGTGGAGACATGGACCACACTTCCAAAGAGCATGAGGATCAATGCCCCAATTTTGAAGAGAAACATCCAACTAACCAATGCCCCACATCTCAAGCTACTTGTTTCCTATGTGAAGGAAATAATCATGTCCCTATCCAATGCCCCATCTATTCCATAGTTCAACAAAGGAAACAAGGTGGAGTGCATCAACAGATTGTAAACCCCTAGGAGGGAACAACTTCTACCAAGAAGGATGAAGACAAAGGAAAATCTCAGCTTGCACCTCCAAGCAATATGACTCACCTTGATGGACAGAAGAAGAGACATATGTATTATCCAAGAAAAAGATTAAGGAGACAAGGATATTTTCCCACAATTGAGGTGAGATATGAAGAGCATGAACTAGAAGAACTCCTAGCTTTGGAGAAACCCAAGAAGAAGAAGGACAAAAGCCAAGTGCAGTGTTGCCATTGCAAAGAGATGGGACACTATGCCCATGAATGTCCAAAGAAGAAGAAGAAGTATAAGGAAATTAGCCAAGTGTGGTGCAACAACTACAAAGAGCTAGGCCATTATGTATCAACTTGTCCACAGAAGATACGTGAAGAACTCAACCTTGTCACATGTTACAATTGTGGTGACCAAGGACATTATGCAAGCAATTGTCTAGAAAAGATGAAGTACAAGACAAACAAGCCTATGAAGGATCTCAGCCTTGTCACGTGTTTCAAGTGTGGAAACAAAGGACACTATGCAGATGTTTGCCTAGAGAAGTCTCATCAAGATCCTAAGCAAGCCAAGATGTAATCTAGTTGGAAATTTTTTAAGGGTGGTAGTACCCTAGTTGTTTTGAAGCCAACTTGTAACCTCTAGCCTTCCCAAATCTCGGGACGAGATTTCTTTTAAGGGTGGTAGCCTGTCACATCCCAAAATTTTCCAAATTTTGAAATGTGAAAAATAAATAAACAAAATAAATAATTGTTGAAATTTAGGGTGAAAAGAGACTTTTGTTTCTAAATGAAAACTTAAAACCCCATCTTGAACAAACTCTGAATAAAATTTGAATCCAACTAAATTCAAATCAAGTGTATTGCATTCTTCATAAATGCATCTTGAAATTTAAACACTTGGAAAATAAATCAAATCCCTAAGACCCTAATGGAAGAAAAACATTTCCAAGTTATCTCAAAGACTAAGGATTTGTTCCATATAAATTTTTTGTCAACAAACATTTATAAATGATCAAAATGATAAATAGAAATATTATAAAACCATAAAATTAATTTCATTCAATTTGGAACCATAGATAAAATCTTATGAATTTAGTAAGATAAGGAAATTGGATTTCCAAAGTTAATAAAGCGCCTATCTAAAAATCCATACCAAATGATGAGAAAATAATCCTAAAGGGATTTAAAAAGATAAACAAATACTAAATAAAATTGTAAAAGTTGGAATCACCATTTTTGGATCTTTAAATAAAAGATATGGATTTTATAAAACAAAGGAAGAAATAATAAATAAGGACAATTTTAAAAATCCAAATTAAAAACTTGGCCAAGCGAATAAACTAAAATATTTTTGTTTAATAAAAATAGTAAAGGATTATTTAAATAAAATCATGAGGATTTATTATTATCCAAATTCATTTAAGTAAATACATTTCCCATTTTAAATGAACATTGAAAAAACATAATAAAGTAATTCAAAGTGAGTTATTTTTAAATAAAACCTACTGAAAAAGATTTGGTAAAATTTAGATTTCAAATGGAGTTTGAAAACATTAATAAATCTTATTTGAATTAAGATAAGGGCCTATTTTAAATAATTAATATACCCTAAAAAGAATAAAAGAGATATTCTAAATTTGGCTTTAGAATGTATTAATAAACAGTATTAGAATATACACAAAGTTTAGCAAAAGTTTGAATTCAATTAGTGTTTGAAATATTTGAATAAAAATCAAAACAGAATAATATAAAAGGAAAAAGGAAAAGAATAAAAAAAGGAAGCAGCCAAACCAGCCCAGCAAGCCCAGTCCATCCCAGCATCAGCCCACTCCCTCTCTCCCCGCGAGAAAACGTTTCGCACCAGAGGAAGAACCCACACTGTCCCTGACCGTTGGACCCCATCATCATCATCATCTCTCTCTCTCTCTCTCTCTCTCTCTCTCTCTCTCTCTCTCTCTCTCTCTCTCTCTCTCTCTCTCTCTCTCTCTCTCTCTCTCTCTCTCTCTCTCTCTCTCTCTCTCTCTCTCTCTCTCTCGCAGACAACCGGACCCACCTCCCAGTCATCTTCTTCCTCGCGTGCTGACCTCGCACCTCACCACGCTGCCTTTACTGCCGCGTTTTAATCTTGTTAATTCACGTTGTAAGCAACAATGAATCTCTCCCGTAATCACGCGTACATAAGTGCCCGCCCTATCTCTCTCTTTCCCCTCACTCACCGCACCTCCTCCGCACCAGGGCTGCCCAAATTTCTCACTGCACCACCACTGCTCCGGCGAGTCTTTTCTGTCGATTCCGACCAGCATCTGCCTCCCCTTGCCTCCCAGATCCCACGAGCTTGGTCTCCAGCCTCAGGCGCATCCACCAGTAGCCCCATCTCGCCCGCGCGTGCCCTAGTGGCTCGGCAACATCGAAGTCTGAGCACCACCGCCTCCCGCTCCATCTTCGGCGGCCTTCCCTGGTAAACCCTGAGCGCCCCCTCCTCTTTGGATGACCTGATTTTGTTCACCTAAACCACGCGTGTCTGACACACCCCTTATTTTGACTTAGCACGGTCTGAAGCGTCGTCTCCGTCTTCAACAGGGAGCACCTGCCGCCAGGACCATCTCCGGCGAGCAATTGCCAGTATATGTGAGCGCCCCTTAATCTACATCGAGCACGCCGAGCTTCCCCACGTCACGGTGAGCGCAGTAAGCTTCTTCTCTTCCCCCTTTGCTTCCTGGAGTGCCATATCGCCGTAAACAGAGCTCGCCACCACCAGTCGCCGCCACCAGCGCCGCCCATCCCTGGTCACACGCTCGACATCCGTTAGATCTCGATCAGACGCGTGAGATTAGATTTAACCCGAAGGGGTATCATTCAATCTGTATCGTGCATAGTCATTTAGATCTGACGGCTCAGAGAGGCCGATCCAACCGAAGCGGTACCAGCCAGTAAGAACACGACGCGTGGCCTGTGTTTTGTTTTAAAACCAGAATTTGTTCTATTAGATGTTCAAATTTGTAAATTGCATAACTTTTAAATCTACACGTCCAAATTTTGCAAATTTTATATCAATGGAATCAGAAAAACAAACTCTATCCAACCATGCACTTTGTTTAATGAATTGCTTCTGTTAAATTGGTTGTTTTTGCAGAAACTTGTGTAGGCATAATTTGAATATAAAATTTATTATAGGAATGTTTTTAAAGTAAAATCTTTGGAAAATGGATTGTTTTGAACCTACTGACCATAGAAACCAACTTGTGGATTCAAAAACATATTTTGTGAAGTCAAAGAATAAATCTTTGAATTGGAGCATTTCTAGTCAAATAAAAATGTTGTTTATATGTTAAAAATGCTTTTTGGAGAAAAACCTTTGGGAAATGATTTGAATTAAACTCTCTGACCCTAAACACAAAGTTTTATGATTTAAAAATATATTTGATGAACCCTACACAAATTATTACTTTGCTAAAGGCATTTCCAACAACATAAAATATTGTTTTGGTATAAAAATGGTTTATAGGTAAAACCTTTTGCAAATGGTTTTAATAATAAACACTTGACCATAAAACACTAACATTTGTGTTTAAAAATGTATTTGTCAAACACTAGAAAATATTTCTTTGATTTGAACCATTCCTAGCAAAACAAAAATGACTTAAAGTGGCCATTATCACTAACTTGATATCAAATGGTTTTACCACTTTTGTGAATGACCAATAGGTGTTTTCAAATGTTTATAACCTATTAGAAACCACTTTTCCAAATAAAACAATCTTTGGCATGCTTGCATGCATTGCTTTGTTTTATTATTCCATGTGATGATTGCTTGAATGGTAGATTAAAATTGTGGCTTACTTGATTGAATTGTAGTGACAGTGGAAGAGTGACCATTGCAAAGATAAGGGAGTAAACTTATAATATCTACCAAAAGGCAAGTGGTGCTTCATAATTTTGTCCTATTATTTTTCACTATGCATTAGTGATATTTCTAAGTAGGACTTGCATGGAATTTTTGCTAAGTATAAACTATGCCATTGGGAAATCCTAGTAGATAAAACCTTAGTAGAATTTTCCTAAGTTAAGATTCCTACTACCATCATGCTTAGCTTAGCTAGTATAAAACAAGGGTGGTTTATATTCATGCTATGGAATATTTCTAAGTCAAGGACTTGTGTTTTGTTTAATAAAACAACTAAGTGAATGAATCACCTGGGTGGAATGGAAAGAATGGTTTGTGTTGAGTGGCTACGCAAGTCCAGTATGCTGGGGAAAACTTGGGCATCACCAAGTCCATTATACTGGGGAAAACTTGGTATCTCACTTGTGGAATGCCACCCAGGAACAAAGAGATTTGAGATGTCAAATGTTGAGAAGCTTCAAGTGCAGCCACTTGGCATTATGGGCTCTGCCAGGATCATATAGGTTGCAATAACTTAGCCAAATGGACAGTTGGTGGTAGGGGTTTGATAGGTTGGAGCGCGTCCATTCTGGTCTAAGGGAAGGCTTCTGAAAGATCTTGTCTTGGTGAAACCAAATCTTGTGGGGAAAGTGCACCACCTCTGCAGAGTGTAAAATATAAGTACTTAGCCATGTCCCTGGCAAAGGAAAATTTGAGCATTAAGACATGGAAGTTATCAAGAATCTCCTCATCCCAATTTTCTAAAGTTAAAATTTGTGGTTGAACAAGGGTGAAGGTTCACCAATTTCTATTGTTGGTTCCTTGGGTGATTTTTGCCAAACAAAAACTTAGTGTTTTCAAATGATAAGGAAAATCTATTTTGAGCAAAGCAAGCCTAAGCTCCACTTAGCCAAATGCATATAGATGATAGACTCCACTATACTACCATAGTATCACTTGCCAATACAATTCAAATGTATTGACCCTTGTGGCTGTAACTTATTATGTTGCAGGTTTGTTTGATGTTAGTGAAGTGTGTTGATTAGGATTACAAGTCTACAACCAACATGATTGCCTGTGGCACTTTGAAGATGAAGGACCCCATGCTATAGTTATTTCTGATGCATTGTAATGAGATAGCCAAATGAGCTATGCAAGATGTAATGAATTATTTTGTTCCTGGTTATAAAGTTGTAATATGACCTTTATTTCTTGATATTACATCTTAACTGTGGATTCTAGCTATTGATCCAGGGACTAGCATTGTAAACATAGGGATCTCTACCTTATTAAAGGTTGGGACCTCTACATGCTGGTCTGAAGCTGAATAGTGCATGGATATTATTTTCCTGACTAAGATCAGTTGCTATGGTTAATGTTTTGGTGGAAGAAAGTCTTGACCCAGCCAATGATGCATACAGGCTGAGGCCAAATCCTTTGGAATAAAAACAGATCTGATTTGTTGGCTTTAATATTCTGTGATGAACCTGACATGGCACTTCCATGTAATTCTGAGAGTATCTCCCCATCCAATCCTCCTAGATATTATTATAGTGGAAGGGTAGATGGGTTTAGTTGATTAATATTGTATCCCTAGTAGCCCCAGATCTTTATCCAAATATGAGAATAAATGATACATGATTATTTGTGTATTTCTGATGGTTGTTACCTGCTTTTGGTGATTGGCTGATGATCTGTTGTAGATCTTGATCAGCTACAACTCATGCTACTGCTAGCATGCCCCCCTTTGGCCTTGCCCTATTTTTCCTGGAACAGATCTTGCTCCTCTTGGCTCCTAAGTGGCTTTGCTGTCGTTTTAAACTTTCCCCTCCATTAAGCCATCATCTTATTATGGATTTGTTTGGTCTTCTTGTGATGAAAGATTGTGTGATCTGGTGGAAATCTAGCAGGAACCAATGTGATGTAGGATTATGAGTTTGTGTGATGTGCTGATGTGTTGTGGAGAGATGTTGTTCAGCCTCTAGATGAGCTATTACGGCTGTGCTCTTCCTTTTGTACTTCCTGTTAGGCTCCTGGTGTTGATAGCACAGCTGCTGCATGCAGTGTGTGAGCTGCTTACTTGTGGCCCTTCTCTAGTTCAAGTTATAAGAACTGTAACTTAGAAAGTGTGGATCAGATCAGGTAAAAACCTGATGTTTACCACCTGCGCTTTTATTTGCCTTTGGTGAAAATTTGCCCCTGGCCAATGAGGGTGTTCTGAGGCTTAATCTGATAAGAACAGATTCTATCTTATTTGGTGAAATTTGCCCTTTTTAGGATAAGCTCAATGATGAAATGATTACAGTGCATTACACTATTCATTCTGAGAGCAATTCCCTTTTCACACTTACTGTTTTGTTTTTGTTTGTTTGCATGTATGAGATCAGGAGTATGAAGAGAGGATTTAGAAGATAAAGATAATGAAGATGAATTTAGTTTTAAGTGTTTTTCTTTATTCTTTTGTAATCTACCTTTTCTTTTGTGAAATGTAAAGCATTGTAAAATAATTATTTTTATTTATTCATTCTTCTTTTGTAAAGAATATTGTATTGTTAATTTTTATTCAATAAAATTTACTACTTTTATTTTTTTGTTCTTTATAATATATTTGCAAAGATAATGTAGTATTTATATCTGCTTGTAATATTCATATCTTGTTTATAATTATGAACTCAATTCTTATTGTAAATCTTTTTCCTTTTGTGTTTGAATTTTCAATTATCTTGTATACTTAGATAATTGTAAATACTGTATCTTAATCATAAATAAGAGTTCACCTTTTATTTATTATTACAATTTACTTTCCAATTATCATTCCATTTCAAATTCTTTTAGAATTCAAATTCACCAATTGAATATTCAAATTTGAATTTCCTTCCCCTCAAACACAAAAGTACAATAGAGGTCATGTCGAAATTGATTGCACCTGTCCTGGTGTTTCCATCAGAACAAGAGAGATCTCGATCCCTCTACAGCTCTTTTAGTTTTGGGCGAAAATTCCCTGGATTTTCTTATGCATGAATGCAATGCACAACCCCGTGTCCTCTTTATTTCTAGGTGCTAAATCCTAGGATGTTACAATAATGAACATGTTTCTCAAGCTTGGGAAAGAATGAAATCTTTGGTTAAGAATTGTCCCACTCATGAACTCACTGCTTGGATGATTATCCAGACTTTTTATGCAGGTTTGAACTTCTCCTCAAGAAACCTGTTGGATTCAGCTGCTGGAGGTACCTTTATGATCATCACTTTGGGTGCTACAACTAGACTCCTTGATAATATGATGGTTAACTACTCTGAATGACACACTGAGAGAGCTCCACATGGTAAGAAGGTAAATTCTGTTGAGGAAACTTTCTCTTTGAGTGGTAAGATTGATGTTATTATGGCTATGCTTGTTAATGGGAAAGCCCCTTTAGATCCTAATAGTGTTCCCTTAGCCTCTTTGGTTGCTCAAGAAGATCAAGTTGAGTTGAACTTCATTAGAAACAACAATTTCAACAACAATGCCTATAGGAATAATTTTGGTGGTAACAACAATTATAGGACTTATCCTCCTAATAATGGCAATTCCTATGGAAGCTCTTACAACAATGCTAGGAGTGCCCCCTCTGAACTTGAAGTCATGCTCAAAGACTTTATTAGTAAACAAACCACTTTCAATAAGGCTATAGAGGAAAAGCTTTTAAATGTTGAGAAAAATATATCCTCTCTGTCTGAAGCTTAGTCCTCCTTGATTAATAAAATGGATGCTAAACCTGAAACCAAGGAAAGTACCTTTGCTGCTACTCATTCCATACAAGTTACTATTGATGAAAATGTTAGGCTGTAAGCTCAACTTCATGCTAGGTGGAAAAGGGAAGCTGAAATTGATAGAAACAATAGTGTGTGCACCATCACCACTAAACCACAAGTAGTCCCTGTTCCTTCTCCTACAATGCCTAAGCCTATTGAGCCTACTATTAGTGATGCTAAGTTTGATTCTGATATTGATGGTTGCAATATTTCTGAAGTGATTATGTTCCTACAAAAGCTTGCTTGAAGTCCTGATGCTAATGATATGCATGTTGCTTTCACCAAACACATTACATATGGTCTTGTTAAGATTAAGGAAGAGAAGCTAAAACACAAAGCTTCCATTCCCAGGAAAGTAGAAGATAGTTGGGAACCCATTATTAATATGCAAGTGAATGACTTTGATCTCAAAGCTTCATGTGATCTTGGTTTTAGTGTCTCTATTATGCCTAGAAAGATTTATGAAATGCTTGATTTTCCACCATTGGAAGATTGTTATTTGGATGTCCCACTTAATGATAATGCTAAGAAGAAACTCATGGGGAGTATTAATGATGTTCTCATTATGGTTAACAATGCTTATGTCCCTGTGGATTTCTATGTTTTGGATGTTGAATACAATGCTTGTTATCCTATTACTTTGGGAAGACCTTTTCTTAGAACAGTTGGTGCCATCATTAATATGAAAGAAGGCACCATCAAATATCATTTTCCATTCAAGAAAGGTATTGAACACTTCCCTATGAGGAGAGAGAAGTTGCTTTTTGATCCTCTTGAAAGCAAGGTTTGATGTTAATGCTTCTTCATTTGAAAATACTTGATTCTTCTTGCTTCTTGTGCCTAACTTAAAGGCGTTAAAGAAAAGTACTTGTTGGGAGATAACCCAAGAGTTTCCTTGAGTCTCGGAAGTTATTACTTTAGTAATGACCTCTCCTTATCCTTTTTGTTTGCTTTTTGTGCCAAGAATGACCTCTAATGAGAGGGAAGTAAGATTTGGGGAGTTGCTATCGATTTCTGTCCTCCACCCAAAAAATTCGTGAGGAGTCTCTGTAACTCGGATTGAGCTCAAAATTTGCAAATAAATCCCCCAGTATGTTATCTAACTTTCGTTAGTTCAACACTTTTTGATTTGAGCAACAGAAGATGTTCGAAAACATCGGTTTATACCTGCTGGTATGTTTTGACAGATTTCTGCCATTATTTGCATTTGCTTCTTATTGATTCCTTTTTGAGTTATCTTTAGGTGAATTGAGCTTTTTGAAGGAGTTTCTACAGTAGCTTGTTTTTTTAGTGAAAAGTCTTGCTGTTCCAAAGCTTTGCCAGAGGTTTAATATCTTTTGAATACACTAATGTTGCTAATGAAGATTGTGTGAAGTTTTGTATGAAGGAAAAATTTTAGGTGTAAAGAGAGAATGATGTAATGAGATGAAGAATGGACAAAAGCTCAAGCTTGGGTATGCCACCCCGGTGTCACCCCAAGAAATATACAAGAGGTACAAGAGTCAAAGCTTGGGGATGCCCAAGGCATCCCCTTCTTCATCAATAAAAAGCTTAGGTCTGTCTAGGCACTTCGTTTTTATTGTTTCATGCACAGTTGTGTTGTTCTTGGAGCGTCTTAGTTTTCGTTTGGTTTGCTTAGGTTGTTTAGTTTGCTTGAATAAAGTAGTTGGACCCCTGTTCTCGCTGTGTTGTTTTGGAAATAAGTTGCTTGGTGTTGGAAAGGAGTAGGAAGTTCTTGCTTGATAAGTGCAAGAGGAGCTTGCATTGACTGTGACTTAGACTTTAGCATGACATGCTAGGTGTTGTTTTGGCATTATACTGAGTGATTATTTATGTAGCATGTATTGTTCCAAACAATTGGGATTGCTTAGTGTGCCTTGAAGAAATTATGCGTTGTTTTAGCATGCAAAAGCATAGTATTGTGGTATTCTCCTTTGATGCTTTGTTTGGGTTGACTTGGCACATGCTCACACCATGTTATGACTATGACAAGTCACCATAGCCTCTATGATAATTTAGTCCTTGACTTGTAGTACCACTCTATGCTTTGATTAGTAATGTTTTGTTGCTCTGTATGATTATGGCCATTATGCTCTCTTAGTTGGTTGCTCCCAATCTGTTGCTAGCCTCCACTTGTATGAGTAAGCTCTACTCATGCTTCCAACTCCCAAGAAACCAAGTTTTTCCAAAGTGTCCACTATAAATTCCTATGCATGGTGTGTTACCCTATTCCAAGTATATTCTTGTTTTCAGCTATCTTCTAATTAAAAACTATTTTGTTATGTGAAAACTTAGTGAATAAAGCCCTCACGAACTTGATGGCACACTTTATATTCTTTGCCCCTAATAAACTTGAACCATTGTGTCGTCTATGTTGTATATGCTTGCACTTATACGTTGGAATTAGCAGAACCGTGCTGTCACGGGGAACGTTTTCAACATTGCACTTGTACTTTGTACTCAGTTGATATCATGCTCGTTTGTCTATGGATGTCACCGGTGTGAAATAAAGAGGGAACTTGTAAGTCCATGGAGTATGTATTTTGTGTTAGAGAAACGCCTGGGCCGCTAGCCTAAGACATGCCTAATCATGGTGGAAACTTGCAACATCACCATAGTGAGCTATCTATGAAGCATCCTCAATAAAAAGCTATGCATATAGTAAATAAAAAGATCGCTGAGATGCTCATTGTCTGCTTGCCTTGTCATTTTGGTTATGGGATAGCTCTTGTACCATGTGTAAGGGGTACCCCGTTGGCGGTTCTCTATGATATGCTTGTACTTACAATGACAAGAACTTACAGGTGACTGAAGTTGAGTAGCATGAGGTGTGGTCCTCGTATTCAAGGGACTTGAGATTGCCGACTTATACTTTGTCAATCATATACTCCATATTTGTTCACTTTAACCTTAATCACTTCAAGATGCTTATGATAGGGGCAATGAGGGTTGAAAGCTAACAAGTACCATAATTTTTGGAAGCTCTTTTTGAAACTTGAAATCCCTGCTTCCCTTTGTGAAGGGCCTTTCTTCCACCATTATTTGAGTCTCGACTCTCTACCTTTAGGCACCATTAAGCGAGCATAGTTGTCATTCTGTGTGTAGTGTCCCAAAACTTATTGATTAATGTATATTGTGATATTACTTGTTCTTGTGCTATTTGTTTGTAGTCACCCTTGGGAACTTTAAAGGTGTGCTATGCATCTATTTGCTAATCTATGAGGGACAAGAAGAATGCCACTATGCCATGTTTTATGTATGTGAAACAAACAAACGTTTTTCAATGCATGTTATTCATGATCTTTGTTTGTAGCCTTTAATGTTGCATGCATAGTTACTATGGCCTATGGTTAGAACTCCATCTTTCATGCACATGTTTAGAGTTCTTTGATCCCATCTTTCAATGTTTGCAAATGGTTTGATCTTGGTTTTGATGGTGCATGTCACCTCAAAAATTATTCTTTTATCACTTACCTACTCGAGGACGAGCATGAGTTAAGGTTGGGGATGCTTGATACGTCGGAAACACATCTATAATTTTTGATTCTCCATGCTTGTTTAGTATCTACTTTGCTTTGCCTTTTCTACACTTTGAGGTGTTTTTATATCTTTTCTAGAACTACAGTGCCAGTTGCCTATTTTCTTCTGTTTTTGGTTCCAGAAAGGCAGAAAATCAATATTCTCGAAATTGGACGGGACAAAAGCCAAAGTCAATATTTTACCATGAGGGACACGAATCCATAAGACGAGACGGAGAAGTGAACCAGGGTGGCTAGACCCCCCTATGTAACGTCCCAGCATTAGAGCTTAGAATTAAGCTGAAACCAGATGTGTGCATTGCATTCATGCATAGAAAATCTGAATATTTTTCGCGCTTTTGAACAAAACTTGTCAAAGTGATTGAAGCTTCTCTCAACTTGATGAAATTGAAGTAGATCATCAAGTTGACTACGATAAGTTTCAATATGACCTTTATTAAAACCTTATTTTGGGTAAGGGAGATTTGATCTAAGGGTAGACCAAATGTAATAAATGTTAAGCCCTAATACATTACTTAATGATTTATATTTGATCCTTAAGTAATCATATCCTAGTATTCATTACAATAACTCATGAATACCAAGTTTAGAATAAAACTCAAGATACAAGAATGTAATAACTAACTCTTGACCTATTTTACCCTTATTTATTTCTACCATGAGTGCCATGGTAATACTTAACCTTAACTCTTTAGTGAGTTTGAGTAGGAAATAAATCAAGTCAAGATCATTCACCATATATCTTTCTTTCCATGTCAATCCTTATGGCATCCTATCTCAATATCTGTTGTTCATCAATGTTTAGTAATCAACTATTGATTCACCAATTCTTAATCTATCAACTCTTTACCATATCATAGCATACATTTAAGTGCCTATAAAGAAACAACTAAGAAGAGGTAAATAGTAATGCTAGATTTAGATATCATCTATAGGATGGGAGAGACTAAAGAGAATCAAATCAATATGATAATTGATGGAGTTAAACTCACTCCTGAATTGATAGAAGAGTTAATGGAATATATAATTATATGGTAGTAAAGAAGATTACAAGGATGAATCCTGAAGATAGTTACCAGTAGTAATTCTATTGGATCAAGTGGGCATAGTCCATGAATAAACTACCCTTAATCCAATAAGAGATACTAAGAAGATAATTTCAATACAATTGTAAAGTTGTATTGATGAAGCCTTGATTAGCCAACTGGAAACCTAAGCTATAAATGATTAAAGGATTATAATGATCATGCTTTTGTCACCAAGATTGAATGTTTATATCATGTATAAGTGACATTGGTGAATAGAACATGATTGAACCCTAGTATAGATATGTTATTCTAGAGTAGTCATTACAAGTCACATTAATATAATGTGAAGTTGGAGTATGAGTTACTAGAGTAAAGTTAATATAAAATAGTATGACCAAGCTGAAGCTAGAGTAACATTGAGTTATTGAAGTAGTATTATTCCTCTTAAAGGATAGTAAGCATTTTAGGGAAGTAGAACTTGATATATAAATCTATTGGAATAATATTAGTGCTGAGTAAAGAGGAAGGTGGATAAGATTATTCTTGTGAAGTAAAGCTCATCATGCTAACACATGATGATGGATAGGAAGAAGCAATATATCTAGGAAAGGAATTCCTTAATTAGAAGTCTAGGATTGTGAATTATGGAAGGTAGGAATTCTTGGTAAACACTAAACCCTAAATCTATAACCAAGCTTAACATCCATCTCATCTGTTGGATAAATCATTTTATTTTCACAATGCTTTATAGTAATATTTTCCTATAGCAAATCACTTAAGCACATCCTTGTCATTTCCAATTATCATAACCATATGTGCTTAGGAGTTATCTTTATCAATTCTTTTCCATAAGACATTCCAAGAAAATAACTTTCTATTTAAAAGGGTGATACCATTAAAGATCACAAACATAAAGACGATATGTTTAGTCATTAATCCTTATTCACATTAACAAAAGAATATAAGTATAGTAAGTACCCTAAAAACTAGGGTAAGCAATTACAATTTAGAACACTAAACTTATTAATGAGTTTTATCCTCAACATCTCATAAATATTCAATTTATATTCATTAGGCAAATTCTTTGATCCATTTCTCTAACCACTCATTCCATATGAGCATTGAATAAGTGGGGATACAATAATTTTAAACCACCCTATATTTTACTATGTGATTAAACACATAAAAATAAACACTATGAGTATTACTGAACATTTTAAAACTTCATTACTCCAAATAAAAGTAAAAAACAATGTTATAGTTAATTTTTAAGATCTTAAAAAAATCCTAAAAACCCTAAATCCTACTTATTCTATTTAATAAAAGAATATCTCTATAATTATAAAGTTTGAAAATAATAAGTAATGTATGCTATCAAAATACTAAATTCATACCATAATTTGAAATACATTTTTATATACTACAATTATCTAGGAAATAAATTCTATAAAGAAATCTCAATCAAATGTGTAATATTCAAACATAAATTACAAAAATAGGAAATAGAAAAAAGAAAAACAGAAAGAAAAATGACCTGGCCGAGCAGCAGGCCGGCCCAGTGTTTCCCTCTACCTATCTACTGCCTAGCAGCAACCCTCCTTCTCCCGCTCACTTCACTGCAGCCCAGTAATGGCCCAAGCCCACATACCTTTTGGTAACCTAATCCGTCTTCTTCCTTCTCTGGACAAGCATCTCGCTGGAGGGGTCGACAACCACCCGATGCCACCGTCGCCGTGACGCCGTCACCGAGGTCTCCGCGAGGATAAGAATGACACGACGACGCCCTCACCCTCATCGTAATCAGTCCTCGCGCTCCCTCTCTAATTTCCTTTACAAACACCAATGTCACTGCCGGTGAGCTCCGACTAGCCACTGATGCAGGCCACCTCAAGGATCATGGGATGGTCGAGAAGAAGCGTTGTGTCTCCGGTATCCTCTAGGTGGAGCACTGCAACAAGTGGAGCTCAGATTGAAGCGAATTTCTCAAATTCCCTTCCATGGTGATTGCTGGAATCCGTCAATTTGCGCTCGTCTTCGGTCACCATCGTTGTCATGGACCACACAACCATACTCAGGGTACACCTACGCATCTCTGGTCCTAATACCGCTTCCTAGTTTCACCTCTAGCCCGAGTTCGTCGAGAGGCCGACGGGCATCGCCGCAGTTTAGCTTGCCGGAGCTATTTCCGGTGAACCTTCGTTCGTGCAAATACTCTAGTTCGACTCGGCAGCGTGAGTAGTGTGGAACGCAAGCATTCATATGCCACAGGAGGCCACAAATTGGCGGCGCCGCCGTGTGTCGTCGTGCTGACCTCATCAATCCGGCGACCGATGTCATCTTTGACTAGGTCATCGGATTGACTGGGTCAGCTGCCCCGTTGGTGGGTGATGTGGCTGGTGTCCCACCAGTTAGCGACTCGGACTAGCCCAGTCTTAGTAGAAAACGGTTCAAAAACTGTGCTGATGTCATAGTGACATCATGCTTACATCATAATACTTTTTATTGATTTGTTTATTGTTTCTGGAAATGACATGGCACATGCCCCACTAGTCAGTGACCTTGGGTAGGTTTAGTTTAGGTGTAAAAAGTTATATGTCTGTTTAGTAAATTGATAAAACAATATTAATTCAAATATAAACATTCCAGAAATTTAAATAAAGTAATTAAATCTTGTAAAATTAATATCTTTAGTTTTGTAATTCAGAAAAATACATGTAATATATGAATTTTTTTAGAAAAATAAAATCTATAACTTAAAACCATTATCAAACATTATTATGTTAACAATTTAAATAATTATTATTTAATAAAGATTTTAAAAGTAATGAAACTTTGATAATTCATATTTTAATAATGGTAACTGTTAAAAATATAAATAAAATACCAAAAATCTTGGAAAAATAAAAACAATACTTTAAAACTATAATCATACATTATTATTTCACTTAAATAAGTATTTATTATTTATTAAGTATTTATAAAGTAGTAAATCTTATAAAAATCATATCTTATTATTTTTAAATCACAAAAATAAATGTAATATACCAAAATGATCACAAAAATAATACCTACATGTTAAAAATATAATATTCCACTTTTAAAGCAAATAAAAACTTAATACTCTAATAACTTGAATTTAAAGCTATTTCCTTAATTAATAATTCATATAAAGATAAATAAAATTTGCTAATAATTCTAAAAATTAGCCAATTGAGTCAAATAAATAGTATTAGTATTAAGTATTGATAGTGTAAAGTAAAATGGTTTAACACACTTTAAATGCAATTTTATTAAATTATCTCTCAACCATTAGTGTAGATTATTTTATAAAAGGATCTTTATCCATTATAAAATATCCAAGAATAATTTTGTAGTGAAATAAAACCTACTCCAATACTTCAACTACAAGTTATAAACAAACCAAAACACTATACTGAATCCATAAGTAGTTAAGTAATATTATCTCCTTGTTTACAAACTATAACCATCCATCTATAGATAGGAAAATGATTCTATTCCATTATAATGTTAGGAAACCACTATACCAACTAGAGGTAATGCCTTCCTTAAATAACCTTAAGGAAACATTATAAAGTGAACAAGGTACAAATAACATAAGTAATATACCTTAAGTTCATCTATGTTTTTAAAGTTAACTTTAGTCTGCAAAGCTTTAAGTATAATGCTAAAGACCTTATTATGTGTTTTATAGTTAACTTTGGTCTATTACAATTACGTCGTAAAGCATCTTAAGTCCAAACTATTCAAGCAAGCACAAACAACATTGACAACATCTGATTAACCACAAAGATTGCTTAAACCTTAGAAAAGAAATCTTTTCTTCAAATGTTATTCTTTTTGCCACTTAAGTCAACCAATGACGATTAATCGTAATCACATTACTTTATACTTTACTTGTATACTTAGGATCAATAACACTTAAGTTCTTTATAAGTGACATTACTTGTAAAGTAAAATTTGAAGATAAACAATTAAAGTGTAAGCAACCTTGAGTAGCATTTCACATTTGTGTGTATCTCATTGTTTTATGATATTGTAATTACATATTGTTTCACACACACTCACAAGCCTTAATAAGAAGCACAAATATGAAACTTATCTAAAAGGACAACACATTCTAAAGAACCCATTTCCAGTTTCCAAACCCTAGATCAACGTTATCCCCGGGATTCGAGATTATCAACTTGCATTACATTACTTATGCATAAAACATCTTGCTTCTTTAAACATTAGTCCTTACCGGACCAATGGTGCTGATTTCAGATATTGGATCTTATATTGTCTTGAAGACCGTGAGTTCATAATCTTGCAATCACAAAAGGCAAGTTCATCACTTGCTCATATCCTTTGAAGAGTCTTTATCAAAGTATTTGCAAATTGTGTGTTATCATATATACTCCAAAGAAATAAAATATTATTTTCACAAATAAAGAAATCTTAGATGTCATCCTAAGTGATCATATAATGGAGCAAATAGAACTTAGGGTTCTATTTGCAATAATGATGATCAATTAGGGACTTAATAATCCATGATATCAGTGATTCTAGCGCTGTATATCACGCGTTATGAAGGGAATATGCCTGAGAGGCAATAATAAAGTTGTTATTATCGTATTCCTTGTTTATGATAAATGTTTATTTTGCATGCTATAATTGTATTAATACGTAAACGTTAATACATGTGTGTTTAATAAACAAACAGAAAGTTCCTAGTTATGCCTCTCTCATAAACTAGCTCGTTGATTAATAAGATGATCAAGGTTTCCTGATCATGGACATTGGATGTTGTTAATAACGGGATCACAACATTAGTGTAATGGTGTGATGAACTGTAACATCCCTAAAATCATGTT
Source organism: Avena atlantica (assembly GCA_910589765.1). Lineage (NCBI taxonomy): Eukaryota > Viridiplantae > Streptophyta > Magnoliopsida > Poales > Poaceae > Avena > Avena atlantica. Next base: position 116,632,483 of record OU342737.1, on the reverse strand, counting down.
TTAAAACTCATGCATATCATCCATGCATCCATGATCATATAGAGTTTCATTTTCTAAACCATTCCAAAAAACAGGAGCAAATGTGCTCATTATTTTATGTGAGTATACCCTAGCCATAGTGCTACTTTCTAATAAGAAGAGCACTTATTGTATTCAGTAATGTTTTGTATTCAAACTTAAATGCTTCCAAAAGCTTGAGCAAAGTTTCAAAACAAAGTATAAATTTAAAACCAAATCTATGCCTATTTTATATCTCATAAAAGGCTTGGTTTTATTTTATTCTTCAAAGGACCAAGAGTGTTTGAGTAAACAGAAGGTTTGACACTTATTTGAATACAAAATTCACTATACAAAAGTTCAGAGAAAGTTTGAAATCAAACTGATTTGAAATAGAGTTTGAAAATCATTTTAGAAAATCAAACAGAAAAAGAAAAGGAATAAAGAGGAAAAAAAGCAGCAAGCCAATCTGGCCCAACCCGGCCCAGCTAGCCCAACAGCCTCTCCCGCGAACCGTTTTCTTTCACGCACACCCGCACCCATCGAGTCGCTGACTATCTGGACCCACTCCCTCTCCTTTCCTCTCGCTGACAGCCATGGCCCACACGACTATCGTCGTCTCCACCCAGCGACTGGTTCATCCCCCAATCACGCTGAGCGTTTCCTGTTTAATTCGCGTCGTCAATTCCCGTTCAATGCCGGAGTGATTCACGCCCCCATCTCGCCTACTTAAACCCCCTCTGCCCCTCTCCATTTTCCCCCAAACCCCGAGCATAGAGCGCCCCAGGCTGCGAGAATTCCTCGCCGCAACCCCGATGCTCCGACGAGTTCATCGTCGAATTCCGGTGAGCACCGCACGCCCCTCTGTCTATGGTTCATGGTGGCTTGATTTACATATCCGTGCGCATCTACTGACACTTTTCGTTTGCTCGCGCATGGTCTGTAGCCTCGGCAACGTCAACGACTGAGCTTCGCCGCTTCTGCTCGAACTCCGGCGACCTTTTCCCCGTAAGTCCCAGCCTCCCCTCGCCCTCTGTTTGATACGCGTAAGATCCCCAGCGTCCTGCGCATCTAACGGTACCCTCCTCTTGTCTTAGCGCGGCCCATAACGTCGCCAACGTCGACGAACAGAAGCCACAGCCGCCAGGGACTACTCCGACGAGCAATCCGCGACGACTCCGAGCGCCCCTTCGTCAACAAAGGACACGTCGAGCTTCTCCTCATCACTACGGTTCTGGTGAGCATCCTCCCACCTCCCCGGGCGACCTAGATCGCCGGCTCCGCCACTGTCAGAGCGCGCCGCCGCCTGTCGCCGCCGCCAGTTGATGGTCAAGTGCTGAGCGCCGTTAGATTTAGATCTAGTGGTCACGATAGATCTTAGGCGAAGCAGTATGTTTCAATCAGAGCCACGCGATTAAGTTAGATCCAACGGCTCAGAAGCGTGATCCGGCGCGAAGCGGTACCAAACAGTTAGAAGCCGCCGCGTGGCACAGATTTCGTTTTAAATTTCTGATTTGAATCTATTAGATGTTTGATTTTGTTTTAATCACAACTTTTGATTCCCACGTCCAAATTTGATGAATTTTATATCAATGGAATCAGGAGAGAAAGCCCTTTCCATATATGCAATGTGTTTAAAGTTTTGTTTCTGTTAAAATGATTATTTTTACAGAAACATGTGTAGGCCCATTTTGTGTATATAAATTATTTGAGAAATGTTTTAATATTCAAATAAAGTTTGTTTGGAAAGATTTGAACTTGTTTATGAATCAGTACTGTGCACTTGTCATGTTTGGTATAGAAAATCATCACATATCATATTGCATGCATTCATATATTTTTGCTTGTATATATTTTGTTTGTGATTTGGTGTTATCATTTTATGTGTAGATTTTGGTGCAAATAGTGATTGTGATTGTGAGGATTGTAACTACTCTACAAACTACCAAGGCAAGTGGTGCTTCATGATTTCATTCCTATGTTTTTCAAATATGCATTAGAAATATTTTGCTAGACTTGCATAGATAAATTTTGGTCTTTATATGCTATGCTTGGGAAATCCTAGTAGATGTAGAATTGCTAGAAATTTCTAAGTTAAGATGTTTATCTATACCATGCTTAGCCTAGCTAGTAGCAAGCAAGGGTGGTGAAATATTCACACTATGATAAAATATTTCTAAGCCTTTGGACTATGTTTTTGCTTAATAAAACAACTAAGTGAATGAATCACCTGGGTGGAATGGTTGTGAATGGTTTATGTTGAGTGGTTACCACTACTAGAGAAAAGGTTATAGGAGACATGCTTATGCGAGGCACATTTAGACATATGCGCCTCCTATAAAAATAGGCGAGGCGCACTTTGCGATATGCGCCTCTAGTATAAAAATAGGCGAGGCACATATGATAAGAATGCGCCTCCTATAATCCCTGTACGGACGGAATCTAGCAGCCCCATATTATGCGAGGCGCATTCTAGTCATATGCGCCTCCTATATATTAGATAGGCGAGGCGCATATGGACAGAATGCGCCTCGCATATTCTGTGTGGGCCCGCGTGTTGGTAGGTGCACGAATATGCGAGGCGCATATGGCTATATGCGCCTCCTATATTTGATAATATGCGAGGCGCATATGGTCATATGCGCCTCAAGTAACTCATGCGGGCCCGGGCGGAGGTAGGTGGCCGCATATGCGAGGCGCATATTGCTATATGCGCCTCCTATAGTTTGAATTATAGGAGGCACATATTGTGCAATATGCGCCTCGCATAACCTGGCACCACATGGAGCCAACTACCACCCCACTCACTTGTGTCACTTCTTTCTCCTCCACTAAGACAAATATTTTATAGTTTATATTATGTTTGGATAATGTTTTTACAAGAAAAATGGCTTTTAAAAAAATTCCAAAAAATGAGTAGTATATTTTATAGTTTATATTATGTTTGGACAATGTTTTTATAGTTTGAATTATAGGAGGCACATATTGTGCAATATGCGCCTCGCATAACCTGGCACCACATGGAGCCAACTACCACCCCACTCACTTGTGTCACTTCTTTCTCCTCCACTAAGACAAATATTTTATAGTTTATATTATGTTTGGATAATGTTTTTACAAGAAAAATGGCTTTTAAAAAAATTCCAAAAAATGAGTAGTATATTTTATAGTTTATATTATGTTTGGACAATGTTTTTACAAGAAAAATGGCTTTTAAAAAAAATTCCAAAAAATCTATTGCCACGAGGATTCGAACCTGGGTGGCCATGGTTCAGATTAGCACAAGGCATGTAACCAATGGGCTCCTATGTGTTTTTTGACAGAAAAGAGGGCACTGCTCTATTAAAATAGTTCTGTAGAATACACGAGGCGCATTATTGCCAGATGGGCCTCGCATAAGCTGGTACCTCGCATAATAAGGACCAGATTCCTCTTTCTCTCTCACGCACACAGTAACCTAACATTTTTGCCGTGCCGCCGTCGTTCCCTTCCTGCCGCCGTCCATGCCCGCAGCAGCCCGCCGTCCACGCCTGCAACAGCCCGTCGTCGAGGTGAGCCCCGACCCCCTTCCCCTCTCCTTCCCCTTCCCCTATCCCTCTTCCCCTCTCCCTGACATCTCGGCCACCATCCATAGGGGTCGACGAGCACCTCACCTGTGACCCGTGGAGGAGCACCTCGCCCTCGCGACCCGCCCGCCCCGTGGAAGGAGGAGCCCACCGCCGCCCGCCTCGTGGAGGAGGAGCCCGCCGCCGCCCCGTCGAGGAGAAGCCTGGCGCTGCTGCTTGAAGACCTGCTGCCCGTGGACAGCGCCTGCCGTCGTCCACCCCGTCCGCGCCTGCAGCAGCCCGTTGTCGAGGTGAGCCCCGACCCCCTTCCCCTCTCCTTCCCCATCGCGTGCATTTCGATCTCTACAATCAAGCCCGTTGCCTGGCCTCGGCCACATTGATCTCTCCGCTCGACCTCTACAATCAAGCCTGTTGCCTGGCCTCGGCCACATCGATCTCTCCGCTCGACCTCTCCAGCACTAGTAGCTCGCGGGGGCGAATGGTGGAAGGAAGCGGCGGCGACGAGGGGTTGCCGACATCGGGTTTGGCCGCTCCTGCCCATTCCTGGTCCTGGTCCTGGCCCGCTTGATTGTAGCCAGCCAGGTGAGCATGCATGATTGATAAGATAAGGCTCTGCGGTTTGGTTTTACCTGCGTGCTTACTGGTGGGTGACGCTCCTGACAGTGCGGGCCAGTTGTTTGTTTCAGTGTTTGCCTGCCAAGGATCAGATCGATCAGATGCGCCATGCTTAGGGCGTGCCTCTGATGAGGATGTGCTCCAGACGAAACCAGTGTTAACGCGCCCAAGGTGTTTGCTCGAGGTGCGTGAGCCAAATTAGGATTTGCCTGGTTCTCTTGGATAAATGTACCTCATACAGTAGTTGAATCCAAACTTGTACTACTAGTCTTTATCGCCTGCCATGCATAAACTGGAATCAGCCCTCTTTGCTTCCAGCCCTGTGCTCCTGTCAGTGAGGACAGCACCAGAACATGGATAAGTCTGTTACTATATCTTCATCATGGTAATATATATATACAGTTTGCGTTCCCTCTATGTGATGCTTATGCTGTTTTATCATGATATATTATCCATATATGTGTATGTGTGTAAGATCATGTGCTTGAGGAGGTTACCGCATCATTAATATGCTATGCTTGACGTTTGGAGCTAATGTGAATTTGTACTGAAAGACCAATCCGTTTCTTTCTAATAATTCTTCCTCTAATACCTTAAGATAAATCTATTGCTTCAACTACTTGAATTCTGTTGATAATTTTTAATCGTTTTCTTCGTGATGTTGCTCTGGTCTATGAGCTGCAAATGACTGTTCAGTTGTAAGTCACATCATCGAGTTTCTACCTCGGTGTTTAATACTATTATTATGATCCTCGCCATCCGTGCCATAATTTCTGCATTGTTAATGATCTTTGCATAACCTTAAAGTGATGCCGACTCATATTATGCTTGGCTTAGGACTTGACAGATGAAATTTACATTCATGTGTTCTATAGAAAAGTAAGCTAAGTGATGTTTGCAAACAAAAATGGTTTCTATTTATGCACACGGATTATGGTTTCTACTACTGTTCTTGTGACAGTTAAATTAAACATCCTTCGCCAATAAAACAGATTATATTGATTATGGTTTCTATTTATGCACCTTTGCCTACTATTTTTTACGAGTGTGCTACTTGGGTAAAGTTTTCCTGTTGAAAGGAATATTTGGTTTCAGAAAATTCTTGATTTATTCTTGAGTGCCAGTCCAGTTCTTGATCTACTGTCAAAATTTTATTTTCTCTAAATTGAATATACACTAAAATACTGTTTCCAGTTCTGGGTTTACCATTTTTGCTACTTGTCTATAAAGTCATCGTAACGAGTTATGACTTGAGAACATTATTTTCGCGTCAATTTAACTACCTTGGCCGTAAGATTTTCTTGTAGAAGAAAGAAACTTGTCTTCTCTAAGTGCAGAAGAGTGTTCTGATATTTCTATACAATTTATATATTTTCAGCTATACTTGTCCATTTTTGGATCTTCCATCAAAGTTTTTCAGACCTGAAATTATGTGAGCAGCAGAAATAGCCTTGCAAGTGTGTGGATATGCTGATTAACATTTAAATGTATTATGGATTATTCTCCTGTATGAAATTCTACTGATGAACTTTGGTCGCAGCTGATGAATGCAACTTTAATAGTAGCCACCACTTGTGTGTGTACTATACTTCTGTATGCTGCTAGAGTACAACTTCTTGGGGAACAACTACCAAGGCTACGAGAGTAGAGAGGTGGCGGAAGAGAAGTGGAGGAGGCACGGGAGGAAGAAGTGGAGGAACTTCCTCATGATCACCACCTTGTTGTTCTTTATGATAGGTTATGTGCTCTACTTCATCTAGCTAGAGCTCCGTCGTCGGAGTTGTAATGTGATTGTGAACTTGTACTTGGAGGTATGAACTTGTGGCACAAACACTTGGTGTTGTGTGAAAATTTGGCACTTGTTGATTCTAGTTGATGTATGAACTCGTATGTCGCATTGATGTGTAATATACTTGTATTCATGTTGGTTCTATTATGCTTTGGCCAATTGCAAGTTTCTGAAAATTTTGTGTTGTTTATACTGTATTCTGGACTGTATATCTATATATTATTATTTATAGTGGTCTGTAAAACTTGAATTTCGAAAATATTACCGGAGGCGCATATAGGATACTATAGGAGGCGCATATACTATAAATATCCGAGGCGCATTGTAAAATATATGCGAGGCGCATATGATATGCGCCTCCTATACTTCACATATGCGAGGCGCATATCGATATGCGCCTCGCATATGTGAAGTATAGGAGGCGCATATCATATGCACCTCGCATAAGAAATACCCGAGGCTTGAAGCTAGAGGCGCATATGATATGCGCCTCGGATAGGCTTTTCTCTAGTAGTGTACACAAGGCCCATTTCTATGGTTTACCTTGTGTATCTCACTTGTGGAAAGCCACCCAGGAACAAAGGGATTTGAGAGGCCAAATGTTAAGAAGCTTCTAGTGCAGCCACTTGGCAATATGGGCTCTGCCTGGATCACATAGGTTGCAATAACTTAGCCATTTGGACAGTTGGTGGTAGTGGGATGATAGGTTGGAACGCGTCCATTTGGTCTAAGGGAAGGCTTCTGAAAGGTCCTGTCTTGGTGAAAATCAAGGCTTGTGGGGAAAGTGCACAACCTCTGCAGATGGAAGAATCTAAGTACTTAGCCATGTCCCTGGTATTGGACAACTTGAGCATCAAGACATGGAAGCTATCAAGAATCTCCTCATCCCAATTTCTAAGTAAAACTTGTGGTTGAACAAGGGTGAAGGACCCCAATGTCTATTGGCGGTTCGTTGGGAAAAGTTTTGACAAAGAAAAACTTAGTGTTTTCAACTGATAGGCAAAACCTATTTTGAGCAAAGCAAGCCTAAACTACACTTAGCCAAAATGCATATAGAATATAGTCCACCAATATACTACTAAGGTACCACTTGCCAATACTATTCCAATGTATTGACCCACTATGGCTGTAACTTGTGATGTTACAGGTTATTCTGATGATGATTAGAAGTCATGAGTCTACACTCAACATGCTTGCCTATGGCACATGAAGATGAAGACTTATTTATCTATTTACTCATTTAAACTCTTGTACTAGGCATGTGGCCATGGAGTTGTAAAAGACTATGTTTGTCTCTAGAATGACTGTAATAATGACCTTTGTTTCTGTGTACTTCATCTTAAACTGTGGATGCTAGCATTGATCTAGGGACTAGCATTGCAATCACAGGGATCCTTTTCCTTTATAAAGGAGAGATCTTACAGATGGTATCAGAGCACTGTGTTGCCTGTAGGATTATGACCCTAGGATTGGAAACCACTAAGGAAAAAAATTTCAACAACTTCCACACTTGTATTTTCTTCTTGTAAACTTTTCTAATCTTCTTTCTCATCTCTATTTGTAGATAAACTCCATCAACGAAGCCGTGAAGAAGGGACCACTCATGACAATGACTTTGGAATGTGAGACAGAGTTCCCCAAGGCTCTCAAGGACCTCATGGTTGCCATGGGAATACATGGTGCAGCTGTGTACAAAGGTTTTCCTATGATGGATGAAGGAGTTGAGTACTGGTGGGTGCAACTTCACTTGTATAAAAACAAGGAAGACAACCACAAGGACTCAGGATTCTGCATGGTCACCAACACAATGATGCACACCACATTCTTTGATTCAGCAAGGGATGCAGCTTGGAGGGCCATCAAAGAACTTGGTGATAGGATCAAGTGCAGAATGCTTAACACTCAGAATGATCTTAAGGAAGAGAAGAAACATACCCAAGAGTTAGAGGCAACCAACCAAAGCCTAAGGAAGGACATCATAGACTTAGCAATGGAGTCTTGTGATCTAGACAAACAGATTGCCTCTAGGGATGCCCTGTTAGCCAACTTGGCAAGTGAGATGGGATTGTAATGTACCACATTAGTTGGACCACCACACTTATCATTTTATTTCTCCCAAATGTTGTTTAAAATAAGTTGAACCTTGGTTGTTTGTAATGGATCCATGTATGCCATGACTTGTGTGTTTTGATTTTCAAAAGTTATGCATGTGATGCCTTGACTTATGATTTGTCTTGAATTGTGTTGATTCTAACTTTATATATCTTATTAAATAGATGCCTAATGTTACTATCAGCACGGTTGAAGAGTTCCAGGGAACTCGTTTTGGCCCTCGTATTATTGAGCTCACTAGTTTGCTAAATCTCCCTCTTGCTACCATCATGGTGCTTCCCCTCACCAAGTTTGAGAGGAAAGACCTTTGGGGCTTCAAGGTCAATCAGCCCGGACGCCAGATTGAGCCTACCACGGAGTCTATCATCTTCAAGCTCATGCACGATGACATGGAGAGAGGCCTAGAGGTAGTCATGCAGGACTTGATTGGACGTCTGTTAGGGAGACACTCTCGACAGGTTAGAGGTACTCACTTCCACACCTTCGGTAGACGTGATGAGGATGGTGAGGCCATTGACTTCGAGGACACTTCGAGGGAGACAGCAGAGCCGATTCGTCTATACCTCCAGGACTTAGAGGTTTTCTTAGGCATGTGGACACTGATAGGACCAACGTTATGCTTAGAAATGACGAACTCCAGGTGCAGCTTCGCGAGAAGGACAAGCTCTTCGCGGAGCAAGATGAGATAGTCAAGGAGATGGAGGCCAAGTTCGAGAGTCAGGACAGAAAGTTCAAGAGTCAAGAGAAGCGAGTCCAAGATAGGAACAAGAGGATTCGAGACATGACTGCAGAACTGGAGGCCAAGGACTTTGAGCTCGAGCATCAGCAGACCGTGATTGAGAGGCTTCGTTCCCAGAAGAGGGATCTCAAAGCCAAAGTAGAGACCTTGACCACCAATGTCGAGGAATACAAGACCGCTATGGAGAATGCAGGTCTTACATTTGTTGAGGAGGAGGTTGATGCCGAGGAGTAGTGATGACTACTCGTTTATCATTTATTTATCATGCTTTTTATTGAGTCGCAATGACCATCCAACATGTGGATGGCTTGCTATTGGTGTGTTTACTTTGCAAACTTGTCGTTTATGTTGTTGAACTATTATTATTATGATGCATGTTTGGTGATTGTTTATGTGATGTATTGTGCATGTTAGCATCTATGGGTATCTCATTCTTATCTCTATTGAACAAACCACAGTTGCCTCCCCGACGTGCCAATCCCAACCCCAACAACAACAACATCACCCCTGAGATGCAGCAAATGACGACAGCTCAGACTCAGCTGATGCAAATGATGACTACGTTCATCCAGAACCAGAACAACAACAACAATAACAACAATAACAACAACAACCAGAACAACCCACCGGGTTTTGACATGCTTACCAGGTTCTTGAGACTAAGGCCAGCAAAGTTCTCAGGAACTACTGATCCTATGGTGGCCAATGATTGGCTATGCTCTGTGAACAAGGACTTGGTAACGGTTGGCTGTACCGATGAAGAGAAAGTCAGATTTGCAGCTCACTTGTTGGAAGGACCAGCAGCCACTTGGTGGGATAACTTCCAGATCACCACTCCCATTGTAGATGTGACATGGGATATTTTTGAAGATGGTTTCCGTACTGCTCACATCTCATCCGGAGTGATGAGTTTGAAGAAGAAAGAGTTCCATAACCTGAAGCAGTGCCACCGCAGCGTGGCTGAATATATTGAAGAGTTCAACAATCTGGCGCGTTATGCACCGGATGAAGTTGACACTGATGCTAAGAGGAAAGAAAAGTTCCTTGAAGGGTTAAATGATGAGCTGAACGTGCAGTTATCTGTGGCCTATGTTCCCACATACCAGTCTCTTTGTGACAAGGCTGCCATTTTGGAGAGCAAAATGAAACAAGTGGAAAGCAGGAAGAGAAAGCACTTTGACAAGCACAACTCGGGATCGTCTCACAAACGTTCCCATTATGATGATAGTGGGAGTTCAGGATCCCACAAGCATGGGAAATTCAACAAGCACCACAACCACAACCGTCATCATGACAACAAGAATCACCGTAGTCATGACAATGACAAGTACAAGAATCACAAGGGTGGATATAAGAGCCACTACAGTGGAAGTGGCAGTGGAAGCCAGCCTGTCAAGAAAGATATTAGTCAGGTTAAGTGTTTCAAGTGCAAGAATATGGGGCATTATGCAAATGAATGCCTAGAAAAAAAAGTTGAAGGACCGAACAAGCCCAACCATTTTCAAAAGGGACAAGTGAACCACATCAATGTGGAGGAAATTTATGAGGAGCCTGATGCTGTTGCTGGTAAGTTCAAACTCAATTCTATTCCAGCATTTGTTCTCTTTGATACTAGTGCATCTCAATCATTCATATCAAGAGCATTTGTTGAAAGAAATGAACTACCGGTAGAAACCATTGGGTGTCCTATAAAAGTAAGTTCTCCTGGTGGAGAAATGATAGTGAATTCAGGATGTCATGATCTAGTCATAGAGTTTGGGAAGTATAAGTTTCCCGTTAACTTGATAATCCTAAACTCCCAAGGATTGGATGTTATATTGGGAATGGACTGGATGACTAAGCACAAGGGAGTGATAGATTGTGCAAACCATACTGTCTCACTCACAACTCCAGAAAACAAAAGGATTAGAATCAAGACCAACTTTGAATCGAAGAGGAGTAAGCTAAATTCTCTTAAGGGGGTTAGCATGGACAGTGTGCCTATTGTGTGTGAATATCCGGATGTGTTTCCGGAAGAATTGCCGGGAATGCCACCAGATAGAGATGTGTAATTTCTTATTGACTTGCTACCAGGATCTGGACCAATAGCAAAAAGACCATACAATATGTCAGTTGATGAGTTGAAAGAACTCAAGAAGCAACTTGGAGAACAGTTGCAGAAAGGTTTTATCCAACCAAGTTCCTCATCTTGGGGAGCACCCGTTTTGTTTGTGGAAAAGAAAGATAGAAGTCAAAGGTTATGCATAGATTACCGTTCACTCAATGAGGTGACTATCAAGAACAAATACCCTTTGCCTAGAATCAATGACTTGTTTGATCAGCTAGAAGGAGCTTGTGTGTTCTTAAAGATTGATCTCCGGTCAGGTTATTTCCAGCTTAAGATAAGGGAACAAGACATACCTAAGACAACTTTCACCACAAGGTATGGGTTGTATGAGTATACCGTGATGCCATTTGGTTTGACCAATGCACCGGCATACTTCATGAATATGATGAACAAGGTGTTCATGGAATTCCTTGATAAGTTTGTTGTCGTTTTCATCGATGACATTCTAATCTACTCCAAGAGCAAGGATGAGCATGAAGGACATTTACGATTGATACTAGAGAAGCTTAGAGAGCATAAGCTATATGCCAAATTCAGCAAGTGTGAATTTTGGTTAAATGAAGTTGGATTTCTTGGACACGTTGTGTCAGGAGATGGTGTAGCAGTTGATCCTACTAAAGTTTCAGCTGTAACTGAATGGGAATCTCCCAAGTCAGTGAAAGAGGTTCTTAGTTTCCTTGGCTTAGCAGGTTACTACAGAAGGTTCATTGAGAATTTCTCTAAGGTAGCTAAACCTATGACATAATTGCTAAAGAAAGACAAGAAATTTGCTTGGTCTGAAGGTTGTGAACTCAGCTTTCAAGAATTGAAGAAGAGACTTGTGACAACACTAGTCTTTTGTTTGCCAGATTTGGAGAAGGATTTCCAAGTATATTGTGATGCATCTCATCATGGATTAGGTGCAGTACTTATGCAAGAAGGGAAAGTTGTGGCTTATGCCTCGAGACAACTCAAAACTCATGAGGTGAACTACCCTACTCATGATTTGGAGTTAGCCTCTGTTGTCCATGCACTCAAAACATGGAGACACTACCTTTTGGGAAAGCGATGTGAAGTGTTCACATATCACAAGAGTTTGAAGTATATCTTCACCCAGAACTAAATTAACATGAGACAAAGAAGATGGCTGGAACTCATCAAGGACTATGACTTGAGTTTGCAATACCACCCTGGTAAAGCAAATGTTGTAGTAGATGCTCTAAGCCGTAAGGTTTTTGTGAATGGCCTTACTAAGGGAGAACTGCCAGATGATCTGTGTGCCCAATTTAGAGATCTCAGATTGGAGATTGTGCCCGAGGGACATCTCATGTCTTTGGATGTTCAACCCACTTTGTTGGACAAGATCAAAGAAGCCCAGAAGACTGATGAGGAAATTGAAGAGATTAAGGAAAAGATTGGCAAGGGAAAAGCCAAAGGATTCCATGAAGACGAACTAGGTACTTTATGGCATGGAAAACGTATCTGTGTTCCACAAGATCCAGAACTTCAGAAATGATTTTACAAGAAGCACACAACTCACCATATTCCATCCATCCGGGTAACACCAAAATGTACATGGATATGAAGGAAAGATTTTGGTGGAATAATCTCAAGAAGGACATCGCCGAACATATTGCTTTGTGTGATGTATGTAGTAGAGTGAAGGCGGAACACCAGAAACCAGCAGGATTGCTTCAACCACTACCTATTCCTGATTGGAAGTGGGACACGATTGGTATGGATTTCATTACCGGATTACCAAGGACCAGGTCAGGATATGATTCTATTTGGGTAGTAGTGGATCGCCTAACTAAAGTGGATCATTTCATACCCGTGAAGACAACTTATACAAGTGCTAAGTTAGCCAAGATCTATATGAGCAGAATTGTATGTCTACATGGAGTACCCAAGAGTATTGTGTCTGATAGGGGAACCCAATTCACTTCTCATTTTTGGAGGCAGCTACATGAGTCGTTGGGAACGAGGTTGGAATTCAGCACTGCTTTTCATCCTCAAACTGACGGACAAACAGAAAGGACTAATCAGATTCTTGAAGATATGCTGAGAGCATGTGCTCTAGACTATGGAGCCAGTTGGGATGAAAGTCTGCCTTACGCATAATTAACAGCTACCAAGCCAGTATTGAGATGGCACCATTTGAGTTTCTCTATGGGAGAAAGTGTACCACTGTAGAGGCCTCAACCTGATAAGGTAGATTCCTCCTGTGTTTTACAATGCTAGTCCCTGGATCAATAGCTAGCATCCACAGTTTAGATGTAATATCAAGAAACAAGGGTCATAATATAACTTTATAACCAGGAATAACATAATTTTATTACATCAAACATAGCTCATTAGGCTATTACATTGCAGCGGAATAAATATAGTCATGGGTCCTTCATCTTCAAAGTGCCACAGGCAGATGTTGGTTGTAGACTTTGTAATCCTAAACAATCAATCTTCACTAAAATCAATCAAACCTGCAACATAGAAGTTACAGCCACAAAGGGTCAATACATTTGAATTGTATTGGCAAGTGATACTATGGTAGTATAGTGGAGTCTATCATCTATATGCATTTGGCTAAGTGGAGTTGAGGCTTGCATTGCTCAAAATAGATTTTCCTTAACATTTTGAAAATACTAAGTTTTTGATTGACAAAATCATTTTTCTCAATCAAAGATTTCAAGATCCTTGTATCAAGCCATCTCTCCATCAATGATTGAAGAATTCAAACAATCCCTTGTTCAAACCACAAGATTTTAACTTAGAAATTGGAATGATGAGATTCTTGATTGCTTCCATGTCTTGATGCTCAAATTGTCCTTTACCAGGGACATGGCTAAGTACTTAGATTTTACACTCTGCAGAGGTGGTGCACTTTCCCCACAAGACTTGGTTTCCCAAGACAAGATCTTTCAGAAGCCTTCCCTTAGACCAAAATGGACGCGTTCCAACCTATCAAACACTACCACCCACTGTCCATATGGCTAAGTTCTTGCAACCTATATGATCATGGCAGAGCCCATATTGCCAAGTGGTTGCACTTGAAGCTTCTCAACATTTGACATCTCAAATCCCTTTGTTTCCTGGGTGGCATTCCACAAGTGAGATACACAACCCAAGTCCATGGCCTTGTGTAACCACTAAACATATCCCAATCCTTCCATTCCACCCAGGAGGTTCATTAAATTAGTTGTTTTATTAGACAAAATCACAAGTCCTCAGACTTAGAATATTTTTCCATAGAGTGAATATATATTCCACCCATGTTTTCTATTAGCTAGGCTAAGCTTGGTAGTAATAGGAAACTTATCTTAGAAAATCCTACTAAGGATTCATCTACTAGGTTTTCCTATAGCAAGAGCTATACTTAGCAAAATCCATGCAAGTTTACTTAGCAAAATCACTAATGCATAGAAAAAGTAATGGGACAAAAAGTATGAAGCATCACTTGCCTTTTTGGTAGGGAATGGTGGTTCACTCCTTGATCTTTATAGTCTCACACCTCACTACAAATCAATCAAGCAAACACAAATTCAATTCACATTCCAAACCAAAGTCAAACAAACAATTCTTCACACACACAAAGTAATGGAATCTAAGTCATGCATGGGAGCATGCACAAGATAGTTTTATTTTGCAAAGGGGTCTCTAAACTTTGTAAGATTCAAATTGGTCATTTACCAAAGTGGCAAAGTCATTAGCAAGAGGGTCTTTGCCCAAAAACTATCTTTAAATCCATTCATCATTTTATGTGGTGAAAAATGTTTTTATTAAGGCAAAACTCTTAAGTGGTTCACCAAATGAGTTGCTAATTTGCAAAACTTGGTGTTTTGGGTCAGTGGGTTTGATCAAACCATTTTCTTAAAGTTTTCTTTCCATAAATATTTTTATAACAAAAACCATTCTTTTTATTTGGCTAGAAAATGGTTAAGTCAAGTAATCCAACTAAAATCTTTCCAAAATCATTTTTAACACAAAGGGTTGGTTCCTAGGGTTAGTAAGGTCACAACAATCCAATTTGCAAAGGTTTTACTTCAAAATTATTTTCAGTAAATGATTTACATTTCTATTTGACTAGAAGTGGTTTTAAATTAAAGAATCATTTCTTAATTTCTCCAAATACATTTTTGTGTCCACAATGTGTTTCCTAGGGTCAGTAGGTTCAAATCAATCCAACTGCCAAAGATTTTAACCCTAAATTCAATTTTAAACAATTTTTACATTCATAATAAGCATACAAATGTTTTTGCAATTTCAAACAAGCTAACAGTTACTATTTGCTAAACTAAGGGCATGGTTGGCTAGGGTTTGTTCTCCTGAATCCAATGATATAAAATTTGTAAAATTTGGACGTGTGGATCAAAAGTTATAAGGGTTTGAAAATTACAAACAAAACTGTTTTCAATTTCTGTTTTTAAACAGACAGGTGACACGCGGCGTTATCTTACTGGGCGATACCGGTTCGGCCGGATCGGGCGACGCTGGCCGTTGGATCTAATTATCATCGCGCGGCTCAGATCGACGCATACCTCTTCGCTCACTTTCTTTCCTAGTCGCTGGATCAAGATCGGACGGTTGCTGCTGCCTGGCCAAGGACTGGCGGCGCGATGACAACGGCGAGCGGCAGAGCGACCAGTTGGCGGCGGCGCTGGCGAGGCAGGAAGCAAGAAAGGGTAAGAAGATGCTCACCAGGCTCAGGAGGACACGTCGAAGCTCAAGGTACTGCTGGTTCGACGAGGGGCACGCGAAGTTGTGATTAATTGCTCGCTGGAGACTTGGTCGGCGTCAGATGGTTCTGCAGCTCGTCATGGGTGGAGCTGTGGTTCGCCCCGAGGGAAAACGAGTACACGATTAGACGCAGTCGAGTGTGGCGAGTGTAGGAGCATGAACGAGAGAGCACGGGGCAGTCGGTGTTTACCAGGGGACTTCGTCGGAGTGAGGCAGACGCGGCGGCGCGGTCAGCTGTTGTCGAAGTCGATGCTCTGGGCGCCCGCGGATGAATGATTGGCACGGTAAGATGCGCCAGGATGCGGTGAGTGTGCTCGTGTGTTTGGGGAGGCAGGAGGTGGTGTGGCTCGGCCGTATTCGTCGGTGGAAGCTCGTCGGAGACGGAGCTGTTCGAGGACAAATTGCGACGGCCTGGAGGCGTGCTCGGGGAAGGAGGCAGAGGGGAAACGGAGAGGAGTGACTGGTGATTTAACACGCGTGATCACTGCAGGGTTTACTCGTGGCATTAAAGCGAATTAAGTCTGAGGAATCAAGTCTGCAACGGCGAAGTGAGGAGGAAGAACAGTTCGCGGGGTGGGGAAGAAGAGACGTGGCAATGGGGTCCTCTGGTCAGTGGGAAAAGGAGAGTAAATGGGGTCCAGTGTTCAGTGAGGGTGTGGGTTAGGTTTGCGGTGGAGAAACGATTCGGGGGAGGAACAGGTGGGCTAGGTGGGATGCTGCTGGGTTAGTTGGGCCAGATTGGTGGGCTGTTCTATTTTTTTTCTGTCTAATTCTTTTTCTTTTTCTACTTCTATTTCCTGATTTGTTATTTCAAACAATTCTCAAGCATTCATAACAATTCAAATTTTCACCAAACATTGTAACTAAGAATTTGGTTCTGTTTAGTAACCTGAACCAAAATCCTAAATAAAATAAATAATACTTTAATTTTTTTTAGGTTCCATCCTTAATTAAATAAGTAGGCCATGGTTTATTAATTAAATAGAGTTTTTGTTGTTTATTAATAAAATCTTCATTTGAAATCCAAATGTTTTGAAAATCAAATCAGTAGGTATCATTTGGAAGTAAATAATACTTGGATACTTGTTTCAAACAAAATATTATTTTTCTTTAGGGTCCAATATTAATTAAAAATGGGCCAAGGTTTATTAATTAAATAGGATTTGTTTCATTGAGATATTTATTTTGAAATCTAATATAAAGCCAAAACACTTTAGTAGGTTTTATTAGAGAATATAAAATACTTGGAAAACCTATTTAAAATAATTTAATAAGTTTTGATGTTTTAATTAAAATGGTAAAACCTTTTATTAAATAAAGTTGGATATTAAATCCTTATTATTTTATTTGAACAATCCTTTATTATTTTTAAATAAACCTTTATTATTTTGTTTAAAATAAAATGTTTTAATTTCCAAAGCTTGTCCAATGTTTAATTTGGCTTTATAAAATATTCTTTATTTTAAACTTCTATTTCATTTGAAAATGAATCTTTCCACTTAAGAGTTTCAAAATAATATTTCCAAATGTTTTTATTTTTCCTTTTATTAAATGTTTATTTTTTTTAAATCCCTTTAGGTTTATTTAATTCAAATGGGTTTAAAGTTCCAATTGAATTCAAAAAGTTTCTTCTGGCCTTGAAAATCAAACAAAGTTTTATTTTATTAATTTATTTTCACATTACAAGATTTGGAAAATCTTGGGATGTGACAGGCTGCCACCCTTAAAATAAATCTCGTCCCGAGATTTGGGAAGGCTGGGGTTACACGTAGTTCAAAACAACTAGGGTACTACCACCCTTAAAAATTTTCAAACAAAAATTACATATTGGCCTTCTTGGGATCCTGGAAAAACTTCTCTAAGCAAACTTTGCATTGTGCCCTTGGTTTCCATGCTTGACTCATGGGCCAAGGTTGAGTTTCTCCATAGGTTTGTTCAACTTTTTCTTCATATTTTCTGGACAGTTGCTTGCATAATGTCCTGGATTCTTGCAGTTGAAACAATGGATGTCCTTGAGTTCTTTACGTGGCTCTTGTGGACAAGTTGCTACATAGTGGCCTAACTCTTTGCAGTTGTTGCACCACACTTGGTCAATCTCTTTATTCTTCTTGTTTTATGGGCACTCACTGGAGTAGTGTCCCATTTCCTTACATTTACGACATTGCACAAGGTTCATGTCTGGTCTTGGTTTCTTGGGTTTCTTTGATCCTTTGAATTGGGTTGTCTTGTTTGGAGGTATACGTGGTC
Organism: Avena atlantica; assembly: GCA_910589765.1. Lineage (NCBI taxonomy): Eukaryota > Viridiplantae > Streptophyta > Magnoliopsida > Poales > Poaceae > Avena > Avena atlantica. The sequence goes on along the minus strand of OU342737.1, from coordinate 116,614,598 downwards.
CTTTTCCTTTGCCATCAACATTCTTGGCATACTTGGATCCTTCTTGTTTCCTTTGTTCCACCATGGAGTAGATGGGGCATTGGATAGGAACATGGTCGTTTCCTTCACAAAGGTAACAAGTAGCTTGAGAGGTGGGACATTGTCCAACAGGATGATTTTCTTCACAGTTAGGGCATTGACCTTCATGCTCCTTGGAAGTATGATCCTTGTCTCCACAAATAATGCAAGCTGGTGCTCCATCTAGAATAACATTCTTGTTATCCTTGTTGTCATAAACTCTTTTGGGATAGTTTTCTTCCATGCTGATCATTTGATTAGTCACCTTAAGCATCAGTTGGGATTGTTTCTCCAAAAACTTTTGCAGTGCTAGATCTTTATTACTATTGTTGGCTATGAACTGAGCTGTCAGTTGGTTTAATTGGTTCTGGTTTGCTATGAGATCTTTCATGCTGTCCTCTTGGTTGGTGTTGATGTCATCATCCTTGGAGTCTTTTGGAGTAGTCATCTGTTTGGGTTGGGTAGGGATTAGAATAGGCAAAATATTTCTAAGGAAATATTTCTAGTCACACACATCACAATTCATACAAATAATGTGCAAGCAATCACAAACAAACATTTCACTCAAACAAGGTTCAAGCACATACTTAGGCAACAAAATATTTTTGTTACACCACATAAGTTGGTGGTTTTGACTTAACTAAAATATGGTGGTCCATCTATATGGTGCACTTGTGATTTTTCTTTCCTTCATGATTCTTCTTGTATGAGATCATGGTTTCCTTGAGAAAAATCTCTTGGTTGCAATACTTCAAAGTTGTTGATGGCTCCTTCCTATTTTGCATTCTCTCAGTCTCTAAATCTTGAGTAAGATTTCCTTGTCTCACTTGTAGTCCTTAGTAGTTTCCAAGTTGGAAGTCCTTGGTGAACATGCTGAAGATGTTGAAGTCATTAGAGTTGAAGATGTTGAAGAAGTCCTTTGCACATGGTGTAGTCTTTGGCCATGGGGTTGGTTTTTCCATCAAGTTGAAAATAGAAGAGATGTAGAGTTGAAACCAAAATAGTTGAGGAAAGAGTTTACAAGTGTTTTTGTAAATATTTTTTTTGGAATAAGACAACTCCTATTTTTTTCTAAGAGTTTTTGTCCAATTCTAGGTTTACAAATCCTACAGGCAACACAATGCTCTGATACCATCTGTAGAGGCCTCAACCTGATAAGGTAGATTCCTCCTGTGTTTTACAATGCTAGTCCCTGGATCAATAGCTAGCATCCACAGTTTAGATGTAATATCAAGAAACAAGGGTCATAATATAACTTTATAACCAGGAATAACATAATTTTATTACATCAAGCATAGCTCATTAGGCTATTACATTACATTGCAGCGGAATAAATATAGTCATGGGTCCTTCATCTTCAAAGTGCCACAGGCAGATGTTGGTTGTAGACTTTGTAATCCTAAACAATCAATCTTCACTAAAATCAATCAAACCTGCAACATACAAGTTACAGCCACAAAGGGTGAATACATTTGAATTGTATTGGCAAGTGATACTATGGTAGTATAGTGGAGTCTATCATCTATATGCATTTGGCTAAGTGGAGTTGAGGCTTGCATTGCTCAAAATAGATTTTCCTTAACATTTTGAAAATACTAAGTTTTTGATTCACAAAATCATTTTTCTCAATCAAAGATTTCAAGATCCTTGTATCAAGCCATCTCTCCATCAATGATTGAAGAATTCAAACAATCCCTTGTTCAAACCACAAGATTTTAACTTAGAAATTGGAATGATGAGATTCTTGATTGCTTCCATGTCTTGATGCTCAAATTGTCCTTTACCAGGGACATGACTAAGTACTTAGATTTTACACTCTGCAGAGGTGGTGCACTTTCCCCACAAGAGTTGGTTTCCCAAGACAAGATCTTTCAGAAGCCTTCCCTTAGACCAAAATGGACGCGTTCCAACCTATCAAACACTACCACCCACTGTCCATATGGCTAAGTTCTTGCAACCTATATGATCATGGCAGAGCCCATATTGCCAAGTGGTTGCACTTGAAGCTTCTCAACATTTGACATCTCAAATCCCTTTGTTTCCTGGGTGGCATTCCACAAGTGAGATACACAACCCAAGTCCATGGCCTTGTGTAACCACTCAACATATCCCAATCCTTCCATTCCACCCAGGAGGTTCATTAACTTAGTTGTTTTATTAGACAAAATCACAAGTCCTCAGACTTAGAATATTTTTCCATAGAGTGAATATATATTCCACCCATGTTTTCTATTAGCTAGGGTAAGCTTGGTAGTAATAGGAAACTTATCTTATAAAATCCTACTAAGGATTCATCTACTAGGTTTTCCTATAGCAAGAGCTATACTTAGCAAAATCCATGCAAGTTTACTTAGCAAAATCACTAATGCATAGAAAAAGTAATGGGACAAAAAGTATGAAGCATCACTTGCCTTTTTGGTAGGGAATGGTGGTTCACTCCTTGATCTTTCTAGTCTCACACCTCACTACAAATCAATCAAGCAAACACAAATTCAATTCACATTCCAAACCAAAGTCAAACAAACAATTCTCACACACACAAAGTAATGGAATCTAAGTCATGCATGGGAGCATGCACAAGATAGTTTTATTTTGCAAAGGGGTCTCTATGGGGTTTCTAAACTTTGTAAGATTCAAATTGGTCATTTACCAAAGTGGCAAAGTCATTAGCAAGAGGGTCTTTGCCCAAAAACTATATTTAAATCCATTCATCATTTTATGTGGTGAAAAATGTTTTTATTAAGGCAAAACTCTTAAGTGGTTCACCAAATGAGTTGCTAATTTGCAAAACTTGGTGTTTTGGGTCAGTGGGTTTGATCAAACCATTTTCTTAAAGTTTTCTTTCCATAAATATTTTTATAACAAAAACCATTCTTTTTATTTGGCTAGAAAATGGTTAAGTCAAGTAATCCAACTAAAATCTTTCCAAAATCATTTTTAACACAAAGGGTTGGTTCCTAGGGTTAGTAAGGTCACAACAATCCAATTTGCAAAGGTTTTACTTCAAAATTATTTTCAATAAATGATTTACATTTCTATTTGACTAGAAGTGGTTTTAAATTAAAGAATCATTTCTTAATTTCTCCAAATACATTTTTGTGTCCACAATGTGTTTCCTAGGGTCAGTAGGTTCAAATCAATCCAATTGCCAAAGATTTTAACCCTAAATTCAATTTTAAACAATTTTTACATTCATAATAAGCATACAAATGTTTCTGCAATTTCAAACAAGCTAACAGTTACTATTTGCTAAACTAAGGGCATGGTTGGCTAGGGTTTGTTCTCCTGAATCCATTGATATAAAATTTGTAAAATTTGGACGTGTGGATCAAAAGTTATAAGGGTTTGAAAATTACAAACAAATCTGTTTTCAATTTCTGTTTTTAAACAGACAGGTGACACGCGGCGTTATCTTACTGGGCGATACCGGTTCGGCCGGATCGGGCGACGCTGGCCGTTGGATCTAATTATCATCGCGCGACTCAGATCGACGCATACCTCTTCGCTCACTTTCTTTCCTAGTCGCTGGATCAAGATCGGACGGTTGCTGCTGCCTAGCCAAGGACTGGCGGCGCGATGACAACGGCGAGCGGCAGAGCGACCAGTTGGCGGCGGCGCTGGCGAGGCAGGAAGCAAGAAAGGGTAAGAAGATGCTCACCAGGCTCAGGAGGACACGACGAAGCTCAAGGTACTGCTGGTTCGACGAGGGGCACGCGAAGTTGTGATTAATTGCTCGCCGGAGACTTGGTCGGCGTCAGATGGTTCTGGAGCTCGTCGTGGGTGGAGCTATGGTTCGCCCCGAGGGAAAACGAGTACACGATTAGACGCAGTCGAGTGTGGCGAGTGTAGGAGCATGAACGAGAGAGCACGGGGCGGTCGGTGTTTACCAGGGGACTTCGTCGGAGTGAGGCAGACACGGCGGCGCGGTCAGATGTTGTCGAAGTCGATGCTTTGGGCGCCCGCAGATGAATGATTGGCACGGTAAGATGCGCCAGGATGCGGTGAGCGTGCTCGTGTGTTCGGGGAGGCAGGAGGTGGTGTGGCTCGGCCGTATTCGTCGGTGGAAGCTCGTCGGAGACGGAGCTGTTCGAGGACAAATTGCGACGGCCTGGAGGCGTGCTCGGGGAAGGAGGCAGAGGGGAAACGGAGAGGAGTGACTGGTGATTTAACACGCGTGATCACTGCAGGGTTTACTCGTGGCATTAAAGCGAATTAAGTCTGAGGAATCAAGTCTGCAACGGCGAAGTGAGGAGGAAGAACAGTTCGCGGGGTGGGGAAGAAGAGACGTGGCAATGGGGTCCTCTGGTCAGTGGGAAAAGGAGAGAAAATGGGGTCCAGTGTTCAGTGAGGGTGTGGGTTAGGTTTGCGGTGGAGAAACGATTCGGGGGAGGAACAGGTGGGCTAGGTGGGCTGCTGTTGGGTTAGTTGGGCCAGATTGGTGGGCTGTTCTATTTTTTTTCTGTCTAATTCTTTTTCTTTTTCTACTTCTATTTCCTGATTTGTTATTTCAAACAATTCTCAAGCATTCATAACAATTCAAATTTTCACCAAACATTGTAACTAAGAATTTGGTTCTGTTTAGTAACCTGAACCAAAATCCTAAATAAAATAAATAATACTTTAATTTTTTTTAGGTTCCATCCTTAATTAAATAAGTAGGCCATGGTTTATTAATTAAATAGAGTTTTTGTTGTTTATTAATAAAATCTTCATTTGAAATCCAAATGTTTTGAAAATCAAATCAGTAGGTATCATTTGGAAGTAAATAATACTTGGATACTTGTTTCAAACAAAATATTATTTTTCTTTAGGGTCCAATATTAATTAAAAATGGGCCAAGGTTTATTAATTAAATAGGATTTGTTTCATTGAGATATTTATTTTGAAATCTAATATAAAGCCAAAACACTTTAGTAGGTTTTATTAGAGAATATAAAATACTTGGAAAACCTATTTAAAATAATTTAATAAGTTTTGATGTTTTAATTAAAATGGTAAAACCTTTTATTAAATAAAGTTGGATATTAAATCCTTATTATTTTATTTGAACAATCCTTTATTATTTTTAAATAAACCTTTATTATTTTGTTTAAAATAAAATGTTTTAATTTCCAAAGCTTGTCCAATGTTTAATTTGGCTTTATAAAATATTCTTTATTTTAAACTTCTATTTCATTTGAAAATGAATCTTTCCACTTAAGAGTTTCAAAATAATATTTCCAAATATTTTTATTTTTCCTTTTATTAAATGTTTATTTTTTTTTAAATCCCTTTAGGTTTATTTAATTCAAATGGGTTTAAAGTTCCAATTGAATTCAAAAAGTTTCTTCTGGCCTTGAAAATCAAACAAAGTTTTATTTTATTAATTTATTTTCACATTACAAGATTTGGAAAATCTTGGGATGTGACAGGCTGCCACCCTTAAAATAAATCTCGTCCCGAGATTTGGGAAGGCTGGGGTTACACGTAGTTCAAAACAACTAGGGTACTACCACCCTTAAAAATTTTCAAACAAAAATTACATATTGGCCTTCTTGGGATCCTGGAAAAACTTCTCTAAGCAAACTTTGCATTGTGCCCTTGGTTTCCATGCTTGACTCATGGGCCAAGGTTGAGTTTCTCCATAGGTTTGTTCAACTTTTTCTTCATCTTTTCTGGACAGTTGCTTGCATAATGTCCTGGATTCTTGCAGTTGAAACAATGGATGTCCTTGAGTTTTTTACGTGGCTCTTGTGGACAAGTTGCTACATAGTGGCCTAACTCTTTGCAGTTGTTGCACCAAACTTGGTCAATCTCTTTATTCTTCTTGTTTTATGGGCACTCACTGGAGTAGTGTCCCATTTCCTTACATTTACGACATTGCACAAGGTTCATGTCTGGTCTTGGTTTCTTGGGTTTCTTTGATCCTTTGAATTGGGTTGTCTTGTTTGGAGGTATAAGTGGTCCTTTTCCTTTGCCATCAACATTCTTGGCATACTTGGATCCTTCTTGTTTCCTTTGTTCCACCATGGAGTAGATGGGGCATTGGATAGGAACATGGTCGTTTCCTTCACAAAGGTAACAAGTAGCTTGAGAGGTGGGACATTGTCCAACAGGATGATTTTCTTCACAGTTAGGGCATTGACCTTCATGCTCCTTGGAAGTATGATCCTTGTCTCCACAAATAATGCAAGCTGGTGCTCCATCTAGAATAACATTCTTGTTATCCTTGTTGTCATAAACTCTTTTGGGATAGTTTTCTTCCATGCTGATCATTTGATTAGTCACCTTAAGCATCAGTTGGGATTGTTTCTCCAAAAACTTTTGCAGTGCTAGATCTTTTTTACTATTGTTGGCTATGAACTGAGCTGTCAGTTGGTTTAATTGGTTCTGGGTTGCTATGAGCTCTTTCATGCTGTCCTCTTGGTTGGTGTTGATGTCATCATCCTTGGAGTCTTTTGGAGTAGTCATCTGTTTGGGTTGGGTAGGGATTAGAATAGGCAAAATATTTCTAAGGAAATATTTCTAGTCACACACATCACAATTCATACAAACAATGTGCAAGCAATCACAAACAAACATTTCACTCAAACAAGGTTCAAGCACATACTTAGGCAACAAAATATTTTTGTTACACCACATAAGTTGGTGGTTTTGACTTAACTAAAATATGGTGGTCCATCTATATGGTTCACTTGTGATTTTTCTTTCCTTCATGATTCTTCTTGTATGAGATCATGGTTTCCTTGAGAAAAATATCTTGGTTGCAATACTTCAAAGTTGTTGATGGCTCCTTCCTATTTTGCATTCTCTCAGTCTCTAAATCTTGAGTAAGATTTCCTTGTCTCACTTGTAGTCCTTAGTAGTTTCCAAGTTGGAAGTCCTTGGTGAACATGCTGAAGATGTTGAAGTCATTAGAGTTGAAGATGTTGAAGAAGTCCTTTGCACATGGTGTAGTCTTTGGCCATGGTGTTGGTTTTTCCATCAAGTTGAAAATAGAAGAGATGTAGAGTTGAAACCAAAATAGTTGAGGAAAGAGTTTACAAGTGTTTTTGTAAATATTTTTTTTGGAATAAGACAACTCCTATTTTTTTCTAAGGGTTTTTGTCCAATTCTAGGTTTACAAATCCTACAGGCAACACAATGCTCTGATACCATCTGTAGAGGCCTCAACCTGATAAGGTAGATTCCTCCTGTGTTTTACAATGCTAGTCCCTGGATCAATAGCTAGCATCCACAGTTTAAATGTAATATCAAGAAACAAGGGTCATAATATAACTTTATAACCAGGAATAACATAATTTTATTACATCAAACATAGCTCATTAGGCTATTACATTACATTGCAGCGGAATAAATATAGTCATGGGTCCTTCATCTTCAAAGTGCCACAGGCAGATGTTGGTTGTAGACTTTGTAATCCTAAACAATCAATCTTCACTAAAATCAATCAAACCTGCAACATACAAGTTACAGCCACAAAGGGTGAATACATTTGAATTGTATTGGCAAGTGATACTATGGTAGTATAGTGGAGTCTATCATCTATATGCATTTGGCTAAGTGGAGTTGAGGCTTGCATTGCTCAAAATAGATTTTCCTTAACATTTTGAAAATACTAAGTTTTTGATTGACAAAATCATTTTTCTCAATCAAAGATTTCAAGATCCTTGTATCAAGCCATCTCTCCATCAATGATTGAAGAATTCAAACAATCCCTTGTTCAAACCACAAGATTTTAACTTAGAAATTGGAATGATGAGATTCTTGATTGCTTCCATGTCTTGATGCTCAAATTGTCCTTTACCAGGGACATGGCTAAGTACTTAGATTTTACACTCTGCAGAGGTGGTGCACTTTCCCCACAAGAGTTGGTTTCCCAAGACAAGATCTTTCAGAAGCCTTCCCTTAGACCAAAATGGACGCGTTCCAACCTATCAAACACTACCACCCACTGTCCATATGGCTAAGTTCTTGCAACCTATATGATCATGGCAGAGCCCATATTGCCAAGTGGTTGCACTTGAAGCTTCTCAACATTTGACATCTCAAATCCCTTTGTTTCCTGGGTGGCATTCCACAAGTGAGATACACAACCCAAGTCCATGGCCTTGTGTAACCACTCAACATATCCCAATCCTTCCATTCCACCCAGGAGGTTCATTAACTTAGTTGTTTTATTAGACAAAATCACAAGTCCTCAGACTTAGAATATTTTTCCATAGAGTGAATATATATTCCACCCATGTTTTCTATTAGCTAGGCTAAGCTTGGTAGTAATAGGAAACTTATCTTAGAAAATCCTACTAAGGATTCATCTACTAGGTTTTCCTATAGCAAGAGCTATACTTAGCAAAATCCATGCAAGTTTACTTAGCAAAATCACTAATGCATAGAAAAAGTAATGGGACAAAAAGTATGAAGCATCACTTGCCTTTTTGGTAGGGAATGGTGGTTCACTCCTTGATCTTTATAGTCTCACACCTCACTACAAATCAATCAAGCAAACACAAATTAAATTCACATTCCAAACCAAAGTCAAACAAACAATTCTTCACACACACAAAGTAATGGAATCTAAGTCATGCATGGGAGCATGCACAAGATAGTTTTATTTTGCAAAGGGGTCTATATGGGGTTTCTAAACTTTGTAAGATTCAAATTGGTCATTTACCAAAGTGGCAAAGTCATTAGCAAGAGGGTCTTTGCCCAAAAACTATCTTTAAATCCATTCATCATTTTATGTGGTGAAAAATGTTTTTATTAAGGCAAAACTCTTAAGTGGTTCACCAAATGAGTTGCTAATTTGCAAAACTTGGTGTTTTGGGTCAGTGGGTTTGATCAAACCATTTTATTAAAGTTTTCTTTCCATAAATATTTTTATAACAAAAACCATTCTTTTTATTTGGCTAGAAAATGGTTAAGTCAAGTAATCCAACTAAAATCTTTCCAAAATCATTTTTAACACAAAGGGTTGGTTCCTAGGGTTAGTAAGGTCACAACAATCCAATTTGCAAAGGTTTTACTTCAAAATTATTTTCAATAAATGATTTACATTTCTATTTGACTAGAAGTGGTTTTAAATTAAAGAATCATTTCTTAATTTCTCCAAATACATTTTTGTGTCCACAATGTGTTTCCTAGGGTCAGTAGGTTCAAATCAATCCAATTGCCAAAGATTTTAACCCTAAATTCAGTTTTAAACAATTTTTACATTCATAATAAGCATACAAATGTTTCTGCAATTTCAAACAAGCTAACAGTTACTATTTGCTAAACTAAGGGAATGGTTGGCTAGGGTTTGTTCTCCTGAATCCATTGATATAAAATTTGTAAAATTTGGACGTGTGGATCAAAAGTTATAAGGGTTTGAAAATTACAAACAAATCTGTTTTCAATTTCTGTTTTTAAACAGACAGGTGACACGCGGCGTTATCTTACTGGGCGATACCGGGTCGGCCGGATCGGGCGACGCTGGCCGTTGGATCTAATTATCATCGCGCGACTCAGATCGACGCATACCTCTTCGCTCACTTTCTTTCCTAGTCGCCGGATCAAGATCGGACGGTTGCTGCTGCCTGGCCAAGGACTGGCGGCGCGATGACAACGGCGAGCGGCAGAGCGACCAGTTGGCGGCGGCGCTGGCGAGGCAGGAAGCAAGAAAGGGTAAGAAGATGCTCACCAGGCTCAGGAGGACACGACGAAGCTCAAGGTACTGCTGGTTCGACGAGGGGCACGCGAAGTTGTGATTAATTGCTCGCCGGAGACTTGGTCGGCGTCAGATGGTTCTGGAGCTCGTCGTGGGTGGAGCTGTGGTTCGCCCCGAGGGAAAACGAGTACACGATTAGACGCAGTCGAGTGTGGCGAGTGTAGGAGCATGAACGAGAGAGCACGGGGCGGTCGGTGTTTACCAGGGGACTTCGTCGGAGTGAGGCAGACGCGGCGGCGCGGTCAGATGTTGTCGAAGTCGATGCTCTGGGCGCCCGCGGATGAATGATTGGCACGGTAAGATGCGCCAGGATGCGGTGAGCGTGCTCGTGTGTTCGGGGAGGCAGGAGGTGGTGTGGCTCGGCCGTATTCGTCGGTGGAAGCTCGTCGGAGACGGAGCTGTTCGAGGACAAATTGCGACGGCCTGGAGGCGTGCTCGGGGAAGGAGGCAGAGGGGAAACGGAGAGGAGTGACTGGTGATTTAACACGCGTGATCACTGCAGGGTTTACTCGTGGCATTAAAGCGAATTAAGTCTGAGGAATCAAGTCTGCAACGGCGAAGTGAGGAGGAAGAACAGTTCGCGGGGTGGGGAAGAAGAGACGTGGCAATGGGGTCCTCTGGTCAGTGGGAAAAGGAGAGTAAATGGGGTCCAGTGTTCAGTGAGGGTGTGGGTTAGGTTTGCGGTGGAGAAACGATTCGGGGGAGGAACAGGTGGGCTAGGTGGGATGCTGCTGGGTTAGTTGGGCCAGATTGGTGGGCTGTTCTATTTTTTTCTGTCTAATTCTTTTTCTTTTTCTACTTCTATTTCCTGATTTGTTATTTCAAACAATTCTCAAGCATTCATAACAATTCAAATTTTCACCAAACATTGTAACTAAGAATTTGGTTCTGTTTAGTAACCTGAACCAAAATCCTAAATAAAATAAATAATACTTTAATTTTTTTAGGTTCCATCCTTAATTAAATAAGTAGGCCATGGTTTATTAATTAAATAGAGTTTTTGTTGTTTATTAATAAAATCTTCATTTGAAATCCAAATGTTTTGAAAATCAAATCAGTAGGTATCATTTGGAAGTAAATAATACTTGGATACTTGTTTCAAACAAAATATTATTTTTCTTTAGGGTCCAATATTAATTAAAAATGGGCCAAGGTTTATTAATTAAATAGGATTTGTTTCATTGAGATATTTATTTTGAAATCTAATATAAAGCCAAAACACTTTAGTAGGTTTTATTAGAGAATATCAAATACTTGGAAAACCTATTTAAAATAATTTAATAAGTTTTGATGTTTTAATTAAAATGGTAAAACCTTTTATTAAATAAAGTTGGATATTAAATCCTTATTATTTTATTTGAACAATCCTTTATTATTTTTAAATAAACCTTTATTATTTTGTTTAAAATAAAATGTTTTAATTTCCAAAGCTTGTCCAATGTTTAATTTGGCTTTATAAAATATTCTTTATTTTAAACTTCTATTTCATTTGAAAATGAATCTTTCCACTTAAGAGTTTCAAAATAATATTTCCAAATGTTTTTATTTTTCCTTTTATTAAATATTTTTTTAAAATCCCTTTAGGTTTATTTAATTCAAACGGGTTTAAAGTTCCAATTGAATTCAAAAAGTTTCTTCTGGCCTTGAAAATCAAACAAAGTTTTATTTTATTAATTTATTTTCACATTACAAGATTTGGAAAATCTTGGGATGTGACAACCACCCCATTGCTATGGAATGGTGTGGGAGAAAGAAATTTGTTCGGACCAGAACTTATCAAAGAGGCTGAAGAGAAAGTCAAGCTAGTTAAGGACAGATTGAAGATAGCACAATCCCGACAGAAAAGCTATGCAGATCCTAAGCGTAGAGAAGTCACCTATGAAGTTGGTGATAGAGCCTATCTTAGAGTGTCACCACTTCGTGGAGTGAAGAGGTTTGGTGTCAAAGGTAAATTGGCCCCAAGATATGTCGGGCCATTCAAGATTCTGAGTCGTAAAGGAGAAGTTGCTTATGAGATTCAGTTGCCAGAATCTTTGTCAGCAGTTCATAATGTGTTTCATGTGAGTCAGCTTAAGAAATGTCACCCAAAAATGGAAGAGACTTCTTTGAAAGATATTATACCTTTGGAAGAGGTCCAATTGGAAAGTGATCTCACTTATGAAGAGAAACCTATCAAGATTCTTGAGACTGCAGAAAGAGTTACTCGGACTAAGACTATCAAATTCTGCAAAGTTCAATGGAACCATCATTCCGAAGAAGAAGCAACATGGGAAAGAGAAGATGATCTTCGGAAAGACCACCCTCACCTATTTGCTAGCCAATCCGAATATCGAGGGCGAGATTCACCTTAAGGGGGTTAGATTTGTAACATCCCTAAAATCATGTTTTAAAACTCATGCATATCATCCATGCATCCATGATCATATAGAGTTTCATTTTCTAAACCATTCCAAAAACAGGAGCAAATGTGCTCATTATTTTATGTGAGTATACCCTAGCCATAGTGATACTTTCTAATAAGAAGGGCACTTATTGTATTTAGTAATGTTTTGTATTCAAACTTAAATGCTTCCAAAAGCTTGAGCAAAGTTTCAAAACAAAGTATAAATTTAAAACCAAATCTATGCCTATTTTATATCTCATAAAAGGCTTGGTTTTATTTTATTCTTCAAAGGACCAAGAGTGTTTGAGTAAACAGAAGGTTTGACACTTATTTGAATACAAAATTCACTATACAAAAGTCCAGAGAAAGTTTGAAATCAAACTGATTTGAAATAGAGTTTGAAAATCATTTTAGAAAATCAAACATAAAAAGAAAAGGAATAAAGAGGAAAAAAAAGCAGCAAGCCAATCTGGCCCAACCCAGCCTAGCTAGCCCAGCAGCCTCTCCCGTGAACCGTTTTCTTTCACGCACACCCGCACCCACCGAGTCGCTGACTGTCTGGACCCACTCCCTCTCCTTTCCTCTCGCTGACAGCCACGGCCCACACGACTATCGTCGTCTCCACCCAGCGACTGGTTCATCCCCAAATCACGTTGAGCGTTTCCTGTTTAATTCGCATCGTCAATTCCCGTTCATTGCCGGAGTTATTCACGCCCCCATCTCGCCTACTTAAACCCCCTCTGCCCCTCTCCATTTGCCCCCAAACCCCGAGCACAGAGCGCCCCCAGGCTGCGAGAATTCCTCGCCGCAACCCCGCTGCTCCGACGAGTTCATCGTCGAATTCCGGTGAGCACCGCATGCCCCTCTGTCTATGGTTCGTGCTGGATTGCTTTACATCTCCGTGCGCATCTATTTACACTTTCCGTTTGCTCGCGCATGGTCTGTAGCCTCGGCAACATCAACGACTGAGCTTCGCCGCTTCTGCTCGAACTCCGGTGACCTTTTCCCCGTAAGTCCCAGTCTCCCCTCGCCCTCTGTTTGATACGCGTAAGATCCCCAGCGTCCTGCGCATCTAACGGTACCCTCCTCTTGTCTTAGCGCGGCCCAGAACGTCGCCAACATCGACGAACAGAAGCCACAGCCGCCAGGGACTACTCCGACGAGCAATCCGCGACGACTCCGAGCGCCCCTTCGTCAACCAAGGACACGTCGAGCTTCTCCTCGTCACTACGGTTCTGGTGAGCATCCTCCCACCTCCCCGGGCGACCTAGATCGCCGGCTCCGCCACTGTCAGAGCACGCCGCCGCCTGTCGCCGCCTCCAGCACCGCCAGTTGATGGTCAAGTGCTGAGCACCGTTAGATTTAGATCTAGTGGTCACGATAGATCTTAGGCAAAGCAGTATGTTTCAATTAGAGCCGCGTGATTAAGTTAGATCCAACGGCTCAGAAGCGTGATCCGGCGCGAAGCGGTACCAACCAGTTAGAAGCCGCCGCGTGGCACCGATTTTGTTTTAAAATTTTGATTTGAATCTATTAGATGTTTGATTTTGTTTTAATCATAAATTTGATTCCCACGTCCAAATTTGATGAATTTTATATCAATGGAATCAGGAGAGAAAGACCTTTCCATATATGCAACGTGTTTAAAGTTTTGTTTCTCTTAAAATGATTATTTTTACAGAAACATGTGTAGGCCCATTTTGTGTATATAAATTATTTGAGAAATGTTTTAATATTCAAATAAAGTTTGTTTGGCAAGATTTGAACTTGTTTATGAATCAATACTGTGCACTTGTCATGTTTGGTATAGAAAATCATCACATATCATATTGCATGCATTCATATATTTTTGCTTGTATATATTTTGTTTGTGATTTGGTGTTATCATTTTATGTGTAGATTTTGGTGCAAATAGTGATTGTGATTGTGAGGATTGTAACTACTCTCCAAACTACCAAGGCAAGTGGTGCTTCATGATTTTATTCCTATGTTTTTCAAATATGCATTAGAAATATTTTGCTAGACTTGCATAGATAAATTTTGGTCTTTATATGCTATGCTTGGGAAATCCTAGTATATGTAGAATTGCTAGAAATTTCTAAGTTAAGATGTTTATCTATGCCATGCTTAGCCTAGCTAGTAGCAACCAAGGGTGGTGAAATATTCACACTATGATAAAATATTTCTAAGCCTTTGGACTATGTTTTTGCTTAATAAAACAACTAAGTGAATGAATCACCTGGGTGGAATGGTTGTGAATGGTTTATGTTGAGTGGTTACACAAGGCCCATTTATATGGTTTACCTTGTGTATCTCACTTGTGGAAAGCCACCCAGGAACAAAGGGATTTGAGAGGCCAAATGTTAAGAAGCTTCTAGTGCAGCCACTTGGCAATATGGGCTCTGCCTGGATCACATAGGTTGCAATAACTTAGCCATTTGGACAGTTGGTGGTAGTGGGATGATAGGTTGGAACGCGTCCATTTGGTCTAAGGGAAGGCTTCTGAAAGGTCCTGTCTTGGTGAAAATCCAGTCTTGTGGGGAAAGTGCACAACCTCTGCAAATGGAAGAATCTAAGTACTTAGCCATGTCCCTGGTATTGGACAACTTGAGAATCAAGACATGGAAGCTATCAAGAATCTCCTCATCCCAATTTCTAAGTAAAACTTGTGGTTGAACAAGGGTGAAGGACCCCAATGTCTATTGGTGGTTCCTTGGTAAAAGTTTTGACAAAGAAAAACTTAGTGTTTTCAACTGATAGGCAAAACCTATTTTGAGCAAAGCAAGCCTAAACTACACTTAGCCAAAATGCATATAGAATATAGTCCCCAATATACTACTAAGGTATCACTTGCCAATACTATTCCAATGTATTGACCCACTGTGGCTGTAACTTGTGATGTTGCAGGTTATTCTGATGATGATTAGGAGTCATGAGTCTACACTCAACATGCTTGCCTGTGGCACATGAAGATGAAGACTTATTTATCTATTTACTCATTTAAACTCTTGTACTAGGCCTGTGGCCATGGAGTTGTAAAAGACTATGTTTGTCTCTGGAATGACTGTAATAATGACCTTTGTTTCTGTGTACTTCATCTTAAACTGTGGATGCTAGCATTGATCCAGGGACTAGAATTGCAATCATAGGGATCCTTTTCCTTTATAAAGGAGGGATCTTACATGAACATTCATCCGAAATATAGCATTACGATCAAAGTTATTGAGTTTATATTGCTATAACAACTTAAAAAGTGATCCTAATCCTTAGACCATGAGATCATGTCAATCACTAACACCGGAAGAGTTTCTTGATAACATCAAACATCACACCGTAATAGGGTGATTATAAAGGTGGATTCAGAACTAATAAAGTGTTATGTTGAGGCTCATGGATCGAGAGTGGAATTTGTTCATCCCGATGATGGATAGATATACTCTGGGCCCTCTCGGTGATATCACATTGATTAGCTGCAAGCAAGTGATTTGATCACTAGAATGTTATATCATGGGAACGAGAAAAGAGTGCATGTCAGTAACGAGATCAAACTAGGTATGGAGATACCGATGATCGAATCTCGGACATGTAATATATCGTGAAACAAAGGGATTAAGATACTAGCGTAAAAGGTTCCGACGATCACAAGAAAGTCATCGTTGAATGTGTGGGAGTCAGTATGGGTCTCCAGATCCCGCTTCTGATTATTGATCCGAGAGGGGTCTCGATCATGTCCGCATTATTCACGAACCATAGGGTGACACACTTAAGAGACACCGACATCCAATTGGAGCAAAAGTTTTATGCCGAAAGAATGAACAAGCGCAGGAATTTATTTCACTAGATACCGAAACAGGTTTTCGGGTGAAATTGCATAAAGTGGTTATGCATGTGAAATAGAATTCTAGCAAGGGGTTATTTGTGAATGTTTGTCATTAAAGTAATTGACAAAATTCTGAATAAAATAAAAGAGTTTTATTTAATGAGAGTTTGCATTAAATTTGGTGGAAATTTAATGGGAATTTGAGTGGGTTTTTGAGTGGAGAAAATTGAAGGGCCATTTTGTGAGTGGAGTGTCCACTCACATGAATGAGGGAGAGGTGGGGGCACCCTCCATGTCCGGCGGCCATGCCCCCTTGGGATGCCCCCTCCCCTATATAAGGAGCCCCTCCTCTCACTTCTCACTCACACCTCCTCGTGAAGGATCTCTCTCCCCCTCTAGAATTTATCCCCCATGGTCTCGGACTAGCGAGATACATGTTCCCGGTGGCTATTCGGCAAGAAAGAGTTGTGCTTCCGCTGCATCGCTGGAGTGAGGAGGCGGAGGTTGCTCGGTGCCTCGAACGTGTGTGCGAGCACGGATGCGCTGCTGTTTTGCGGCGCTAGGACTTCCTCTCGATCTTGAGATTGGCAAGAGATCGTCTACATCAACCACGAGTTTGGACTCGTTAAGCTTTGTCGGTCTTCAAGGGTATGTTCTCTACGGATATACATCCGCCCTTTGTTTGTATCTAGTAGATAGATCTTGGTACATAGTTGTTCCCATCGTAGGAATTTTTTTGTTTTCTATGCTGCGAACCCTACAGTGGTATCAGAGCCGGATCTATGCGTAGATACTTTGCACGGGTAGTACACATATGAGTATGTGGGCAATGGTGATCATTTTATTGCTTCTTAGTTGTACTTTGGATATTGGTGGCATAGTGGGATGAAGCGGCCCGGACAAACTTTACATGTCCTCGCACATGAGACCTGTTCCACACTTGACATGCAACTAGTTTTGCATAAGTGGCTAGCGGGTGTCTGTCTCTCCTACTATAGTCAATATCTAATTTGCAACGAGTTGTCAACAATTTGGTTATCCTCGTTGTGGTTCATGTTCGTAGGTAAGAACGGTTCTATCTACGAAAGCCCTAAGCCACGTAAAATTTGCAATGGATAAATTAGAGGCGTCTAGTTTAGATTGTTGCTGGGCTAGTGTTATGATATGGTGATGTTGTAAGTAGAAGTATGAGATGATACTCTTACAACACACATAACGTGTAATCTCCATAGACCTTGGACTTACACATATAGGTATGATAGTGATCATACCACGGTGCACATGATGGAGATCATATGCGGAAACCATATCATTTGACTAATAAACATGTGATGTTTTGATTGCATCTTATATTGCTTGTTTGGCGTTTTATTAGCATAATAAGATGATCCCTCATTTAGATATCAATATAAGAATGTGTTCTTCCTTAAGTATGCATCACAATGTTTCATCGCTTCAAGACATCACGTGATGATCAGGTGTACTTGAATCCACGAGCATATCTCGGGTGTAAGACAGTTACACACGCGAATACTAAGGTTATTACCTGGCAAGCCTAGCATGTACAGACATGGCCTCGGAACATGGACCAAAAGGTTAAGCATGAGTCATATGTTTTGATATGATGACCATATGGATGCTCGCCTTTGAAGCTACACTGACTCACGTGATGATCGGACTTGGTGTAGTGGATTTGGTTCATGTAATCACCAAAAAGACACGAGGGATGTCATTTTTGAGTGGGAGTTCATTTCTAATTTGGATTAGTAGAACTCAATTTATCATAAATTAAATCAAAGTGAATTTGCATAATTTGTTGTAGTCATTGGCATTCGTTCACCACCCTATGCATAGTTATAATTGAGATAATAGAACTATAGAATTCTGGATATATACTTTACGAACTGGTATCGTATTGTGTTGAGTGTCAATCTAAAGTTTAAAGTCCTATTGCAAACTTTCAGCAAACTCTATTTATTCCGTGAAATTTAATAGTCGGTATTAAATCGAGAGTAACTATTCCAGTGTGAGTATCTTAAGTATCATGTTTGCCTCCATGATTCTTGATTGTTTTAATATCAAGTTTATCTAGGAGCTGAAAGAATTGTTTCAGAAACCATCATATGTGGCAGATATAACGATATCTGAAATAATGTTTTGGTTGCAAAATGATAGAGTATAATATATGTTCTCATATTGGATGAGAATTTACGAAGGTTGGAGATGCTAGACATCCTAATCATCCAAAAGGGTTTTGGAAATTAATGTTATACTCACGATTCGCCTTTATAAGCTACAATAGCTTGATCATGAAAGTCGTCATGATAAGGATGAATAGAAGATGTATTTAAAGTGTTTACTACACTAAAAAATTACTAAAGAATGGATTTTGAAAGAATACCGATCATTTGATGATGATGATCTACTTGAAAGTGCAAGTCCAAAGGTATTATTATCTGAATATACACGCTTTGGACTATGTGTCATGTATATGGCGCCACTTTTGATGTTGATAGATTCTTTTAAAAAGGAAAAGGAAATGCTGAAAGAGAATCTATAAAATATATTTGGCAGAAAATAAAAGATTGGAAATATCCAATTTAGATATATATATGATATACATGTTATGGTTGTATTCTTTGCTTGTTAAACAATGTGGTTCTTGGGTATTGGATACCGAATTGGTTGGTATGAAATTTCATACAGAACGATGCAATTCATGAACCACAATGGCGTAACTAGCAAGAGAATATGTGACGATGTTCATCGAAAACAAACAAACCGTTGTTTGTATTTCTCGTTGACATCAAAGCTTGACTTCAAGATTTGTTTTAATAATTTTTATTTGAATCAGGTATTATGAGAACAAAGGTTGTTCATATAATTACCGTATTCCATATAAGATGGATGATTTACAAATCTAGTTGGAGAAATCACATCGATAAAACCTAATGCTAAAATGTCACAAGACAAATGATTGAAAGATCACTTACGAAGTGACATCGCCGTTTAAATTATATTGGAAAGAAAACATGAAGTATCTCCATATTCATGGATTTTTGGAGTCTTTGATTTGATCAAGTGACGCTTGTGAGACTTTCCTCGGGATAATTAAAACTTCGTTCAAAGGCCAAAGAAGAATGAACGACTAAAATATTGGAATTTATACATATCGATGTATGTAGACCATTATGTATAGTCGTAAGCGATGGATTTCATCTTCATATGCTTTCTCCGGAAATTTGAGTGAATGTTCACTTAATGAGAAAGAAGTATGAAAAATTTGAAAATGTTCAAAGACTTTCAAGATGAAGTGGAAAATCATTGTAACAAGAAAATAAATGGTTTATGATTTTATCATATGGGATTTATTTGAGTTACAAGTGTAACATGAAAAATAAATGAATTATGATTTTATTATAAAAGGGATTTATTTGAGTTACAAGTTTAGCAAAACACCTAGATTTACATCTCACGAAACACCATAGGAATATGGAGTGTTTGAGATTTTTAATGAAACCTTATTTGACATGGTTGGATCAAAGGTGTTATTGATAAAACTTCCATTATGTTTTAAAAGATTAAAGCTTTAGAGACTTCCGCTTTTACACTGAAAAGAGCTCCATCTTGATCCGTTGAAATGACACCATGGAAGTTATGGTTTGGGGTAAAACCCAAGTTGTCATTTCTTAAATTTTGGTATGCTAAACATAAATAAGATGTTTACACCGAAGTCGGATGAGCATGTCTTTGTAGGTTATTTCGAATAACAATTGGTTATTCCTCCATAACACCAAGGACAAAAGGGTTTGTCGCTTGAAACAAGAAGTTTCTTGAAGAAGGAAATTTTCATAAATGTTAAGAGGGAGGACAATAGAACTTTGATAAGGTTAACAAATCTTAGCTAAATGTGCTGAGTTGCGCAGCGCCGGAAATGGTTCTGGAGGCTGCCATAATGCTCATAGCTTATGTGCCTCAAAGGTTGTGGTCACGGAGGTATAAAGTTCCTATTGAACCAAGAAGGTCGGATAAACAATCAAATGATTGAGATTTGAGAGTAAATCATTATTGTTTGACAATGATGAACCGACTATAAAGAAGCGATGATGGGCCCTGACTCCGTCAAATGGCTTGAAGCCATAAAATCCGTGATAGTTCCATACACGAGAAATCAAGTTTTGAACTTGGAAGACCCTCCGGAAAGGTGTAAAAACCTATCGGTCGTATTTGGATCTATAAAGAAACAGACATGGATGTTTCACATCTATGAAATAGTCAACATGTCGTAAAGTATTTTCCGACAATGTCCAAGGAGTTGACTATGACAAGATTTGATCTTTCATAGTGATATTTAGTCTGGACGGATTAAAGTAGCAACCACTACGTATAATTTGTTATATGGTAGATGAATAAACAAAACAAAGTTCTTCTAATAGAATGGTTACCTAGGATGTGTACATGACACGATCCAAAGGGTTTTGTTAATTCAAAGGATGCTAAAAAGGGCATGCAAACTTCAATGGTTGAAGTAAGCATCGTGGAGTTGGAATCTTCACCGTGATGAAAAAGAGTTTTCATCAGGAGACGATGAAGATGCTTGCATTTGCAAGAAATTAAGTGGGAGCGCTAAGACATATTTCTAATACATTATGTGGAGGACATCTTGTTGATTGGAAATGATGTATCTTTTATTGACAAAGGTTAAGAATTTCATTTAGATGAAAAACTTAGCAAAACCCGAATATTTAGCATGAATGTCTATAGTGGATAGACTGTGACGCTAATATGGTTGTGCCAAACGTACATATATGAGATATTGAAGGAGTTCAATATAGAAACAACAATAAACGGTTCTTGTTGCATGGAAAGGAATTGAATCAAGATTCAAGTGCGTTGACACTTGATGAGTGAAATCACGAGAATGTTTTGATCAATCATACCATGATATGTACACATCCAGATATGTCCTATGCTCTAAGTGTTATGAGCATATACCAGAATGAATCATAAAATGATCATTGGACGATAGTAAGGATATTCTTATGATCTTTTGGAAGAACTAAGAATATATTTGTGTAGAGGTGACAAACAATTAAAAATAGTTCATTGTAAAGCGTTACATTGATACTAGTTTTGTCACAAGATAAAAATTAAGTTTATCTCAATTTAAACTATGAGTGGCACAATGAAATGGAAAGAAAGTTTCCATGATGGATTTGGATGAATTCCAAAGTTAAGACATTGTGACGGATACTACAACAAAAGGCTAAGTATATGACTGCTATAGTAGCAGCAAAGGAGGGAATTTGTGTCAAGTAGTTTGTTATCAAACTAAGGTGTGGTTCACAATGGTCTAACACTAAAGATATATTGTATGACAATATTATCGACGTGTTTTAACCCCAAGAAACTAAAGGTCTCACCAAAAGACCAAATTTATACAATGCCATCTCATTGGAGAATGAGTGATGCGTGAAGACGCAAAGACATGCAAATACACACGGACCTGAAAGCGTAAGATCCGTCGATTATTTTAACCACTTGCAGTTGCGTATATGGAACAGCAGAAAGCCATATGTGTTCAATATGCAAAGTTTTCAAACTAGATTATTGTCTCTAGTGCAAGTGGGAGACTGAAGGGAATATGCCCGAGAGGCAATAATAAAGTGGTTATTATCGTATTCCTTGTTTATGATAAATGTTTATTTTGCATGATATAATTGTATTAATACGGAAACGTTAATACATGTGTGTTTAATAAACAAACAGAAAGTTCCTAGTTATGCCTCTCTCATAAACTATCTCGTTGATTAATAAGATGATCAAGGTTTCCTGATCATGGACATTGGATGTTGTTAATAACGGGATCACAACATTAGTGTAATGGTGTGATGAACATTCATATGAAGTATAGCATTACGATCAAAGTCATTGAGTTTATATTGCTATAACAACTTACAAAGTGATCCTAATCCTTAGACCATGAGATCATGTCAATCACTAACACCGGAAGAGTTTCTTGATAACATCAAACGTCACACCGTAACAGGGTGATTATAAAGATGGATTCAGAACTAATAAAGTGTTATGTTCAGGCTCATGGATCGAGAGTGGAATTTGTTCATCCCTATGATGGATAGATATACTCTGGACCCTCTCGGTGATATCACATTGATTAGCTTGCAAGCAAGTGATTTGATCACTAGAATGTTATATCACAGGAACGAGAAAAGAGTGCAGTCAGTAATGAGATCAAACTAGGTATGGAGATACCGATGATCGAATATCGGACATGTAATATATCGTGAAACAAAGGGATTAAGATACTAGAGTAAAAGGTTCCGACGATCACAAGAAAGTCATCGTTGAATGTGTGGGAATCAGTATGGGTCTCCAGATCCCACTTCTGATTATTGATCCGAGAGGGGTCTCGATCATGTCCGCATTATTCACGAACCGTAGGGTGACACACTTAAGATACACCGACATTCAATTGGAGCAAAAGTTTCATGCGGAAAGAATGAACAAGCGCAGGAATTTATTTTACTAGATACCGAAACAGGTTTTAGGGTGAAATTGCATAAAGTGGTTATGCATGTGAAATAGAATTCTAGCAAGGGGTTATTTGTGAATGTTTGTCATTAAAGTAATTGACAAAATTCTGAATAAAATAAAATAGTTTTATTTAATGAGAGTTTGCATTAAATTTGGTGGAAATTTAATGGGAATTTGAGTGGGTTTTTGAGTGGAGAAAATTGAAGGGCCATTTTGTGAGAGAGTGTCCACCCACATGAATGAGGGAGAGGTGGGGGCACCCTCCATGGCCGGTGGCCATGCCCCCTTGGGCTGCCCCCTCCCCTATATAAGGAGCCCCTCCTCTCACTTCTCACTCACACCTCCTCGTGAAGGATCTCTCTCCCCCTCTAGAATTTATCCCCCATGGTCTCGGACTAGCGATATACATGTTCCCGGTGGCTATTCGGCAAGAAAGGGTTGTGCTTCCGCTGCATCGCTGGAGCGAGGAGGCGGAGGTTGCTCGGTGCCTTGAACGTGTGTGCGAGCACGGATGCGCTGCTGTTTTGCGGCGCTAGGACTTCCTCTCGATCTTGAGATCGGCAAGAGATC
Source organism: Avena atlantica (assembly GCA_910589765.1). Taxonomy (NCBI): domain Eukaryota; kingdom Viridiplantae; phylum Streptophyta; class Magnoliopsida; order Poales; family Poaceae; genus Avena; species Avena atlantica. Next base: position 116,591,525 of record OU342737.1, on the reverse strand, counting down.
GTCTACATCAACCACGAGTTTGGACTCGTTAAGCTTTGTCGGTCTTCAAGGGTATGTTCTCTATGGATATACATCCGCCCGTTGTTTGTATCTAGTAGATAGATCTTGGTACATATTTGTTCCCATCGTAGGAAATTTTTTGTTTTCTATGCTGCGAACCCTACACGTTAGCCATGAGATTTGGAATGGGACAGAGAAGTCAGCTGTATCTTCTTCCTCTCGCATGTAGCCGGATGTGCAAGTCGTGGCTGTTATCCTCGTAGCGTGCATATTAATTGGTAATTCGTAGAGGATATGCAACATATGGGTGGAAACCCTCAACGTCCCATGATAGTTCTGGCATCTAACGGTTTGTACAAACCATTGCCGTAATTCAATATGTGGGCAGGGTGTACACCAAGGAGGCATGCAAGGTCGCGAAGGGGGCAGTGATTGGCTTGGACCAACTACTAGGCCCCACATCATGGAATTGTGGATGGGAAAGTACGCCCGGTTGTGCAACAAGGAATTGATCTCTCATGGGTAAAGGAACGCACCTCTGCAGAGTGTAAGAACTATAACTTGTTACTCCCTATTTCGGGAAGGAGCTGCGAACGTGGTGGGAAAGGAACTCCATGAAAGTTCTAGTAAACCCATGAAGGCTGACAGACATAGCTTTTCAGAATAAAAGCAACCTTTGAAGAAATGATTACGAAAACTTGCATTGCCTACGACCTACGGTCTGTGGCTATAGATATAGTGCATCAAACACTCCTTTTCTAGTGAACTTGCTGAGTACGCTCGTACTCAAAGTATCTTCTTAACCCTTGCTAGGTTCTAAAGACAGTACAGACGACGTCTACATCAAGTCATACTCCAGGAATCATCATCAAAGTCTACATCTCTTAAATGAAGTCAAGAAAGTCAACATATACATCAACTCAAGTGAAGACGAAGTTACTGAATAGATAGGAATCTAAACTCTAGCCATAAAACCTATTTCTATAGAGTATTGCAATAGCAGTAATGCTAGACCATTAGTTAAGATACTAGTCTTAATAGTATAATAAGTTTTGAGTTGTTTATCTCTAATTCTTCTTTGTAAGAAGTTTCTCTCTCTCTAACCTAGAGTGTTCTCTGGATCTTGTGTAAAGAGTTGAGTTGTAACCTATAGTCATGTCTTGGACCTGCTGTGTTTCTGTTGTACCACTCTGAGGGATGTAATACTAGTGAACGGTGTTTCATTGGTGTTATGTCAATGACTATAGTGTACTACATCATGCAGTGGTTGCTGGGTCACCGCACCCTAGGTGCGGGTGGGCCCTTCCCCGCTCCTGGGTAGGGTGTGGGGCCCCTGGCCACCTCCCGGCCTCGCCTATTCGCCTATAAGAAGCCCCCGATGCAGAAACCCTAAGTACCCGATCAATATTCCACGAAACCTTCTGTAGCCGCAGCCACCATCATCCCTAGATCAGGGGGATCTGAAGTTCTTCCCGGCACCCTACCGGAGGGGAGATCATCACAGAGGCCTTCTCTCCGGTATGATGCGTGAGTAGTTCCACCTTGGACTATGGGTCCATGTAGTAGCTAGATGGTTATATCTCCTCCTTGTGCTTTCATGTATAGATCTTATGAGCTCCATTCATAATCAAGATCTAATCTATTTGTAATCATGCATGTTGTGTTTGCGGGGATCTGATGGATATTGAGATTACTATGTCAGATTGATTAATGGTTTTGTTTTTATGATTCTATCATGTCTGTGTTGTTTGTGATCTTGCATGCTCTCCGTTGTTAGTAGCTATCTTGGCCAAGTAGTTGCTAGCGACTCCAAGAGGGGGTATTTATGCTCGATAGTGGGTTCATGCCTCTAGTTTCCAAGGGAAGTGACAGAAATCTCTTCGGTTGTAGATGTGTTGTTGCTACTAGGGAGAAAACAACGGTCTCTTGTTCATGGAACAAGTGGATTGTTTACCTTACACACTTTGCTTAAAGTAGTTGTCTATTGCTTGCAACTTAATACTGGAGGATGTTCGGATGATAACCTGAAGGTGGACTTCTAGTCATAGATGCAGTTGGATGGCGTTCTATGTATATTGTTATATTGCCCAATAGAATCTCATAGGATCTTTTTGTCTAGTATTGCATTGTTATGCCTTGCTCAGTTCCTATCAATTGCCCTGCTGTAATTTGTTTACCCTTCATGCCATGTTGTTTATCTAAGGAGAGCACCTCTAGTGAACTATGGACCCCGGTCCAATCTTTGCCATTGATACATCTTCCACTGTTACTTGTTTACTTGCTGCAAACCATTACCTTCCACACCATACGTTTAATCCTTTGTTACAGCAAACCGGTGAGCTTGACAACCTCACTGATTCGTTGGGGCAAAGTCTTGAGTTTGTGTTGTGCAGGTCTCCGCTTTGCTTGCAACACCTGTGTGACGTTTCCTTCCTCCTACTGGTTCGATAACCTCGGTTTCTTACTGAGGGAAAACTTGCTGCTGTGCTGCCTCACACCTTGCTCTTGGGGTTCCCAATAGGCTTCATGTTAGCCATCTGGCACCCTGTCAGAGGGGAGATCATCCCGGAGGCCTTTTTCTTCATCATGCCAGCCTCCAGTATGAAGTGTGAGTAGTCCCACCTTGGACTACGGGTCCATGTAGTATCTATATGGTTGTATCTCCTCCTTTGTGCTACCATGTTTAGATTCTTGTGAGCTCCTTTCATGATTAAGATCATCTATTTGTAATCATGCATGTTGTGTTTGCCTAGATTCGATGGATATTGAGATTACAATGTTAGATTGATTAATGGTTTTGTCTTATTGATTCTATCATGCCTGTGTTGTTTGTGATCTTGCATGCTCTCCGTTTCTAGTAGCTATCTTGGCCAAGTAGATGCTAGTGACTCCAAGAGGGAGTATTTATGCTCGATAGTGGGTTCATGCCTCTATTTAATCTAAGGGAAGTGACAAAAATCTCTAAGGTTGTAGATGTGTTGTTGCCACTAGGGAGAAAGCAAACGGTCTCTTGTTCATGGAACAAGTGGATTGTTTACCTTACACACTTTGCTTAAAGCAGTTATCCCTTGCTTGCTACTTAATACTGGAGGGGGTTCGGATGATAACCTTAAGATGGATTACTAGTCATAGATGTTGTTGGATGGCAGTCTATGTATCTTGTTGTATTGCCCAATCGAATCTCATAGGATCATGAACGTCTAGTATTGCATTGTTATGCCTTGCTTACTCATGTCAATTGCCCTGCTGTAATTTGTTTACCCAACATGCCATGTTTGTTTATCTTAAGGAGAACACCTCTTGTGAAATATGGACCCCGGTACAATCTTTACCATTGATACATCTTCCACTGTTACTCTGTACTTTCTACAAACCACTATTACCTTCCACACCATACAGTTAACCCTTTCAGCAAACCGGTGAGATTGACAACCTCACCGTTCGTTGGGGCAAAGTCTCGAGTTTGTGTTGTGTAGGTTTCAAAGTTGCTAGCAACACCTTTGAGTTGTTTCCTTCCTCCTATTGGTTCGATAACCTTGGTTTCTTACTGAGGGAAAACTTGCTGCTGTGCTCACCACACCTTCCTCTTGGGGTCTCCCAATGAAGCTTCCACGCACCATCACACAACAATACAACCAGTTTGTACACTAGCACATCACACTATAATGTCAGCACATCAGAGCTTGACTTGTTCATTTCACATACACCAGAGCAGATTCAGTACCAAATGTAGTACCCAATGTCTTATCTGAAATTATGCAGAATCAGACCCCCGACCAACCCATTGAGCCATAGAAGTTGTGGCCACCATCACGAACAGGAGCAGGTCATGTGCCGACAACCCTTCCGAGCGACATAAGGAAGATGTCAGATCACTTGGACAACATGATCCTACCTACTTGATATATCTAAGTATAATTTTGCTATGCCAAGATATGATGAGACACTTCGTGGTAGATGTGGGCCCATGCCAATATTGCATGGGCTATAGACTTCTTTGGGTTGGCTAGAAACACCATCATCAACTATTGGTTGTGTGTGTAAACACTTGGCCAACATGATCCCACCTAGTTGGCTTTAGATCTCATGTAGGATATTCCACTCACTTTCTCTACACTCCATGGTTGAGCATCAGCAGATGCTCATCTTAAAGATGATGTAGCTTTTTATGGTGAGTCTGTTACTTTGTTTGATCTACTGTAGATACTTTCTGAACTTAGCATGAATCTGTATTCCAAATATTGTGATGGTTCATCTACTTAAACTTATAATGATAGTAGATGTAGATTATTGGTGTGTTCTTGTTGTTTTGAAGATTCAGTTGCCTGAATGCACTATTAATTTATACAGTGCATACACTGTAGTTGGTTTGCGCATTACGAACATGATACGACATTTTATTGTGAGGTGAACCTTTAGTTAATGTTGGATTCTAAGCTATATTGAATAAATCTTATGCATCTTCTAATGTTTAGTTTCGTTAGGTTACTATTGCAGTCAGGCTGTTGTCGACAACCTCCAGATTTTGTTCAGTTTCAGTTAGCACCTGAAAACCCTGCACCTATTTCGTTCAGTTTCACGCAGCACTTGTTTAGGTCGTCATTTGAACCATTCTTGCGATGGAATGGTGAACTGGATCGAACGGGATGTAATAGGGGCACGTAGTCTATGCCTGCATGTTCAATTTGCGAGATGGAACTAGTAATATCTGGTAGTTCAGAGCAGAGTTCTCACACTGTAACTCTGAAGCTTTCTTGAGCATCTGTAACTCTGAATAAATAGATATAAATAATAGGAAAGCAAATAGGTTTTAGACTGCGCAAAAGGTTTCTCCCATTGCAAATCATATAGTTCGGATAGTTTAGTTTATAGTTGCAAAATGGAAACACGTAGTTGTTCAGTTCAGCAGATTAGCACCGAGGAAAGCCTGGCGAGGAGCTGCTCATTTTCCTCCTCCTTCCCTTCAAGTAGTAGGCGACGTATGAGCATGTCCTGCCTGATCTTGACTTGCTCATTGAGCGATTCCTGGAGCTTCCGAAGAAGGTTCATGTTGTTGACACGGAGATCGACATTAGCATTTGTTAGCCTCACATTATTGTCACATCCCAAGATTTTCCAAATCTTGTAATGTGAAAAATAAATGAATAAAATAAAACTTTGTTTGATTTTCAGAGTGAGAAGAAACTTTTTGAAATCCAATTTGAAATCTTCAAACCAATTTGGAACAAACAAATCCTAAAGGGATTTAAAAAGATAAACATTTATTAAAGGAAAATAAAATATTTTGGAGTTACCATTTTGGATCTTTTAAATAAAAAGATTTGATTTTCAAAGGAAATAAATTTTTTACAAATAAGGATTATTTTATAAAGCCAAATTAAACCTTGGCCAAGCTTTTGTAATAAAACAATTTGTTTTGATAAAAATAGTAAAGGTTTATTTAAAATAAATTAATAAGGATTTAATATCCAAGTTTTATTAATAAAGGTTTTACTATTTACAAAACATCAAAACTTATTTATTTACTTAAATAAGTTTTCCAAGTATTTTATATTCCCAAATAAAACCTACTGATTTGGTTCTTGAAAATAATTAGATTTCAAAAGGAGTATTTAAAATAAAACAAATCCTATTTGATTTAATAACAATGGTCTATTTATTTAATTAATAATGGACCTTAAAATAAAACTATTATTTTGGTTTTGGAATTTTGGTTTATGTTACTGAACAGAACCAATTTCAAAGTTTCAAAGTGTGGTGTTTGTTTGATTTGATTTGAGTATTGTTTGGTTGTTTGAATTTTCAAAACAGAAATTAGAAACAGAAAAAGGAAAAGGCATTTGAAAGGAAAAAATAGGATCTGGACCAGCCCAGTCGATAAAGCCCAACAAGGCCCAGAACCAGCCCAGCTCCCCCTCCCCGAAGAAAAACGTTTCGCACATAGTTTCGAACCCGTGCAGAGACTGACTGGTGGACCCTTCCCTTACTCCTTTTCCCACTGACCAACCGACCCCACGCAGCCAGCACACCTTCTTCCTCCTCGCGCTAACGACGCCTGCCGTTGCTGCCAATTACACCGGCGTTGAATACGCATTGATTCCGCGCCTTAACCTCGCCGTGACTGCGTCCTATTAATCGCCAGCGTCTCCTCCTCCTTTCCCCTCTGTCGCCCCACCTCGACACGCCCCCAGGCTGCCCCATTTCTCACCACACAGCCCTCGGTCCGACGAGCTTCCACCTCCAATTCCGGCCGAGCCTCGCCACCCCGTGTCTCCCCGAGCACACGAGCAGACTCCCCACTCCCAGACGATTCTTCCAGTACCCTCCGTTCAACCGCGGGCGCCCCAGAGCGTCACCTTCGACAAGCTCTGACCTCGCCGCCGCGTCTGTCTTCAACTCCGGCAAGTACCCAGGTAGTTACAGACCGCCCCGCGCTTTCTCAATCACGCTCCCACATTCGCCTCACTCACCTGCATCTGACCACACCCTCGGTTTGCCTCCGCATGATCTACAGCGTCGCCTTCGACCACGGACAGAACCACCCGACGCCGACGACGTCTCCAACGAGCAATCGCCACCGTTCCCGTGCGCCCCCTGCCACGTCGACCACACGTTGAGCATCACCATGTCCTCGCGATTCTGGTGAGCATCCTCCCCTCTCTTCTAGCGTCCTGTTTCACCAGCGCCGCCGCCGTCTGACCTCGCCGCCGCCAGCAACCGTCGCTGCGCCGCCAGAGTTTGGTCAATGCGATAATAGCCGTAGGATATGGATCGAACGAACTAGATAGATCACTTAAACGCCGAAGGGGTACGCTTTCAGAACCGCACAATCTATTTAGATCCAACGCGCCGCAGAGCCGATCCGGCCGAACCGGTACCAGCCAGTAACGTTGCGACGCGTGGCCAGTTCTGTTATAAACAGAATTTGAAAAACAGATTTGAGTTGTAATTTGAAAACCCTATAACTTTTGATCCACACGTCCAAAAATTATAAATTTTATATCGTTGGAATCAGTGGAACAAGACCTAGCCAACCATGCCTTTTGTTTAGCAAATAGTATCTGTTATATAGTTTGTTTTTGCAGAAACTTTTGTATGCTTGTTAAGACTAGAAAAATTGTTCAAAAATGTTTTTGTGTTTGAAACCTTGGCAAATTGGTTTGTTGTGAACCTACTGACCTTAGGAATCGACCCATGGTTTTTAAAATGAATTTGGTAAAGGTTAGGATGGATTAATTATTTTGGCCCATCTCTAGCCAAATGAAAATAAAGATTTTGGTTATGAAAATGTTTTTATAAAGAAAACTTTGGGAAAATATTTTGGATCAAACCTACTGACCCTAAGCACCAAGTTTTGAGAAACAACAACTTATTTGGTGAACAACCTATAGTTGTTGCTTTGATAAAAATATTTTTCACCACATAAAATGATGATTGGATTTAAAAAAATGGTTTATGGACAAAACCCTTTTGCAAATGACTTTTCCACTTTGGAAAATGACCACCTTGAACCTTACAAAGTTTAGAAGCCTAGTGGAGACCATCTGTGCAAATAGAAACCCCTCTTGCATGCTTACATGCATGACTTAGATCCCATTGTTTTATGTGTGTGAATTGTTTGATTGATTATTGGTTTGGAATGCTAGTTGATATTGTGTTTGCTTGATTGATTGTAGTGAAGTTAGAAAAGTGTAAGACTAGCAAGATCAAGGAGTGAACCACCATTCCCTACCAAAAGGCAAGTTACACTATCATCTAAAGTCCTACTATTTTCATTATACTTAGTGGATTTTGAAACATGCATGAAAAGAATTTCTATACTTATGCTATGCTAAATCCTAAATAGGATTCCCTATACATTCCTTAGTGAAAACATTGTAGTTGATACATGCTTAGCCATGCTATATTTTGAAAAGAGATACATGTTGAGATTTTATGAAGTTTGAGAAAAGGACTTGTGTTTTATATAATAAAACAAGGACTCAATGAACCACCTGGGTGGCCAAGGATACTTTGAGTTTTGGAGAAGGTGGCAACAAAAGGAACCATGTCTATGGCAATCTCTTTGTGTTGTGCTCCAAAGGAAACCACCCAGGAAACTTAGAGATTGAACATGTTTCTCCAATTGTGTCTTTCGTGTGCAACCACATGCTATTATGGCTCTGGCTTAGTCAACTATATTGGGGAAACCCATACATTGTCTTCACTTTACTGGACATGGGGACCTGGAATCCTACATGGGTGCTGTTGACAAAGCTAGCAATGATGTATGGGAGGACCCTCTATAAAGACTTCGTCACATTCTCAATCTGCCAGTACTCCATCTTGGTGAGCACTAATCCAGGGGCCACTGGTGGCAACAAGATGGGATTGTGACATGTGGGTAAAGTGTGCAACTTCTGCAGAAGATAATAAAATCTAAGTACTTAGCCGTGTCCCCGGTTATGGATAATACTGAGCAACTAAAGTTTGAAGCTATGAGAGATCTCGACATTCTAATTTCTAAAAGAAAACTTTTAAAGACTTGATGCACTTGGGGATACCAAGGGGCTCAAGAGACTTTGACAAAACTTGATGTACTTGGGGGTACCAAGGAACTCAAGAGATTTTGTTGAAAACATGAACACTTGGGGTTACCAAGGAACTCATGAGATTTTTATAAGACTTGATGCACTTGGGGTTACCAAGTAGCTCAAGGGATTTTTGAAAAAGACTTGAACACTTGGGGTTACCAAGGAGTTCAAGGGATTTTTTTGAAAAGGAGATTTGACAAAGGACCAAATCCATTTTGAAAATATAGGATAAAATTATTGCTTTATGCAAATGAGCCTTAAACCCTACTTAGCCAAAATGCATGTAATGATAGGATCCACTTATATTCCACATAGTAGTGAAACTTGCCAATACAATTCAAATGTATTGACCCTTGTGGCTGTAACTTGTAATGTTGTAGGTTTGATTGATTTTAGTGAAGATTGATTGATTAGGATTACAAAGTCTACAACCAACATCTGCCTGTGGCACTTTGAAGATGATGGACCCCATACTATAGTTATTCCGCTGCAATGTAATGTAATAGCCAAATGAGCTATGTGAGATGTAATAAAACTATGTTATTCCTGGTTATAAAGTTATATTATGACCTTTGTTTCTTGATATTACATCTTAACTGTGGATGCTAGCTATTGATCCAGGGACTAGCATTGTAAACACAGGGGACTCCACCTTATATTGTTGTAAGGTTGGGACACTCCCTCTACAGATGGTATCAGAGCATTGTGTTGCCTGTAGGATTTGTAAACCTAGGATTGGACAAAAACCCTTAGCAAAATAGGAGTTGTATTTTGTTCCAAAACTTACTTACAAACATACTTGTAAACTCTTTCCTCAACCATTTTGGTTTCAACTCTAACTCTCTCCTATTTCAACTTGATGGAAAACCTACCCCATGACCAAAGACTACACCATGTGCAAAGGACTTCTTCAACTCTAATGACTTCAACTTCTTCAACTCTAATGACTTCAACATCTTTAGCATGTTCACCAAGGACTTCCAACTTGGATACCACTAAGGACTACAAGTGAGACAAGGAAATCTTGCTCAAGATTTAGAGACTGAGGGAATGCAAAAGTTAGAAGGAACCTACATCATTTGAAGTATTGTAACCAAGAGCTTTTTCTCAAGGAAACCATGATCTCATGCAAGAAGAATCATAAAGGAAGGAAAGATCACAAGTGAACCATATAGATGGACCACCATATTTTAGTTAAGTCATAAACACCAACTTATGTGGTGTTACAAAAATATTTTGTTGCCTAAGTATGTGCTTGAACTTTGTTGTTTGAGTGTGTCACATCCCAAATTTTAGATTTGGTCTTGCATATCATTCATAGCATTGCATCATATCTTTTCATGCAAAACCGTCGAGTAGAAAGGTTCGGCGAAACGCCATCTTCAAAACCCTATTTTGTTTCGCTACGAGTTCCCTGCGGGAAGCTTTAGAAGGTCTTGCAACAACCACCCCTGTAGGTTCGAGTTTTCACTCAAACTTCGACTGAAGTTTGTGCCCCTCGACGATACGAACCCATAGGCGCGAGAATCGCTCCAATCGGAGTTCGTATGCAAAAGACTCGGACGTTTTAGTAAACCGCCGGAAAACGGTCCGAAAATCTGGACCGATTTCCGAATCGGAGTCCAACTACGGACCGAATCTGTTTAGAACTCGCGTGCTGGACTATTTTAAGAGGCCCCACCGGGACCTCGGTTTCTGTGCCCGCAACCACCGCCTGCCCCGCCTCCCCATGCGCGCGCCTCCCGAGGACCGACCCCGCCGCCATCGCTCCTGGCGCCGCCGCCCTCCGCCTTGGCGTCGCCGCCGCCGGCCATCGCCACCGCCGTCGCCGGGTACAGCACCGCCGCCGCCTCCTCTCCCTATTCCCGCGCATCGCCGCCGCCATCTGCGCCACGTCGCCGCCGCCAGCGCCACGCGCCGCCGCCGCCGCCTCTCTCCGCCGCCGCCAGCTCCACGCGCCGCCGCCGCCGTCGCCGCCCCATCGCCGCCGCCATCTGCGCCGCCGACGCCGCCGCCGCGCCACCCGCCCGCGTCGCCGGCGCCGGGCCGCCTCGCCACAGCCGCCGCCACGCCGCCTTTCCCCGCCGCCAGCGCCAGCGCGCGAGCCGCGCCCGCCAGCCGCCGACCCTGCCGCCGCGCGCGATCGCCACTGCGTGCGCCGCCATCCGCCTCGCTGCCGCCTCGCGCACGCACGTACGTGACGTCTCGCGCGCGTGTTGTAATTTTTCCCGGACCGTTCGTTGACCGTGTGTGTCCGTGTAGGAAGGATCTCGTCGCCGGATTTGATCGCCGCGCCGTCCGGAGCTCGCCGCACCTTCCGGAGTCCGTTTCGCCATCCGTTTCCGGTAAGACAGCAGCCACCGTCAGATCTCAGATCAGCGGCCTAGATCGTTCGTTGACTGGTCAGCATCCCAGGCGTTGACTAGTCAGACGCCCAGTCAGCGCCCAGTCAAACAGACACAGTTGACTGGGTCAATTTCGTTAATCCCTTTATTAGACAGATTTCGGTAGAATTTTGTAAATTGCGTAGAAATTCAACCACTTGGACAAAAATTGCAAATAAAATATGTACGAGTTCAGTGAGTCGTGTAGAATCTCGCTGTAGCTTTGGTTCAGACTTTTACTGTCAGGTTTAGTACAGTTTAATCAAACTAGTTAGTGGCCTTTACGGAGTAATAAATTCGTAGAAAAAGATCCGTAGCTCCAAAAATCGCGTGTGATATGTCCCTGAGCTCGTATGAACGAGGGGAATCTCATCGTGTATTAAAAGGGTAGGCTTACAGTAAAAACTTCTGCAGTATTTGTCTAATGGCTTTCTGCAGTGTTTTAATTACTCGGGGAGTTTTATAATTCCTTTTCGAGTAATTCCAATTGGTACTGTTTCTAATCAGCGATGCCTATGCGGTAGAATTTTTCCAAGATTTTACGAACAGTATACTACCGGTAGTGAATTATTTAAGTTCTAGCTCTAGTTTGGAGCATTACTTTCGTCTATTAGTTTTCCTAGCGCTAAAGCTATTTTCCATGCATGTACTCGGTAGTATTATGGATTAGAATTATGTGGTGCATATGTAGCACCAATTCACTTGCCATTCTTGCATTCATGAATCATATTTGTTGCATATGTTGTGGATTGTTTGTTTATGCATGAAATTGTGTCGTGTAGATTGTGTTGAGTGCAATGCTTGCTCGTGTGAGGATTGTGCTCCAGACCGCTACAACCAAGGCAAGTAGATGCTAATTTGTTCATGAATATCGTCCTACTATTTTCTATGCATTGTCGTGTATTTTGTAGATGCATGTGTAGGATGATACTATCGCTATGCTATGTCCTATTATGTGGTAGGACCCTCTTTGTAGATGAACCACCGTTGGTAGATGTGCTTAGCCATGCTTGATGAACGAGGGCTGGGTTACATCATTGATACTTGTTTTCTCAAAGTATTGGTTTGTGAAAACTAAAACAACTTAATCAATGAACCCCCTGGGTGTGATGGTATTGATAAATTTTGGTGGTTTCATTGCGGAAAGGCACCCAGGTAACAAGAGAAAATGATTGGCTTCTTTATTGTGTAGCTTACGTGTACAACCATGTGCCAATAATGGAATGGGCAGTTGGTTGGACTTAGTAGGTTGTGGTAACTCGAACCCGTGTATCCAGAGATGTAGAATTTTGGTAGGTTGGACCGGTGCGCGTCGGGATTGAGGAGCTACTTCCCGAACAGTCTCTTCTTGGTCTTCTCCCTATCATCACCCAAAATGAGAGTGATGGTACGAGCTGGGCTGGCCAAGTCACATGGGTAAAGTGTACTAACCTCTGCAGAGTGTATAATCTAATCGATTAGCCGTGTCCCCGGTTATGGACATCTGAGTTGCTAGATATTGATTCCATGACATGTTTCTCGCTCATTCTAATTTCATAATTGCTTTAATACTGTTGGGTTAACTTAATTGGGATCTTTTCAAAGAAAATCAAAAACTGTTTATGAAAGTAGGACAAATGTATTTGCAAACGCAAGCCAGACACAGCTCCACTTGCCAAATATGCATGTAGATGTTAGTACTATTGTCTCCTTTACTAGCTCTACTTGCCATACATTCCATGTATTGACCCTTCGGGGCTGCTAGGTTTCATGTTGCAGGTTATTCCGATTCTGATTGATCGTTATAGGCCATGGTACTCCACTCGGCACTTGTTCACTTGTGGGCAATTTGAAGATTGGAGGATTTACTTGCTTTTGTTGCTACCTGAATAATTTGAGCTAGCTTTATGCTAAGCTTTCATTGTAATAATGGTACTCTGGATCCTTGTATATCATGATACACGGTTATTTGCTATGATTATCTATCTTACTCTATTGTGGGCCAATGAACCGATCCAGGGATTGGCATGTCACATAGAGGCCACGGTCTTTTCAGAACCGGGGTGTTACATGATGGTATCAGAGCCCGTGTGTCGACTGTAGGATCGTGACCTAGGATTGGATTAGGAAGCCATAGAATTATTAAGCATATATTAACTCTGTCTTTACTCTTATGCCTTTCACCCTCGTATATTCTTACCATATGCTATTCTCACACTTTCCTCTTTTACTTGATAGATGGGAGACGTCAGGACTGAGTATGTCACCATGGAGTCACCAAGGCCCTTTGCAAGGCATTTAGCTCAGGTCTCTCAGTCATTGGGATTGCCACTGCCTATGTTCAAGGGAAGAAGGCTGTACACCTATGGATATGGAGAGGATGCATGGGAGATCACTACCTTCATATTCAGAGATGCCGCCTTGCCAAACCCCGCGCACTTGGTCTACACCAAGATATACTGCAACTGGGGACTTGGAATCAACTTGGCCGTACATGAAGCCCTATCTCGCCAGTGCCACTATGTCCGACACCTACTGCCTGCGGATTCACCCTACCGTGACTATGGAAGGCGTGATGAAGAAGGGAACATTGTGATTACCCCAGGCGACAGGAACAACATGCCGCCCCGTCGAAGGCACATAGAGGACATGGAGAGAGAGAATGGAGCTCTAGCAAAGAAGGTGAGGATGTTGAAGGAGATTGCAGACTTTACTAGCAATGGAATGGTGGTCCAAGGACAGGAGATAGACACTCTGCATGAAGCTGTGGGAGTTCTGGAGACTGTCCTGATAGCCAGAGATGATACCATAGCCCATCTTCATGGTACTGTGCAGGAGAACGCCCAAAACATACAGCAATTGCAAGGGACCGTCCAGGAAAGGGACCAGACCATTGAAGTTATGACAGCCCAGATTGCCGCTCTCCAAGCACAGCTGAATCCACCCCCGGATGATGACAATGGAGATGATGGCAACAATGGGGATGATGATGACAGTGGAGACGACGATGATGATGAGGACGAGGATGATGATGATGGAGATGATGATGGTGGAGGAGATGAAGCTGTTGCTGTTGCAGCTGAGGATGAAGAAGAAGAGGAGGATCCAGAAGAGGTGGAGTTTGAAGTCTCAAGTGATGGTTCAGGAGAGGTGTACACTCCGCCGCCATGGTTGTACCGCGAGCCAAAGCGCCAACGCATTACCGCAAGGACCTACCTCAATCTCTTCAAGAAGTAGATAGAAGTCCACCAAATAGTCCACGTTAGGAGAATTCGTTAGGATTAGTCTCGATCGTTGTGAAGCTTAGTTCGTGTTAGTTTAAAAGTGTTTAGTTGCTTATTTGTGTACTCCAATATCCCAGGATTTATTTGTGCGATTTTTAATGGAAGAGTTATGGCAATTTGGTTATCATCTGTGTGTTTTTCGCTGCAGTTTTTCTGCTGATACAGCAGTACTGCGCAATTTTTCATTTTTTTCTGTTAATTCGGATAAATCTGAAAAAAATTGGGCTGATGCGAAACTCTCTGTGCCATATGCACAAAAATTGGCTAAATTTTCTGACGAGTTTAAGTCAGGCGGAAAAATTCGTGAATGCTGCTGGACTGTTCTGGCAGATTGCTGTTTTGGTTGTTTAGTTGATCAACTGTTTAGTTAACCATTGTCAACTCTTGCAAAACTATTTCAGTAGGTATATACTGCTAGGATAACACCTGGGATGTTGCTGGATCGCTTGTTGTTGATGTGTTACTTGCTTGTGATTGTCTGCTATTGCTTGTTGTTGTTTGATCATATGCATGGGTAGAATCCTATTGTCGTAGTTGATTCTTTCTAAACTTACCAATGTTGAACCGCAGATGCCTCCCCGCCGCCAACCCACTGAGATGGAGCAGCTCAGGCACAGCTGACCCAAGTGATGACTCAATTCATGGCGAATTAGAACAACAACAATGGAAACAATCAGCCTCAGGGAGATGCTCTCACCAGATTTCTGAGGTTAAGGCCAGCTAAGTTCTCTACTGCAACTGAACCAATGGTTGCTCTCGACTGGTTGCGTTCAGTCAACAAGGATCTAGTAACTGTTGGATGCACTGATGCTGAGAAGGTGAGATTTGCCGCTCACCTACTGGAGGGACCAGCCGCTTCTTGGTGGGACACATTTCAGATCACTCACCCGCTGGATACCGTGACTTGGGCTATGTTTGAGGAAGGTTTTAGGACCAACCACGTGTCTTCAGGAGTTCTGAGCCTGAAGAGGAAGGAGTTCTGCAACTTGCGCCAAAACAATCGCATCGTGGCCGAGTACATTGAGGAGTTCAACAAACTGTCCCGTTATGCACCTGAGGATGTTGACACTTATGCCAAAAGGAGGGAGAGATTCCTGGATGGCCTCAGTGATGAGCTTTCAGTACAGCTACTTGTGGTTTATTGCCCCACTTTCCAAGAGCTTATGGACAAGGCCAGGATCTTGGAAGGGAAGCACAAGCAGGTGGAGAACCGCAAGAGAAAGAGAAGTACTCACCACTCTGGTTCTCACCACAAGTCTCGCACTTCTTATGATGGATACTCCAAGCATGGAGGAAGTGACCATGGGAGCCATGACCGCCGCGATGGACATCGTCATGACAACCATAGGAGCAACCACCACAACCACAAGGGAGGACACTCTCACCACTCTGGAGGACACGGTGGACATGACCGCAACCGTGATCGCAACTTCGTGAAGAAGGATCTGAGTGAGGTGACGTGCTTCAGGTGCAAGCAGAAGGGACACTATGCTAACAACTGTCCGGAGAGGAAAGGACTGAAGCCAACCAACGGCGAGAAGGCCACAGTGAACCACTTGAATGTGGAGGAGATTCCAGATGAGCCAGACCTTGTGATTGGTAAGTTCCCAATCAACACTTACCCTGCAATTATACTTTTCGATACTGGTGCATCGCATTCATTCATATCAAGGGCCTTTGTGGATAAGTATGAGTTACCTACTGAGTCTATGAAAAGGTCTATTAGAGTGAGTTCACCTAGAGGAGATATGATAGCTAGCGCGGGATGCCGCGATTTAACTGTGAGGATTGGAACACACAACTTCATTGCACATTTGGTAGTGTTGGATTCACAGGGATTAGATGTCATTCTGGGTATGGATTGGATGTCTATGCATGGGGGACACATAGATTGTGCACAGCGAGCTGTTTCACTCAAAACCCCGGATGGTAAGAGGATTAGATTCAAGTCGGCTGCACGGCCGAGAAGGTGTAAGTTGAATTCTCTTAAGGGGGTTAGCATGGATACTGTGCCAGTGATTAGGGATTACCCCGACATGTTTCCGGAAGAGCTTCCAGGGATGCCACCTGACAGGGATGTAGAGTTTCTTATCGACCTGATGCCGGGAACCGGACCTATAGCAAAGAAACCATATAAGATGGATGTAGATGAGCTGAAGGAATTGAAGAAGCAGTTGAAGGAACAGCTAGAAAAGGGATTCATTCAGCCTAGTGCGTCGTCATGGGGTGCACCTGTTCTGTTTGTGGAGAAGAAAGATAGCAGCAAGAGATTAGTGGTGGACTATCGCTCGCTGAATGAAGTAACCATCAAGAACAAGTACCCTCTGCCGAACATAAATGATTTGTTTGATCAACTGGAAGGAGCAAAGGTGTTCAGCAAGATTGATCTGCGATCAGGCTATTTCCAATTGAAGATCCGAGAGGAGGATGTACCAAAAACCGCCTTCACCACTAGGTATGGTTTATATGAGTATACAGTTATGTCTTTTGGACTAACGAATGCCCCGGCATACTTCATGACCATGATGAACAAGGTATTTATGAAGTATTTGGACAAGTTCATGGTGGTGTTTATTGATGACATACTGATATATTCCAAGGATGATGCCGAGCATGAGAAACATCTGAGGATGATTATGGAAAAGCTGAGGGAACACAAGCTGTATGCCAAATTCAGCAAGTGTGAATTCTGGCTTAACACTGTTGGATTTCTTGGACACGTAGTGTCAGGAGAAGGAATTGCGGTAGATCCAAACAAAGTGACTGCAGTGACAGAGTGGGAAGCGCCCAAGAATGCAGGAGAGATTCGAAGATTTTTGGGACTTGCTGGATATTACAGGAGGTTCATTGAAAACTTCTCCAAGATTGCCAAGCCGATGACTGAACTTCTGAAGAAGGAGAGGAAGTTTGAATGGTCAGACGTATGTGAAGCCAGCTTTCAGGAACTGAAGCGTCGACTAGTGACCGCGCCAGTTCTGTGTTTACCAGATCTTCAGAAGGATTTCCAAGTGTACTGTGATGCTTCACGACAGGGACTTGGGAGTGTGCTGATGCAAGATGGGAGAGAAGTGTCATTTGCCTCGCGACAACTCAAGCACCATGAGCAGAATTACCCCACACACGACTTGGAGTTAGCATCAGTGGTTCATGCGCTCAAGGTATGGAGGCATTACTTAATGGGAAAACACTGTGATGTGTACACCGACCACAAGAGCCTGAAGTACATATTTACACAGAAGGAACTGAACATGAGACAAAGGAGATGGTTGGAGCTTATCAAGGATTATGATATGAATTTGCAATACCACCCAGGAAAGGCCAATGTAGTAGCAGATGCTCTGAGCCGGAAGGTTTATGCCAATGGGTTGACAATTGGTGAATTGCCTGAGGATTTGTGCAAGAAATTCAACGATCTTAGACTGGAAGTAGTATCTGAAGGATACTTGGCTACAATGGAAGTCCAACCAACGCTACAGGACAGGATCATAAAGGCTCAAGTAGGAGACAAGGAAATAGATGAGATAAAGGAAAAGATGAAGGAGAATCGGGAAAAGGATATTCGCGAGGATGAACATGGTACCTTGTGGTATGGAGATCGTTTGTGTGTGCCCAGCGACCCGGAGATAAGGGAGTTGATTTTGCAGGAGGCTCATAACTCGCCATACTCCATACACCCGGGCAACACAAAGATGTATATGGATTTGAAGAGCAGATTTTGGTGGAACAACATGAAGGGAGATATCGCCAAGCATATTGCCCTATGAGATGTATGTAGCCGAGTGAAGGCAGAACACCAGAAGCCAGCAGGACTGCTACAGCCGTTGCCCGTGCCGGATTGGAAGTGGGATAGAGTGGGAATGGATTTTATCACAGGACTGCCCAGGACCAGGTCAGGATATGACTCTATTTGGGTAGTGGTCGATCATTTGACCAAGGTAGCTCACTTCATACCGGTAAAGACGACCTATACGAGTGCAAAGTTGGCCAAGATTTACATGGACAGGATTGTGTGCCTACATGGAGTTCCCAAGAGTATCGTATCTGATAGAGGCACCCAGTTTACCTCACACTTCTGGCGCCAGCTACACGAGTCACTTGGTACTAGATTGGAGTTTAGCACAGCGTTTCACCCACAGACTGATGGACAGACCGAGAGGGTGAATCAGATTTTGGAGGACATGCTGAGAGCTTGCGCCTTGGCTCATGGTTCTAGTTGGGATGAGAATTTACCGTATGCGGAGTTTTCCTACAACAACAGCTATCAAACCAGCATCAAGACATCGCCGTTCGATGTGCTATATGGGAAACGGTGCCGAACACCATTGCTATGGGATGGAGTAGGAGAACGTCAGTTGTTTGGACCTGATTTGATCAAGGATGCTGAGGAGAAGGTCGCCTTGATTAGAGATAGGCTGAAGGTAGCACAATCAAGGCAGAAGAGCTACGCTGACGCCAAGCGCAAGGATGTGGTGTACGAGATAGGTGATAGAGCATACCTCAGAGTATCGCCGCTTCGTGGAATCAAGAGATTTGGAATTAAGGGTAAGCGGGCACCTCGATTCCTTGGACCGTACAGGGTCTTAGCACGCAAAGGAGAAGTTGCTTATCAGTTAGAGTTGCCAGAGGCTCTGTCTGCTGTTCACAACGTGTTCCACGTGTCCCAGCTGAAGAAGTGTCATCCGGAGATGGTGGACACACCATTGAGAGACACTGTACCGCTAGAGGAGGTTCAGCTGGAGAATGATTTGACCTATGAGGAGAAACCGGTCAAGATTCTGGAGACAGCAGAAAGGACTACCCGTACCAAGACAATCAAGTTTTGCAAGGTGCAGTGGAGTAACCACACCGAAGAGGAAGCCACTTGGGAGCGTGAAGATGACATCCGAGAGGACTACCCACACCTATTTGCTAGCCGCGCCGAATCTCGAGGACGAGATTCATCTTAAGGGGGTTAGTCTTGTCACATCCCAAATTTTAGATTTGGTCTTGCATATCATTCATAGCATTGCATCATATCTTTTCATGCAAAACTGTCGAGTAGAAAGGTTCGGCGAAACGCCATCTTCAAAACCCTATTTTGTTTCGCTACGAGTTCCCTACGGGAAGCTTTAGAAGGTCTTGCAACAACCACCCCTGTAGTTTCGAGTTTTCACTCAAACTTCGACTGAAGGTTTTGCCCCTCGACGATAGGAACCCGTAGGCGCGAGAATCGCTCCAATCGGAGTTCGTATGCAAAAGACTCGGACGTTTTAGTAAATCGCCGGAAAACGGTCCGATAATCTGGACCGATTTCCGAATCGGAGTCCAACTGCGGACCGAATCTGTTTAGAACTCGCGTGCTGGACTATTTTAAGAGGCCCCACTGGGACCTCGATTTCTGTGCCCGCAACCATCGCCTGCCCCGCCTCCCCACGCGCGCGCCTCCCGAGGACCGACCCCGCCGCCATCGCTCCTGGCGCCGCCGCCCTCCGCCTTG
This sequence comes from Avena atlantica, assembly GCA_910589765.1. Lineage (NCBI taxonomy): Eukaryota > Viridiplantae > Streptophyta > Magnoliopsida > Poales > Poaceae > Avena > Avena atlantica. Next base: position 116,571,829 of record OU342737.1, on the reverse strand, counting down.
GCGTCGCCGCCGCCGGCCATCGCCACTGCCGCCGCCGGGTACAGCACCGCCGCCGCCTCCTCTCCCTATTCCCGTGCATCGCCGCCGCCATCTGCGCCGCGTCGCCGCCGCCAGCGCCACGCGCCGCCGCCGCCGCCCCATCGCCGCCGCCATCTACGCCGCCGCCGCCGCGCCACCCGCCCGCGTCGCCGCCGCCGCGCCGCCTTTCCCTGCCGCCTGCGCCAGCGCGCGAGCCGCGCCCGCCAGCCGCCGACCCCGCCGCCGCGCGCGATTGCCACCGTGTGCGCCGCCATCCGCCTCGCTGCCGCCTCGCGTGCGCATTATCGCATGCATGCATACACGCGCACACGTACACGCACGTACGCGCCGTCTCGCGCGCGCGTTGTAATTTTTCTCGGACCGTTCGTTGACCGTGTGTGTCCGTGTAGTAAGGATCTCGTCGCCGGATTTGATCGCCACCGCCGTCCGGAGCTCGCCGCACCTTCCGGAGTCCGTTTCGCCATCCGTTTCCGGTAAGACAGCAGCCACCGTCAGATCTCAGATCAGCGGCCTAGATCGTTCGTTGACTGGTCAGCATCCCAGGCGTTGACTAGTCAGACGCCCAGTCAGCGCCCAGTCAAACAGACACAGTTGACTGGGTCAATTTCGTTAATCCCTTTATTAGACAGATTTCGGTAGAATCTTGTAAATTGCGTAGAAATTCAACCGCTTGGCCAAAAATTGCAAATAAAATATGTACGAGTTCAGTGAGTCGTGTAGAATCTCGCTGTAGCTTTGGTTCAGACTTTTACTGTCAGGTATAGTACAGTTTAATCAAACTAGTTAGTGACCTTTACGGAGTAATAAATTCGTAGAAAAAGATCCGTAGCTCCAAAAATCGCGTGTGATATGTCCCTGAGCTCGTATGAACGAGGGGAATCTCATCGTGTATTAAAAGGGTAGGCTTACAGTAAAAAATTCTGCAGTATTTGTCTAATGGCTTTCTGCAGTGTTTTAATTACTCGGGGAGTTTTATAATTCCTTTTCGAGTAATTCCAATTGGTACTGTTTCTAATCAGCGATGCCTATGCGGTAGAATGTTTCCAAGATTTTACGAACAGTATACTACTGGTAGTGAATTATTTAAGTTCTAGCTCTAGTTTGGAGCATTACTTTCGTCTATTAGTTTTCCTAGCGCTAAAGCTATTTTCCATGCATGTACTCGGTAGTATTATGGATTAGAATTATGTGGTGCAGCTGTAGCACCAATTCACTTGCCGTTCTTGCATTCATGCATCATATTTGTTGCATATGTTGTGGATTGTTTGTTTATGAATGCAATTGTGTCGTGTAGATTGTGTTGAGTGCAACGCTTGCTCGTGTGAGGATTGTGCTCAAGACCGCTACAACCAAGGCAAGTAGATGCTAATTTTTTCATGAATATCGTCCTACTATTTTCTATGCATTGTCGTGTATTTTGTAGATGCATGTGTAGGATGATACTATCGCTATGCTATGTCCTATTATGTGGTAGGACCCTCTTTGTAGATGAACCACCGTTGGTAGATGTGCTTAGCCATTCTTGATGAACGAGGGCTGGGTTACATCATTGATACTTGTTTTCTCAAAGTATTGGTTTGTGAAAACTAAAACAACTTAATCAATGAACCCCCTGGGTGTGATGGTATTGATAAATTTTGGTGGTTTCATTGCGGAAAGGCACCCAACTAACAAGAGAAAATGATTGGCTTCTTTATTGTGTAGCTTACGTGTACAACCATGTGCCAATAATGGAATGGGCGGTTGGTTGGACTTAGTAGGTTGTGGTAACTCGAACCCGCGTATCCAGAGATGTAGAATTTTGGTAGGTTGGACCGGTGCGCGTCGGGATTGAGGAGCTACTTCCCGAACAGTCTCTTCTTGGTCTTCTCCCTATCATCACCCAAAATGAGAGTGATGGTACGAGCTGGGCTGGACAAGTCACATGGGTAAAGTGTACTAACCTCTGCAGAGTGTATAATCTAATCGATTAGCCGTGTCCCCGATTATGGACATCTGAGTTGCTAGATATTGATTCCATGACATGTTTCTCGCTCATTCTAATTTCATAATTGCTTTAATACTGTTGGGTTAACTTAATTGGGATCTTTTCAAAGAAAATCAAAAACTGTTTATGAAAGTAGGAAAAATGTATTTGCAAACGCAAGCCAGACACAACTCCACTTGCCAAATATGCATGTAGATGTTAGTACTATTGTCTCCTTTACTAGCTCTACTTGCCATACATTCCATGTATTGACCCTTCGGGGCTGCTACGTTTCATGTTGCAGGTTATTCCGATTCTGATTGATCGTTATAGGCCACGGTACTCCACTCGGCACTTGTTCACTTGTGGGAAATTTGAAGATTGGAGGATTTACTTGCTTTTGTTGCTACCTGAATAATTTGAGCTAGCTTTATGCTAAGCTTTCATTGTAATAATGGTACTCTGGATCCTTGTAGATCATGATACACGGTTATTTGCTATGCTTATCTATCTTACTCTATTGTGGGCCAATGAACCGATCCAGGGATTGGCATGTCACATAGAGGCCACGGTCTTTTCAGAACCGGGGTGTTACAGAGTGAAATGTTTGACTTATGATTGCATGCACATTGTTTGTGTAAATTGTGATGTGTGTGATTAGAAATATTTCCTTAGAAATATCTTGCCTATTCTAATCTCCCTTCAACCCAAACAGATGACTACTCCAAGAGACTCCAACATCAAGGTTGATGACACCAATACTAACCAAGAGGACAGCATGAAAGAGCTCATAGCAACCCAGAACCAGTTGAACCAAGTGACAGCTCAATTCATAGCCAACTCCAGTGGAGAAGATCCAACCCTACAAGGATTTTTGGAAACTCAAGGCCAATTGATGCTTAAGGTGACTGATCAAATGATCAAAATGGAAGAAAGCTATCCCAAAAGAGTCTTTAACAACAAGGATGACATAAATGTTATTCTAGATGGATCCCCAGCTTGCATTATTTGTGGAGACAAGGATCATACTTCCAAGGAGCATGGAGATCAATGCCCCAACTGTGAAGAGAAACATCCTGTTGGACAATGCCCCACCTCTCAAGCTACTTGCTATCTATGTGAAGGAAACAACCATGTTCCTATCCAATGCCCCATCTATTCCATTATGGAACAAAGGAAACAAGAAGGATCCAAGTCTACCAAGAATGTTGATGGCAAAGGAAAAGGACCACTTATACCTCCAAACAAAACAACCCAATTCAAAGGATCAAAGAAGCCCAAGAAACAAAAGAAGGACAAAAGCCATGTGCAATGTCATAAGTGTAAAGAAATGGGACACTATTCTGGTGAATGCCCAGAGAACCCGAAGAATAAAGAGATTGGCCAAGTGGTGTGCAACAACTGCAAAGAGCCAGGCCACTATGTAGCAACTTGTCCACAAGAGCCACGTAAAGAACTCAAAGACATCAACTGTTTCAATTGCAAGGAACCAGGACATTATGCAAGCAACTGTCCAGAAAAGATGAAGAACAAGTTCAACAAGCCTATGGAGAAACTCAACCTTGGCCCATGAGCTAAGTATGGAAACAAAGGACACAATGCAAATGTTTGCTCAGAGAAGTTTTTCCCAGGACCCCAAGAAGGCCAATATGTAATTTATTGTTTGAAAATTTTTCAGGGTGGTAGTACCCTAGTTGTTTTGAGCCTACTTGTAACCCTAGCCATCCCAAATCTCGGGACGAGATTTATTTTAAGGGTGGTAGCCTGTCACATCCCAAGATTTTCCAAATCTTGTAATGTGAAAAATAAATGAATAAAATAAAACTTTGTTTGATTTTCAGAGTGAGAAGAAACTTTTTGAAATTCAATTTGAAATCTTCAAACCAATTTGGAACAAACAAATCCTAAAGGGATTTAAAAAGATAAACATTTATTAAAGGAAAATAAAATATTTTGGAGTTACCATTTTGGATCTTTTAAATAAAAAGATTTGATTTTCAAAGGAAATAAAAGTTTTACAAATAAGGATTATTTTATAAAGCCAAATTAAACCTTGGCCGAGCTTTTGTAATAAAACAATTTGTTTTGATAAAAATAGTAAAGGTTTATTTAAAATAAATTAATAAGGATTTAATATCCAAGTTTTATTAATAAAGGTTTTACTATTTACAAAACATCAAAACTTATTTATTTACTTAAATAAGTTTTCCAAGTATTTTATATTCCCAAATAAAACCTACTGATTTGGTTCTTGAAAATAATTAGATTTCAAAAGGAGTATTTAAAATAAAACAAATCCTATTTGATTTAATAACAATGGTCTATTTATTTAATTAATAATGGACCTTAAAATAAAACTATTATTTTGGTTTTGGAATTTTGGTTTATGTTACTGAACAGAACCAATTTCAAAGTTTCAAAGTGTGGCGTTTGTTTGATTTGATTTGAGTATTGTTTGGTTGTTTGAATTTTCAAAACAGAAATTAGAAACAGAAAAAGGAAAAGGCATTTGAAAGGAAAAAATAGGATCTGGAGCAGCCAAGTCGACAAAGCCCAACAAGGCCCAGAACCAACCCAGCTCCCCCTCCCCGAAGAAAAACGTTTCGCACATAGTTTCGAACCCGTGCAGAGACTGACTGGTGGACCCTTCCCTTACTCCTTTTCCCACTGACCAACCGACCCCACGCAGCCAGCACACCTTCTTCCTCCTCGCGCTAACGACGCCTGCCGTTGCTGCCAATTACGCCGGCGTTGAATACGCATTGATTCCGCGCCTTAACCTCGCCATGACTGCGTCCTATTAATCGCCAGCGTCTCCTCCTCCTTTCCCCTCTGTCGCCCCACCTCGACACGCCCCCAGGCTGCCCCATTTCTCACCACACCATCCTCGGTCCGACGAGCTTCCACCTCCAATTCCGGCCGAGCCTCGCCACCCCGTGTCTCCCCGAGCACACGAGCAGACTCCCCACTCCCAGACGATTCTTCCAGTACCCTCCGTTCTACCGCGGGCGCCCCAGAGCGTCACCTTCGACAAGCTCTGACCTCGCCGCCGCCGTCTGACCTCGCCGCCGCCAGCAACCGTCGCTGCGCCGCCAGAGTTTGGTCAATGCGATAATAGCCGTAGGATATGGATCGAACGAACTAGATAGATCACTTAAACGCCGAAGGGGTACGCTTTCAGAACCGCACAATCTATTTAGATCCAACGCGCCGCAGAGCCGATCCGGCCGAACCGGTACCAGCTAGTAACGTTGCGACGCGTGGCCAGTTCTGTTTTAAACAGAATTTGAAAAACATATTTGAGTTGCAATTTGAAAACCCTATAACTTTTGATCCACACGTCCAAAAATTACAAAGTTTATATCGTTGGAATCAGTGGAACAAGACCTAGCCAACCATGCCTTTTGTTTAGCAAATAGTATCTGTTAGATAGTTTGTTTTTGCAGAAACTTTTGTATGCTTGTTAAGACTAGAAAAAATGTTCAAAAATGTTTTTGAGTTTGAAACCTTGGCAAATTGGTTTGTTGTGAACCTACTAACCTTAGGAATCGACCCATGGTTTTTAAAATGAATTTGGTAAATATTAGGATGGATTAATTGTTTTGGCCCATCTCTAGCCAAATGAAAATAAAGATTTTGGTTATGAAAATGTTTTTATAAAGAAAACTTTGGGAAAATATTTTGGATCAAACCTACTGACCCTAAGCACCAAGTTTTGAGAAACAACAACTTATTTGGTGAACAACCTATAGTTGTTGCTTTGATAAAAATATTTTTCACCACATAAAATGATGATTGGATTTAAAAAAATGGTTTATGGACAAAACCCTTTTGCAAATGACTTTGCCACTTTGGAAAATGACCACCTTGAACCTTACAAAGTTTAGAAGCCTAGTGGAGACCATCTTTGCAAATAGAACCACCTCTTGCATGCTTACATGCATGACTTAGATCCCATTGTTTTATGTGTGTGAATTGTTTGATTGATTATTGGTTTGGAATGCTGGTTGATATTGTGTTTGCTTGATTGATTGTAGTGAAGTTAGAAAAGTGTAATACTAGCAAGATCAAGGAGTGAACCACCATTCCCTACCAAAAGGCAAGTTACACTATCATCTAAAGTCCTACTATTTTCATTATACTTAGTGGATTTTGAAACATGCATGAAAAGAATTTCTATACTTATGCTATGCTAAATCCTAAATAGGATTCCCTATACATTCCTTAGTGAAAACATTGTAGTTGATACATGCTTAGCCATGCTATATTTTGAAAAGAGATACATGTTGAGATTTTATGAAGTTTGAGAAAAGGACTTGTGTTTTTATATAATAAAACAAGGACTCAATGAACCACCTGGGTGGCCAAGGATACTTTGAGTTTTGGAGAAGGTGGCAACAAAAGGAACCATGTCTATGGCAATCTCTTTGTGTTGTGCTCCAAAGGAAACCACCCAGGAAACTTAGAGATTGAACATGTTTCTCCAATTGTGGCTTTCGTGTGCAACCACATGCTATTATGGCTCTGGCTTAGTCAACTACATTGGGGAGACCCATACATTGTCTTCAGTTTACTGGACATGGGGACCTGGAATCCTACATGGGTGCTGTTGACAAAGCTAGCAATGATGTATGGGAGGACCCTCTGGAAAGACTTCGTCACATTCTCAATCTGCCAGTACTCCATCTTGGTGAGCACTAATCCAGCGGCCACTGGTGGCAACAAGATGGGATTGTGACATGTGGGTAAAGTTTGCAACTTCTGCAGAAGATAATAAAATCTAAGTACTTAGCCGTGTCCCCGGTTATGGACAATACTGAGCAACTAAAGTTTGAAGCTATGGGAGATCTCGACATTCTAATTTCTAAAAGAAAACTTTTAAAGACTTGATGCACTTGGGGATACCAAGGGGCTCAAGAGACTTTGACAAAACTTGATGTACTTGGGGGTACCAAGGAACTCAAGAGATTTTGTTGAAAACATGAACACTTGGGGTTACCAAGGAACTCATGAGATTTTTATAAGACTTGATGCACTTGGGGTTACCAAGTAGCTCAAGGGATTTTTGACAAAGACTTGAACACTTGGGGTTACCAAGGAGTTCAAGGGATTTTTTTTTGAAAAGGAGATTTGACAAAGGACCAAAACCATTTTGAAAAGATAGGATAAAATTATTGCTTTATGCAAATGAGCCTTAAACCCTACTTAGCCAAAATGCATGTAATTATAGGATCCACTTATATTCCACATAGTAGTGAAACTTGCCAATACAATTCAAATGTATTGACCCTTGTGGCTGTAACTTGTAATGTTGCAGGTTTGATTGATTTTAGTGAAGATTGATTGATTAGGATTACAAAGTCTACAACCAACATCTGCCTGTGGCACTTTGAAGATGATGGACCCCATACTATAGTTATTCCGCTGCAATGTAATGTAATAGCCAAATGAGCTATGTGAGATGTAATAAAACTATGTTATTCCTGGTTATAAAGTTATATTATGACCTTTGTTTCTTGATATTACATCTTAACTGTGGATGCTAGCTATTGATCCAGGGACTAGCATTGTAAACACAGGGGACTCCACCTTATATTGTTGTAAGGTTGGGACACTCCCTCTACAGATGGTATCAGAGCATTGTGTTGCCTGTAGGATTTGTAAACCTAGGATTGGACAAAAACCCTTAGAAAAATAGGAGTTGTATATTGTCCCAAAACTTACTTACAAACATACTTGTAAACTCTTTCCTCAACCATTTTGGTTTCAACTCTAACTCTCTCCTATTTCAACTTGATGGAAAACCTACCCCATGACCAAAGACTACACCATGTGCAAAGGACTTCTTCAACTTCTTCAACTCTAATGACTTCAACTTCTTCAACTCTAATTACTTCAACATCTTTAGCATGTTCACCAAGGACTTCCAACTTGGATACCACTAAGGACTACAAGTGAGACAAGGAAATCTTGCTCAAGATTTAGAGACTGAGGGAATGCAAAAGTTAGAAGGAACCTACATCATTTGAAGTATTGTAACCAAGAGCTTTTTCTCAAGGAAACCATGATCTCATGCAAGAAGAATCATAAAGGATGGAAAGATCACAAGTGAACCATATAGATGGACCACCATGAATGCTAGCATTTGATCTAGGGACTAGCATTGCAATCACAGGGACCTTTACCTTTATAAAGGTGGGGTCTTACAGATGGTATCAGAGCATTGTGTTTCCTGTAGGATTATGACCCTAGGATTGGATTAGACTAAGAAAACACTAAGGAAAATTTCAACACTTTGAAAAAATTCCACACTTGTCTTTTACTTCTCGTAAACTTTTCTAATCTTCTTTCTCATCTCTATTTGTAGATGAACTCCATCAACGAAGCCGTCAGGAATGGACCACTCATGACCATGACCTTGGAGTGTGAGACTGAATTTCCCAAGGCACTCAAGAACCTTATGTTAGCATGGGGATACATGGTGTAGCTGTGTACAAGGGATTCCCTGTGATGGATGAAGGAGAAGATTATTGGTGGGTGCAACTTCACTTGTAAAAAAACAAGGAAGAAAACCACAAGGAGTCAGGATTCAGCATGGTTACCAACTCTAAAATGCACACAACATTCTTTGACTCTGTAAGAAATGTAGCTTGGAATGCCATCAAGGAGCTTGGTGATAGACTCAAGTGTATAATGCTCAATACTCAAAATGACCTTAGAGAAGAGAAGAAGCATACCCAAGACTTAGATACTACCAATCAACAACTAAGGGGAGACATCATAGACTTAATATGGGAGTCTTGTGAACAAGATAGACATATTGCCACTAAGGATGCCGTGATAGCTATTCTGTCTAGTGAGTGAGAATTGTAACGTACTCCGTTAGTTGGGCCACCACACTTGTCGTTTTACTTCAAAAATTTGTCTAAGTTATGTTGAACCTTGATGTTTGTAATGTATTGGTGTATGTCATGACTTGTGTGTTTGAAATGTGCTTGTGTTCTTTTGTCTTGTGAATTTTTTATCTACTTGTGTTGATTCTAACTTTTCTCTATCTTATAAAAATAGATGCCTAATGTTGTTATCAGCACTGCCGAGGAGTTCAAGGGAACTCGTTTTGGTACTCGTCTCATTGATCTCACTAGTGTGCTCAACCTTCCACTTCCTATCATCACGACACTTCAGCTCACCAAGTTTGAGAGGAAGGACCTTTGGGGCTTAAGAGTCACACAGCTGGGACGCCAGGCAGAGCCACCCATGGAGGCTATCACTTTCAAGCCGATGCATGATGACAAGGACAGAGGCTTAGATGTAGTCATGCAGGAGTTACTTGGACGCCTGGTTGGGAGGAACTACACCGAGCTTAGAGGTCTCTGCTTTCACCCGTTTGGGAGACGTGACGAGGAGGGTGAGGCTATAGAGTACGATGATGCTACTAGAGAGATGGTGGAGCCGATTCGTCTGTACCTTTAGGACCTAGAGGGTCTTATTAGACACCTTGACACTGATAGTACCAATGTCATGCTTAGCAATGACGAGCTCCAGGTTCAGCTACGGGAGAAGGACAAGCTCTTCGCGGAGCAAGACGAGATCATCAAAGAGATGGAGGCCAGATTTGAAATCCAGGACAAGAAGTTCAAGAGCCAGGAGAAAAGAGTCCAAGACAGGAACAAGAAGATCAGGGAGATGAAGGAGGAGTTAGAGGCCAAGGACTTCGAGCTTAAGCACCAGCAGGGAGTGATCGAGAGGCTTCGCTCACAGAAGAGGACTCTTAGGGCCAAGATTGAGGCCTTGACCACTAGTGTTGATGAGTACAAGACCGCCATGGAGAATGCAGGTCTTACCCTTGTTGATGTGGAGGTCGACATGGAGGAGTAGTGTATACTACTTGACTATCTTTCATCTACCATACTTTGATTATTGAGTCACAATGACCATCCAACATGTGGATGGCTTGCTATGGTGTGTTTGCATTTTTCAAAACCTGTTGTTATGTCGTTCAAACCTTATGTTATTTTGAGCTTGGTTATTGTGATTGTTCTATGTGATGTATTGTGCATGTTAAGCATATATGGGTATCTCATTCTTATCCTTATTGAAACCACATATGCCTCCCCGTCATGCCAACCCCAACAAAAACAACAAAAATAATGTCACTCCCGAGATGCAGCAATTGATGACAGCACAAGCTCAACTGATGCAGATGATGACACGGTTCATGCAGAACCAGAATCAGAACAACAATAACAAAAACAACAACAATAACAACAACAATCAGAATAATCCTCCAGGATTTGACATGCTCACCATATTTCTGAGACGAAGGCCTACAAAGTTCTCAGGAACCACTGATCCAATGGTATCCAATGACTGGTTACGCTTAGTGAACAAGGACTTAGTGACTATTGGCTGCACCGACGAGGAAAAGGTCAGATTCGCAACACATCTGCTTGAAGGGCCAGCAACAACATGGTGGGATAACTTCCAGATCACCACTCCCCTTGAGGATGTGACATGGGCTATCTTTGAGGATGGATTCCGTATAGCTCACATCTCATCCGGAGTGATTAATTTGAAGAAGAAGGAGTTCCACAATCTGAAGCAGCATCACCGCAGTGTGGCTGAGTACATTGAGGAATTCAACAATCTGGCGCGTTATGCACCAGATGAAGTTGATACAGATGCAAAGAGGAAGGAGAAATTCCTCAAAGGACTTAATGATGAGTTGAACCTGCAGTTGTCTGTTGCCTATGTTCCAACCTATCAATCACTTTGTGACAAGGCTACCATCTTGGAAAACAAGATGAAACAGGTTGAGAGCAGAAAGAGGAAGCATAACTTTCATAAGCACAACTTGGGATCGTCTCACAAGCGTTCCCATCATGATGATAGTGGGAGTTCCACAGACATGGAAATTACAACAACCACCACAACCACAACCGTCATCATGACAACAAGCACCATCGCAGTCATGATAATGACAAGTATAAGAACGACAAGAGTGGACACAAGAGCCACCAAAGTGGAGGTGGAAGTGGAAGTGGAAGTTAGCCTACAAAAAGAGATATCAGTCATGTTGAGTGTTTCAAGTGTAATAAGATGGGACACTATGCAAATGAGTGCTCGGAAAAGAAGGTTGAAGGAACCACGAAGCCCAACCCTTTCTAGAAGGGACAAGTGAACCACATCAATGTGGAGGATATCTATGAAGAGTCTGATGCTGTGGCTGGTAAGTTCAAGCTCAATTCTATTCCAGCACTTGTTCTTTTTTATACTGGCACATCACATTCATTCATATCAAGAGCATTTGTTGATAAAAATGGATTTCCAACTAAAAATATTGGGTGTCCTATAAAAGTAAGTTCTCCCGATGGAGATATGATAGTAAGTCTTGGATGTCGTGATGTAGTAATAGAATTTGGAAAGCATAAGTTTCCAGTCAGTCTGATAATCCTAGATTTCCAAGGATTGGATGTTATTTTGGGAATGGATTGGATGACCAAGTATGAAGGAGTACTAGATTATGCCAATCGTATTGTCACACTCACAACCCCGGATAATAAAAGGATTAGATTCAAGTCTAACTTTGAATCAATAGGGAGTAAGCTAAATTCTCTTAAGGGGGTTAGCATAGATAGTGTGCTAATTGTGAGAGAGTATCCGGATGTGTTTCCGGAGGAATTACCTGGAATGCCACCAGATAGAGATGTTGAGTTTCTGATTGACTTGTTGCCAGGATCAGGGCCAATAGCAAAGAGACCTTACAAGATGTCAGTTGATGAGTTTAAGGAACTCAAGAAACATCTTGGAGAACAGTTACAGAAAGGATTTATTCAACCAAGTTCTTCATCTTGGGGTGCACCAGTTTTGTTTGTTGAAAAGAAGGATAGAAGTCAAAGGTTATGCATAGATTACCGTTCACTCAATGAGGTAACTATCAAGAACAAATATCCTTTGCCTAGAATCAATGACTTGTTTGATCAGTTAGAAGGAGCCCGTGTGTTCTCAAAGATTGATCTTTGATCAGGCTATTTTCAGCTAAAGATAAGGGAACAAGACATACCTAAGACCGCTTTCACCACTAGGTATGGGTTGTATGAGTACACCGTGATGCCATTTGGTTTGACAAATGCACCAGCCTACTTCATGAATATGATGAACAAGGTGTTCATGGAATTTCTTGACAAGTTTGTTGTCGTATTCATCGATGACATTTTGATCTACTCCAAGAGCAAAGAGGAGCATGAAGAGCATTTGTATTTGATACTTGAGAAGCTTAGAGATCATAAACTGTATGCCAAATTCAGCAAGTGTGAATTTTGGCTGAATGAAGTTGGATTTCTCGGACATATTGTGTCAGGAGATGGTGTAGCAGTAGATCCCGCAAAAGTGTCAGCTGTAACTAAGTGGGAATCTCCTAAGTCAGTGAAAGAAGTTCGTAGTTTCCCTGGCTTGGCAGGATACTATAGAAGATTCATTGAGAATTTCTCAAAGGTAGCTAATCCAATGACGGAGTTACTTAAGAAATACAAGAAATTTGATTGGATTGAAGGATGTGAACTCAGTTTCCAAGAGTTGAAGAAGAGACTAGTGGAAACACCAGTCTTATGTCTGCCAGATTTGGAAAAAGATTTCCAAGTGTATTGTGATGCATCTCACCAAGGATTAGGTGCAGTTTTGATGCAAGAAAGGAAAGTTGTGGCTTATACCTCGAGACAACTCAAAACTCATGAAGTTAATTATCCTACTCATGATTTGGAGTTAGCCTCTGTTGTCCATGCACTCAAAACATGGAGACATTATCTTTTGGGAAAGCGTTGCGAAGTGTTCACAGATCACAAAAGTTTGAAGTATATCTTCACTCAGAAGGAAATCAATATGAGACAAATAATATGGTTGGAACTCATCAAGGACTATGACTTGAGTTTTCAATACCACCCCGGTAAAGCAAATGTTGTAGAGGATGCATTAAGCCGTAAAGTTTATGTAAATGGCCTCACTAAGGGAGAATTGCCAGATGATTTGTGTACCCAATTCAAAGATATCAGATTGGAGATAGTGCCTGAAGGACATCTCATGTCATTGGATGTTCAACCCACCTTGTTGGACAAAATCAGGGATGCCCAAAAGATGGACAAGGAAATTGAAGAGATTAAAGGAAAGATTAGCAAAGGGAAAGCCAAAGGATTCCATGAAGACGAACATGGTACTTTATGGTATGGAAAACGTATCTGCATTCCGCAAGATCCGGACCTCCGGAAACTGATTCTACAAGAAGCACACAACTCACCATATTCCATTCATCCGGGTAACACCAAAATGTACATGGATGTGAAGGAATGATTTTGGTGGAATAATCTCAAGAAGGACATCTCCGAACATATTGCTTTGTGTGATGTATGTAGTAGAGTGAAAGCGGAACATCAGAAACCAGCAGGACTGTTACAACCACTACCTATTCCTGATTGGAAGTGGGACAAGATTGACATGGATTTCATCACCGGACTGCCAAGGACTAGATCAGGATATGATTCTATTTGGGTCGTGGTAGATCGCCTAACTAAAGTGGCTCATTTCATACCCGTGAAGACAACCTATACAAGTGCTAAGTTAGCCAAGATTTATATGAATAGGATTGTGTGTCTGCATGGAGTACCCAAAAGTATTGTGTCTGATAGAGGAACTCAATTCACTTCACATTTTTGGAGGCAACTACATGAGTCATTGGGAACGAGATTAGAATTCAGCACTGCTTTTCATCCCCAGACAGATGGACAGATGGAAAGGACCAACCAGATTCTAGAAGATATGTTAAGGGCATGTGCCCTAGACTATGGTGCTAGTTGGGATGAAAGTCTGCCCTACACAGAATTCTCTTACAACAACAACTATCAAGCCAGTATGAGATGGCACCGTTTGAATTTATCTATGGAAGGAAGTGTACTACACCATTGCTATGGAGTGGTGTTGGAGAAAGGAACTTGTCCGGGCCAGAACTAATCAAAGAAGCTGAAGAGAAAGTCAAGTTGGTAAAGGACATATTGAAGATAGCACAGTCCCGACAGAAAAGCTACGCAGATCCAAAGCGTAGAGAAGTCGCCTATGAGGTGGGTGATAGAGCTTACCTTAGAGTCTCACCACTGCGTGGAGTGAAGAGATTTGGAGTCAAAGGAAAATTGGCACCAAGGTATGTTGGACCATTCAAGATTCTGAGTCGCAAAGGAGAAGTGGCTTACGAGATTGAGTTGACTGAATTACATTTCACAATGTGTTTCACGTGAGTCAGCTGAAGAAATGCCATCCGGAGATGGAAGAGACTTATTTGAAGGATACTATACCTTTGGAAGAGGTCCAGTTGGAAAGTGATCTCACTTATGAATAGAAACCCATCAACATACTTGAGACTGCAGAAAGAATTACCCGGACTAAGACTATCAAGTTTTGCAAAGTTCAGTGGAACCACCATTCCGAAGAGGAAGCAACTTGGGAAAGAGAAGATGATCTTCGGAAAGACCACCCTCACCTATTTGCTAGCCAATCCTAATCTCGAGGGCAAGATTCACCTTAAGGGGGTTAGATTTGTAACATCCAAAAAAAATCATGGTTTATAAAGTTGCATATCATTTATGCATCCTTATGCATTTGGGTTATTTTCAAACAAGGTTTAAAATAAGAAGCCATTTGTTTTGCCTATTATTTCATGTAAGAAAGGCAATGGCTTTATTTCTACTTCCAAAATATGAGAATACTTTGATTTAACCAGAAAAGTTTAAAGGATGAATTCAAAGCTTGCACAAAGTTTTCAAAACAAGAAGCTAAATTAAAACCATTTATATGCCTATTATATATATTTAAATAGGGCATGGTTTTATTTTATTTTCAATGGGCCAAAGTATTTTTGAGTAAACAACAGTGTTTTATACATAAATATGTGCATGGATCACTCTACAAAAATCTAGAAGTTGTTTTAATTTAAACTCATTTGAAAATGGATTCAGAAAATCAAAATAGAAATAGAAAAGGAGAAAAGAAGAAAAAAATAAACGCAGCTAACCTATCTAGCCCAACCCACCCGCGGCCCAGCAACCAGCCCACCTAGCCCACCCGGGAAAACCCCGTCTCCTCTCTGTTTCTCACCCGCGCACACACCCTCTCCCTTGCTGTCAAGTGGACCCAGCGCCAGGTCAGCTCGTCGTCCCCAAACCCCGCCCACGACCAGGCCCTCCGCCGTTTCTTCCACCTTCATTGCCGTGATTTCAATTCGAGTAATTGGCTTTGATTGCATGCGTAATTCCCTCTCCCCTGCTGGCTACTTAACCACCTCGCCGCCGCGCCCCTCAACTCTCAGCACCAGAACGCCCCCAGGCTTCCTGTATTAGAGTTCGAACCGCCGCTGCCCGACGAATTCCGGTGAGCTATTCTGGCGAGCCTCGAGCGCCCCCTGTCGCTCGTTCACACGGGCATGTTCTTCTTGTCCTTGCACACCTTCTGACACTTTTGGTTTGTCCCACAACACCCCAGGTTGCCGTCCCCGTCCACCCCTGCAAGCAACCGAGGTGCCACCCGACTCCGACGAGCAATCACGGTAACTACAAAGCGCCCCTTGACCTCTCCCGCTTACGACTAGGTTCTCCGTTTCCTTGTGCTGCTACTGATGCTCTTGGTTTGTGCTAGGGATATCCAGAACGTCATCAACCTCTCCGACCGCACGAACACGCCGCCGCCTGCAACTCCGACGAGCGCTAGCCACTACTACATCACGCCCCTGTCCACTCCAGCAGCACATTGAGATTCCTCGTGCTCTCGCGAGTCTGGTAAGCACCACCGCAACCCCCACCCCCCTCTGTATTCGCCGGACCATCGCCGCCAGTAGCGCCGCCGCCACTGTAGCCACGCGCGCCGCCAGTTCATGGTCAAGCCTCTCTGAGCCATTATATCTAGATCCAGCGCGCCAGATTAGATCACTTTGCGAAAGGGTATGATTAGATCTGCGCCGTACGATTTAATTTTAATCCTGCGGTCCACAGAGCACGATCTGTGCGAAATGGTACCAACCAATAGAAACACTCCACGTGGCCTATCTGTTTAAAATTCCAGAAATGATTTTGAATGTTTAAACTTTTAAAATTCATAACTTTTGTTCTGTTTATCCAAAAAATACAAATAATATATCAATGGATTCACAAAATTAAATCCTACACATATATAGGCTTGGTTTTGTATTTTGCCTCTATTAAAATAGAATTTTATGCAGAGACATTTGTAGGATTATTTTGTATATAAAAATTACTTGAAAATGTTTTTAAAGCCAAATTAAGTTTGTTTAGTGTATAAATGTTTAGTTTAGAGTTTAGTACTGTTTACTTGTCTTGTTTAGTTTAGAAAAATCATCACATGGCATTTTCATGCATTCATATATTTTTGCTTGATTATTTGAAATATGAATTTGGTGCTATCATTTTATGTGTAGATTTTGGTGCTAGTGGTGATTGTGATTGTGAGGATTGTTGCTAATCCCCCAACTACCAAGGCAAGTGGTGCTTCATATTTTTGTCCCAATATTTTGACTATGCATTAGTGATATTTTGTATAGGGCTTGCATGATGTTTTTGCTAAGTATCTATATGCTACGCTATGGGAAATCCTAGTAGTTGTAGTCTTGATAGAATTTCCTCTAAGTTATGATACTTGTTATATTGCCATGCTTAGCCTAGATAGTAGCAAACAAGGGTGGATTATATACATGCTATGGAAAATGTTGCTAAGTATTTGTCTTATGTTTTTTGCTTAATAAAACAACTAAGTGAATGAAACACCTGGGTGGAATGGTAATTGCATGGATGGATTTTTGTTGAGTGGCTACCAGGGCCCCATTTCCATGGCATACCCTGTGTATCTCACTTGTGGAATTCCACCCAGGAACAAAGGGATTTGAGATGCCATATGTTAAGAAGCTTCTAGTGCAGCCACATGGCAATATGGGCTCTGCCTGGATCATATAGGTTGCAATAACTTAGCCAAATGGATAGTTGGTGGTAGGGGGGATAGGTTTGGAGCGCGTCCATTCTGGTCTAAGGGAAGGCTTCTGAAAGATCTTGTCTCGATGCATGTAGAGTCTTGTGGGGAAAGTGCACCACCTCTCGAGAAGGAAGAATCTAAGTACTTAGCCGTGTCCCCGGAAATGGAAAAAATTGAGCATCAAGACATGGAAGCTATCAAGGATCTCCTCATCCCAATTTCTAAGTTAAAACTTGTGGTTAGCCAAATTCATGTAGAAGCTAGAAACTATTATTCTACTAAGGTATCTGTTGCCTACCAAAACCCACCGGCGAGCAGCGACGGGCAACACGAAGAGCCGGGAGGCTCCCAGAACTGCTGGTGGGCCCTGGTCCCTCGGGCAACGGCCCACAAAGCTCTGGCACGCGTCCTGGCTTGGTTCGAGGGCGTGCCACCTGACCTATACCTGATCAGGAAGGTGAAAGATTGCTTCGATTGGTTTCCTGCATGGCAAACAAACATGTGTAAAATTCGAGCCGTAACCGGCTCTCAGGTTTCCCTGTGAATCGGCTCCTAGAGCCGATTATCCCATGGTTCTGCATTAGATCCATTATAACATGGGGTTTCTGCTTCATCAATACAAGCTAAATCGATCTACAACAGTTTAACGTTTTCACTACATGACTGGAACATCCTACACGTAATTGAGCCTGGTAGATACAAAAGATAATAGAAAATTAATCCTAGAGAAGGCCTAAAAACCAACGTAATCGTCAATTCCCGGAACACCCCCTCCTGGATTGATAAACCACACCTTACGTACTACTGGATCGTTCAACCCGTTTGCAAGGCCTGATCATGTGGATATTAAACTAAACCTTGGAGAACAAGGCACAACTATAACAGATCAAATCGACTTAAATAAAGATCAAGCAAGATGCCACCCTCACACCCGGGAAAAGGTACAAAGGCGGCGATATAAGTATAGGCAGCATAACTGAAACAATCGTAGCGAAAAGTACTGATGCTAACCCAGACAAATCTATGATAATGGTGTTACTCGCCATCAACAAGGCTTCCGTAACGTAACTACAGAGTAATACGATACGCATAGGTACTGCCTAGATCGCAAGATGCGATCTAGGCAGCATGGCACTTACCAGAAAAACCCTAGAAACAAGGGGTGGCGATGCGCCGAGATTGTGTTTGTTGTGAACGTGATTGTCCTCCTTTTCTCGATAACCTTAGGTACATATTTATAGTCCGGAGACTTTCTGTCTTTGGAATAACTCTACAAATCTATCTCTTACCTAACTCTAAACGGAACCTACTACAATATAAAGATACACGGGCAATTCAGCCCAAACCAACACGCGAGGCCGATTCAACAACACGTCGTATATACGTATCTTCTAAGCCCATCTTGATCACGGCCCAACTCCTCCTTTGGTCAAAATATGGCGATAACACATGCCCCCTGGTTTTGGCAATAATAATTCCAAAACCACTCTGTTCTCTTTTTTCTTCTTCTCCCCCCCTTTTTTTTTGTATCGGGTTGCGCGTTGACAGAACGCGTTGCAGAATAGGATCGTCACGCCACCCCCTCATCATGATGCCTTGTCTTCTCCACTTCCCCGCAGTGCATGATTTGACAACTTCGGCAGTACATCCTGGGAACCGCTATAGCATTGAACCGCTTCATACTATTCCCCTTATTTAACTTCACCCAAGCAATCCACAGTCCTCATCTTCCTCCAGTAACCAAAAGAAACCCCTTCTTTCCCCTCCGCCGAAAAAAACCCTCTTTCTCCGCCATGGCCCTCCTCCACTTCCTCTGGCCTGTCCTCCCAAGCCTCCAACTTGATGAGCGACCGAGAGCCGACGCCAGAACATCCGCCGATGGCGGCGTACAACGCTCTCTCGCCCCACAATGGTGGGGTTGAGAGAGACTGGGACTTCGCCGCTTGGTCGGAGGACGACGCGTCCATGACCGACGGCGAGG
The DNA here is from genome assembly GCA_910589765.1 of Avena atlantica. Taxonomy (NCBI): domain Eukaryota; kingdom Viridiplantae; phylum Streptophyta; class Magnoliopsida; order Poales; family Poaceae; genus Avena; species Avena atlantica. Next base: position 116,552,825 of record OU342737.1, on the reverse strand, counting down.
AGGACCTGCAGTTCCTCGCCGATGGGGAACTGGAGGCGGACAGCACCGACGACGCCATGTCCTGGGATGGCGTCGACTCTTCCGACAAGGAGGAGGAAGAGGAGGATACCTCCTCCGAGGAGTACCAGCCGGTGAAGTACTTCCGCGCCGGGTCCGAGGACACCGAAAACGAAGACGAGGACGAGGAGGCCCCCGCCGGCTTCCTCAGCAGCAGCAGTGAAGACGACGCCGGTAGCAGCGCCGAGGACAGCGAACAAGACGGCGGCGATGACAGCGACGACGACCTCGGCCTAGATTAGGAACTAGTAGTAGTAGTAATAGCAATAAGCTCCCTTTTGTAATCAATCAGCCTTCTGTAAGCAATCAGCTTTTGAATGAATGCAAATCTGTTTCTCGAAGATTGCTTTTGTCGCCCCAATTTTGTAGATAACCAAAACAGGTCGATACTCCAGGAGCCGATAACGCTGTATCGGCTTCTATTGGCCGATTTCATGCATCGGCCCCCATATCTCACTGCCCATCATCCCACGTGCTTGGGAGCTACATAATAATTTTTTTTGGCCGATTTCGTGTATCGGCCCCCATATCTCATTGTCCATCATCCCACATACTTGGGAAATATTTCTTGAGATGTTGACCGTTGACAGCTACTGGGAATTTCACGCCGTCCAGTTCTTCCAGCATGTATGCGTTCCCTCTTAAAACCTGATCGATCCTGTATGGCCCGTGCCAATTGGAGACCATTACCATATGCTGCATCCTTGGTCCCTAATGGCAACACCGCTTCCCACACCAGATCGCCAACGTGGCACTCCTTGGGTCTCACCTTTTTGTTGTATGCACGAGCTACTTTGGCCTTGTTCTCTTTGATTATTCCAAGTGACCACAGCCTAAGCTCAGTCAAATCTTCAACACTGTCACTCATCAAAGCTGCGTATTCTTCAGCCGTTTAAATCGTTCTGAAAAGTGACGCGTCTCGATCCAGCCGTAATTTCCCAAGGCAATACGGCTTCTTGTCCATAGACAAGATGGTACGGCGAGGTTTTTATCGCTCCATGACATGACATGCGGTAAGCCCATAAAGCTTCTGACAAAACCTCATGCCAACGCCTAGGGTGCTCATTTTCCTCTTGATCAGCTTGATAAGGCTCTGGTTGGACGCTTCAGCTTGCCCATTTGCTTGAGCATAGTACGGAGATGATCGAATCAGCTTAATCCCTGTATCCTCACAGAACTTTCTGAACTCGTGGGAAGTGAAAACCGAACCTCCATCGGTCGTGATAGTCTGGGGAATCCCAAACCTATGAATGACGTGCTCTTTCACAAAAATCGACAACATCCTTTGAACTTACTGACTTCATAGGGACGGCTTCCACCCACTTGGTGAAATAATCCGTGATGGCCAAGATCCACATGTGGCCCTTGCTTGACGGAGGATTGATCTTGCCGATCATATCCATGCCCCAACCTCGGAAGGGCCAAGGCTTGATGATGGGATTCATTGCTGACGCGGGTACCATCTGGATTTTTCCAAATCTCTGACATGCTTGACATCCTTGTGTAGTACTTAAAACAGTCCTCGAGCATGGTAGGCCAATAAAACCCTGATCGCCTGATCAACCACTTCATTTTATGAGCCGATTGGTGAGTTCCACAGGCGCCTTCGTGTACCTCGTGTAGGAGCCGATTGGCCTCGGCTGTTCCCAGACATTTGAGCAATAACCCCTCAAGAGTCCTGTAAAACATGTCATCCCCGATGCGCACATACTTCATGGCCTTGTATCTTATCCGTTTAGGTGCCCCCCCGAGCCGAATCCTTCAAGTAATTGAAGATATCGGCTCTCCAGTCGTCTGCGTCCAGGAATTGCACCTGAACATCGGCTCCCTCTGCTACATCCTTGTAGCCTGAAGCCATTTGTGCAAGATCATTGGCTTCGGTATTCTGCGATCGCGGGATCCAGGTGAAAGTTTATGTATCGGAACTGTGCCATCAGCTCACGGCATTGCATCCATAATGGGAAGAGCGACTCACTCTCACACTTATATTCCTCTGTGAGTTGAGAAATAACCAGCTTGGAGTCTCCAAAAATTTCCACTGCTTCCGCTCCAGCTTCGATGAGCAGCTCCATTCCCTTGCGTATCGCCTCATACTCAGCGACATTGTTGGTGCGAGGGGCAGATAACCTGATAGAGAAGGAAAAATGTTGCCCCCCGGGGTGACACGAGGAGCATGCCAATGCCGCACCCATCGTCACAAACTGACCCGTCGAAGAACATAGCCCAGGCTTGTATAGACAGTGCTGCTATATTGGTGTTGATCCTTTCAGCGATAAGGTCGGCCAATGCCTGCCCCTAACTGCTTTAGCGGGTTGATACCGGATGTCAAACTCCGATAATGCAAACATCCATTTACCTAGTCGGCCTTTCAACATAGGAGCCGACAGCATGTGTTTTATGACGTCTGATTTGCAGATGATGATAATTTCTGCTGATAGCAAAATGTGGTAGCTTGGTGCAGGTGAAAAACAGGCAGAGGCACAACTTGTCGATCTCAGAGTACCTTGTCTCTGCATCCAGCATTCTCCTGCTGATGTAAAATACCACTCGCTCAGCCCGTCATAAACTTGCACCACCACTGAGGCGATGGACGTGTCCGCTACTGACAAGTAAATATAGAACGGCCTGTCTGGCTGGGGCGGGACTAAAACCGGCGGCTTCGTTAAATATTCTTTAGATTTCGTCGAAGCGCCTGCTGTTCTGTTCCCCAGCGGAACTCCTCGTCAGATTTAATCTTTACCAGTCCCATGAACGGCTCTATCCTTCCTGACAGATTGGAGATGAACCTTCTGACGAAGTTGATCTTGCCGATGAGAGACTGTAGCTCTCTCTTCTTCGTGGTAGGTGGCTTCATTGTTCGCACGGCCTCTTGACTTTTTAGACCGATCTCAATCCCGCGTTCGTGGACCAAGAAACAAGAACTGACCGGCCGTACCCCGAAGGCGCACTTCTTTGGATTCATCCGTAATCCGAATTTTCTCGTTCGGTCCAATACGCGTTGCAGATCGCCCAAGTGTCCTTCTACTGAGGCAGACTTGACCACTACGTCATCGATATAAATTTCCACCAGTTTGCCGATCAGATCATGGAAAATGTAGTTCATGGCTCTTTGGTACGTGGCACCGGCATTTTTTAATCCAAACGTCATGACAACGTACTCAACAACCCCACGAGCCTGGTACTCTGAACGCAGTCTTGTGTATGTCTTCTGGAGCCATAAAAATTTGGTTGTAACCGGCATTTCCATCCATAAAGCTCAGATCTTATGGCCAGCCGCTGCGTTGATTAACGTTTCTGCCACTGGCATTGGATACTCATCTTTTGGGTAGCTCTATTGAGGTCCCGAAAATCTATGGCGACACGCCAACGGCCATCCTTTTTCTCCACAGGTACGATACTAGAAATCCATTCAGCATACCTGCATGGCCTGATTAAATCGGCTGCCAACATCTTCTCGACCTCCTTCTTGACTTCTTCCAGAATTTCGGCCTTCATCTGTCGTGCCCGCTGCTGGAATGGACGAAATCCTTTTTTAAGCGGGAGTCGATGCTCGATGATGCTCCTGTCTAACCCGGGCATCTCTGTGTAGTCCCAGGCGAAGCAGTCTGGATATTGTTTTAACAGGGTATCATCGGATCCCGCAGACTCGGATCCAACCTTTACTGATAAAAGTTGGTCGTGGCTTATCCCCAGGACCAATGTCGATCTCTTCTAGTTCATCAGCAGATGTAAACCCATACCCTAGCTTTCCGTCACCTGTCAAATCGATGCTAAGCACAGGGCAAACCGTAGGTGAGGTTAACAAAAATAATTTGGGCCGATTGCCCGAATCTGCCCCCTTTTTATTGCATTAGTCAAGGATGGTTTTACACCTTACGGTTTTAACATGGCTGGGAATCTCCCTGCTACAACTGCACGATCTGCTCGTCGTAAGATTGCTGCTTTTTGTTTTTTGTGGCCGATCGCAGGGATCGGCCGTACCACGCACCGTCGTGGACTTTGCTACTCCGTCAGGCCGGTGGATAAGACCAGTCTCACACCGTTTTTTGTAGCCTCGATGCGTTCACAGCCGTCTAGACTGATTCCAGAGATCGGCTCTTGGTCTTCTGCTTCCCAGACGTTCATGCCAGCAATGGAGACCTCGACAGAATCGTCTGTGTGAATGACTTCTACCTCATCTCCATCCCACTGTATCAGGCACTGGTGCATCGTGGATGGGATGCAGCAGTTAGCATGAATCCAATCTCTCCCTAGTAGGACGGCGTAGGTGCTTTTGCTGTCCACGACGAAGAATGACGTAGGGACGGTTTTTCTGCCCACGGTCAGGTCCACGTTCAGTACACCTCGTGTTTCTGAAGTCTGGCCGTTGAAGTCGCTCAAAGTGACGTTGGTTTTGATCAGATCTGCAGTGGAGCGTCCCAGACGCCGTAGCATGGAGTATGGCATTATGTTGACTGCCGCCCCGGTGTCTACCAACATCTTGCTAACAGGTTGCCCATTGATGTACCCTCGTAGATACAGTGCTTTCAGGTGTTTGTAACCCTTCTCACGTGGCTTCTCAAAGATAACTGGCCGTGGGCCGCAGTCGAACTGTGCCACTGGTAGCTCGTTGGTTCTTGGCACGCAGAACTCTGACGGGAGTATGAATACCATGTTTGTGCCAGCCGATGTCTTTGCATCGGCTTTTACCGGTTTGGGGCGCTCTTTCTTTTTCGGGTGATCTTCCGTTTCCAAGGTCTGCCTAACTTTAATGGCCAGATCGGGCCGTGCTTTCTTTAGAGCGTGGAGGTACTGTGCTTCGGCTTCCTCCAAATTACGCAGCCGCTGCACTCTACGCTTTTGGGTGTGCCTGAGTCCGTCGGGACACCACCTTGGGCGGTGATACCTGTCTTTCTCTTCGTCACCCACTGGCTCCTTGAGACCTTGTGCTCGGGATGCTCCCCTGCGTCTGCTCTGCGGTGGGAGAGGCCCTAGGCGCTTGAACACTGACACTGGCTCTGTGTCCTCCTGCTGCTGTCCGCATTCCGGGCAGTTATCGATCGTAGGCAATCGGCTCATTCCCGCGTCCCAGCAATACTTGAAGAACGGGCAATCCCAATGTTTGTCTGCGCCTTCCTTACCTTTTGGCGGTCCCCTAGCGAGGTGTTCATATCCTTCATCTTCTCCGTCGCGCCGGCGACGTTGGTCATATTGCCGCTCATACTTGTTAAGGAGATGCGTGGAATGTGGTTTCTGATATCGCACACTTTTTACTTGTTCCTCAGTTAAGTACCGCCTGTCGTCGTAGCTGGGCCGGTCGCGTGGACCAGCCTCATCTCTTACCCTGCGATAGCGACCACCTCCCTCCTTGTACGTCGCATGGTGGTATCCTGGTCCTGCCATGTTGACATCGAACGAGAAATCCACCTGGCGCCTCGTGGAGTGGCTGTGTTCTACCATGTTGACGCCGGGGAATGGGTTGGTGTCTACTTTCATGGCGAATTGTCCCAGGATGAGACGGCCCTGCTCTATCGCCGCTTGGATCTGGCGGCGTAGCTCTTTGCAGTCATTGGTGGTGTGGGTGAACGAGTGATGCCACTTGCAGTATGGTTTTCCGTTCATCTCTTGAACCGTAGGGATCTTATGGCCTTCAGGTAACTTCAGCTGCTTTTCTTTCAGCAGTAAATCGAATATTTGCTCAGCTTTGGTCACATCGAAGTCGAACCCTTTTGCAGGCCCTTGCTGTTTCACCCATTTGCAGGGTACGGGATCTGCGCCCCGAGCCCATTCAGCCACGGCCACCTCCTGGTCTTGCGTTGGGTCTTCTTCTTCTGTATCGACCAGGCCTATCGGACGTTTGAACTTGTCCAGGTACAACTCAGGGTGGCGCTGCTCATACATCGTCAGCTTCTGGGCCATATGCGCCAACGAGTTATACTCTACTTGGAAAGCCATATCTTTGATGGGCGCTGCGAGACCCAACGCTGCCAGCTCGACTGCTTCCTTCTCAGTTAAACGAGCTGAGTAACATCGGTTCTTGACAGTCCTGAAGCGTTGGATGTACTCGGCTACCGTTTCTCCTCGGTTCTTGTCATGTCATGTCAAGCCATGAGGTTTTGTACTCGGCTACCGTTTCTCCTCGCTTTATGGCGTTGGATGTACTCGGCTACCGTTTCTCCTCGTTTCCCGGGTGTGAGGGTGGCATCTTGCTTGATCTTTATTTAAGTCGATTTGATCTGTTATAGTTGTGCCTTGTTCTCCAAGGTTTAGTTTAATATCCACATGATCAGGCCTTGCAAACGGGTTGAACGATCCAGTAGTACGTAAGGTGTGGTTTATCAATCCAGGAGGGGGTGTTCCGGGAATTGACGATTACGTTGGTTTTTAGGCCTTCTCTAGGATTAATTTTCTATTATCTTTTGTATCTACCAGGCTCAATTACGTGTAGGATGTTACAGTCATGTAGTGAAAACGTTAAACTGTTGTAGATCGATTTAGCTTGTATTGATGAAGCAGAAACCCCATGTTATAATGGATCTAATGCAGAACCATGGGATAATCGGCTCTAGGAGCCGATTCACAGGGAAACCTGAGAGCCGGTTACGGCTCGAATTTTACACATGTTTGTTTGCCATGCAGGAAACCAATCGAAGCAATCTTTCACCTTCCTGATCAGGTATAGGTCAGGTGGCACGCCCTCGAACCAAGCCAGGACGCGTGCCGGAGCTTTGCGGGCCGTTGCCCGAGGGACCAGGGCCCACCAGCAGTTCTGGGAGCCTCCCGGCTCTTCGTGTTGCCCGTCGCTGCTCGCCGGTGGGTTTTGGTAGGCAACACATTCTGGCTCGCCCGGTGGGAAAAAAGAGAACAGAGTGGTTTTGGAATTATTATTGCCAAAACCAGGGGGGCATGTGTTATCGCCATATTTTGACCAAAGGAGGAGTTGGGCCGTGATCAAGATGGGCTTAGAAGATACGTATATACGACGTGTTGTTGAATCGGCCTCGCGTGTTGGTTTGGGCTGAATTGCCCGTGTATCTTTATATTGTAGTAGGTTCCGTTTAGAGATAGGTAAGAGATAGAGTTGTAGAGTTATTCCAAAGACAGAAAGTCTCCGGACTGTAAATATGTACCTAAGGTTATCGAGAAAAGGAGGACAATCACGTTCACAACAAACACAATCTCGGCGCATCGCCACCCCTTGTTTCTAGGGTTTTTCTCGGGTAAGTGCCATGCTGCCTAGATCGCATCTTGCGATCTAGGCAGTACCTACTTATGCGTTATCTGGTATTACTCGTACTGAAGCCTTGTTGATGGCGAGTAACACCATTATCATAGATTTGTCTGGGTTAGCATCAGTACTTTTCGCTACAATTGTTTCAGTTATGCTGCCTATACTTATATCGCCGCCTTTGTACCTTTTCCCGGGTGTGAGGGTGGCATCTTGCTTGATCTTTATTTAAGTCGATTTGATCTGTTATAGTTGTGCCTTGTTCTCCAAGGTTTAGTTTAATATCCACATGATCAGGCCTTGCAAACGGGTTGAACGATCCAGTAGTACGTAAGGTGTGGTTTATCAATCCAGGAGGGGGTGTTCCGGGAATTGACGATTACGTTGGTTTTTAGGCCTTCTCTAGGATTAATTTTCTATTATCTTTTGTATCTGCCAGGCTCAATTACGTGTAGGATGTTCCAGTCATGTAGTGAAAACGTTAAACTGTTGTAGATCGATTTAGCTTGTATTGATGAAGCAGAAACCCCATGTTATAATGGATCTAATGCAGAACCATGGGATAATCGGCTCTAGAAGCCGATTCACAGGGAAACCTGAGAGCCGGTTACGGCTCGAATTTTACACATGTTTGTTTGCCATGCAGGAAACCAATCGAAGCAATCTTTCACCTTCCTGATCAGGTATAGGTCAGGTGGCACGCCCTCGAACCAAGCCAGGACGCGTGCCGGAGCTTTGCGGGCCGTTGCCCGAGGGACCAGGGCCCACCAGCAGTTCTGGGAGCCTCCCGGCTCTTCGTGTTGCCCGTCGCTGCTCACCGGTGGGTTTTGGTAGGCAACACATTCTGGCACGCCCGGTGGGACCTTTAAAACAACGTCTACATCAACATCCGACGCTGCGATGGACGACAGACCGGTCACGTACGATGAGCTGCCTGAGGAGTTCAAGGCGAAGTATGATGACATCAAAGCTCTCTTCGAAGCCGATCTCATCGGCTCTTTTGAGAGGACTCGTAAGCATGGGATCAGGTGGAAAGGGTTCTCACCCGAGGGTGCTCTCGATGAGGTAGATCTGTCTGTTCCTTCAGAGGACCGCACCAGAGCCCTGCGCCAGGAAGTAAACTACATGGTGGCTCATTCTCTTCACCGCCATTCTGAGAGCTTGGTAAACGCTTTCGAGCGGGTAGCAGTTCGCGTGGTTCAGGAGATCATGAAACATCAGTACTCTCCTTCGGGGCCCACTCTAGGAACTCACCAGGGAGAAAGACCGCTCCATGCCAGGCCACCGCTGCCATTCACACTTGCAGCTCCAGAGCCACCAGGGGCACCGGCGTACGTCGTCTACAAGGTTGGAGGCGACCCTGGCGATTGCCAATTCCTGTGTGAACCACCTAAAGAAATCCCACATGGATACGTGTGCACCTACGTGCCAGACTCCAACAGTTTGACGCGCACAAACCAGATTGCAACAGCAGGGGTTGTTGGGGTAGGAGCTTCGGGAGCAAGTGTTCCCGGAGCAGGAATCTCTGGGATGGACGCCGATAAACAGGCGTGGCTAGCCAAGTATGCCACTGGAACGAGCCATGAGAATCTAGCCCCTGCAACCCAAACAACGGAACAAATCCGTACCATCCTGAGAGACCAGTTCGGCTTCGTGCCGAAGAGAAGGACAATCGGCTATTCAAAGCCATACCCCAACGAGTTCGACCTGATCCCGCTGCCGCCCAAGTATCGGCTCCCCGAGTTTTCGAGATTTAGCGGATCAGAAGGGTCAAGCTCGATCGAGCACGTGAGTCGATACCTAGCACAGTTAGGCATGATATCAGCATCAGATCAGTTACGCGTAAGGTTCTTTGCGCAATCTTTAACAGGACCAGCTTTTGGGTGGTACACCTCGCTGCCACCTGATTCGATCCAGACCTGGAAGCAACTGGAAGAGCAGTTCCATATTTAGTACCATTCAGAAGCTACCGAGGCTGGCATTGCAGACCTGGCACAGGTGCGGCAAAAGCGAGGAGAAACGGTAGCCGAGTACATCCAACGCTTCAGGACTGTCAAGAACCGATGTTACTCAGCTCGTTTAACTGAGAAGGAAGCAGTCGAGCTGGCAGCGTTGGGTCTCGCAGCGCCCATCAAAGATATGGCTTTCCAAGTAGAGTATAACTCGTTGGCGCATATGGCCCAGAAGCTGACGATGTATGAGCAGCGCCACCCTGAGTTGTACCAGGACAAGTTCAAACGTCCGATAGGCCTGGTCGATACAGAAGAAGAAGACCCAACGCAAGACCAGGAGGTGGCCGTGGCTGAATGGGCTCGGGGCGCAGATCCCGTACCCTGCAAATGGGTGAAACAGCAAGGGCCTGCAAAAGGGTTCGACTTCGATGTGACCAAAGCTGAGCAAATATTCGATTTACTGCTGAAAGAAAAGCAACTGAAGTTACCTGAAGGCCATAAGATCCCTACGGTTCAAGAGATGAACGGAAAACCATACTGCAAGTGGCATCACTCGTTCACCCACACCACCAATGACTGCAAAGAGCTACGCCGCCAGATCCAAGCGGCGATAGAGCAGGGCCGTCTCATCCCGGGACAATTCGCCATGAAAGTAGACACCAACCCATTCCCCGGCGTCAACATGGTAGAACACAGCCACTCCACGAGGCGCCAGGTGGATTTCTCGTTCGATGTCAACATGGCAGGACCAGGATACCACCATGCGACGTACAAGGAGGGAGGCGGTCGCTATCGCAGGGTAAGAGATGAGGCTGGTCCACGCGACCGGCCCAGCTACGACGACATGCGGTACTTAACTGAGGAACAAGTAAAAAGTGTGCGATATCAGAAACCACATTCCATGCATCTCCTTAACAAGTATGAGCGGCAATATGACCAACGTCGCCGGCGCGACGGAGAAGATGAAGGATATGAACACCTCGCTAGGGGACCGCCAAAAGGTAAGGAAGGCGCAGACAAACATTGGGATTGCCCGTTCTTCAAGTATTGCTGGGACGCGGGAATGAGCCGATTGCCTACGATCGATAACTGCCCGGAATGCGGACAGCAGCAGGAGGACACAGAGCCAGTGTCAGTGTTCAAGCGCCTAGGGCCTCTCCCACCGCAGAGCAGACGCAGGGGAGCATCCCGAGCACAAGGTCTCAAGGAGCCAGTGGGTGATGAAGAGAAAGACAGGTATCACCGCCCATGGTGGTGTCCCGACGGACTCAGGCACACCCAAAAGCGTAGAGTGCAGCGGCTGCGTAATTTGGAGGAAGCCGAAGCACAGTACCTCCACGCTCTAAAGAAAGCACGGCCCGATCTGGCCATTAAAGTTAGGCAGACCTTGGAAACGGAAGATCACCCGAAAAAGAAAGAGTGGCGCCCCAAACCGGTAAAAGCCGATGCAAAGACATCGGCTGGCACAAACATGGTATTCATACTCCCGTCAGAGTTCTGCGCGCCAAGAACCAACGAGCTACCAGTGGCACAGTTCGACTGCGGCCCACGACCAGTTATCTTTGAGAAGCCACGTGAGAAGGGTTACAAACACCTGAAAGCACTGTATCTACGAGGGTACATCAATGGGCATCCTGTTAGCAAGATGTTGGTAGACACCGGGGCGGCAGTCAACATAATGCCATACTCCATGCTACGGCGTCTGGGACGCTCCACTGCAGATCTGATCAAAACCAACGTCACTTTGAGCGACTTCAACGGCCAGACTTCAGAAACACGAGGTGTACTGAACGTGGACCTGACCGTGGGCAGAAAAACCGTCCCTACGTCATTCTTCGTCGTGGACAGCAAAAACACCTACGCCGTCCTACTAGGGAGAGATTGGATTCATGCTAACTGCTGCATCCCATCCACGATGCACCAGTGCCTGATACAGTGGGATGGAGATGAGGTAGAAGTCATTCACGCAGACGATTCTGTCGAGGTCTCCATTGCTGGCATGAACGTCTGGGAAGCAGAAGACCAAGAGCCGATCTCTGGAATCAGTCTAGACGGCTGTGAACGCATCGAGGCTACAAAAAACGGGGTGAGGCTGGTCTTATCCACCGGCCTGACGGAGTAGCAAAGTCCACGACGGTGCGTGGTACGGCCGATCCCTGCGATCGGCCACAAAAAACAAAAAGCAGCAATCTTACGACGAGCAGATCGTGCAGTTGTAGCAGGGAGATTCCCAGCCATGTTAAAACCGTAAGGTGTAAACCATCCTTGACTAATGCAATAAAAAGGGGGCCGATTCGGGCAATCGGCCCAAATTATTTTTGTTAACCTCACCTACGGTTTGCCCTGTGCTTAGCATCGATTTGACAGGTGACGGAAAGCTAGGGTATGGGTTTACATCTGCTGATGAACTAGAAGAGATCGACATTGGTCCTGGGGATAAGCCACGACCAACTTTTATCAGTAAAAGGTTGGATCCGAGTCTGCGGGATCCGATGATAGCCCTGTTAAAACAATATCCAGACTGCTTCGCCTGGGACTACACAGAGATGCCCGGGTTAGACAGGAGCATCATCGAGCATCGACTCCCGCTTAAAAAAGGATTTCGGCCATTCCAGCAGCGGGCACGACAGATGAAGGCCGAAATTCTGGAAGAAGTCAAGAAGGAGGTCGAGAAGATGTTGGCAGCCGATTTAATCAGGCCATGCAGGTATGCTGAATGGATTTCTAGTATCGTACCTGTGGAGAAAAAGGATGGCCGTTGGCGTGTCGCCATAGATTTTCGGGACCTCAATAGAGCTACCCCAAAAGATGAGTATCCAATGCCAGTGGCAGAAACGTTAATCAACGCAGCGGCTGGCCATAAGATCTTGAGCTTTATGGATGGAAATGCCGGTTACAACCAAATTTTTATGGCTCCAGAAGACATACACAAGACTGTGTTCAGAGTACCAGGCTCGGTGGGGTTGTTTGAGTACGTTGTCATGACGTTTGGATTAAAAAATGCCGGTGCCACGTACCAAAGAGCCATGAACTACATTTTCCATGATCTGATCGACAAACTGGTGGAAATTTATATTGATGACGTAGTGGTCAAGTCTGCCTCAGTAGAAGGACACTTGGGCGATCTGCAACGCGTATTGGACCGAACGAGAAAATTCGGATTACGGATGAATCCAAAGAAGTGCGCCTTCGGGGTAACGGCCGGTCAGTTCTTGGGTTTCTTGGTCCACGAACGCGGGATTGAGATCGGTCTAAAAAGTCAAGAGGCCGTGCGAACAATGAAGCCACCTACCACGAAGAAAGAGCTACAGTCTCTCATCGGCAAGATCAACTTCGTCAGAAGGTTCATCTCCAATCTGTCAGGAAGGATAGAGCCGTTCATGGGACTGGTAAAGATTAAATCTGACGAGGAGTTCCGCTGGGGAACAGAACAACAACGGGCCTTCGACGAAATCAAAGAATATTTAACGAAGCCGCCGGTTTTAGTCCCGCCCCAGCCAGACAGGCCGTTCTATATTTACTTGTCAGTAGCGGACACGTCCATCGCCTCAGTGGTGGTGCAAGTTTATGACGGGCTGGAGCGAGTGGTATTTTACATCAGCAGGAGAATGCTGGATGCAGAGACAAGGTACTCTGAGATCGACAAGTTGTGCCTCTGCCTGTTTTTCACCTGCACCAAGCTACGCCACATTTTGGTATCAGCAGAAATTATCATCATCTGCAAATCAGACGTCATAAAACACATGCTGTCGGCTCCTATGTTGAAAGGCCGACTAGGTAAATGGATGTTTGCATTATCGGAGTTTGACATCCGGTATCAACCCGCTAAAGCAGTTAGGGGCAGGCATTGGCCGACCTTATCGCTGAAAGGATCAACACCAATATAGCAGCACTGTCTATACAAGCCTGGGCTATGTTCTTCGACGGGTCAGTTTGTGACGATGGGTGCGGCATTGGCATGCTCCTCGTGTCACCCCGGGGGGCAACATTTTCCTTCTCTATCAGGTTATCTGCCCCTCGCACCAACAATGTCGCTGAGTATGAGGCGATACGCAAGGGAATGGAGCTGCTCATCGAAGCTGGAGCGGAAGCAGTGGAAATTTTTGGAGTCTCCAAGCTGGTTATTTCTCAACTCACAGAGGAATATAAGTGTGAGAGTGAGTCGCTCTTCCCATTATGGATGCAATGCCATGAGCTGATGGCACAGTTCCGATACATAAACTTCACCTGGATCCCGCGATCGCAGAATACCGAAGCCAACGATCTTGCACAAATGGCTTCAGGCTACAAGGATGTAGCAGAGGGAGCCGATGTTCAGGTGCAATTCCTGGACGCAGACGACTGGAGAGCCGATATCTTCAATTACTTGAAGGATTCGGCTCGGGGGGCACCTAAACGGATAAGATACAAGGCCATGAAGTATGTGCTCATCGGGGATGACATGTTTTACAGGACTCTTGAGGGGTTATTGCTCAAATGTCTGGGAACAGCCGAGGCCAATCGGCTCCTACACGAGGTACACGAAGGCGCCTGTGGAACTCACCAATCGGCTCATAAAATGAAGTGGTTGATCAGGCGATCAGGGTTTTATTGGCCTACCATGCTCGAGGACTGTTTTAAGTACTACAAAGGATGTCAAGCATGTCAGAGATTTGGAAAAATCCAGATGGTACCCGCGTCAGCAATGAATCCCATCATCAAGCCTTGGCCCTTCCGAGGTTGGGGCATGGATATGATCGGCAAGATCAATCCTCCGTCAAGCAAGGGCCACATGTGGATCTTGGCCATCACGGATTATTTCACCAAGTGGGTGGAAGCCGTCCCTATGAAGTCAGTAAGTTCAAAGGATGTTGTCGATTTTGTGAAAGAGCACGTCATTCATAGGTTTGGGATTCCCCAGACTATCACGACCGATGGAGGTTCGGTTTTCACTTCCCACGAGTTCAGAAAGTTCTGTGAGGATACAGGGATTAAGCTGATTCGATCATCTCCGTACTATGCTCAAGCAAATGGGCAAGCTGAAGCGTCCAACCAGAGCCTTATCAAGCTGATCAAGAGGAAAATCGATGAGCACCCTAGGCGTTGGCATGAGGTTTTGTCAGAAGCTTTATGGGCTTACCGCATGTCATGTCATGGAGCGATAAAAACCTCGCCGTACCATCTTGTCTATGGACAAGAAGCCGTATTGCCTTGGGAAATTACGGCTGGATCGAGACGCGTCACTTTTCAGAACGATTTAACGGCTGAAGAATACGCAGCTTTGATGAGTGACAGTGTTGAAGATTTGACTGAGCTTAGGCTGTGGTCACTTGAGAAAATCAAAGAGAACAAGGCCAAAGTAGCTCGTGCATACAACAAAAAGGTGAGACCCAAGGAGTTCCACGTTGGCGATCTGGTGTGGGAAGCGGTGTTGCCATTAGGGACCAAGGATGCAGCATATGGTAAATGGTCTCCAAATTGGCACGGGCCATACATGATCGATCAGGTTTTAAGAGGGAACACATACATGCTGGAAGAACTGGACGGCTTGAAATTCCCAGTAGCTGTCAACGGTCAACATCTCAAGAAATATTTCCCAAGTATGTGGGATGATGGACAATGAGATATGGGGGCCGATACACGAAATCGGCCAATAATTTTTTTTATTATGTAGCTCCCAAGCACGTGGGATGATGGGCAGTGAGATATGGGGGCCGATGCATGAAATCGGCCAATAGAAGTATACAGCCGATGCTTGGTCATCGACTTTAGAGGTTCAAAACTGGTACAACCCAATGCCAGTTTACGTAAACAAACTACTGAAGAAATGCCTCAAAGGCGTGGAGGGCGTCAGCACGAACACGTTCTACCTCGGCGATCTCGGCTTCGTCATCCTCGTCCTCGCCTGTCACAAGCTGTTGGTTCAGGGTGCGTATCTCTGCCAGGTCAGTCTTCAGTTGAGCTCTGAGGCCTTCTGCTTCATCTTGGGAGCGGGCGATGGATGCTTCCTTGTCGCGAATGAGCTGTTTCGTCGCCCGGACCTTTTCTTAAAGATCTTCCAACTCCTTTTTCAAAGATGCTAGCTCAGCTGTGCTGACAGAAGTGTCAGTTTTGGCATCAAAGGACGCTTTCTTCTCATTGAGCTGCTGACATCTGTCGGCAATGTTGGCCTTCAGCGGAAGTTGAGCGCGGCGCAGGTTGATCCTTTCACGAGCTAGCTTCACCCTGGACCCGTAGAAGGACAGAGTTACGACGGGCCAAAGCTTCACCTGCAATGCCACTGGGATTTGGTCCTTGATTTCAGCAAGAACGCCCTTTACTTCTTCAGAACCCTCGATCAACTCCTCGATTGGGGAAGACAGTAAGGCTCTAAGTCGTTGGAATTGAGGTAGGACAGCCCTGGCTGGTGGTTCATCGGTGGCGACAAAGGGAGTTGGATCGATCGAGTTAGGATCAAATGTCAACAAGCCTGAAATGTTATAGCCCTGGCAGCCCGAAAAGACGTCAGTATGCGTCCAACAGGGGAGAATAAGCTGAAGGAAGTTGACATACCTTTCCTGAGACCGAAGGGTTGGCAGACGACGAAGCGATCGGTTTGTGTTTGGGATCTGGAGGCGTTACCAAATTGGTAGCCATTTCATCTGCATTTTCGGGGATTGCCAGGTCTGGTTTGGCTAAAGGCGTCGGCGCGGCCCCGGCCTTCCCACTAGAAGCATCAGTTGTCTGCATGAAAGGTGATTTACCAATGTAAATAATGATGAATCGGCAGGAGAAAGGGAGTAAGGGGCAGGAGCATAAAGGATGATGATTTTTCGGAACCTCTTGGCTCGATGAAGAAACTGGTGGTCCTTTACGAGCTCTCTTGGGACCCGATGCTGGCCCAGCCTCGACTGGTGCTCGGGGGGCAGCAGGCTCAGGAACAGACCTTTTCCTAGAAGCCGATGGTGGCACATCTGGCTGGCTCGGGGTGATGGTCCTCTCAGAATCCGTTGGGCTCGATTCTCCCTCATCGGGTTGTTCGTCCTCGTGGGAAGAATCTTCAATGGAAGCCTGCAAAAGAAGGAAGGATGTTAGACATGAGCGCGTCTGCAATAATGAAAGAATAAGGAGAGTCGACCAAGAAATGGGTCAGCCTACATGCGAGCTTTCTGGAGGAGGACTCCGGTGCCTCAAGGTCTTCCTGGCAGCTACATTCCTCGTAGTCGTTCTTGTCTTAGTTGGAACTCGGGGGGCAGCTGGTGTTGAAGTTCCTTGCTTCTTAGAAGCCGATTGAGGTGTTATCGGCTGTTTCTGCATTATGACCTTTTTCAAAGGCGGCGAGTTTTGGCAGAAAAGAACCACAGGTGCTGGTGGAAAGAACTCAAAGGGAGAGCCGTCACTGTGTGTAGGTTCAGGGCCGTCTTGTTGCTGCAAAGGGAGAAATTGAGTTAGTAGGAGAGTCATTTATGAGCTACATTGAGAAAATTTACAAGTAGTGGTACCTGTTCCACGGGGACGTCATAATCGGCATCAAGTTGTTTCAACAGCGGTCCCAGAGCTTTCCTGAAAGCGTGGGTTTTCCACGTCATCCACCAGTCTTCGAAGCCGTCAGTTGATGAAGCGAAGGTGAGGTCATTTGGAATAGGGATGGTCAGAGCATCAAAGAAGGAGTAACACCTCTGACTGGTGAGAGGAT
This sequence comes from Avena atlantica, assembly GCA_910589765.1. NCBI lineage: Eukaryota > Viridiplantae > Streptophyta > Magnoliopsida > Poales > Poaceae > Avena > Avena atlantica. The sequence goes on along the minus strand of OU342737.1, from coordinate 116,535,955 downwards.
CAGGCAGGTCGGCTCTGCACTCCGTAAGATGATGGAGAAAGAGATGGGGAGGTACTTGCCCAAGGCCAAATTGCCGGGCCACTATGACCGGCTGGTAGAATTCATACCCAGGCTTGATAATTCTGTTGGAGGTGCTCATGCCAACTGGAAGGAAACAGGGACGGATCATTATGGAAAAGAGTTGCCGAGTGCTGGTGTCATCGGCAAAGTTATCGCCTGAAGGAGAGTGGATTTTCGAAATGTTCAGATTCTTCCATATAGGGGAAGAAGGTAGGATTGTCCAGGCCTTGGAAGAAAGTGCTGAACCACTTGGCTGCTTCCTTAGGAGATAATTTACTGCCTGACAGCCTGTACAAAGCTTGGCCATAACTAGTGCATCGGATCTGCTTCCCTTTAACATCGGGAAAGGTACAACTCGCTAGAAGAGGGAAGTCTGGGATGTGGTTTTGAAAGTACAGCTGAGCCCATAACTGAATGAACCACCAAGGACAACCTGTTTTGATTGCTATGCCTGAGAACAGCTTGACGGACATCAGCTGGAGATATCGATAGACCTCTCCAAGGAACAGTTTGCCGATGCCAAGTTGAGTACCTTTGGCTAGTTCGTGGACTAGGGAGAGATAGTTCTTGGTTGGAGCCAGGGAAGGGCCACAGAATATGAAATGCTCCAGCCAGAAGTTGAGAAAGGCTGTATGTTCTTTCTCTGAGACAGGGCCCTTTGTTTTCATATGGCGTTGGAGGTAGGCACCCCAGTTCGTGCAGTCTGTTTTAGAAGACAGCTTATAGGGGACTTTGGGCAGTTTAAAAGCAGAGGGGCTGGGCGAGGTGACATCCAGGCCAGTGATCATCACCACGTCTAACAAGGTTGGTGACATAGGGCCATGACCGAACATAAAGCAGTTCAGAGCGTCAGACCAGAAGTAACCGATGGTTTTCAAAAGGTTCTCATGTTTCTCAAGAGGAGACAATGATAAGTGCAAGGCATCGGCTATCCCTGTAGTTTCCCATTGGGATTGGTAAGCTCTAGCTACTCTACTGAACCAGGAGACCCAGTGTTCAGGGGGATTAGGCCAGGCTCGCAGACAGTCGGCCCAGGAGTTCAGATCTAGGTCTTGGCTTACGAAGGGGATTCTATGTGCTTCGCAAGAAATCAGATGAGCAGGGCTGGATTCTGTGCGAGGGCCAAGACAGAGAGAGTTTGGGAGAGAAGGATGCGGCAACAGAATGTCTGAAACCTAGAAAATTCAATGGTGGAATAAGGCATTAATTCAGGTGTTCGCCATTAAGTCTAGCATCGTGTTCAGACTACGAGGGGTGGGCGTACCTTCAGTCCGGAGACCTCTGGGTTGGTATTGGACGATTCCGCCATCTAGTTCGCCGGCGGAGATGGATCTAAGCAGTGGGGGAGCGAGGGTTCTTGTCGCTGTGAGCTCGATCTGGTCAGTGGGAGATTGAAGATCTAGGTCGCCCTTTTTGAAGGAGGTCGCAGGTTACCGTTTGAGACTGGAGAGCAGCCGCTTAGGCTTGCCTAAATACGCGACCAAGTTTTGACCTTGTCAACGTTTTTGGGGAAAGCCGATGTCCATCGGCTCTTTGAGCTTTTGACTTAGTTAACGGAATAAGTGCAGTATGGTAAAAGCCGATACAGCGTTATCGGCTCCTGGAGTATCGACCTGTTTTGGTTATCTACAAAATTGGGGCGACAAAAGCAATCTTCGAGAAACAGATTTGCATTCATTCAAAAGCTGATTGCTTACAGAAGGCTGATTGATTACAAAAGGGAGCTTATTGCTATTACTACTACTACTAGTTCCTAATCTAGGCCGAGGTCGTCGTCGCTGTCATCGCCGCCGTCTTGTTCGCTGTCCTCGGCGCTGCTACCAGCGTCGTCTTCACTGCTGCTGCTGAGGAAGCCGGCGGGGGCCTCCTCGTCCTCGTCTTCGTTTTCGGTGTCCTCGGACCCGGCGCGGAAGTACTTCACCGGCTGGTACTCCTCGGAGGAGGTATCCTCCTCTTCCTCCTCCTCGTCGGAAGAGTCGACGCCATCCCAGGACATGGCGTCGTCGGTGCTGTCCGCCTCCAGTTCCCCATCGGCGAGGAACTGCAGGTCCTCCTCGCCGTCGGTCATGGACGCGTCGTCCTCCGACCAAGCGGCGAAGTCCCAGTCTCTCTCGTCCCACCATTGTGGGGCGAGAGCGTTGTACGCCGCCATCGGCGGATGTTCTGGCGTCGGCTCTCGGTCGCTCATCAAGTTGGAGGCTTGGGAGGACAGGCCAGAGGAAGTAGAGGAGGCCATGGCGGAGAAAGAGGGTTTTTTCGGCGGAGGGGAAAGAAGGGGTTTCTTTTGGTTACTGGAGGAAGATGAGGACTGTGGATTGCTTGGGTGAAGTTAAATAAGGGGAATAGTATGAAGCGGTTCAATGCTATAGCGGTTTCCCAGGATGTACTGCCGAAGTTGTCAAATCATGCACTGCGGGGAAGTGGAGAAGACAAGGCATCATGATGAGGGGGTGGCGTGACGATTCTGTTCTGCAACGCGTTCTGTCAACGCGCAACCCGATACAAAAAAAAAGGGGGGAGAAGAAGAAAAAAGAGAACATAGTGGTTTTGGAATTATTATTGCCAAAACCAGGGGGGCATGTGTTATCGCCATATTTTGACCAAAGGAGGAGTTGGGCCGTGATCAAGATGGGCTTAGAAGATACGTATATACGACGTGTTGTTGAATCGGCCTCGCGTGTTGGTTTGGGTTGAATTGCCCGTGTATCTTTATATTGTAGTAGGTTCTGTTTAGAGTTAGGTAAGAGATAGATTTGTAGAGTTATTCCAAAGACAGAAAGTCTCCGGACTATAAATATGTACCTAAGGTTATCGAGAAAAGGAGGACAATCACGTTCACAACAAACACAATCTCGGCGCATCGCCACCCCTTGTTTCTAGGGTTTTTCTCGGGTAAGTGCCATGCTGCCTAGATCGCATCTTGCGATCTAGGCAGTACCTACTTATGCGTTATCTGGTATTACTCGTACTGAAGCCTTGTTGATGGCGAGTAACACCATTATCATAGATTTGTCTGGGTTAGCATCAGTACTTTTCGCTACGATTGTTTCAGTTATGCTGCCTATACTTATATCGCCACCTTTGTACCTTTTCCTGGGTGTGAGGGTGGCATCTTGCTTGATCTTTATTTAAGTCGATTTGATCTGTTATAGTTGTGCCTTGTTCTCCAAGGTTTAGTTTAATATCCACATGATCAGGCCTTGCAAACGGGTTGAACGATCCAGTAGTACGTAAGGTGTGGTTTATCAATCCAGGAGGGGGTGTTCCGGGAATTGACGATTACGTTGGTTTTTAGGCCTTCTCTAGGATTAATTTTCTATTATCTTTTGTATCTACCAGGCTCAATTACGTGTAGGATGTTCCAGTCATGTAGTGAAAACGTTAAACTGTTGTAGATCGATTTAGCTTGTATTGATGAAGCAGAAACCCCATGTTATAATGGATCTAATGCAGAACCATGGGATAATCGGCTCTAGGAGCCGATTCACAGGGAAACCTGAGAGCCGGTTACGGCTCGAATTTTACACATGTTTGTTTGCCATGCAGGAAACCAATCGAAGCAATCTTTCACCTTCCTGATCAGGTATAGGTCAGGTGACACGCCCTCGAACCAAGCCAGGACGCGTGCCGGAGCTTTGCGGGCCGTTGCCCGAGGGACCAGGGCCCACCAGCAGTTCTGGATCGTTCAACCCGTTTGCAAGGCCTGATCATGTGGATATTAAACTAAACCTTGGAGAACAAGGCACAACTATAACAGATCAAATCGACTTAAATAAAGATCAAGCAAGATGCCACCCTCACACCCGGGAAAAGGTACAAAGGCGGCGATATAAGTATAGGCAGCATAACTGAAACAATCGTAGCGAAAAGTACTGATGCTAACCCAGACAAATCTATGATAATGGTGTTACTCGCCATCAACAAGGCTTCAGTACGAGTAATACCAGATAACGCATAAGTAGGTACTGCCTAGATCGCAAGATGCGATCTAGGCAGCATGGCACTTACCCGAGAAAAACCCTAGAAACAAGGGGTGGCGATGCGCCGAGATTGTGTTTGTTGTGAACGTGATTGTCCTCCTTTTCTCGATAACCTTAGGTACATATTTATAGTCCGGAGACTTTCTGTCTTTGGAATAACTCTACAACTCTATCTCTTACCTAACTCTAAACGGAACCTACTACAATATAAAGATACACGGGCAATTCAGCCCAAACCAACACGCGAGGCCGATTCAACAACACGTCGTATATACGTATCTTCTAAGCCCATCTTGATCACGGCCCAACTCCTCCTTTTGTCAAAATATGGCGATAACACATGCCCCCCCTGGTTTTGGCAATAATAATTCCAAAACCACTCTGTTCTCTTTTTTCTTCTTCTCCCCCCCTTTTTTTTTGTATCGGGTTGCGCGTTGACAGAACGCGTTGCAGAACAGGATCGTCACGCCACCCCCTCATCATGATGCCTTGTCTTCTCCACTTCCCCGTAGTGCATGATTTGACAACTTCGGCAGTACATCCTGGGAAACCGCTATAGCATTGAACCGCTTCATACTATTCCCCTTATTTAACTTCACCCAAGCAATCCACAGTCCTCATCTTCCTCCAGTAACCAAAAGAAACCCCTTCTTTCCCCTCCGCTGAAAAAACCCTCTTTCTCCGCCATGGCCTCCTCCACTTCCTCTGGCCTGTCCTCCCAAGCCTCCAACTTGATGAGCGACCGAGAGCCGACGCCAGAACATCCGCCGATGGCGGCGTACAATGCTCTCGCCCCACAATGGTGGGACGAGAGAGACTGGGACTTCGCCGCTTGGTCGGAGGACGACGCGTCCATGACCGACGGCGAGGAGGACCTGCAGTTCCTCGCTGATGGGGAACTGGAGGCGGACAGCACCGACGACGCCATGTCCTGGGATGGCGTCGACTCTTCCGACGAGGAGGAGGAAGAGGAGGATACCTCCTCCGAGGAGTACCAGCCGGTGAAGTACTTCCGCGCCGGGTCCGAGGACACCGAAAACGAAGACGAGGACGAGGAGGCCCCCGCCGGCTTCCTCAGCAGCAGCAGTGAAGACGACGGCGGTAGCAGCGCCGAGGACAGCGAACAAGACGGCGGCGATGACAGCGACGACGACCTCGGCCTAGATTAGGAACTAGTAGTAGTAGTAATAGCAATAAGCTCCCTTTTGTAATCAATCAGCCTTCTGTAAGCAATCAGCTTTTGAATGAATGCAAATCTGTTTCTCGAAGATTGCTTTTGTCGCCCCAATTTTGTAGATAACCAAAACAGGTCGATACTCCAGGAGCCGATAACACTGTATCGGCTTTTACCATACTGCACTTATTCCGTTAACTAAGTCAAAAGCTCAAAGAGCCGATGGACATCGGCTTTCCCCAAAAATGTTGACAAGGTCAAAACTTGGTCGCGTATTTAGGCAAGCCTAAGCGGCTGCTCTCCAGTCTCAAACGGTAACCTGCGACCTTCTTTAAAAAGGGCGACCTAGATCTTCAATCTCCCAGTAACCAGATCGAGCTCACAGCGACAAGAACCCTCGCTCCCCCACTGCTTAGATCCATCTCCGCCGGCGAACTAGATGGCGGAATCGTCCAATACCAACCCAGAGGTCTCCGGACTGAAGGTACGCCCACCCCTCGTAGTCTGAACACGATGCTAGACTTAATGGCGAATACCTGAATTAATGCCTTATTCCACCATTGAATTTTCTAGGTTTCAGACATTCTGTTGCCGCATCCTTCTCTCCCAAACTCTCTCTGTCTTGGCCCTCGCACAGAATCCAGCCCTGCTCATCTGATTTCTTGCGAAGCACATAGAATCCCCTTCGTAAGCCAAGACCTAGATCTGAACTCCTGGGCCGACTGTCTGCGAGCCTGGCCTAATCCCCCTGAACACTGGGTCTCCTGGTTCAGTAGAGTAGCTAGAGCTTACCAATCCCAATGGGAAACTACAGGGATAGCCGATGCCTTGCACTTATCATTGTCTCCTCTTGAGAAACATGAGAACCTTTTGAAAACCATCGGTTACTTCTGGTCTGACGCTCTGAACTGCTTTATGTTCGGTCATGGCCCTATGTCACCAACCTTGTTAGACGTGGTGATGATCACTGGCCTGGATGTCACCTCGCCCAGCCCCTCTGCTTTTAAACTGCCCAAAGTCCCCTATAAGCTGTCTTCTAAAACATACTGCACGAACTGGGGTGCCTACCTCCAACGCCATATGAAAACAAAGGGCCCTGTCTCAGAGAAAGAACATACAGCCTTTCTCCACTTCTGGCTGGAGCATTTCATATTCTGTGGCCCTTCCCTGGCTCCAACCAAGAACTATCTCTCCCTAGCCCACGAACTAGCCAAAGGTACTCAACTTGGCATCGGCAAACTGTTCCTTGGAGAGGTCTATCGATATCTCCAGTTGATGTCCGTCAAGCTGTTCTCAGGCATAGCAATCAAAACAGGCGGTCCTTGGTGGTTCATTCAGTTATGGGCTCAGCTGTACTTTCAAAACCACATCCCAGACTTCCCGCTTCTAGCGAGTTGTACCTTTCCCGATGTTAAAGGGAAGCAGATCCGATGCACTAGTTATGGCCAAGCTTTGTACAGGCTGCCAGGCAGTAAATTATCTCCTAAGGAAGCAGCCAAGTGGTTCAGCACTTTCTTCCAAGGCCTGGACAATCCTACCTTCTTCCCCTATATGGAAGAATCTGAACATTTCGAAAATCCACTCTCCTTCAGGCTAGATAACTTTGCCGATGACACCAGCACTCGGCAACTCCTTTCCATAGTGATCCGTCCCTGTTTCCTTCCAGTTGGCATGAGCACCTCCAACAGAATTATCAAGCCTGGGTATGAATTCTACCAGCCGGTCATAGTGGCCCGGCAATTTGGCCTTGGGCAAGTACCTCCCCATCTCTTTCTCCATCATCTTACGGAGTGCAGAGCCGACCTGCCTGATCCTCTCACCAGTCAGAGGTGTTACTCCTTCTTTGATGCTCTGACCATCCCTATTCCAAATGACCTCACCTTCGCTTCATCAACTGACGGCTTCGAAGACTGGTGGATGACGTGGAAAACCCACGCTTTCAGGAAAGCTCTAGGACCGCTGTTGAAACAACTTGATGCCGATTATGACGTCCCCGTGGAACAGGTACCACTACTTGTAAATTTTCTCAATGTAGCTCATAAATGACTCTCCTACTAACTCAATTTCTCCCTTTGCAGCAACAAGACGGCCCTGAACCTACACACAGTAACGGCTCTCCTTTTGAGTTCTTTCCACCAGCACCTGTGGTTCTTTTCTGCCAAAACTCGCCGCCTTTGAAAAAGGTCATAATGCAGAAACAGCCGATAACACCTCAATCGGCTTCTAAGAAGCAAGGAACTTCAACACCAGCTGCCCCCGAGTTCCAACTAAGACAAGAACGACTACGAGGAATGTAGCTGCCAGGAAGACCTTGAGGCACCGGAGTCCTCCTCCAGAAAGCTCGCATGTAGGCTGACCCATTTCTTGGTCGACTCTCCTTATTCTTTCATTATTGCAGACGCGCTCATGTCTAACATCCTTCCTTCTTTTGCAGGCTTCCATTGAAGATTCTTCCCACGAGGACGAACAACCCGATGAGGGAGAATCGAGCCCAACAGATTCTGAGAGGACCATCACCCCGAGCCAGCCAGATGTGCCACCATCGGCTTCTAGGAAAAGGTCTGTTCCTGAGCCTGCTGCCCCCCGAGCACCAGTCGAGGCTGGGCCAGCATCGGGTCCCAAGACAGCTCGTAAAGGACCACCAGTTTCTTCATCGAGCCAAGAGGTTCCGAAAAATCATCATCCTTTATGCTGCCCCTTACTCCCTTTCTCCTGCCGATTCATCATTATTTACATTGGTAAATCACCTTTCATGTAGACAACTGATGCTTCTAGTGGGAAGGCCGGGGCCGCGCCGACGCCTTTAGCCAAACCAGACCTGGCAATCCCCGAAAATGCAGATGAAATGGCTACCAATTTGGTAACGCCTCCAAATCCCAAACACAAACCGATCGCTTCGTCGTCTGCCAACCCTTCGGTCTCAGGAAAGGTATGTCAACTTCCTTCAGCTTATTCTCCCCTGTTGGACGCATACTGACGTCTTTTCGGGCTGCCAGGGCTATAACATTTCAGGCTTGTTGACATTTGATCCTAACTCGATCGATCCAACTCCCTTTGTCGCCACCGATGAACCACCAGCCAGGGCTGTCCTACCTCAATTCCAACGACTTAGAGCCTTACTGTCTTCCCCAATCGAGGAGTTGATCGAGGGTTCTGAAGAAGTAAAGGGCGTTCTTGCTGAAATCAAGGACCAAATCCCAGTGGCATTGCAGGTGAAGCTTTGGCCCGTCGTAACTCTGTCCTTCTACGGGTCCAGGGTGAAGCTAGCTCGTGAAAGGATCAACCTGCGCCGCGCTCAACTTCCGCTGAAGGCCAACATTGCCGACAGATGTCAGCAGCTCAATGAGAAGAAAGCGTCCTTTGATGCCAAAACTGACACTTCTGTCAGCACAGCTGAGCTAGCATCTTTGAAAAAGGAGTTGGAAGATCTTGAAGAAAAGGTCCGGGCGACGAAACAGCTCATTCGCGACAAGGAAGCATCCATCGCCCGCTCCCAAGATGAAGCAGAAGGCCTCAAAGCTCAACTGAAGACTGACCTGGCAGAGATACGCACCCTGAACCAACAGCTTGTGACAGGCGAGGACGAGGATGACGAAGCCGAGATCGCCGAGGTAGACCGTGTTCGTGCTGACGCCCTCCACGCCTTCGAGGCATTTCTTCAGTAGTTTGTTTACGTAAACTGGCATTGTGTTGTACCAGTTTTGAACCTCTAAAGTCGATGACCAAGCATCGGCTGTATACTTCTATTGGCCGATTTCATGCATCGACCCCCATATCTCACTGCCCATCATCCCACGTGCTTGGGAGCTACATAATAATTTTTTTTATTGGCTGATTTCGTGTATCGGCCCCCATATCTCATTGTCCATCATCCCACATACTTGGGAAATATTTCTTGAGATGTTGACCGTTGACAGCTACTGGGAATTTCACGCCGTCCAGTTCTTCCAGCATGTATGCGTTCCCTCTTAAAACCTGATCGATCCTGTATGGCCCGTGCCAATTTGGAGACCATTTACCATATGCTGCATCCTTGGTCCCTAATGGCAACACCGCTTCCCACACCAGATCGCCAACGTGGCACTCCTTGGGTCTCACCTTTTTGTTGTATGCACGAGCTACTTTGGCCTTGTTCTCTTTGATTATTCAAGTGACCACAGCCTAAGCTCAGTCAAATCTTCAACACTGTCACTCATCAAAGCTGCGTATTCTTCAGCCGTTAAATCGTTCTGAAAAGTGACGCGTCTCGATCCAGCCGTAATTTCCCAAGGCAATACGGCTTCTTGTCCATAGACAAGATGGTACGGCGAGGTTTTTATCGCTCCATGACATGACATGCGGTAAGCCCATAAAGCTTCTGACAAAACCTCATGCCAACGCCTAGGGTTCTCATCGATTTTCCTCTTGATCAGCTTGATAAGGCTCTGGTTGGACGCTTCAGCTTGCCCATTTGCTTGAGCATAGTACGGAGATGATCGAATCAGCTTAATCCCTGTATCCTCACAGAACTTTCTGAACTCGTGGGAAGTGAAAACCGAACCTCCATCGGTCGTGATAGTCTGGGGAATCCCAAACCTATGAATGACGTGCTCTTTCACAAAATCGACAACATCCTTTGAACTTACTGACTTCATAGGGACGGCTTCCACCCACTTGGTGAAATAATCCGTGATGGCCAAGATCCACATGTGGCCCTTGCTTGACGGAGGATTGATCTTGCCGATCATATCCATGCCCCAACCTCGGAAGGGCCAAGGCTTGATGATGGGATTCATTGCTGACGCGGGTACCATCTGGATTTTTCCAAATCTCTGACATGCTTGACATCCTTTGTAGTACTTAAAACAGTCCTCGAGCATGGTAGGCCAATAAAACCCTGATCGCCTGATCAACCACTTCATTTTATGAGCCGATTGGTGAGTTCCACAGGCGCCTTCGTGTACCTCGTGTAGGAGCCGATTGGCCTCGGCTGTTCCCAGACATTTGAGCAATAACCCCTCAAGAGTCCTGTAAAACATGTCATCCCCGATGAGCACATACTTCATGGCCTTGTATCTTATCCGTTTAGGTGCCCCCGAGCCGAATCCTTCAAGTAATTGAAGATATCGGCTCTCCAGTCGTCTGCGTCCAGGAATTGCACCTGAACATCGGCTCCCTCTGCTACATCCTTGTAGCCTGAAGCCATTTGTGCAAGATCGTTGGCTTCGGTATTCTGCGATCGCGGGATCCAGGTGAAGTTTATGTATCGGAACTGTGCCATCAGCTCACGGCATTGCATCCATAATGGGAAGAGCGACTCACTCTCACACTTATATTCCTCTGTGAGTTGAGAAATAACCAGCTTGGAGACTCCAAAAATTTCCACTGCTTCCGCTCCAGCTTCGATGAGCAGCTCCATTCCCTTGCGTATCGCCTCATACTCAGCGACATTGTTGGTGCGAGGGGCAGATAACCTGATAGAGAAGGAAAATGTTGCCCCCCGGGGTGACACGAGGAGCATGCCAATGCCGCACCCATCGTCACAAACTGACCCGTCGAAGAACATAGCCCAGGCTTGTATAGACAGTGCTGCTATATTGGTGTTGATCCTTTCAGCGATAAGGTCGGCCAATGCCTGCCCCTTAACTGCTTTAGCGGGTTGATACCGGATGTCAAACTCCGATAATGCAAACATCCATTTACCTAGTCGGCCTTTCAACATAGGAGCCGACAGCATGTGTTTTATGACGTCTGATTTGCAGATGATGATAATTTCTGCTGATAGCAAAATGTGGCGTAGCTTGGTGCAGGTGAAAAACAGGCAGAGGCACAACTTGTCGATCTCAGAGTACCTTGTCTCTGCATCCAGCATTCTCCTGCTGATGTAAAATACCACTCGCTCCAGCCCGTCATAAACTTGCACCACCACCGAGGCGATGGACGTGTCCGCTACTGACAAGTAAATATAGAACGGCCTGTCTGGCTGGGGCGGGACTAAAACCGGCGGCTTCGTTAAATATTCTTTGATTTCGTCGAAGGCCCGTTGCTGTTCTGTTCCCCAGCGGAACTCCTCGTCAGATTTAATCTTTACCAGTCCCATGAACGGCTCTATCCTTCCTGACAGATTGGAGATGAACCTTCTGACGAAGTTGATCTTGCCGATGAGAGACTGTAGCTCTTTCTTCGTGGTAGGTGGCTTCATTGTTCGCATGGCCTCTTGACTTTTTAGACCGATCTCAATCCCGCGTTCGTGGACCAAGAAACCCAAGAACTGACCGGCCGTTACCCCGAAGGCGCACTTCTTTGGATTCATCCGTAATCCGAATTTTCTCGTTCGGTCCAATACGCGTTGCAGATCGCCCAAGTGTCCTTCTACTGAGGTAGACTTGACCACTACGTCATCGATATAAATTTCACCAGTTTGCCGATCAGATCATGGAAAATGTAGTTCATGGCTCTTTGGTACGTGGCACCGGCATTTTTTAATCCAAACGTCATGACAACGTACTCAAACAACCCCACCGAGCCTGGTACTCTGAACGCAGTCTTGTGTATGTCTTCTGGAGCCATAAAAATTTGGTTGTAACCGGCATTTCCATCCATAAAGCTCAAGATCTTATGGCCAGCCGCTGCGTTGATTAACGCTTCTGCCACTGGCATTGGATACTCATCTTTTGGGGTAGCTCTATTGAGGTCCCGAAAATCTATGGCGACACGCCAACGGCCATCCTTTTTCTCCACAGGTACGATACTAGAAATCCATTCAGCATACCTGCATGGCCTGATTAAATCGGCTGCCAACATCTTCTCGACCTCCTTCTTGACTTCTTCCAGAATTTCGGCCTTCATCTGTCGTGCCCGCTGCTGGAATGGCCGAAATCCTTTTTTAAGCGGGAGTCGATGCTCGATGATGCTCCTGTCTAACCCGGGCATCTCTGTGTAGTCCCAGGCGAAGCAGTCTGGATATTGTTTTAACAGGGCTATCATCGGATCCCGCAGACTCGGATCTAACCTTTTACTGATAAAAGTTGGTCGTGGCTTATCCCCAGGACCAATGTCGATCTCTTCTAGTTCATCAGCAGATGTAAACCCATACCCTAGCTTTCCGTCACCTGTCAAATCGATGCTAAGCACAAGGCAAACCGTAGGTGAGGTTAACAAAAATAATTTGGGCCGATTGCCCGAATCGGCCCCCTTTTTATTGCATTAGTCAAGGATGGTTTACACCTTACGGTTTTAACATGGCTGGGAATCTCCCTGCTACAACTGCACGATCTGCTCGTCGTAAGATTGCTGCTTTTTGTTTTTTGTGGCCGATCGCAGGGATCGGCCGTACCACGCACCGTCGTGGACTTTGCTACTCCGTCAGGCCGGTGGATAAGACCAGCCTCACCCCGTTTTTTGTAGCCTCGATGCGTTCACAGCCGTCTAGACTGATTCCAGAGATCGGCTCTTGGTCTTCTGCTTCCCAGACGTTCATGCCAGCAATGGAGACCTCGACAGAATCGTCTGCGTGAATGACTTCTACCTCATCTCCATCCCACTGTATCAGGCACTGGTGCATCGTGGATGGGATGCAGCAGTTAGCATGAATCCAATCTCTCCCTAGTAGGACGGCGTAGGTGCTTTTGCTGTCCACGACGAAGAATGACGTAGGGACGGTTTTTCTGCCCACGGTCAGGTCCACGTTCAGTACACCTCGTGTTTCTGAAGTCTGGCCGTTGAAGTCGCTCAAAGTGACGTTGGTTTTGATCAGATCTGCAGTGGAGCGTCCCAGACGCCGTAGCATGGAGTATGGCATTATGTTGACTGTCGCCCCGGTGTCTACCAACATCTTGCTAACAGGTTGCCCATTGATGTACCCTCGTAGATACAGTGCTTTCAGGTGTTTGTAACCCTTCTCACGTGGCTTCTCAAAGATAACTGGCCGTGGGCCGCAGTCAAACTGTGCCACTGGTAGCTCGTTGGTTCTTGGCGCGCAGAACTCTGACGGGAGTATGAATACCATGTTTGTGCCAGCCGATGTCTTTGCATCGGCTTTTACCGGTTTGGGGCGCCACTCTTTCTTTTTTGGGTGATCTTCCGTTTCCAAGGTCTGCCTAACTTTAATGGCCAGATCGGGCCGTGCTTTCTTTAGAGCGTGGAGGTACTGTGCTTCGGCTTCCTCCAAATTACGCAGCCGCTGCACTTTACGCTTTTGGGTGTGCCTGAGTCCGTCGGGACACCACCTTGGGCGGTGATACCTGTCTTTCTCTTTGTCACCCACTGGCTCCTTGAGACCTTGTGCTCGGGATGCTCCCCTGCGTCTGCTCTGCGGTGGGAGAGGCCCTAGGCGCTTGAACACTGACACTGGCTCTGTGTCCTCCTGCTGCTGTCCGCATTCCGGGCAGTTATCGATCGTAGGCAATCGGCTCATTCCCGCGTCCCAGCAATACTTGAAGAACGGGCAATCCCAATGTTTGTCTGCGCCTTCCTTACCTTTTGGCGGTCCCCTAGCGAGGTGTTCATATCCTTCATCTTCTCCGTCGCGCCGGCGACGTTGGTCATATTGCCGCTCATACTTGTTAAGGAGATGCGTGGAATGTGGTTTCTGATATCGCACACTTTTTACTTGTTCCTCAGCTAAGTACCGCCTGTCGTTGTAGCTGGGCCGGTCGCGTGGACCAGCCTCATCTCTTACCCTGCGATAGCGACCGCCTCCCTCCTTGTACGTCGCATGGTGGTATCCTGGTCCTGCCATGTTGACATCAAACGAGAAATCCACCTGGCGCCTCGTGGAGTGGCTGTGTTCTACCATGTTGACGCCGGGGAATGGGTTGGTGTCTACTTTCATGGCGAATTGTCCCAGGATGAGACGGCCCTGCTCTATCGCCGCTTGGATCTGGCGGCGTAGCTCTTTGCAGTCATTGGTGGTGTGGGTGAACGAGTGATGCCACTTGCAGTATGGTTTTCCGTTCATCTCTTGAACCGTAGGGATCTTATGGCCTTCAGGTAACTTCAGCTGCTTTTCTTTCAGCAGTAAATCGAATATTTGCTCAGCTTTGGTCACATCGAAGTCGAACCCTTTTGCAGGCCCTTGCTGTTTCACCCATTTGCAGGGTACGGGATCTGCGCCCCGAGCCCATTCAGCCACGGCCACCTCCTGGTCTTGCGTTGGGTCTTCTTCTTCTGTATCGACCAGGCCTATCGGACGTTTGAACTTGTCCTGGTACAACTCAGGGTGGCGCTGCTCATACATCGTCAGCTTCTGGGCCATATGCGCCAACGAGTTATACTCTACTTGGAAAGCCATATCTTTGATGGGCGCTGCGAGACCCAACGCTGCCAGCTCGACTGCTTCCTTCTCAGTTAAACAAGCTGAGTAACATCGGTTCTTGACAGTCCTGAAGCGTTGGATGTACTCGGCTACCGTTTCTCCTCGCTTTTGCCGCACCTGTGCCAGGTCTGCAATGCCAGCCTCGGTAGCTTCTGAATGGTACTGAATGTGGAACTGCTCTTCCAGTTGCTTCCAGGTCTGGATCGAATCAGGTGGCAGCGAGGTGTACCACCCAAAAGCTGGTCCTGTCAAAGATTGCGCAAAGAACCTTACGCGTAACTGATCTGATGCTGATATCATGCCTAACTGTTCTAGGTATCGACTCACGTGCTCGATCGAGCTTGACCCTTCTGATCCGCTAAATCTCGAAAACTCGGGGAGCCGATACTTGGGCGGCAGCGGGATCAGGTCGAACTCGTTGGGGTACGGCTTTGAATAGCCGATTGTCCTTCTCTTTGGCACGAAGCCGAACTGGTCTCTCAGGATGGTACGGATTTGTTCTGTTGTTTGGGTTGCAGGGGCTAGATTCTCATGGCTCGTTCCAGTGGCATACTTGGCTAGCCACGCCTGTTTATCGGCGTCCATCCCAGAGATTCCTGCTCCGGGAACACTTGCTCCCGAAGCTCCTACCCCAACAACCCCTGCTGTTGCAATCTGGTTTGTGCGCGTCAAACTGTTGGAGTCTGGCACGTAGGTGCACACGTATCCATGTGGGATTTCTTTAGGTGGTTCACACAGGAATTGGCAATCGCCAGGGTCGCCTCCAACCTTGTAGACGACGTACGCCGGTGCCCCTGGTGGCTCTGGAGCTGCAAGTGTGAATGGCAGCGGTGGCCTGGCCTGGAGCGGTATTTCTCCCTGGTGAGTTCCTAGAGTGGGCCCCGAAGGAGAGTACTGATGTTTCATGATCTCCTGAACCACGCGAACTGCTACCCGCTCGAAAGCGTTTACCAAGCTCTCAGAATGGCGGTGAAGAGAATGAGCCACCATGTAGTTTACTTCCTGGCGCAGGGCTCTGGTGCGGTCCTCTGAAGGAACAGACAGATCTACCTCATCGAGAGCACCCTCGGGTGAGAACCCTTTCCACCTGATCCCATGCTTACGAGTCCTCTCAAAAGAGCCGATGAGATCGGCTTCGAAGAGAGCTTTGACGTCATCATACTTCGCCTTGAACTCCTCAGGCAGCTCATCGTACGTGACCGGTCTGTCGTCCATCGCAGCGTCGGATGTTGATGTAGACGTTGTTTTAAAGGTCCCACCGGGCGTGCAAGAATGTGTTGCCTACCAAAACCCACCGGCGAGCAGCGACGGGCAACACGAAGAGCCGGGAGGCTCCCAGAACTGCTGGTGGGCCCTGGTCCCTCGGGCAACGGCCCGCAAAGCTCCGGCACGCGTCCTGGCTTGGTTCGAGGGCGTGCCACCTGACCTATACCTGATCAGGAAGGTGAAAGATTGCTTCGATTGGTTTCCTGCATGGCAAACAAACATGTGTAAAATTCGAGCCGTAACCGGCTCTCAGGTTTCCCTGTGAATCGGCTCCTAGAGCCGATTATCCCATGGTTCTGCATTAGATCCATTATAACATGGGGTTTCTGCTTCATCAATACAAGCTAAATCGATCTACAACAGTTTAACGTTTTCACTACATGACTGGAACATCCTACACGTAACTGAGCCTGGTAGATACAAAAGATAATAGAAAATTAATCCTAGAGAAGGCCTAAAAACCAACGTAATCGTCAATTCCCGGAACACCCCCTCCTGGATTGATAAACCACACCTTACGTACTACTGGATCGTTCAACCCGTTTGCAAGGCCTGATCATGTGGATATTAAACTAAACCTTGGAGAACAAGACACAACTATAACAGACAAATCGACTTAAATAAAGATCAAGCAAGATGCCACCCTCACACAAAAGGTACAAAGGCGGCGATATAAGTATAGGCAGCATAACTGAAACAATCGTAGCGAAAAGTACTGAAACCCAGACAAATCTATGAAATGGTGTTACTCGCCAAACAAGGCAGATAATACCAGATAACGCATAAGTAGGTACTGCCTAGATCAAGATGCGATCCAGCGGCACTTACCCGAGAAAAACCCTAGAAACAAGGGGTGGCGATGCAGATTGTGTTTGTTGTGAACGTGATTGTCCTCCTTTTCTCGATAACCTTAGGTACGATTTCTGTCTTTGGAATAACTCTACAACTCTATCTCTTACCTAACTCTAAACGTATACAATATAAAGGGGCAATTCAGCCCAAACCAACACGCGAGGCCGATTCAACTCGTAATACGTATCTTCTAAGCCCATCTTGATCACGCCCAACTCCTCCTTTGGTCAAAATATGTAACAGTATCACTTGCCATACTATTCCAATGTATTGACCCACTGTGGCTGTAACTTGTGATGTTGCAGGTTAAATGAGGATTAGGGTTATGAGTCTACACTCAACATGCTTGCCTGTGGCACATGAAGATCAAGACTTTACTTTGTTTTGTTAAGTTGAACTCTTGTACTAGCCTATTGTCAGGATTTTTCAATCCTAGATGCTGTTATGCATACATCGCAATCCCAGGATTACCATTTTTGCGAGACATAACAGAATTGGATACTTAATCATCCATTACATACAAAGTTCACACAAATAGGGATCTCATGGTCTAGTTCTTAATACAACATCAAGCAGCGGAATACGTAACAATAACGGTAGCGTAGCGAAGCTCCATCTTTGGGGTCATAGGCAATGATGACGATGGGAGATGATCCTAGTTGTCGTAACCTTCCTGGGTCCATCTTCCAGGTACTCCTCTTCATAGTCTGGCCATGGGAATAGCCAGGGACAAAGCCATGAGTACTCTTGTGGCATCCGCTAAAACCACTACTAGAAAATCGCGTTGATTTTGTGCATTGCATCATCATGCATATTATTTTTTACTTGAAACTATGTTGCGAAAGACTATTGTTTTCTAAAACTAGCCCTCCTTCTATTTCAAATTAAACCCCCGGATGTTTCCGGATATTTTGTTTGTCTAAAACTAATTATAAAAGTTATTTTTAAATTAAATAAAAACCTATATTATTTTTAGGGGGCAGTCGAACGGGCCGACCCGACCCAGTCGACCACCCCCAGTACAAAAACGGTCCACCCCAAACCCTTTTCTACCTAGTCCTAACCTACCCAGCCCCCTCCACCTCACTCCCTCCAACCCCATGCCGCCACGTCACCCTGGCCATTCCCCCACCCTATCAAACTTTGCCACCTCATCCTGACCTCTCCCCACACCCGCCGCTTCTCACCCCCTGAAACCCACTCACGCACACACACAACACGCACACCACGCACGGCCCCACCCTCTGCCTCTCTCCCTGGACCCACCTCCCACCTGCCCCAATCCCCTCCCCCACCGACGCGACCCCCACGCGCGACCGCACCTCACCCAGTCTCCTTCCTCCCGGCCCGCAGCTCCCTCCCTCCTCTCTGCTTGCTCCCTCTCAGTCCCATGGCCGCGCCGCCAGGCCCCCCCTCCGCCCTCGCCCTCCTCCCGGCTTTGAGCCCTGTCCCCGCGCCTCCTCTGCGATCCCCCACTGCCGCCTCCTCGAGCAGCGCCGTCGGCCTCGCCTTCACCCTGTCTCCCCCTGTCGCGCCTCCACCCGGAACCACGGCCACCGCCGCGGGCACTCCCGTCGCCGTCCTCCGCCCCTGTCCACCGCAACGTCGGCCTTGCCCCGCCGCCGGGCCGAGCTCCGCACCGCCACCGACGTCCCTCGTCCCCGCGAGCTTTCCACCGCCTCCTCCACCGGCTCCCCGTGCGCCGGCCCGCGTCTACTCCCTCCGCAGGACCCGTCACCGGCCGCCCTCTCCAACCCGCTGCCCACCTGCGGCCGAGCTCGCCGGCCCTTCCTCGGCCGCCTCTGGTCTCTTCCCCTGTCGCCCTGCGCCGTCCTCCTCGCCCTCCACTTCTGGCCGCCAACATCCGTCGCGAGTGCCGCTGTCGTCGGCCCCGACATCGTCTGCAACCGCCGCCGGCCTTGTTGTCTGCAGTATCGGCCTCGTGCCTGCATCCATGTCTCGATGTTGGTCATGTTTCGGCCGTGTGCTGCTGTTTTTGGACATGTTGCTGTTTAATCCATAACCGCTTGTTGTCGTCTCATGATCATCTTCCGCGGTCACCGCTCAAGTGCCTCCACGACAAGTCCCAACACTAATCGGGAGATCCGGAAACCAAATTCATGGCATTGTTGGTTTTGTTCCGCCAAGGATCCCCGGGGCCATAGTGCGTCGCCGTCATACAAGATCTTCACCAACGAATTTCGGCACCAACAACGTAACCGCGATGCCGCAAGGTCTTCATCCCGGTGCGTCAGGCACTTCGCCGCGGAACGCCAAGATCTTCATCCTGAATGCCAAGACCAACTCGATGGCGCGGACCCGACGAGATCTTCGAATGCGACAAGATCGACACCGACCAGGGCGAGTCCGATGCACCCCCGACGCCAACCAAGTCCTTCATCTCGGATGCGACAAGATCGACTTCCGTTGTCCGAGGCCGATCCCGTCGAACCCTGAACCCTGAGACCGACCCCGAACCCCTCGGAGCCCAAGTTCGTCGAACCCTAACAAGATCGCCGAACCCTAATGTGTGACCCTGATCCGAGCCCCTATTTTATAAATTCCATCTATATAAATTATTGCATATTAAAATGTTCATATTTGCACACATATCATGTGGGTTTGGGGGCATTATGCCGATTCACCATATAATTAAATATGGGGCCCATATGCGGGCAAATCTAGCCTTATATTGGCCTCATTTAAATTTGTGCATCGAACCGTTGTCATATCTTGCCTTGTTAAAACAACATTTAAAATGCGGGGTATCTAAATAACATGAACCTATTAAGTAATTGTCGGGACCCCGGTTCCGCTTAATATTGCCTAATTGCATCGCATCTTTGCCATGTCATACATCATACATGCATCATGCCCAATCTTCGGCCGTAGTATTAAATATTGCATCCGTTGTTTATTCTAGTGTTTTGGTTCTTCGCGGATAAGGCCGTTGAGTTGATGCGAGTGTCGACCCGATCTTCGGATGAACCCTCGGCAATGTTTTCAGGCGAGCATCTCCCCCTTTCTACCTATCTTACTTTTATAGTATTTATTCCCTCCTGTTGATCTATTGCTATCTGTGTTACGATGCTCTAGCTTTCGTACCCGTGATATCCCTTGCAGCCTTATATTACCTTGGACACATCCTATTACCTGTTGTTTGGTAGATAGTTGGACCGCGCGCCGTAGTCGCTTGCTCAAGTGCTGTTGCGTGTCGTCAAGTGCCACAGTTGTTGGAGTATTGCCGTGTGTTTATGGTTGGAGATGATCAAGACTTTAATTACTGTTTAACAACTAAAATTGAAGTAAGTAAGCAGAGGCACAGGTGGGCAATAGATGTTATTTGGTTGTTAACCGTCCACTTGTGTCCTGTAGGACCCCGAGTACTTGATACCTGTTCCTTGAATATTCGCGCTATCCACATCCGGGAGGATTATGGGACCCCCCTGAGCCAGAGCTTGATTCATTCTTATTTCTTGGGGCCACAAACTAGTTTGAGGTTTTATTTACTATCCTGTACTTATGCCATGCTTTACTGCTTTATTTACGATTGTGCGATGAGCACCTGTACTGTTTAGGTAAGCGGAGTGTTTTCGCGGTATCGACAAGCCCAGTTTTGGGTTCCCAGTCGTTTACAACCATTGTCGCAAACCTTGAGTCCGTCTCGGAGTCAGCTAGCTTCGTTGCGGGTGTACTCAATGGGGTGGCCCCCTGAAATATTTCTGAATCTTGTGATTGCTTTGTCGTGAAGGCCTCGTTGGGTTTTGAGTTGGTTTTTCCGAGGTTGATCGAGTGTGTGTTGCTATTTGTGCACCCCTGCAGGGTAAAACTTTCTGAAAACCGTGTCCGCGGTTATGGACGACTTGGAGCACAGTATCTCGATCATAGACAACTATAACTAAAGTAGTGCTATAAATTTGACTTTATAATGACTAGTATTCAGCTTCACTATAATGGAATGGCTAAATAAAACTGCCAACAACTGCTTGCTTGTGTTGTCGCTTGCGACCATTGTATCTGACTAGTAAGTATAGCAACTATAACAGAATGGCTAAATAAAAGTACCAACAACTGCTGGGTTTTGGGTTATCTCATGCTAATTGTATCTGACTAGTAAGTGTTGCAACTACAACGGAATGTATAACTAAAAGTGCCCACTGCTTATTTTATCAGGATGATTATCCATACTTGACTAGTAATTGCTGCAACGATAACTGAATAAATAAAACTGCCAACAGTGTGAGTTCCTCGGTTGACTTCCTCGTTTGGTCTCGAGGGGGAAATACCAGGATGGGTTTGTCTGATGGTAGAATCAGGTTGGTTCCGAATAGGTCTTTCTTATCCCTCTCTGATAGCCGCCAGTTGTATCGAGTCTCTATAGGTTGTTTAGTGCATGCTGCCGCTGCCGCTTCAGTCCACCATACCTATGTAGGCGAGGACCGCCGAATTCTAGCCTCGCCGTGTACTGGCCTCAGTACTGACGCTCCTCTTTTTCCTTTGCCCTTTGTCGGCACCCCTTTTGTTTAAGCAGGTTTTGAGATCGACGTCGTTAGCAGGTTACACTTCCGGCTTGGCCTGGGCAGGGTTATGGATGCCATTGGTTATTCTTCAGGGCTCTTAGCCCCATTTGCATCTTGTCCGTAGTCGGACGCTCTATCATTTTCAAGGTGATTTGGATCTTTGTATTGTATATCTATATTCCTGACTCATTGATTCGCTGTTGTATATATATATCTGTTCTGTGGGTCCCATCGAGGACTGTTGTGTAATGTTATTACTTCGTTTTCCACCCGCACGAAAGTGCCTGGTGGGCACCTTTGAATCGTTTCTATGCGGGTTTGGCGGGACTCGCTGAAACCTGCATAGGTTCGATTCTGAGGGTGTTACAGAGTGGTATCAGAGCCCAGCAGTTGCGATACCCCACAAGTCCAGCCTGTAGGATAACCTAGCTAACGGCCGAAGTAGAGTGTCAAAACTATTTTTGCAAAATCGGTTGGATAGTTCTGATTAGGTCTGATTTTACTCCTTACCCCTCTGCTGCTCTCCTCTCACCTCTGCGTGTTTTGAATCCGCTCTCGTCTCTCTTCGAGTCTAGGATTTCTCATGGTTGGGTTCCGTCGTACCTTCAGGGTTTCGCTTCCTCCTTTGATAACGGTGTTCTACCATCCGGTATTCATGTTGTCTGAGGAATCCGTCTACGGTGGTACCATTCTTTGTTCCTTGTTTGTGCCTTCCGGTGTTTTCCGACGCGACGACATCATCTACGCCAGATCCGATGCAGAGTCTACATCACTCCTTTGTTTCTGAACCTCGATTGTCGAGATCTTCAGTCTAATTCCGAGAGTTGGTTGCATAATCTGCCTATTCGTGTGCCGAGTAATGGTTTGGGTGCGCGATGGACTGATCACCATCCGACTACTCTTATCATTCGCTCTTGCACATTGAATGGTGAATCTTTGCAGTTATACTCCTTCCGCGGAAGTTAGAGGTGGCTTTATTTGTCGATACCTTTACCTTCGACCTTTTGTCCCCGGAGTGTTCTCTCGACGATCACGAACAACGACCTCTTGTTAGTGGTGTCGCGAGGATCTACACGAAGCGAGAAGATGCAGATCACCGACCTTCTTTCCGGTACCATGAGGCGGATCTCGAGGGCGAGATCCATTGTTAGTGGTGTCGAATTGTGGCATCCCGCTAAAACCACTACTAGAAAATCGCGTTGATTTTGTGCATTGCATCATCATGACATCATCATGCATATTATTTTTACTTGAAACTATGTTGCGAAAGACTATTGTTTTCTAAAATTAGCCCTCCTTCTATTTCAAATTAAACCCCCGGATGTTTCCGGATATTTTGTTTGTCTAAAACTAATTATAAAAGTTATTTTTAAATTAAATAAAAACCTATATTATTTTCAGGGGGCAGTCGAACGGGCCGACCCGACCCAGTCGACCACCCCCAGTACAAAAACGGTCCACCCCAAACCCTTTTCTACCTAGTCCTAACCTACCCAGCCCCCTCCACCTCACTCCCTCCAACCCCATGCCGCCACGTCACCCTGGCCATTCCCCCACCCTATCAAACTTTGCCACCTCATCCTGACCTCTCCCCACACCCGCCGCCTCTCACCCCCTGAAACCCACTCACGCACACACACAACACGCACACCACGCACGGCCCCACCCTCTGCCTCTCTCCCTGGACCCACCTCCCACCTGCCCCAATCCCCTCCCCCACCGACGCGACCCCCACGCGTGACCGCACCTCACCCCGTCTCCTTCCTCCCGGCCCGCAGATCCCTCCCTCCTCTCTGCTTGCTCCCTCTCCCTCCCATGGCCGCGCCGCCAGGCCCCCCCTCCGCCCTCGCCCTCCTCCCGGATTTGAGCCCTGTCCCCGCGCCTCCTCTATGATCCCCCACCGCCGCCTCCTCGAGCAGCGCCGTCGGCCTCGCCTTCACCCCGTCTCCCCCTGTCGCGCCTCCACCCGGAACCACGGCCACCGCCGCGGGCACTCCCGTCGCCGTCCTCCGCCCCTGTCCACCGCAACGTCGGCCTCGCCCCGCCGCCGGGCCGAGCTCCGCACCGCCACCGACGTCCCTCGTCCCCGCGAGCTTTCCACCGCCTCCTCCACCGGCTCCCCGTGCGCTGGCCCGCGTCTACTCCCTCCGCGGGACCCGTCACCGGCCGCCCTCTCCAACCCGCTGCCCACCTGCGGCCGAGCTCGCCGGCCCTTCCTCGGCCGCCTCTGGTCTCTTCCCCTGTCGCCCTGCGCCGTCCTCCTCGCCCTCCACTTCTGGCCGCCAACATCCGTCGCGAGTGCCGCTGCCGTCGGCCCCGACATCGTCTGCAACCGCCGCCGGCCTTGTTGTCTGCAGTATCGGCCTCGTGCCTGCATCCATGTCTCGATGTTGGTCATGTTTCGGCCGTGTGCTGCTGTTTTTGGACATGTTGCTGTTTAATCCATAACCGCTTGTTGTCATCTCATGATCATCTTCCGCGGTCACCGCTCAAGTGCCTCCACGACAAGTCCCAACACTAATCGGGAGATCCGGAAACCAAATTCATGTCATTGTTGGTTTTGTTCCGCCAAGGATCCCTAGGGACATAGTGCGTCGCCGTCATACAAGATCTTCACCAACGAATTTCGGCACCAACAACGTAACCGCGATGCCCCAAGGTCTTCATCCCGGTGCTTCAGGCACTTCGCCGCGGAACGCCAAGATCTTCATCCCGAATGCCAAGACCGACTCGATGGCGCGGACCCGACGAGATCTTCGAATGCGACAAGATCGACACCGACCAGGGCGAGTCCGATGCGCCCCCGACGCCAACCAAGTCCTTCATCTCGGATGCGACAAGATCGACTTCCGTTGTTCGAGACCGATCCCGTCAAACCCTGAACCCTGAGACCGACCCCGAACCCCTCGGAGCCCAAGTTCGTCGAACCCTAACAAGATCGCCGAACCCTAATGTGTGACCCTGATCCGAGCCCCTATTTTATAAATGCCATCTATATAAATTATTGCATATTAAAATGTTCATATTTGCACACATATCATGTGGGTTTGGGGGCATTATGCCGATTCACCATGTAATTAAATATGGGGCCCATATGCGGGCAAATCTAGCCTTATATTGGCCTCATTTAAATTTGTGCATCGAACCGTTGTCATATCTTGCCTTGTTAAAACAACATTTAAAATGCGGGGTATATAAATAACATGAACCTATTAAGTAATTCTCGGGACCCCGGTTCCGCTTAATATTGCCTAATTGCATCGCATCTTTGCCATGTCATACATCATACATGCATCATGCCCGATCTTCGGCCGTAGTATTAAATATTGCATCCGTTGTTTATTCTAGTGTTTTGGTTCTTCGCGGATAAGGCCGTTGAGTTAATGCGAGTGTCGACCCGATCTTCGGATGAACCCTCGGCAATGTTTTCAGGCGAGCATCTCCCCCTTTCTACCTATCTTACTTTTATAGTATTTATTCCCTCCTGTTGATCTATTGCTATCTGTGTTACGATGCTCTAGCTTTCGTACCCGTGATATCCCTTGCAGCCTTATATTACCTTGGACACATCCTATTACCTGTTGTTTGGTAGATAGTTGGACCGCGCGCCATAGTCGCTTGCTCAAGTGCTGTTGCGTGTCGTCAAGTGCCACAGTTGTTGGAGTATTGCCGTGTGTTTATGGTTGGAGATGATCAAGACTTTAATTACTGTTTAACAACTAAAATTGAAGTAAGTAAGCAGAGGCACAGGTGGGCAATAGATGTTATTTGGTTGTTAACCGTCCACTTATGTCCCGTAGGACCCCGAGTACTTGATACCTGTTCCTTGAATATTCGCGCTATCCACATCCGGGAGGATTATGGGACCCCCCTGAGTCAGAGCTTGATTCATTCTTATTTCTTGGGGCCACAAACTAGTTTGAGGTTTTATTTACTATCCTATACTTATGCCATGCTTTACTGCTTTATTTACGATTGTGCGAGGAGCACCTGTACTGTTTAGGTAAGCGGAGTGTTTTCGCGGTATCGACAAGCCCAGTTTTGGGTTCCCAGTCGTTTACAGCCATTGTCGCAAACCTTGAGTCTGTTTTTGAGTCAGCTAGCTTCGTTGCGGGTGTACTCAATGGGGTGGCCCCCTGAAATATTTCTGAATCTTGTGATTGCTTTGTCGTGAAGGCCTCGTTGGGTTTTGAGTTGGTTTTTCCGAGGTTGATCGAGTGTGTGTTGCTATTTGTGCACCCCTGCAGGGTAAAACTTTCTAAAAACCGTGTCCGCGGTTATGGACGACTTGGAGCACAGTATCTCGATCATAGACAACTATAACTAAAGTAGTGCTATAAATTTGACTTTATAATGACTAGTATTCAGCTTCACTATAATGGAATGGCTAAATAAAACTGCCAACAACTGCTTGCTTGTGTTGTCGCTTGCGACCATTGTATCTGACTAGTAAGTATCACAACTATAACGGAATGGCTAAATAAAAGTACCAACAACTGCTGGGTTTTGGGTTATCTCATGCTAATTGTATCTGACTAGTAAGTGTAGTGCCCACTGCTTATTTTATCGGGATGATTATCCATACTTGACTAGTAATTGCTGCAACGATAACCGAATAAATAAAACTGCCAACAGTGTGAGTTCCTCGGTTGACTTCCTCGTTTGGTCTCGAGGGGGAAATACCAGGATGGGTTTGTCTGATGGTAGAATCAGGTTGGTTCCGAATAGGTCTTTCTTATCCCTCTCTGATAGCCGCCAGTTGTATCGAGTCTCTATAGGTTGTTTAGTGCATGATGCCGCTGCCGCTTCAGTCCACCATACCTATGTAGGCGAGGACCGCCGAATTCTAGCCTCGCCGTGTACTGGCCTCAGTACTGACGCTCCTCTTTTTTCCTTTGCCCTTTGTCGGCACCCCTTTTGTTTAAGCAGGTTTTGAGATCGACGTCGTTAGCAGGGTTACCCTTCCGGCTTGGCCTGGGCAGGGTTATGGACGCCATTGTTTATTCTTCAGGGCTCTTAGCCCCATTTGCATCTTGTCCGTAGTCGGACGCTCTATCATTTTCAAGGTGATTTGGATCTTTGTATTGTATATCTGTATTCCTGACTCATTGAGTCGCTGTTGTATATATATCTGTTC
This sequence comes from Avena atlantica, assembly GCA_910589765.1. Lineage (NCBI taxonomy): Eukaryota > Viridiplantae > Streptophyta > Magnoliopsida > Poales > Poaceae > Avena > Avena atlantica. Next base: position 116,509,671 of record OU342737.1, on the reverse strand, counting down.
TGTGGGTCCCATCGAGGACTGTTGTGTAATGTTATTACTTCGTTTTCCACCCGCACGAAAGTGCCTGGTGGGCACCTTTGAATCGTTTCTATGCCACGGTTTGGCGGGAATCGCTGAAACCTGCATAGGGTCGATTCTGAGGGTGTTACAACTCTTTAATTACTCGCAAACTAATACTAATAGGTAAAGGGGGTTTATGGATAATAGGACACTAGGCTCTAGGGTTGTTTTGCAAAAGCCAGATTTATCTCTACTAAGCTCCAAAGCTAGTCACAATTTTATAAATCCTAAGCGGGAACTTGTATTTCATATCACAACTCTGTTGTGGTCAAGTCAAAGTCTCAATTCATCTCACAGGTCATTTTGAAAAGTCCGACGGGGGAACAGTATGGCCACTCCAACTGTCCATAACCGCGGACGCGGCTATTCGAATAGTTTGACACTCTGCAGAGATTGTACACTTTCACCACAACATTCGATACATCCGTCAGGAACAAATCCTGAATTCACCATACTCAGTATACGGATAATCAATCCAAACCTTTCGATTACACGCCCTAGTATAAGCACCTCTCCTGTGAGTTTGGCCTCCCAACCATGACCAACTGTCATCTTGGGTACTGCACAGGTGGATAATCTTCACAAGGTAGCCTCAGCTCAAACCTTGGTCGTGAGGGAACTAATACTAAGGAATATAAGTTTCCAGTCAAGCCCTACCCAATATTCGGGTATTGTGGTTGTACGATAAAATTGGAATGGTATCGCATCCAGACAACCATCAGTTTTATAAAGGGCTAAGGCTCATGCCTCAACATTTTTATCACCAAAATTCTCAAGTGTTTGGAAACACATGTCCAAAACATTTTAATAGAATGATCCATCATTCCAAGGTTTTCATAACCATTTTTCCACCAAGTATTCCCATCTAAAGTTGATCAAGTTTTATGCTTAGCACTAGCATCTACAGGTGGGGGTAGTAATGATGAGGGGTGGTAACTAGTGGAGTTTCAACTAAGTACAACCTTATGTCTCAGGCTGATGTCAAGGTTTCTAACTTAGGCCAAATTTTATGCTCTTTATGCAACCTTCAGCATCTTTCCAATATCTACCAGTCACTTAAGTAAACTCTAAGTACGCTTTGATAAAGAAATAAAGTAAGAAGCTTGCACATAAAACTAGGATTGGTTTATCAAAGGAATAGTAACAAGTAGGGGTTTGTTGCATCAGTAGGGTATCCTGCAAGTGTTAGCTTGCATCAATGTCAATATAAGCTTGCCTTGTGTAGAGCAGTGGTTGAAGTTCTCCTCGGATTCTTCTTCGTAGTATCCTCCTTCCTCCTCGAATCCTTGGCCGGTACTAGCGTCTATGAATAAATACGAGGTACACAATCACCAAACAATAATTAACTACTTGCAATCATCACACACAAGGGTCCTATGGATGATCTAGCATCATCCCTAACATTACAAGGTTAAGGCTTGGTTTAAATCTTTTTATTTTTAGAAAAGTAATTTCTACTCATTGAAAAACTACTTAAGATTTAATATTCTCCAAACCCAACATTGGATCATGTTGACACATGTCATCACCACATATTGTAGTCCATGGTAATGTGATTTAAAGTGGTGTCACAATTTAATAAGGTTTTACCCTTTTATTTTAATTAATTAAAGTGGCTAGAAATGCTTATGTAGCATTCTTTTATTACTTGAACATTATTTCTGCAAGTAAACCTATATATTTTTATATATTATGAAAGGTCTGGTTAAATGTTATTTTTGAGAGTTGGAATCAACTCAAAAGCTATTATGGTTTAAATTTGAAAAATGTTTGAATGCAGAAAAGCTTCTGCCTTGTTATTTTTACCATGGGTGATCTATAGATCCAAATGACTTGAATCCAACGGGCTTGGATTCAGCATTCACAGGCCTTTCCAACAAAATTGGTTTCATTCAATTTGGTGCACTGAATCGATCCTGGTTGATTTTTGAAGTTGGGTACAGAAGTGTGTTTGAATTGAAATAGAAAAAGTTTAATTTGAATAACTGGGCTGCGCGGGAAAAATTACTGGGCCGGCCTGCTAAGCGCAGTGCTCCCGCGGGCTGCTTAAGTGGGTGCCCCCACTCGTCAGTGACACGGGGCTGGGTGAAGCGGTATGGGGCGACGTGGATCGTTCGATCTAGTTCTAATCTAACGGCTGGGAGTCATCATCGCTGGGGGCTCACCGGGGTACTGGCGAGGGTCGGCGAGGCGGGCGAACGACGAAGTCGACGACGGCGAACTCAGGGGTGGTCGCGGCAGCTCCTGGGGCGGCTCCAATCGCTGGCTCCCTTCTTCTCCGGCAGCGGCAGGCTCCAGTGAAATTCCGGCGAGGTGGTGCTCGCCTTGCTCTGAGAATGGTGTGGCACGATCAGTGAGGAGAGGGGAGTGAGATGGTGTGAAGAAATCGTGCGGGGGTGGCCTCTATTTATAGTCGAGCGAGGGGACTGTCGGGGTGCACGGTGAGCTCGTCGGGGGCGATGTTACAGGCGGCTAAAGGCATGGGCAAGGGTAGGGGACGGTGCGGTGTCTCCTGGCGATGCTCAACGACATGGTCTCGAGGCATGGGGCGGTGTGGTTTGGTCTGGAACGGGCGGTGCTCTGCGTGGCAGAGGCGGCGTTTTCGACGGCGGGCGGTGGCTGTGCGGCACGGGGCGGCAAACGGGGATGTCTGGCGGTCTCCTGGGTCGGTGGGGATTGTGTATGCACGCGGCGAGGGCAGCGCACGGTCTGTGGGTGATGGTCGAGGGTGGCGCTATGGCGCACGCTCGGCAAGGTCTGGGCGCGGCTTGTGCGAGTGGTCCAGGGCTTGGCAACGCTCACGGCTGGAACAGTGAGTGGCAGTGGACGGTGGGCTGCCTCCCAGACATGCTGGCTAGGCTTGCTGCTGCTCCTAGCTTGCTGTCGACTATGGGGTGGCAAGAGGGTGCTCGGCTATTCACCATTGATGACAATGGCAAGCTCACAGTGGTGCCAGTGCCTGGCTAATCTTCCTAGATGATCTACTGAGTTGTGTGTGAGCTAAATGGGGAACCAGTTAGGAAAAATCACTGCTCACAATAGTGTTTGATGTTTGTTTGATTTGTGTCTGCAACCTGTTTGATGAAATGGCCGCATGAAATCAAGTTTTGAATTTTTAAATGATTTTTGGTGGGTTTGCTAGATTGGTGCTGGTGAGTCTGCAGATGCTTGGGTTTTGAAAATTGAGCTTGTTTGAGTAGTTTTTGAAAAAGTTGGATCTTCCCATATGATAAAGATTCAATTTTGAATTGTCATTTAAACTATGCATTTAAAAGTTTCTGGATGATCACAAAGTGGGCATTGATACCTTGTTATGAGTACATTCAAGGGGTGCAAAGATCCAGAAAAGTTTCTGTTAGGTTCTGAAAGTTTGAGACAGCCAAAGTAGGCATGTGAGTTAAATTGGCCAAAATGACCATTCATTTCATATATGTGTTTTGATTTACTTGTCTTTAGGAAAAGTGTGGGAAATGTTTTAGATGATGTTTATTTCACCTAAGAAACATTTTACAAGCAACGAAACAAACAAACAAGGTGGTTTTAAAGGATTTCAAAATCCATGCATACACATATGCATGCATTCATGATTTCATTTAGAAAAGTTTTTGTTAACCCTAATTTTGATGATTAGAATTTGATGATCCAATCTTAGTATTTTTGGGATGTTACAAACCTTCCCCCCTTAAACAAAATCTCGTACCGAGATTTCAAAAAGGACGAAAAGATTACCTAGGATTTGAAGAGATCGGGAAACTCCGTCCTGATGTGATCTTCGCGCTCCCAGGTAGCTTCCTCTTCTGTGTGGTTGCTCCACTGAATCTTGATAAACTTTATGCTTAGGGTTCGGGTAGTTTGAAAAGCTTCTTCCAAAATGCGGATGGGTACTTCGGGATAGGCCAGGTCATCGTTGATCTATATGGTCCGGTGGTCGATATTCTTGAACACTTCGGTCTTCTCGGGGACTTCGAGACATTTGCGAAGTAACGAGATATGGAACACATTGTGCACAGCTGACATCTCTTCAGGTAGTTCCAATTGATACGATACTTCTCCTCGACGGTTCAGAATTTTGAAAGGTCTGATATATCTGGGGGCTAACTTTCCTTTGAGTTGGAAACGCTGCATTCCCTTCAATGGCGACACTTTTAGATAAACAAAATCTCCTATGTTGAAGGCGAGATCTCGATGTCTCTTGTCGGCATAACTCTTCTGTCGGGATTGGGAGGTCTTGAGGTGCTCATGAATCTTGTGAATCTTCTCTTCTGCTTCTCGGAGGATGTCGGGTCCGAAAATCTGACTCTCTCCTACTTCCGACCAGTTCAAAGGGGTGCGACACTTTCTTCCGTACATGAATTCAAATGGGGCCATTTGCAAACTGGCTTGGTAACTATTGTTGTAGGAAAATTCTGCAAACGGCAGATAGTCTTCTCACTTGGATCCATATTCTAGCACACATGCTCTAAGCATATCTTCGAGTATTTGATTTACTCGCTCCGTTTGTCCATCAGTCTGAGGGTGATACGCGGTACTGAAATCTAGGCGGGTTCCTAAACCTTCTTGGACTTTCTTCCAGAATCTCGAGGTAAACTGAGTTCCTCGATCCGATACTATGTTCTTGGGGACTCCGTGCAAACTGACGATTCTAGCGATGTATAACTCTGCTAGCTTCGAACTCTGATAGGTGGTTTTAACGGGCAAGAAATGGGCGACTTTGGACAATCTGTCCACTATGACCCAGATAGAGTCATTTCCCCTACTAGAAGTAGGTAGTCCAGTGATAAAGTCCATTCCTACAGAATCCCATTTCCATTCCGGAATTTGCAAAGGTTGCAACAATCCAGCAGGTCTTTGATGTCCTGCCTTGACTCGCTGACATATATCACACTTGGCGATATAGCTTCCGATTTCTCTCTTCATCTTATGCCACCAAAATTGCTCTTTCAAATCTTGATACATCTTAGTCCCTTCGGGATGGATAGAATAAAGAGTATCATGAGCCTCCTTCAAGGTAACTTCTTTCAACTCCGAATCTGCTGGTACACAAAGGCGTACTTTGTACCACAGAACTCCTTCTTCGTCCTCGGTGAATCCGGGTACTTTGCCCGTACCAATACGACGCTTGATTCCGTCGATACTGGCATTTCCCTTCTGCGCCTCTTTAATCTGACTAATCAAAGTGGGCTGAAGTTCTATGCTAGCCAAAAATCCTTCACTTACTAATTCCATTCGAAAATCTTCCATCTCCTTGTGCAAACTTGGTTGCTCCTTCAAAATCATGGAGTTCAAGCGGCACGGCAATCTGCTAAGGGCATCGGCTACCACGTTGGCTTTACCAGGGTGATAGTGAATGTCCATGTCGTAATCTTTGATTAGCTTAATCCATCTTCTCTGCCTCATATTCAACTCCTTCTGAGTGAATATATACTTTAGGCTCTTGTGATCCGAATAAATCTCACAACGGTTTCCCATTAGGTAATGTCTCCATGTCTTCAGGGCTAGGACTACTGCTGCAATTTCGAGGTCATGGGTTGGATAGTTTTGCTCGTGTTGCTTCAATTGTCGGGATAGATAAGATATAACTTTGCCTTCTTGCATTAGCACACATTCGAGACCAATCTTGGATGCGTCACAATACGCATCGAAGGGCTTCGTGATATCCGGCATGATCAAGATTGGGGCTGATATCAACCTCCTCTTGAGTTCTTGAAAACTCGCTTCACATTTGTCTGTCCATTCAAACTTCTTGTCCTTCTTCAGCAATTGGGTCATGGGTCTGGTGATACTCGAGAGTCCTTCTACGAATTTGCGGTAATATCCCGCAAATCTGAGAAATGCACGAACTTGGGTTTGAGTGGTTGGGGTTTGCCAATCTTCTACATCTTTCACTTTGGTAGGGTCAACGGTAATTCCTCCGGCTGATACAATGTGACCGAGGAATCCTACCTCCTGTAACCAGAATTCACATTTGCTAAACTTTGCATACAGCTGATGCTCTCTAAGGGTTCCAAGAATGGTCCTTAGGTGTAGCTCATGTTCTTCTTCTGATTTGGAATAAATCAGAATCTCATCGATGAAAACAACGACAAAATTATCCAGGAAGTCCATAAAAATCTTATTCATGAGGTTCATGAAATAAGCGGGGGCATTGGTTAATCCAAAAGACATGACTGTATACTCGTACAATCCATATCTGGTGGTAAAGGCAGTCTTTGGAATATCCTCTGCACGAATTTTGAGTTGATGATAGCCAGTTCTAAGATCAATCTTAGAAAACACCTGGGCACCGGTCAACTGATCAAACAAATCTTCTATCTTGGGAAAGGGGTACTTGTTCTTGATGGTGACATCATTCAACTTCCGATAATTCGTACACAAACGGTTACCTCCATCTTTCTTGTCCACAAATAAGACAGGTGATCTCCATGGTGACACACTTGGTTGAATCAATCCAATTTCTAGCATGCAATCCAGTTGCTTATTCAGTTCTGCTAGTTCCGACGGGTTCATACTATAGGGTCTCTGGGCTATGGGTCCTGTTCCAGGGATTAGTTCGATGATAAACTCGATATCCCGATCTGGGGGCATACCGGGCAAAACATCGGGAAATACATCGGGGTATTCACAGACTATCCGGACTTGGTCAATGGTAGGGTGGGCTAGAATCTTGTTACACTTGAATTGGCGAGGTAAGGTTTCAGATATATGCTCGACTGATATTCCGGTGGTACTGGTCACGGTGATGGCTTTCTTAGCACAGTCAATCAATCCCTTATGTTTGGACATCCAATCCATTCCTAGTACTACTTCCAAACCTTTAGTTCCGAGTACTATTAGATTAGCATAAAAATCTATGGCATGGATTCGGATAGGGACGGCTTTGCAAATTTGCCTAGCCTTGGTGGTTGATCCGGGAATGTGCACAATCATAACATGCTTTAGTTTGGTTAGTTGAATTTTACTAGTGCAGGCAAATTCTTCGGTGACAAATGAATGCGATGCACCAGAGTCAAACAACACTCTTGCAAGTACTGAATTAACAGAAAACATACCCAGCACGACGTCTGGCTCTTCCTGAGCTTCTTTAGCATGCATGAGAAAAAGATGGCCATTGCGGTTGAGTGAATTCCCTAGGGCAAATCTTCTCCCTGGCTGGACACGACGCTGCTGCTGAGCTGGGTCATTGGCATTGGGGGTTGTAGCATTCTTCTTGTTGGGGCATTCGTTGGAATAGTGGCCTTTATTTCCACAGTCATAACAGGTCACTTGTGACTTGTCCTTGGCTGCGACAGGCACAGCATTGCTTCCAGTCCTCGGGGCAGTGTTGGTGTTGGCGGTAGCATTGTTGGTGTTGAACTTGGTTTGGGCACGGGTGAAATTGCTAGAGTTGCCGGGGTTGTTGTGATTTACTCCGGGTCTAGGGTTTCCACGGTTGGGGTAGGTCGGACGGGTCATAGGGGGTCTGTTGGTTCTTGGGGCAAATCCTGGAGATGGGTTGGGGCGATACTTTGGAGTCTGATGGGTTCCGGGTTGATGCATCATGCGACGCTTGCGGTTCTCATTGGCTTGGTTGATCTTTCCTTCCATCTGGATAGCAGAGTCGACAAGGGCTTCAATATCAGCAAAGGGGATATTGACTAACACCGTCTGCATCTCGTCATGCAGACCATTCAGGAATCTTTCTTTCTTCTTGGCTTCGGTGTCTATCTCGTCCGGGGCATACCTAGCTAATGACAAAAATTTGTCACGGTATTCCACTACAGTCATCCTTCCTTGCTTTAGCTCTCTGAACTCGTCTCTCATTCTCTTAATCAAACCTAGTGGCACATGGGTTCTGCTAAACTTGACCTTGAATTCCTCCCAGGTCATCATCTGGCCTCCGGTCATTGCACGAACACTGTTCCACCATGCCCTGGCATCTCCGGCTAGATAATGGGTGGCGAACAGGACATTCTCGTTGGCTTCCACTCCGGCGACTTCTAGGTTGTTTTCCATGGTTTGCAGCCAATCATCGTCATCTAGGGGTTCTTCTGACTTGGTGAAAACGGGTGGGTTGGTATTCTGGAAATTCTTGAGCTTAGATCCATGGTTGTCCTGGTTTCCGTGGCCTTGGTTGTTGTGTGCTAGTTGGGCTATCTGTTGCAGAGTGGCTAGGTTGGCTTGACGTTCCGCTCTTTCAGCTTCGCGGTCAGAAGTCAGCATTTGCAGGATCTGCAACATCAGGTCAGGGGCTGAACCACTTCCTCCACGTGGCATCTGAAGATTGATATAGATCATGAGAAAAGAGGGAAATTTCTAAGGTCTTGGGTCTTTGAAAAGTTTTAAATGTTTGACTCATATTTTTCTGGAAACTTGATTTTTCATTCATTCACTCATACCACACAGTACAACACACACCACAACAAAGAAAAACAGATGGTTTTAAGAACCATTCTGGAAATTACGATACAGTGGGACCGACTACTACTCACTACGCTAGTGCTCAGTGCTAATACTCCTCGGAGTCTGTGGCTTCATCATCTTCAGCATCATCGATGAAGGCAAAATCATCCTCACCGGTGAAGAATTCCATGGCCTGATCCTCCAGAAAATCATCGTCATAGCTGAGATAAGAGTAAGGGTCTCCACGAAGATCCTCTCCGGCATTCTCCCTTTCCTCCAACTGCATGTCTCTCTCGTGGATGGTCTCCTCCAGAGATGAGATGCGGTGGCGAAGACGGGAAATAATGCGCTCCTTCTTGTCGAGCTTACGGCGGCGAGACTTGCGATCCTTTGCTAGCATGGCTATGGTCTGATCCTTCGTCTTGATGATGGCAAACTTGTGGTTGCAATAGTCACGGCAGTTGTCCAACTCCTGCTGACGATCATACATCATGAAGCTAAGGTGGTCCAATTGAGTCTTTAGCTCGGGGTGGTATGGGGCTTCCAGTGGTTGTCCATTTGCATCACGTCTTGGGCAAAACTCAAAGCGAGTACCCTTGATCTGATTGATGCTCTGCCCACACAGACGGGAAAGAGCTTCCTGCATTGCTCTGGCAAGTCCATCGAGCCAGTTGTTTTCCCTCAAGGTAAACTGAATTCCCTCCGCAGTGGGAGGTTCAATCTTTCCTCGAAGACTTGCAACAATTAGCCACTGCAGATCTTCTCCTCCTTGATCATTGAGCTGAGCTCAAAAGAACTCGGGGTGCGGACGCTCCAAAAGTTCCGAAAGCTGATCTAGATCCCTCTAAAAGATAAGGTCTCCCCCATTCCCAAGTTGGTAAAACTTGCTGTACTTCACGTCCATCTATAAAAATAGAGGATGAGTAGATTAGCAGAGTGATCAAGTGTGTCAAAATTTTATGTATTTTGCAAGAGTTTTTGAGGAACATGAATTTTTATGAAAGGATCAAAGAGATAAGAATGAGAATAAGTTTTTGTAAATATTTGTTTTCTTTGGTTTTTGAAACTAAGTTTTTGATTCAAACGTCCAGTCTAACTAGGGTCTCCTATGGTCAGGATGGCTCTGATACCAACTTGTCAACACCCGGATTTTTCAATCCTAGATGCCTATTATGCCATACATCGCAATCCCGGGATTACCATTTTTGCAAGACATAACAGAATTGGATACCATAGTACATCATCCATTACAAACGATATATAAGTTCTTACACAAATAGGGATCTCATGATCCAGTTCTTAATACAACATCAAGCAGTGGAATACGTAACAATAACGGTAGCGTAGGCGAAGCTCCATCTTCGGGGTCACAGGCAATGCTGACGATGGGAGATGATCCTAGTTGTCGTAACCTTCCTGGGGTCCATCTTCCAGGTACTCCTCTTCATAGTCTGGCCATGGGAATAGCCAGGGACAAAGCCATGAGTACTCTTTAAGTACTCGCAAACTAATACTAATAGGTAAAGGGGGTTTTTGGATAATAGGACACTAGGCTCTAGGGTTGTTTTGCAAAAGCGAGATTTATCTCTACTAAGCTCCAAAGCTAGTCACAATTTTATAAATCCTAAGCGGGAACTTGTATTTCATATCACAACTCTGTTGTGTTCAAGTCAAAGTCTCAATTCATCTCACAGTTCATTTTGAAAAGTCTGACGGGGGAACAGTATGGCCACTCCAACTGTCCATAACCGCGGACGCGGCTATTCGAATAGTTTGACACTCTGCAGAGATTGTACACTTTCACCACAACATTCGATACATCCGTCAGGAACAAATCCTAAATTCACCATACTCAGTATGCGGATAATCAATCCTAACCTTTCGATTACACGCCCTAGTATAAGCACCTCTCCTGTGAGTTTGGCCTCTCAACCATGACCAACTGTTATCTTGGGTACTGCACAGGTGGACAATCTTCACAAGGTAGCCTCAGCTCAAACCTTGGTCGTGAGGGAACTAATACTAAGGAATATAAGTTTCCAGTCAAGCCCTACCCAATATTCGGGTATTGTGGTTGTACGATAAAATTGGAATGGTATCGCATCCAGACAACCATCAGTTTTATAAAGGGCTAAGGCTCATGCCTCAACATTTTTATCACCAAAATTGTCAAGTGTTTGGAAACAGATGTCCAAAAAATTTCAATAGAATGATCCATCATTCCAAGGTTTTCATAACCATTTTTCCACCAAGTATTCCCATCTAAAGTTGATCAAGTTTTATGCTTAGCACTAACATCTATAGGTGGGAGTAGTAATGATGAGGGGTGGTAACTAGTGGAGTTTCAACTAAGTACAACCTTATGTCTCAGGCTGATGTCAAGGTTTCTAACTTAGGTCAAATTTTATGCTCTTTATGCAACCTTCAGCATCTTTCCAATATCTACCAGTCACTTAAGTAAACTCTAAGTACGCTTTGATAAAGAAATAAAGTACAAGCTTGCACATAAAACTAGGATTGGTTTATCAAATGGGTATGATCACATATGCTTAAGGCATAGTAACAAGTAGGGGTTTGTTGCATCAGTAGGGTATCCTGCAAGTGTTAGCTTGCATCAATGTCAATATAAGCTTGCCTTGTGCAGAGCAGTGGTTGAAGTTCTCCTCGGCTTCTTCTTCGTAGTATCCTCCTTCCTCCTCGTATCCTTGGTCGGTACTAGCGTCTATGAATAAATACGAGGTACACAATCACCAAACAATACTTAACTACTTGCAATCATCACACACAAGGGTCCTATGGATGATCTAGCATCATCCCTAACATTACAAGGTTAAGGCTTGGTTTAAATCTTTTAATTTTTAGAAAAGTAATTTCTACTCATTGAAAAACTACTTAAGATTTAATATTCTCCAAACCCAACATTGGATCATGTTGACACATGTCATCACCACATATTGTAGTCCATGGTAATGTGATTTAAAGTGGTGTCACAATTTAATAAGGTTTTACCCTTTTATTTTAATTAATTAAAGTGGCTAGAAATGCTTATGTAGCATTCTTTTATTACTTGAACATTATTTCTGCAAGTAAACCTATATATTTTTATATATTATGAAAGGTCTGGTTAAATGTTATTTTTGAGAGTTGGAATCAACTCAAAAGATATTATGGTTTAAATTTGAAAAATGTTTGAATGCAAAAAAGATTTTGCCGTGTTATTTTTACCATGGGTGATCTATAGATCCAAATGACTTGAATCAAACGGGCTTGGATTCAGCATTCACAGGCCTTTCCAACAAAATTGGTTTCATTCAATTTGGTGCACTGAATCGATCTGGGTTGATTTTTGAAGTTGGGTACAGAAGTGTGTTTGAATTAAAATAGAAAAACTTTAATTTGAATAACTGGGCTGCGCGGGAAAAATTACTGGGCCGGCCTGCTAAGCGCAGTGCTCCCTCGGGCTGCTTAAGTGGGTGTCCCCACTCGTCAGTGACACGGGGCTAGGCGAAGCGGTATGGGGCGACGTGGATCGTTCGATCTAGTTCTAATCTAACGGATGGGAGTCATCGTCGACGTGAGAAAACTCCGGCGAGAACGAAACCTAGCGCGGCCAGTGAGGGTCGCTGGGGGCTCACCGGGGTACTGGCGAGGGTCGGCGAGGCGGGCGAACGACAAAGTCGATGACGGCGAACTCAGGGGTGGTCGCGGCAGCTCCTGGGGCGGCTCCAATCGGTGGCTCCCTTCTTCTCCGGCAGCGGCAGGCTCCAGTGAAATTCCGGCGAGGTGGTGCTCGCCTTGCTCTGAGAATGGTGTGGCACGATCAGTGAGGAGAGGGGAGTGAGATGGTCTGAAGAAATCGTGCGGGGGTGGCCTCTATTTATAGTCGAGCGAGGGGACCGTCGGGGCGCACGGTGAGCTCGTCGGGGGCGATGTTATAGGCGGCTAAAGGCATGGGAAAGGGTAGGGGACGGTGCGGTGTCTCCTGGCGATGCTCAACGACATGGTCTCGAGGCATGGGGCGGTGTGGTTTGGTCTGGAACGGGCGGTGCTCTGCGCGGCAGAGGCGGCGTCTTCGACGGCGGGCGGTGGCTGTGCGGCACGGGGCGGAAAACGGGGATGTCTGGCGGTCTCCTGGGTCGGTGGGGATTGTGTATGCACGCGGCGAGGGCGGCGCGCGGTCTGTGGGTGATGGTCGAGGGTGGCGCTCTGGCGCACGCTCGGCATGGTCTGGGTGCGGCTTGTGCGCGTGGTCCAGGGCTTGGCAACGCTCACGGCTGGGACAGTGAGTGGCGGTGGACGGTGGGCTGCCTCCCAGACATGCTGGCTAGGCTTGCTGTTGCTCCTAGCTTGCTGTCGACTATGGGGTGGCAAGAGGGTGCTCGACTATTCACCATTGATGACAATGGCAAGCTCACAGCGGTGCTAGTGCCTGGCTAATCTTCCTAGATGATCTACTGAGTTGTGTGTGTGAGCTAAATGGGGAACCAGTTAGGCAAGAATCACTGCTCACAATAGTGTTTGATGTTTGTTTAATTTGTGTCTGCAACCTGTTTGATGAAATGGCCGCATGAAATCAAGTTTTGAATTTTGAAATGATTTTTGGTGGGTATGCTAGATTGGTGCTGGTGAGTCTACAGATGCTTGGGTTTTGAAAATTGAGCTTGTTTGAGTAGTTTTTGAAAAAGTGGGATCTTCCATATGATAAAGATTCAATTTTGAATTGTCATTTAAACTATGCATTTGAAAGTTTTTGGATGATCACAAAGTGGGCCTTGATACCTTGTTATGAGTACATTCAAGGGATGCAAAGATCCAGAAAAGTTTCTGTTAGGTTCTGAAAGTTTTAGACAGCCAAAGTAGGCATGTGAGTTAAATTGGCCAAAATGACCATTCATTTCATATATGTGTTTTGATTTACTTGTCTTTAGGAAAAGTGTGGGAAATGTTTTAGATGATGTTTATTTCACCTAAGAAACACTTTACAAGCAATGAAACAAACAAACAAGGTGGTTTTAAAGGATTTCAAAATCCATGCATACACATATGCATGCATTCATGATTTCATTTAGAAAAGTTTTTGTTAACCCTAATTTTGATGATTAGAATTTGATGATCCAAGCTTAGTATTTTTGGGATGTTACAAACCTTCCCCCCTTAAACAAAATCTCATCCCGAGATTTGAAAAAGGACGAAAAGATTACCTAGGATTTGAAGAGATCGGGAAACTCCGTCCTGATGTGATCTTCGCGCTCCCAGGTAGCTTCCTCTTCTGTGTGGTTGCTCCACTGAATCGTGAGAAACTTTATGCTTCGGGTTAGGGTAGTTTGAAAAGCTTCTTCCAAAATGCGGATGGGTACTTCAGGATAGGTCAGGTCATCGTTGATCTCTATGGTCCGGTGGTCGATATTCTTGAACACTTTGGTCTTCTCGGGGACTTCGAGACATTTGCGAAGTAACGAGATATGGAACACATTGTGCACAGCTGACATCTCTTCAGGTAGTTCCAATTGATACGATACTTCTCCTCGACGGTTCAGAATTTTGAAAGGTCTGATATATCTGGGGGCTAACTTTCCTTTGATTTGGAAACGCTGCATTCCCTTCAATGGCGGCACTTTTAGATAAACAAAATCTCCTATGTTGAAGGCGAGATCTCGACGTCTCTTGTCGGCATAACTCTTCTGTCGGGATTGGGCAGTCTTGAGGTGCTCATGAATCTTGTGAATCTTCTCTTCTGCTTCTCGGAGGATGTCGGGTCCAAAAATCTGACTCTCTCCTACTTCCGACCAGTTCAAAGGGGTGCGACACTTTCTTCCGTACATGAATTCAAATGGGGCCATTTGCAAACTGGCTTGGTAACTATTGTTGTAGGAAAATTCTGCAAACGGCAGATAGTCTTCCCACATGGATCCATATTCTAGCACACATGCTCTAAGCATATCTTCGAGTATTTGATTTACTCGCTCCGTTTGTCCATCGGTCTGAGGGTGATACGCGGTACTGAAATCTAGGCGGGTTCCTAAACCTTCTTGGACTTTCTTCCAGAATCTCGAGGTAAACTAAGTTCCTCGATCCGATACTATGTTCTTGGGGACTCCGTGCAAACTGACGATTCTAGCGATGTATAACTCTGCTAGCTTCGAACTCTGATAGGTGGTTTTAACGGGCAAGAAATGGGCGACTTTGGACAATCTGTCCACTATGACCCAGATAGAGTCATTTCCCCTATTAGAAGTAGGTAGTCCAGTGATAAAGTCCATTCCTACAGAATCCCATTTCCATTCCGGAATTTGCAAAGGTTGCAACAATCCAATAGGTCTTTGATGTCCTGCCTTGACTCGCTGACATATATCACACTTGGCGATATAGCTTCCAATTTCTCTCTTCATCTTATGCCACCAAAATTGCTCTTTCAAATCTTGATACATCTTAGTCCCTCCGAGATGGATAGAATAAAGAGTATCATGAGCCTCCTTCAAGGTAACTTCTTTCAACTCCGAATCTGCTGGTACACAAAGGCGTCCTTTGTACCACAGAACTGCTTCTTCGTCCTCGGTGAATCCGGGTACTTTGCTCGTACCGATACGACGCTTGATTCCGTCGATACTGGCATTTCCCTTCTGCGCCTCTTTAATTTGACTGATCAAAGTGGGATGAAGTTCTATGCTAGCCAAAAATCCTTCACTTACTAATTCCATTAGAAAATCTTCCATCTCCTTGTGCAAACTTGGTTGCTCCTTCAAAATCATGGAGTTCAAGCTGCATGGCAATTTGCTAAGGGCATCGGCTACCACGTTGGCTTTACCAGGGTGATAGTGAATGTCCATGTCGTAATCTTTGATTAGCTCAATCCATCTTCTCTGCCTCATATTCAACTCCTTCTGAGTGAATATATACTTTAGGCTCTTGTGATCCGAATAAATCTCACAACGGTTTCCCATTAGGTAATGTCTCCATGTCTTTAGGGCTAGGACTACTGCTACGAGTTCGAGGTCATGGGTTGGATAGTTTTGCTCTTGTTTCTTCAATTGTCGGGATAGATAAGATATAAGTTTGCCTTCTTGCATTAGCACACATCCGAGACCAATCTTGGATGCGTCACAATACACATCGAAGGGCTTCGTGATTTCCGGCATGACCAAGATTGGGGCTGATATCAACCTCCTCTTGAGTTCTTGAAAACTCGCTTCACATTTGTCTGTCCATTCAAACTTCTTGTCCTTCTTCAGCAATTGGGTGATGGGTCTGGCGATACTCGAGAATCCTTCTACGAATTTGCGGTAATATCCCGCCAATCCGAGAAATGCACGAATGTCGTGGGAATGGTCACGGCAGATGCTGCAATCGGCAGCGAGTAGTAGAACAAGGGGCAAGGGCGGCCAGCCATCTGCGGTGCGAGATGAGGGCGGAGACACAGGGTTTTACCCAGGTTCGGCCCCCCGGAGGGTAAAGACCTACTCCTGCTAGATTGTATTATGAGGGTGGTACAATGGGCGAGCTCGGCGGCGAGTCGCTTGGGTGTATGATGGAACGTATCTCTACACGCCCCGCAGGGAGGTTTATATAGGCTCACCTCCCCTAGGGTTTACATATCTCAACCGAATCAGTTAAGGCTTCGGTACTTGTTTAACCTAATCCGACTGGGCCTATCTACTCGCCCGGGCCTTCAGCTTCCAGTCGCTTGCATCCATGCCGGGCCTTGATCCAGTCGCCGTCTCGCAGGCCCACTCGCTAGTTTCTGGGCCAGTCGGAAACGTCCTGCTGGGTATACCCCGGTAGGTACATCCCCATCAGTAGTCCCCGAGGCCGTCGTTGATTGGGAATAGGTGGCTGCTGGCAGTCGGAGTATACGGCTTCAGAGTAGACATCCAGTCGAATCGTCGGCGGGCTCCTGTATAAAGGAGAAAACTAGTCATCCTGATCACAGCTTTGGCGAGTCGAGTCGGTGAAACACTGTCACAGTGATCGGGTCGGCGAGCCGAGTGGCTGAAGTTGGACCGTTAAACGTGGTCAAACTAGCCGTTGGGGGTAATCCAACGGTAACTTTTGGCGTAATCACCGCGTAGTAACGGCTCCCTGATTTGGCGGGTAACAACCGCTATATAGAAGGGGAATGGCAGGCGATCAGAGAACCACCTTCTCGCCATTTCCTCCGATTGCACGCACTTTCGCCTCCCTTCGCATCGCGATCCAGCCGACCCGAAATCCTCCGACCCCCCCACAAATCCTTCTGCCATGGCCCTCTCCACCGAACCTTGGGGTAGATCTAAGTGTACGAGGGCGCAACTGGCTTCCTTTGAGGAGGCCGGGATCCTGCGCGCCGGCTGCTGGCGCATCCCCGCGGTCGGAGAGGTGACCCTGAACCCGCGCGAGGGGGGATTCATCTGCTTCACCAGCCACCTAGACTGGGGGATAGGATTCCCCACGTCCCTGTTCTTCCGGCGCTTCTGCGCCTACTACGGGATCCAACTGTCGGACTTGGGTCCACACAGCATCGAGCAGCTCGCCATCTTCGTGGCGTTCTGCGAGTGCTACTTGGGCTGCCGGCCCTACTTCCCTCTATGGCAAGATCTGTTCCACGGACGGATCAGCCGCGAGGAAGCGGGTGGCCCAATGCTTGCCGCGGGCGGCCTAACATTCCAGCTGAAGTCGAAGGATTCATTCTTTGACTTGATGCTGCCCGCCAAGGCGGCGAGCGATTGGAAGAAATCTTGGTTCTATGTTGCCGAGGCGACCCCAGAGGGCGAGACGGCGATCCCACGATACTCCGCCAACCGGTCGGAACCGCGCCGACTTCAAGTCGGCAAGCTCCCCAGCGACCAGCGGATGGTCGTGGACGAAATGCTCCAAACCATCCACGGTCTGAAGAAGAAGGGCCTCCAGACGATCAACTTATACAACTGCTGGCTCGGGCGGCGACTCGTCCCTCTGGCTCGGCGCGACCACTACATGTACCAATACACGGGCCGGGAGGATTCGACGAAGTCCTGCCTCGCCGAGTGGAAGCTCGAGGACTACACCCCAACACTGAAGAAGATCACCCAGGCGGTGTACCTGGACGCAAAGGCTGGGGTCGCCCCCTACACCGCAAAGCATCCAACCCCAACGGTAAGTCACCTCGCATCATTCGCAGTCGCAGTTTTTGTAGTCGCGGTCGGTCTAATTTCATTTGGTGTTCATTGCAGCTATTCCAACTGGTGGAAGGATGGCTCCCGCCTTCAGACGACGAGAATTCGAGCTCGTCCGTCCAGGACATGGGCGAGTCGCTCCTGCCAAGGGCGATGCCGGGAGCGACGAGAGCAACGACGACGACGAGTCCGAGGAGGAGGTCGCCCCGCTGGTCCGCAAGACCCACGGGCAGCGTCAGCGTGAGCTTGAGGCGAGTAAAAGCCTCGAGCGTCATGATGACGATGACGAACTTCCGGAGACCACCTCGCGCCGCCAGGCTACTCCGTCGAAGAAGAAGAAGAAGGAGAAGGAGGCAAAGGCTCCTCCGAAGAAGAAGACGAAGCCGATGAGGCCGGCCTCGCCACCGCACTCGGCGAGCAGCTCCGACGCCGCCAGCCCGGCCAAGGACAAGGCGCCGCCGATGGCAGCCACGCTGGACACGGCCACTGTCGAGGTGCCACTGGCCTCGATGCCTCCGCCATTCGCCCCAGTTTCTGGGCTAGGGGCCGCTCCGGCCGCGGCGGCTTCACCTCGCAGGGAAGCCCCTGATGAAGATGTCCCAGAGGCTCCCGTTGCAGCCTCGACCATGAAGAAGCTGTTCGTGTATTGGGCACACGACGTCCTGGAGATGGGCCTCAGCCGCCGACCGGGCCCTGAACTGGAGAAGCCGACCGGCAACCGCACGGGGCTACGCTTCATTCCGGTCGCCAAGTGAGTTCGCTCACCTACTTTTGTCTTTCATAGCAGCTTGAATTATCTCGCTCACACGATCGATTTACAGGACCGGAGCAAAGAAAATAGGCCACCCGACCGTGTCTAAGGTGCCACCCGTCGTCAGCGAGGAGGATCCTTCCCGCAAGAGGAAGGCGGACGAAGTCATCGTTCTTGCGGATGGCGCCAAGAAGGCCAAGGGCGACGATGTCGTCACGATCTCCGACGACACGGTGGTCGCGCCGAATGAACCCGCAATGGAGGCGGCCGTACCCACGAAGGAGGGTGCTCCCTCGCCTGGGGTGACCGAGCCGGTCTCCTTTGGTGCCGGTGCCTCCATCGCCACGTTCCGACGCTTCATGACCAAGGCGGATGCAGCGAGTGGGACCTCGCCCTCGAGCCGTGCACCTGGGGTCGCCGACGTAGAGGTCGAGCAGCGTCGTGGGCACACGCCGGATCTCCTCGCATCCGCGGATGCGATACAACTTCACGGCATGCTTGGCGCAGCCATCCAGGTATGTCCAGTCCCCGAGGATCAGGTCGGTGTGCAGCAGCGGTCTGATTCTTTTAGTGTCTTCTTGTTATTTTCGCGTCCAGTCCCCGAGTGTGCACTCGCTGAATTTCAGCGGGTGGGCACTTAGGATTTGTTGATTGCCAGTCCCCGAGTGCGCACTCGCTGAATTTCAGCGGGTGAGCACTTAGGATTTCTTGATTGCCAGTCCCCGAGTGCACACTCACTGAATTTCAGCGGGTGGGCACTTAGGATTTCTTGATTGCCAGTCCCCGAGTGCGTACTCGCTGAATTTCAGCGGGTGAGCACTTAGGATTTCGCTTTGGTTAACTGTTTGAATTGTGTGCAGGGGCTGCAACGTGAGTCAGCTGACTGATTGGCAGCGAAACACCGCGCGAAGAAGGAACCGGCCACCGTCCAAGAGGCGAATAAGGGGCTTCAGGCAGTTGCCGCGAAGGCAGAAGAGGCTCGCCAGGGACTTGTCCCCGCGGGTGAGTTGGCAACTGCTCAATCGGCGTTGAGCTCGGCTGAGAAGCGGATCGCCGAGCTCGAGCGCGAGCTGACGGAGGCGAAAGAGGAGGCGAGTTCAGCGGATGGTCGAGCCAAGGCCGCCGTTACGGCCGCCGCGGAAGAGCGTAAAGTTTCTGACGCCCTTGTTGATGGGCTTCAGGACGACTATACTTCTCTTCAGAGCTTCATCACGGATCTCTCCCGTCCCTTGATTGGTGAGTTTGCCTGCCCGTGCCTATTGCATGTGTCTTTTCGTAATACCCGATGTACTCACTGTTATCTTCTATCCGCAGGTCGCATCCTTGATAGCGCGGAAGAGGCGAGCTCGTTCGACGCGCGACAATGTGTGGCCACGCTCGTCGACTCGGCGACGTTGTCGGCGACATGCATCCGAGCCTACCTCCAGGAGATATCGCCCACGGAAGTAATTCCCAGCGACCTCGTCGAGGTGTGGAAGTACCTGGAGAATGCGCCATTGGTCGTTGAGTTCATGACGCGATCGGCGTTTCGGCGTGGAGCGGCGACGGCGCTTAGCCTTGGGCTTGCTCATTTTCCAGAAGATTTCGATCTGGACGATGTGACGAGTGGCTACCCGTCGTCGACTGGCGAGGTGGAGATCTCCAAGGTGCTCAAGTTGATGGGTCGCGCCGCGGTGTACTCCGAGCGCGTCTGGGCGATGGGCGACCTCCTTCCTTACCAGGAAACGGTCGTCGCGCCCAACGACCCCGAGCCGCAGCACTAGGACTTCAAGGTCGAGCAGCCCTTCCGCGCGGCAATGGCGGGTGAGCTGACGACGTACCCGTCAAACCCGTACATGCCGTTCATCCGCAATCGCAAGGGTGCTGGCGAGTCGTCATCGAAGCCTGCGGAATAGAGTAGTTTGCCCTGGGGAGTTAGTAGCAGATCTGCCATTTGGGAATATTTTGTATTCTCACATGATTGCAACATGCTATTAATGAGATATCGTGTTTGCTTTATGACTTGTCATGTGTTTTCTGATTGAGGGTTGAACAAGTCCCCGAGCGCGTCCGCCCTTTTTGTGGGGTTTACCTCGTGTGTGATGTGTTTGTGGTTTTTGAATATTTTGGTATTGTGGTCGACTTGCCCGGACTCGGAGAGCCAGTCGCAAGGCGACTCCCTTGAGTGCTCTGTACTTCACCGTTTCCCTTGCGCGAACGAGGTCGGGTGGCCGAGTCCCCGAGCGTGGTACTTGGTTGTTCTAGGCGCGACTCGTGGGTCGGTGAGGACTTGGCGCGTTAGTTTGAGCGCATCACTCCTGCCTGGCCCGTTGGGTTAGTCGCATGGCGAGTCCTGGGCATACTCTCATACTTGGCGTTTTCCCGAGCCGCTCGTGCTGAACTGGTCGTCAGTCCCCGAGCGTGGTACGTGGCCATTCGAGTCGCTATGTCGAGGATGCGGAGGATCATGGTCGCTGTGAGAAGCGAAGGCAGTTGTCTTGGCTCGTAGAGCCAGTCGGGCTAGGCGACTCCAATGGGGCTCCGGGTAGGCGTTTTTCGTGGACGATGCAGAACCTGAGGTGACCCAGTGCTTTTGCATCGCACTACTTGGCCGTGCCGATCGCTTTACCAAAGGTTGACTTCTGCGGTTAGCTTGACGCTGTTATTACGAGTGCGAGTGGCACAAGACACGGAGAGTAGGCGCAATTTGCGGTAACCGATTCTTTTTATTTCATAGCGACTGGAGAGTACATATGTGGAGTTCTAGGAATAGAACTTCCGTAGGAGGTTTACATTCCATGGTCGCTTGACGTCGAGTTTGCCGTCCCAGCGGACGTCGATGAGGTAGTAAGCGTCGTTGCCGAGTACGCGCCCGATGGCGAATGGTCCCTCCCATGGAGGGGAAAGCTTGTGCATGCCCTTCTTGTCCTGGATGAGGTGCAGCACCAGGTCGCCTTCCTGGAAGGTGCGAGTTTTCACCCGCCGGCTGTGGTAGCGGCGGAGTCCTTGTTGGTAGATGGCGGTGCGCGAGCGAGCTAGGTCGCATGCCTCGTCGAGTTATTCGACTCCATCCTGTCGTGCGAGTTCGTTCGCAGCCTCCGTGTAGTGGACGACCCTCGGCGAGTTGTGCTCAAGGTCGGTGGGCATGACTGCCTCGGCGCCGTACACCATGAAGAAGGTGGTGAATCCTGTCGACCTGTTGACCGAGGTGCGGATGCCCCAGATGACGGAGGGTAGCTCCTCGACCCAGCACCCGGCGGTGCGCTCGAGTGGTACTTGGAGTCGCGGCTTCAGGCCGTGGAGGATGCTTTGATTGGCCCGTTCCGCCTGGCCGTTGGATTTCGGGTGGGCGACTGATGCGAGGTCGAGCCGGATGTGGTGTTCCTCGCAGAATTCGGCCATGGCTCCTTTGGCGAAGTTGGTGCCGTTGTCCATGATGATGCTGTTTGGGAACCCGTAGCGATATATGAGCTCGTGTAGGAATTTAGTGGCGGTCTTCCCATCGCATTTCCGGACTGGCTTGGCCTCCACCCACTTTGTGAATTTGTCGACCGCGACCAGGAGATGGGTGTAGCCGGAGGGAGCCTTTTTGAAGGGGCCTACCATGTCCATGCCACATACGGCGAATGGCCAGGTGATGGGGATTGTCTTGAGCGCTAAGCTCGGCACGTGCGTCTGGTTGGCGTACTTCTGGCACCCGGCGCACCGCTGGACAATGTCGACGGCATCGGCGTGTGCGGTGGGCCAGTAAAAGCCATGCCGCATAGCCTTGGAGACCAGAGAGCGGGCGCCGGCGTGGTGGCCGCAGTCGCCAGAGTGGATGTCGTGGAGGATCTTGCATCCTTCGGCGGGTTGGACGCAGCGTTGGAACACGCCGGTGACGCTGCGCTTGTGGAGCTCGCCGTCGATGATGGTGTAGGACTTGCATCGGCGTGCGATCATCCGAGCGTCCGTATCGTCTGCCGGCAAGGTGTCAGCCTCCAGGTAGGTGACGTAGTGCTTGGTCCAGTCGTCTGGATCGGTGACGAGTGCGACCAGGGCTGCCTCCGGTTGTAACGGGACTCCGATGTCGATCTCCCTCGGGGGAGAGACTGATGTCTTGGTGATTGTGTCGAGGAAGACGCCGGCGGGTGGTGCGAGTCGAGCCGACCCAATGCGAGAGAGTGCGTCGGCCTCCTCGTTCTTCCGCCTGTCAATCCACTCGACGGAGTAGCCTGCGAAGTGTCCGCCCAGCTTGTCCACTGCTTGGCGGTACACCGCCATGGTGGGGGAGACGGCGTCGCAGGTGCCAGCGACTTGCCCAGCGACGAGGTCGGAGTCTTCGTAGCAGCGTAGGCAGTTGACGTTCATCTCCCTAGTAGCTCGCATGCCGTGGAGTAAGGCCTCGTACTCGGCCATGTTGTTGGTGCAGGGTGTGAAGTCGAGGCAAAGGACGTAGCGGAGCTTGTCGCCCTTTGGTGAAGTTAGCACGATCCCTGCGCCTGCGCCATCCGCGTTCTTGGAGCCATCGAAGTGCAGGCTCCAGTAATGGAGGTATGGCAGCTTCTCTGGCTGCTGGGCCTCTTCCCAGTCGGCGATGAAGTCCGCTAGGGCCTGCGACTTGATCGCTTTTCGTGGCTCGTATTTGATGTTGTGGACGCCGATCTCGACGGCCCACTTGGCGACCCGCCCGATGGCCTCGCGGTTGCGGATGATGTCCTGCAACGGTGCTGAGGAGACGACCGTGATCGGGTGCTCCTGGAAGTAGTGCGGCAGGCGCCGCTGTGCTCTGAAGACCGCATATACCAGCTTCTGGTACTGTGGGTATCGCTGGCGCGACTCGGTGAGGACCTCGCTGATGTAGTACACCGGTCGCTGTACTGGGCGCTCCTTTGCTTCCTCCGGTCGCTCGACGACCATGACGGCGCGGACGACGCGCTCGGAAGCCGCGACGTAAACCATCATGGGTTCTTTGTCGGCGGGGGCGGCGAGTAGTGGTGCAGCGAGTAGCACCTTCTTGAGGTCGTGAAGCGCGTCATCCGCCTCCTTGTCCCACTGGAAGGTGGGGTTCTTGCGCATCAGGCGTTATAGGGGCATCGCCTTTTCACCCAGGACGCAGTGGTAGGGGCTGTCGAAGGGCACCAGCTCGAAGACGATCCGCTCGGTGCGGAAGTTTGCTGGTGTGCCGAAGGTGACTGGCAGTGTGACCTTGCCGATCGGGTACGCCTTCTGACCGGGGACGATGCCATGGAACGTGGTGTGGGTTGTCTCGATCATCGACTGCGGGAGCCACAGCCGCCTGAAGGTGTCCAGGTACAGGATGTTGATGGAGCTGCCACCGTCCATCAATGTCTTGGGGAGCCAGTAGTCGCCGACCTTAGGCTTGACCACCAGGGCGACTCGGCCTGGGTACTCGATGCGTGGCGAGTGGTCCTGGCGGCTCCAGGTGATGGGCTGCTCTGACCAGTTGAGGAACTGGGGAACGTCCACCTGAGCCACCGCGTTGACGGCGATGGCGCGGGTGATGACCTTCTTCTCGCGCTTCGTATTGAAGCCTGTGAAGGTATGGAGCGAGCCGGCCACTTTGCCGAATTTTCCGCTGTTTGGCGGGTCGTTGTCGGGGTCCTCCCGTGCTCGCCGTGCCTTCTCGATCTCCCTGAGGGTGTGGCAGTCGGCGGTTGTGTGCGTTGCGGGCTTCCCTTCCCTGCTATGAAACGCACAAGGTTGGTTAAGGAGGGCCGCATGGTCGAACCTTGGCTTGGCCTTGTAGTTGCCGCCGTCGCGGCGTTGTCCTCCGTCGCGGCGTTGTCCTCCGTCGCGGCGGAAGCTCTTGGGATCACGTTGTGCATGCCCGGCGTTGGCGACGAAGTCGACTCGCCCGTCACTGTGGCGCTTGCCGGTGAGGCAAGTGTTGCTGTAGCGTAGGTCGGACCGTCGTCCGCTGTCGTTGCCGGTCGTGCGGTGTTGACCTCCCGACTCGTCTTCGGTTTCCTGGTTTGGATCTTCCTCCGCGTACCGTTTGGCGATCTCGAGGAGGTCCGGTATGTTGTCGAGTGTGCGAGAGTGTCTCTTGAGCTTGGCGACCAGAGGCTCGTAGCGGCACGAGGTCTTGAAGCAATGGATCGCGGTGTCCGGGTGGATGCCGACCGCATTGTACCAAAGTTCTTGCCACCGTTGGACCCAGTTGCGGGTCGACTCGCGAGGTCCCTGGACGCATCGCTCTAGGTCCTCGATGGTGCTGGCGTGGGTGTAGGAGCACTCGAAGTGCCTGACGAAGGCGTCGCGCATCTCCTCCCAGGAGTCGATACTATCCTAGGGGAGGGTGTTGATCCACTGCCTGCACGTCCCCTCCATCATCAGGGGGAGGTAACGGGCGGCTAGCAGGTCGGTGTGGCCTGCGATCCCCATCGGCATGAGGTATGTATCGAGCCAGACGACGGGGTCGTACGAGGGGTCGTACTTTTCTATCTCCTTCGGCGCCTTGAAGTTCGGCGGGTACTTCTCGCCTCGGATCATCGGTCCGAAGCACTTGGAGCCGAGTCGACTTAGCGACCCCATTGGCTCGCCGTCGCGGCGATTGGTTAGGGTGTGTCGCAGGTCGTCGGGCTGGCGTGCGCGCCAGCTTTGGTTGTTGATGATGTGGGTGCGGGCGTCGATGGGTTGACCGTTGGCAGCGACGAAGTTGGTCGCTGGCCTGGGGTCGTTGGTGGAGAGTGCCGCGTTCGCGGGTCGGTGTTGGAGCTGCAGTGGCTCTGGTGGCGGGCAGTTGAGGGTGTTTGCCGCCATTGGGCGGCCGCTCGAGGCTGCTCTGCTTCCCGAAGAACGCGAGTACACTCGACCCTGCGAGTCGGCGCCTGCGTTTTGCTGCTCGACGGCCTTTGCGAGCAGGTCCCTGACGTACTGGATCTGTAGGGCGCCGTCGCCGGTGGCCGTGATGTTGTCGGCTGCTTCTCGGCCCGCCACGAGGTTGTCCATTGGGGTGGAGAACAGTGGGAGGACGTTTGCATCTCGCTCCCGTGAGGATACTACAATCCGCGGCTGGTCCCTGGGGGGTGTGCGGTTGGGTGGAGGTGGGGCGCCCATCGCCCTCGACCCTGGCGGGGGCCGGGCGCTTCCTCCTGGTGGCGCGTTCTCGTAGATCGCGCGCTCGGCCACGCAGGCCGGGTCATTTTCGTCGTCGAAGTTCAGGGCGCACCCCTGGACGGTGGGGTTCAGGCGTGACCTGATCCGCTGCTGGTGGTAGCTCCTGCGCCGTCACCTGCTCGAGGCGAATTTTTTCGCGCTCGGCTTGCTCCTTGCGCACTGCTTCCGCCAGTTTCAGGCGGAGTTCTTCGACCTCCGTCGCCGTGGCGTTAGGAGGGATTGGGGTGGAGAAGGGGTCCTCCGGCGGTTCGGTGCCGGTCGCCATGTAGGTCGCGGCGTGGCGACCGGTTCCGTCGCGGAGGTCGGCGGAATTTTCCGACCCGGAGTCGAAGTCAAAGATCCCGAGGATGGAGGAGTCCTCGAAGTCTCCCATGTTGGAGACCTGGGTGATGGAGTCCGCGGGTGAGGCCGCGGTGATGGATCCGGCGAGTGACGCCGGGGTCGCCGAGTCGGCGTCGTCGTTGAGGGCCACGTCTTCTGCGGCCGCTGATTTTTCGGCCACGTTACTGTGGGCCGAGTTGTACTCGGAGGCGAGGCGATGGATCGTGCGAATCTGGCTCTCGGAGAGCCAATCGCGTGGCAGCGACTCGCGGATGCGAGACGAGTCCTCCGAGACGATGACGTCGGTGAGGCCGACGAAGAGGCTGATCGTGCCGACCGGCAGGATCACGCTGTGTGTGACGGGTCGCGCCGCCGGGACGTAGCTGCTTGGCAAGATTTGGAGCATCTCGCCGATCGCTATCATGCGGCCGGTGGCGACCGTCTTGTTGATGGGCAGATTGGATCTCGCCGCAGAACACCGGCCAGACCGTCCAGGCCCCACAGTGGGCGCCACTGTCGTGGGAATGGTCACGGCAGATGCTGCAATCGGCAGCGAGTAGTAGAACGAGGGGCAAGGGCGGCCAGCCATCTGCGGTGCGAGATGAGGGCGGAGACACAGGGTTTTACCCAGGTTCGGCCCCCCGGAGGGTAAAGACCTACTCCTGCTAGATTGTATTATGAGGGTGGCACAATGGGCGAGCTCGGCGGCTAGGCGGCGAGTCGCTTGGGTGTATGATGGAACGTATCTCTACACGCCCCGCAGGGAGGTTTATATAGGCTCACCTCCCCTAGGGTTTACATATCTCAACCGAATCAGTTAAGGCTTCGGTACTTGTTTAACCTAATCCGACTGGGCCTATCTACTCGCACGGGCCTTCAGCTTCCAGTCGCTTGGATCCACGCCGGGCCTTGATCCAGTCGCCGTCTCGCAGGCCCACTCGCCAGTTCCTGGGCCAGTCGGAAACGTCCTGCTGGGTATACCCCGGTAGGTACATCCCCATCAACGAACTTGGGTTTGAGTGGTTGGGGCTTGCCAATCTTCTACATCTTTCACTTTGGTAGGGTCAACGACAATTCCTCCGGCTGATACAATGTGACCGAGGAATCCTACCTCCTGTAACCATAATTCACATTTGCTAAACTTTGCATACAGCTGATGCTCTCTAAGGGTTCCAAGAATGGTCCTTAGGTGTAGCTCATGTTCTTCTTCTGATTTGGAATAAATTAGAATGTCATCAATGAAAACAACGACAAACTTATCCAGGAAGTCCATAAAAATCTTATTCATGAGGTTCATGAAATAAGAGGGGGCATTGGTTAATCCAAAAGACATGACTGTATACTCGTACAATCCATATCTGGTGGTAAAGGCAGTCTTTGGAATATCCTCTGCACGAATTTTGAGTTGATGATAGCCAGTTCTAAGATCAATCTTAGAAAACACCTGGGCACCGGTCAACTGATCAAACAAATCTTCTATCTTGGGCAAGGGGTACTTGTTCTTGATGGTGACATCATTCAACTTTCGATAATCCGTACACAAACGGTTACCTCCATCTTTCTTGTCCACAAATAAGACAGGTGACTCCATGGTGACAGACTTGGTTGAATCAATCCAATTTCTAGCATGCAATCCAGTTGCTTCTTCAGTTCTGCTAGTTCCGACGGGTTCATACTATAGGGTCTCTGGGCTATGGGTCCTGTTCCGGGGATTAGTTCGATGATAAACTCGATATCCCGATCTGGGGGCATACCGGGCAAAACATCGGGAAATACATCAGGGTATTCACAGACTATCCGGACTTGGTCAATGGTAGGTTGGGCTAGACTCTTGTTACACTTGAATTGGCGAGGTAAGGTTTCAGATATATGCTCGACTGATATTCCGATGGTACTGGTCATGGTGATGGCTTTCTTAGCACAGTCAATCAATCCCTTATGTTTGGACATCCAATCCATTCCTAGTACTACTTCCAAACCTTTAGTTCTGAGTACTATTAGATTAGCATAAAAATCTATGCCATGGATTCGGATAGGGACGGCTTTGCAAATTTGCCTAGCCTTGGTGGTTGATCCGGGAATTTGCACAATCATAACATGCTTCAGTTTGGTTGGTTGAATTTTACTAGTGCAGGAAAATTCTTCGGTGACAAATGAATGTGATGCACCAGAGTCAAACAACACTCTTGCAAGTACTGAATTAACATAAAACATACCTAGCACGACGTCTGGCGCTTCCTGAGCTTCTTCAGCATGCATGAGAAAAAGACGGCCATTGCGGTTGAGTGAATTCCCTGGGGCAAATCTTCTCCCTGGCTGGACGACGCTGCTGCTGAGCTGGGGCATTGGCATTGGGGCCTGTAGCGTTCTTCTTGTTGGGGCATTCGTTGGAATAGTGGCCTTTATTTCCACAGTCATAACAGGTCACTTGTGACTTATCCTTGGCTGCGACAGGCACAGCATTGCTTCCAGTCCTCGGGGCAGTGCTGGTGTTGGCGGTAGCATTGTTGGTGTTGAACTTGGTTTGGGCACGGGTGAAATTGCTAGAGTTGCCGAGGTTGTTGTGATTTCCTCTGGGTCTAGGGTTTCCACGGTTGGGGTAGGTCGGACGGGTCATAGGGGGTCTGTTGGTTCTTGGGGAAAATCCTGGAGATGGGTTGGGGCGATACATTGGAGTCTGATGGGTTCCGGGTTGATGCATCATGCTACGCTTGCGGTTCTCATTGGCTTGGTTGATCTTTCCTTCCATCTGGATAGCAGAGTCGACAAGGGCTTCAATATCAGCAAAGGGGATATTGACTAACACCGTCTGCATCTCGTCATGCAGACCATTCAGGAATCTTTCTTTCTTCTTGGCTTCGGTGTCTATCTTGTCCGGGGCATACCTAGATAATGACAAAAATTTGTCACGGTATTCCACTATAGTCATCCTTCCTTGCTTTAGCTCTCTGAACTCGTCTCTCATTCTCTTGATCAAACCTGGTGGCACATGGGTTCTGCTAAACTTGACCTTGAATTCCTCCCAGGTCATCATCTGGCCTCCGGTCATTGCACGAACACTGTTCCACCATGCCCTGGCATCTCCGGCTAGATAATGGGTGGCGAACAGGACTTTCTCGTTGGCTTCCACTCCGTTGACTTCTAGGTTCACTACTAGAGAAAAGGCTATAGGAGACATGCTTATGCGAGGCACATTTAGCATATGCGCCTCCTATAAAAATAGGCGAGGCGCACATTGCGATATGCGCCTCTAGTATAAAAATAGGCGAGGCGCATATGATAAGAATGCGCCTCCTATAATCCCTATACGGATAGAATCTAGCAGCCCCATATTATGCGAGGCGCATTCTAGTCATATGCGCCTCCTATATATCAGATAGGCGAGGCGCATATAGACAGAATGCGCCTCACATATTTTGTGTGGGCCCGCGTGTTGGTAGGTGCACGAATATGCGAGGCGCATATGGCTATATGCGCCTCCTATATTTGACAATATGCGAGGCGCATATGACCAAAATGCGCCTCGCATATTCTGTGTGGGCCCGCGTGTTGGTAGGTGCACGAATATGCGAGGCGCATATGGCAATATGCGCCTCCTATATTGGACAATATGCGAGGCGCATATGGCCAGAATGCGCCTCGCATATTCTGTGTGGGCCCGCGTATTGGTAGGTGCACGAATATGCGAGGCGCATATGGCTATATGCGCCTCGCATATTGGACAATATGCGAGGCGCATATGGCCATATGCGCCTCAAGTAACTCATGCGGGCCCGGGCGCTGGTAGGTGGCCGCATATGCGAGGCGCATATTGCTATATGCGCCTCCTATAGTTTGAATTATAGGAGGCTCATATTGTGCAATATGCGCCTCGCATAAGATGCACCACTTTTTTTCCAGCTTTTTGCACATGGAGGCAACTAGCACCCCACTCACTTGTGTCACTTCTTCCTCCTCCACCAAACAAATCTGGTCGCCCCCTCCTCCTCCCCACCTCATTTCCCCCATTGATTCACCTTCGAATCTTGCTCAACATCCATTGGTTGGCACCCATATGTAAGTGAAGTCTCTTGCTCCTCTAGATCTACAACATGTCCATTTACTTCTCCTCCGGCTCTCTTGCGCAAGTCGTTGTTGGAGGAAGCGTGAAGGCGTTGCTTGCATGTATGCGCGTTGTCGGAGACACCGACTATATGATTGTGTTGTGGTGCTACTTTTTTTGCAGGGATTTCATTTGAGATGCCAATGTTTCGCCGGAATGTCGATTTATTTCTTTTCCGGCGAATTTCTGGCACTCGCGGATGTCCTCTTTTTAGGGGAGGTCATGCCGAATTTTTCCGGCGATCCACGTCCATATATGCTCTAATTATTCTCTTGCTCTTTGTACCACGCAGGCGGCCATGGTCCGACCACTGATCAACAAAGCCCGCGTGGATAGGTGGATGACATGCGCGAGGGCCGACATGGAACGTGCAAACAAGACAGAGATAAGATGTCCATGTCGGGACTGCAAGCTGATGTATCTGATAAGGCATGATTCCGGAATGCTGGAGTCGCACCTGCTTCGACGTAGTTTCATGGATGGCTACACTCGATGGATACGTGATGATCACGAAGATCAAGATGCCAGTGATGATCACGAAGATCAAGACGCCAGTCACGATCACGAAGATCAGGGTGGTGGCACTGGACATGGACACGAAGATGATCAAGGTGGCGTCGGGCATGGACACGAAGATGATCAAGGTGGTGCCGACCATGATTCGAGCTGGTTGCGAGACCCTCATGTCCAAGATCTGCTTCTCAAGGAGACGAGTAACGCCAGAGCCGCCGGTAGAGAGAAGGCTAAACTGGAGCAAATGGAGAAAGACGCGGTCACTCCATTGTTTGACGGATGCAACGACGGGGATACCCGTCTAAATGTAACGCTTAGGGCTCTGGAGATGAAGGCAAAACACAAAATGACCGACGAATGTTTCGACGACAACATTGTATTCTGGCACGATATTCTTCCCAAGGAGGGGAACACATGTCCGACTAGTATCGCTGAGGCGAAGAAAGTCGTGTGTCCTCTCAATCTACCGCACGTGAAATACCACGTCTGCATAAATGATTGCATCATCTACCGGGGCGAGGACGCGGAGAAGACCACGTGTCCGGTGTGCAAGACCTCTCGATACAAGAGAGGGACCAAGAAAGCTCCTAGGAAGGTGGTGTGGTACTTTCCTCTAACTCCTCGTTTGCAGCGGTATTTCGCAGACCCTAAGGAAGCACAGCTCATGCGCTGGCACGCGGAAAGAAAGAGGCCGGAAGACAATGATCCGGAGAAGGAGGAAATGTTGAGGCACCCTTCGGATGCTTGCCAGTGGAAGGCGTTGGACCTACAATATTACCAACATTTTGGGAAAGAGTCAAGGAACCTCAGGCTGGGCGTGAGGACTGACGGACTCAATCCATTTGGAAGCCAGAGCAGCACACACAGCACCTGGCCCGTGTTTGTATGGATCTACAACCTCCCTCCCTGGTTGTGCATGAAGAAGAAGTACGTAACCATGAGTATGCTCGTTCAAGGGCCAAAACAACCTGGTACAGACATCAATCTGTATCTCACGTTGTTGAAAGAGGAGTTGGCCACGTTATGGGAAGAAGGAGCCCGTACATGGGACGCCTCGAGACAAGAGTACTTTGACATGAGAGCGGCGGTGATCACGACGGTGGAAGACTATCCTGGTTACGGATACTTCTCGGGGCAGGTGGTCCAAGGATTCTATGGGTGCGTTAGGTGCAAGGATAATACAACGTACCGCCAGCTACAGAAAGATCCCGGGTCCGGGAAAACCGTGTTCCTTGGGGCTCGGAGGTGGCTTCCCAAGAATCACGCCTGGAGAAAGCTAGGACATCTGTTCGATGGGACGATCGAGCTCCGAGGAATCCCACACCAGAAGAGTGGCGTGGAAATCTACAAGCTGTTGAATAACTGGAAGGAGTGCCCTGCGCCAGGAAAGACCCAGAAGAAGCCAGAGCCGTTGCTGAAGGTATGGAAGGCGAGGTATGTTTTCTGGGACTTGCCATACTGGAAGATCCTCCGCGTGCCTCATAGCCTTGATCTCATGCATATCACGAAGAACGTGGGCGAGAGTCTGCTTGCCACCCTCCTTAACACCGACAAGACCAAAGATGGGCCGAAGGCAAGGAACGACTTGAAGCATATGGGCATCAGGGATGAACTTCAACCACCACCTAGCGATGATGAGGAGGAGGACGAGGTGGAGGAGACAGAAACACAGAATAGCCGTCGTCGCAAGGGGAAAAAGGTTAAGAAGGGAGAGGTCAAGCTCAAGGCCTCATGCTTCACTCTGAGTAAGAAGGAGGCCATACAGTTTATGAAGTGCCTCCTCGGAGTCAAATTTCCGAACGGCTACGCGGGGAAGATAAGCAGATGGCTAGACGAGGCGAAGCAGCGCTTCAGCGGGATGAAGTCTCACGACGTCGCCGTGCTAATGACGCAGGTACTCCCGGTCGCGATCCGAGGTATAATGGACAAGCACATCCGTGAAACACTGTTTGGACTCTACAACTTTTTTGACGTCATCTCTCGGAAGTCGATAGGCATTAAGCAGCTCACGAGGCTACAGGACGAGATCGTGGTGATAATGTGCGAGCTCGAGATCTATTTCCCCCCCGCTTTCTTCGAGATCATGCTTCATCTGCTTCTCCATGTCGTGGAGGATATCGTCCAGCTTGGTCCTGCGTTTCTGCGAAGCATGATGCCGTTCGAAAGGCTCAATGGACACATCAAGGGATACGTTAAGAACAAGTCCCGTCCAGATGGAAGCATAGCAAACGGCTTCCTGGCCGAAGAGTGCATCTCTTTCTGCTCGAACTTTCTACAAACCGAGACCCCTCTTGGTATGCCATTCAACAAGCACCTCGGGAGGCTCGCTGGATGGGGTCACCGCGAGGGTCGACGTGCAAAGTATGTCGACATGGAGGGCCGAACCAAGGACTTTGAAAGAGCAAACCTGGTCGCGCTGCAACACCTGCAGGTGGTTGATCCATACATACATGAGCACAAAGAGTTTATCAAGAAGAATTACGCTGATCAGGGGCGCCAGGTCCCGAGGGAGGAAGATGTTATCAAGGAGCACAACTCCGGTTTCACGCGGTGGTTTAGGGAGAAGGTCATAGCTAATCCACCGCAGGGCGAGTACTCGGAGGAAGATAAACTCATATTCTCATTGTCACAGGGCGCCTCGCACAACCTCATGACCTATCAGGCTTACGATATCAACGGATACACGTTCTACACAGAGGAAAAAGACAATAACTGCGATTACCAGAACTCAGGGGTAACAGGGATATTCTACACCGGCGACATCCCGGAAAGATACTACGGAAGGATCGAGGAGATTTGGGAGCTCGACTATGTTACGGAGAAGGTGCCGATGTTCCGTGTCAGGTGGGCCAAGAGCGTCGAGAAAGAAGACCGGTATTTCACCACGATGGTTATACCGTCAAAGACCACCAGCGCGAACGCACCCGCAAGAAATGAGCCGTGGGTTTTGGCTAGCAAAGTCGACCAATGCTGGTACATCAAAGACCCATCAAAGCCTAGCTGGGTTGTCGTCAGGAGAGGCAAAAGGAACATTATCGGAATGGACGGAGTCGCCAACGAGCAAGACTTTGACTAGAACGGCGACCCGAAGATAGAAGACGGGTATGGCAACCAAACACCGTACACCACAACCCTACCTAAGAAAGGACTTCCGTTCAAGAGAAGTAGTGAAGACGTCCCGGACCTAACCTATGCAACCGCGACAAAGAAGGGCAAGAAGACGACCATTGTCAAGAAACGCTAGCGTGCTCCGACCATTGTCAAGAACCGTCGTGTGTGTGGCCTACTATTATGTATCAAAACATTTTTTATTTTCATTATGTGTGTGTTATAATAATATTGCATTGAGAATATTATGTATCGACAAGACACATTCATTGAGAATACTCACTTTTGTTGTTTTAGCAATATTTGAATATTTAAAATATTTGTAGTATATTTTATAGTTCATATTTGTTTGCTTTTACATGAAAATTGGCCTTTAAAAAAAATTCCAAAAAATTGGCCCCCTTAGGATTCGAACTTGGGTGGCCAGCAGTGAAGGACAAGGCATGCTACCACTAGGGTGCTGTGTGATAGTTGATAGAAACATGCGCACTGCCCTATTTGTCTAGGAGTGCATATTATGCGAGGCGCATTTAGCCCAGATGCGCCTCGCGTAATATTATACGAGGCGCACTTTGCGATATGCGCCTCGCATAACCGACACCCATCGAACCTTTTTTTTATACGCACGCAGACCACTCTCCTCGCCGCACGCAGACCACTCTCCTCGCCACCGTCCCCGTGAAGGAGGAGCCCGACGCCGCCGTCCCCGTGAAGGAGGAGCCCGACGCCGCCGTCCCCGTGGAGGAGGAGCCCGACGCCGCCGTCCCCGTGGAGGAGGAGCCCGACGCCGCCGTCCCCGTGAAGGAGGAGCTCGCCGCCGTCCCCGTGGAGGAGGAGCCCAACGCCGCCCCGTGGAGGAGCTCGTGGAGGACCGACTGTTGCTGCACTCCGTCCTCAGCACCCCAAGGTGAGCACCAATCCCCCTTCTCCCTTACCCCTCGTAATCCTCAAGATCCGGAGGCCCCGATCTTGCCGTCCAATGATTTCCTCTCCTTGGATTTTCTCTAGTGCTAAACGCGTTCGATTCGATCTTTAAGTGGTCCAGGTGCGTGTCTGGCCTTGTTCCTCTGCGTGATTAACGGCTAGGTTCAGTTGCTGATACAATCTGTATCTGTAGAGGATCGTTCCTGCTTCAGCTTGCTGATTCAGGGTGGCTCACAGGTTGTCTGACAGGCCCCAGTATTTTTGCCATTCAAACTTGGGAGACTTCAGTCTTAGTTGCTTGCCAACTCGTTGAAAGGCACAAGAACAACTAATCGCCGAGGAACTACAGTCTCTGACAATATTTTGGGCTGCTAAACTTATCTATTCAGTCACTCATATGTGATGTGTAAGAAACTGAGAGCTTTTCATCCAAATAAAAAGAAGAAACGTGATTTTCTAATCACCAGTAATGGATTTGTGCTCTTTTGTACATCATAACATAGTGCAGAGTCAGTAGTAAATTCAACATCTTTCTGCATAACAAATTCAAGACTACTAATATGTATCTCGCGGCCTCCAAAAAGATCAGAGAAAGTGGATCAAAGATCTAAATCTGTCAGTTTGCTGAAATAAA
Organism: Avena atlantica; assembly: GCA_910589765.1. NCBI lineage: Eukaryota > Viridiplantae > Streptophyta > Magnoliopsida > Poales > Poaceae > Avena > Avena atlantica. The sequence continues at coordinate 116,474,650 of OU342737.1, read as the reverse complement.
TAAAAAACTCTAGAAGAACCAAGAATACAGCTCATGTACAAAACGTAAAAACAATATTATGTGCATAATCTAGCTTCTACTTAGTAGTGTACGATAGAACCTAAATTTTGTTCATGGGTTATTTGATACAAGCAAGTGTAGACTAAAATGAAATGGATATCACCAACGCTTTACTGTCAGTTTGGCTTTTATGCTTCCACAATTTCTACTAGGTTTACTCAAGAAATAATGTTTCCTAGGGGCAAATAGTACCAAATGGAGGAACTGAATTATCTGAATCAAGGTAATAGCATGAAACCAACAAGTTCCATATCTCTGTCAAAAAAAAAAGCAAGTTCCATATCAAGTTTGACTCCCAGCATGTGGTTTGTAAACTAAAGTACTAGGTACAAAACCTACAAACAATATTATGTGCATAAAGTAGCTTCTACTTGGTACTGTGGGATAGAACCTGAATTTTGAGCACAGGTTAATTTCAGTTAATCCATGCAGATTAAACTAGACAGAAAGATGACAACTATTCGAAGTAGTCTGGCCAACGTCTCCCTAAACAATGACGACGACAAGCTCCTCTGCTTGCAGTCTGCCATTCCAGCTTGCTATTGAGTAATATTTCCTAAGTAGTCATCAGCATGTTTAAATTTTTTGATATGCAAAGGTGTTACAGTCTGCCATCCATGTACTCCCTCTGTTTGGAAACAAGTCCCCGTGTTGTGTTCCAACATGTCCATTATCGCTGAATTATTCGCTCGCTGAATGTTCTGTTATGTAAATTTGTGTATGCTGGCAGAAAATGGCTGTGATGATGGCTGTGTTTGATCCTTTTTGTGCAGGTTTTTCTTTTTGAGTTGCCAATGTTTCGCCGGAATGTTGATTCATTTCCGTTCCGGCGAATTTCTGGCACTCCTAGACATAGAAAATTAGCAAAGTTCATGCCAAAATTTTCTGTGAATTTTTGTGCTTATTAGTTTCATTTATTTGTGTGTTTAGAAATGTCGGATCCGGGCCCTTTTAGCCAGAAGCCCTTTTGGGAGCAGCAGGAGGAGATGGAATCCCTAGAGGCCCCGGAATTTGTTCCGCGGGACGACGAGATGGACGAGGATACCTCGTCGGGCAATGAGGAGATGGGGGACGCCGATGGCGACGCCACTACCACTGATGGCGGCGGTGAAGCTACTACAGACGGTGGTAGCGCATCGAAGAAGTCTCGGAAGGATCGGACCCCGATCGTGGTCGACCTCAAAAGGTCCATCATCACAAGCGTGAGCCCTAAAGGTGCGCCTTTGGAGCCAGAAGAATTTGTTGGGGGTTACTCTAACCAGCTCGCGGCAATCCTCCGGAACACCGTCACGATCCACATGGAGAACCTGAAGGCCGAAGAGAACAGGGGTTTCCTCATCCAGCTTTTCCGGAAGCTGCACGCAAGATACGCGTTCCCGGGTGATGAGGAAAACAAGTATAATAATGACAATCTCAAAGGGAATCCGGTGAACAAGTATGCCCTCGGGAGGATGACCAAGGCCTTGTCAAATTGGAAGGCTCGGGTGAAGAATCTGATTTTCGAGGAGAAGCTAAGTTATCCAGAGCTCGTCAAGAAGGAGCCTCTGGTCAAGGAAGAAGACTACAATGTTTTCAAGGCCAGATGTAAGTCCGCCTTGGGTAAGGCCAGGACTGAGAAGGGCAAGAATATGAGATCCCGAAACATTGGTACCCACCATCTCGGCTCCGGCGGTTATAGAGCCGTGAGGCCCAAATGGGATAAGGAGGACGCCGACGCTCGTGCAAAGGGGTTGACACGTCCCTTTGACGACATAAAGGAGGAGCAGGCAAAGAATTTCGTTAGGGCCCGGTTTGCCCCGCCGAAGAAAGGGGGTTCTGATTATTCTTCGGAGCCCGCCGGCCCCTTTGCTCCGAGGGTGACGGACTTCATGCAAAAATATGTAAGTAGTTTGCATGCAAGTCGATTAATTGCATTCATGATTAATCAATGAAGTCCAGTTTTCTGATCAAATGCTTCGCGTTCCTTGTGCGCAGGACGAGGAGTGTAGGAGCTCCTCATCCCAGGGGTCAGCGCCACCGCCTGTCGCCAAGTGGGACACCACTTTTAATAGGGCGCTGAACCGGACCAAGAGTGTCGATCCCCTGGTGGCCCCGTCGGCTGGTCGTGTGGTCGGCTTTGGCGGCATATCATGGTCCGAGTACTATGGCACCCCGGAGCGGAAGGGCAAGAAGGCCGAAAGCGCCGAGGTAAAACTCCTAAGGGAACAGGTGGAAGCCTTTTCAAATATAGTCCAAGATGCCGTGAACAAGGCTGTGTCAGCTGCCGAGACAAAGTTCCAAGAACAAGTCCAGTCACAAGTCCAGTCACAAGTCCATTCACAAGTGAACGAGAAGCTCAACACCATCCTTCCCGTCTACATGGAAAAGTACAACAAGTGGCAGAAGGGTGGTAAACGGGGGCCGCCACCGGTTCCCAACCTCAACAGCGCCCAATCGGACAATGTGGCACGGCCGGAGGCGTTGGTGACTCCTCCAGTAGGTCCGGTGGTGGTGGAGACTCCTCTAGCTCCGGAGCTTAACTTGCCCACTGCGGCGAAGGCGCCGGCCCGCACCACCGTGCCATCAGGCAGCCACTCCGCCACTTGCGTGCTCAAGCCTGTCGGCGTCGGTGCCTCGACATTGGCCGAATTTGACGCCCTCAAGGTAACTAACTAATTAAAGCGAGAGTTGGGAGGCTCAACCACACCGATGACTTGATCTATGTTTTTCTAACGCTCGGCCTACATGTCGATCTTTCGCAGGGAGACACTCCTTGCACTCTAATGCATTGGGTGGGCGGCCAGTTGATGGATGTTTCCAAGGGTACTATTGTTCAACCAGAGAACCGCAAAATGCAAAATGTCACAATGCCACCTGACATGATGAGGGTCAAATACAGTATGGTGCTTCCGGGCTACGAGCAAGCGGAACCTCCCTCTCAACCTCAAGGATGGGATGATGAGGACACGGCAGCGGTCCTCAATACCGGCTTCGGGTACTTGTACCTATGGCCGAAGAGCCAGATCCGTTTGGGGACAGAGGACCAGCTCAACATCACCCTAGAGGCAGCACAACCAGCACATGATGAAGACTTCGAGATGGGAGACTTGGACAACATGGCACAGAATCCCGATGATGATGAAGAAATTGACCCGAACTACGGTGACCAGTTTGTTAACACAAGGTTTTCTGATTTGTATGAGCCGGGACCATCAGGCACACATTAAGTTGCCGAGACCCAACCAGCACCAGCGAAACCCCCTTGCAAGGTGCGTCTCTTCCCAACTAGTCAGGAGACGCCGCCACCTGTCCCCTTCACCGAGCCTCCAAGGCCAGTAGTTCCTTTGATCAGCCCCGACACCCTCCATAAGACGGTCGGTGAGGTGAACGCAGTGGCCGAAGCCGTAAAGAGCAAGAAGGGTCGCAAAAGGAAGCCTAAGGGTGATCGGGGCCAGGATCCAAATCCTCTTTTCCGGGACGGTACTGTGGGGCAAGCCAGGAATCAGCAGCACGTGGCATGTGTACCGATGATGTGTAAATCGATGCTCGAGGTCGCAGGCTCGCATATGCGTAGTATTCATTATGGATGTCTCACAATTGAGCAGTGCCGCATTCGCGACAACGATCAGTCGTACCTCGTTTTCAAGGCTAAGGTTCCTTCTCACATGCCGTGCTTCGTCACTGTACCCCCCGGGGATATCTTCTACGTGCGGCATACCGACCTGTTTGACATGTTGAACGGGTTTCGACTGCACAATACCCTGGTCCGGTTGTTCTCCCTCAATATGGCCATGGAGATCACCAGAGACAAGATCCCGGGCATCCAGATAGTGGATCCCTACTTCATGCGTGACACCGTCCTGAAAGATGCTGAGGCCATAGATCTGGCGACCGACTACCTCTCAAACTTCCTGCAAACATACTCGGACAAGGATGTGATTCTCCTTCCCTACCATCCCATCACGGAGGATGATCGAACATGCTGTGTGCTCATAAGCTTGAATTTGAAACACTCAACAGCCTTGTACCTCGACTCAAACAGTGCGATCCAAAAAAACTACACCAATATCAAGAAAATTCTTGATGGCGCTCTCACCGGCTACGTCGCAGCGGGAGGCGTCAAACCGGCAAGGCCACATGTAAAGTTCGGCGCGCACGTGTTCCGCCACACGACGAAGTTTGCCTGCGTCAAGCAGCCGCCTGGCAGTGGGAAGGATGCCTTCTACGCCATTTACCACATGAAGGCGTTCTTCAATGACATGGAGACCAAAACGCTGCCATCTGACCTCGTGAAGTGGGCTGAAAAGCTTGCATGCATACAGGCTCGCAACCTCAGGCAACACTTCTTCAACATCCAGGAGGAGATCGCGACAATCGTGTACCAGGGAGTCATAAAATCCGGAGGCACCTTCCACGGCGGCTATACACCGTCCAACAGGGAGATAGACGAACGCTTAGCGCAGCAGGGTGACGGCAGGATGTTCATGCAAATGGCGAAAACTCGGTCGGGCTTCATCAATGCCCCCAAAAGCCGACTCAAGAGCCGAAGAAGACTTCATGATTGCATTGCCTGGGTACCTAGCTGTTAGTTCCGAACTCGTGTTGTAACCTCTTATCACTGTGTTAAACTTGCCTAGCAAAACCTCTAGAATATGTTTTGTCAACTGTTGAACTTGATTGTGAGAGACACTAGCTAGTTATTTGTGTTACGAACTATTTTAAGTGCTTGTTGCTTTTCATTTATCATTGCTTCCCTACTTTCTTGTGGTTTGCTTTCTTTGTCTTTCTTCGAAATGCCGATGATTAGAATGTGTTGTGGTGTCACGTGTATGACTATGCCGCTGTTTGATCTTGTGTGCCAAGTAGACTAGTAATTTGGGCATATACTCTACTTGCCGCACAAGATCAAACAGCGAGCATTGTTATTTCCGTGCCCAATCTAAGTATGAGGCACTAATCCATGTCATTCTTGGTTTGCTTTCTTTTGGTCTTTCTTCGAAATGCCGATGATTAGAACGTGTTGTGGTGTCACGTGTATGACTATGCCGCTGTTCGATCTTGTGTGCCAAGTAGACTAGTAATTTGGGCATATACTCTACTTGCCGCATGAGATCGAACAGCGAGCATTGTTATTTCCGTGCCCAATCTAAGTATGAGGCACTAATCCAAGTCATTCTTGGTTTGCTTTTTTTTGGTCTTTCTTCGAAATGCCGATGATTCTATCTTTGTGAACTGCTAGCTATTGCTTTCCACTGACATAAGTAATATCATCTTTATTATGTGTAGGAGATGCCGAGGTGTTATGTCGTGTACGTCGGTCGGGTTCCAGGTGTGTACGAGGAGTGGAAAGACTGCCAGAAGCAAGTGAACAACTTCTCGGGCAACAGCTACCAAGGCTATGAGAGTAGAGAGGTGGCGAAAGAGAAGTGGAGGAGGCATGGAAGGAAGAAATGGAGGAACTTCCTCGTGATCACCACCTTGTTGCTCTTCATTGTAGGTTGTGTTCTACTTCATCTAGGTAGAGCTACGTCGTTGGAGTTGTAATATGAATTGTGAACTTGTACTCGAAGGTGTAATGTGATTGTGAACTTGTACCGATCGGAGGTGTGAACTTGTGGCACAAACACTTGATGTATGAACTTGTATGTCATGATTGATGTGTATTCATGTTGGTTCTATTATGCTTTGGCAAAATGCAAGTTTCTGAAAAATTCTGTGGACTATATTGTATATTTGAATATCTGTATATTATTTATATATAGTGGTCTATAAAACTTGAATTTCGAAAATATTACCGGAGGCGCATATAGGATACTATTGGAGGCGCATATACTATAAATACCCGAGGCGCATTCTGAAACATATGCGAGGCGCATATACTATAAATACCCGAGGCGCATTCTGAAACATATGCGAGGCGCATATACTATAAATACCCGAGGCGCATTCTGAAACATATGCGAGGCGCATCTGATATGCGAAGTATAGGAGGCGCATATCAGATGCGCCTCGCATAAGAAATACCCGAGGCTTGAAGCTAGAGGCACATGTGATATGCGCCTCGGATAGGCTTTTTGGTGCGCCTCGGATAGGCTTTTCTCTAGTAGTGGTTGTTTTCCATGGTTTGCTGCCAATCATCGGCATCTAGGGGTTCTTCTGACTTGGTGAAAACAGGTGGGTTGGTATTCTGGAAATTCTTGAGCTTAGATCCATGGTTGTCCTGGTTTCCGTGGCCTTGGTTGTTGTGGGCTAGTTGGGCTATCTGTTGCAGAGTGGCTAGGTTGGCTTGACGTTCCGCTCTTTCAGCTTCGCGGTCAGAAGTCAACATTTGCAGGATCTGCAACATCGGGTCCGGGGATGAACCACTTCCTCCACGTGGCAAGTTTCTAAGGTCTTCGGTCTTTGAAGATTGATATAGATCATGAGAAAAGAGGGAAATTTCTAAGGTCTTCGGTCTTTGAAAAGTTTTAAATGTTTGACTCATATTTTTCTGGCAACTTGATTTTTCATTCATTCACTCATAGCAAACAGTACAACACACACCACAACAAAGAAAAACAGATGGTTTTAAGAACCATTCTGGAAATTACGATACAGTGGGACTGACTACTACTCACTACGCTAGTGCTCAGTGCTACTACTCCTCGGAGTCTGTGGCTTCATCATCTTCAACATCATCGATGAAGGCGAAATCATCCTTATCGGTGAAGAAGTCCATGGCCTGATCCTCCAGAAAATCATCGTCATCGCTGAGATAAGAGTAAGGGTCTCCACGAAGATCCTCTCCGGCATTCTCCCTTTCCTCCAACTTCATGTCTCTCTTGTGGATGGTCTCCTCCAGAGATGAGATGCGGTGGCGAAGAAGGGCAATAATGCGCTCCTTCTTGTTGAGCTGACGGCGGCGAGACTTGCGATCCTTTGCTAGCATGGCTATGGTCTAATCCTTCGTCTTGATGATGGCAGAATTGTGGTTGCAATAGTCACGGCAGTTGTCCAACTCCTGCTGACGATCATACATCATGAAGCCAAGGTGGTCCAATTGAGTCTTCAGCTCGGGGTGGTATGGGGATTCTAGTGGTTGTCCATTTGCATCACGTCTTGGGCAAAACTCAAAGCGAGTACCCTTGATCTGATTGATGCTCTGCCCACACAGACGGGAAAGAGCTTCCTGCATTGCTCTGGCAAGTCCATCGAGCCAGTTGTTTTCCCTCAAGGTAAACTGAATTCCCTCCGCAGTGGGAGGTTCAATCTTTCCTCGAAGACTTGCAACAATTAGCCACTGCAGATCTTCTCCTCCTTGATCATTGAGCTGAGCTCCAAAGAACTCGGGATGCGGACGCTCCAGAAGTTCCGAAAGCTGATCCAGATCCCTCTAAAAGATAAGGTCTCCCCCACTCCCAAGTTGGTAAAACTTGCTGTACTTCACGTCCATCTATAAAAATAGAGGATGAGTAGATTAGCAGAGTGATCAAGTGTGTCAAAATTTTATGTATTTTGCAAGATTTTTTGAGGAACATGAATTTTTATGAAAGAATCAAAGAGATAAGAATGAGAATAAGTTTTTGTAAATATTTGTTTTCTTTGGTTTTTGAAACTAAGTTTTTGATTCAAACGTCCAGTCTAACTAGGGTATCCTATGGTCAGGATGGCTCTGATACCAACTTGTCAACACCCAGATTTTTCAATCCTAGATGCCTGTTATGCCATACATCGCAATCCCAGGATTACCATTTTTGCGAGACATAACATAATTGGATACCATAGTACATCATCCATTTCAAACGATACATAAGTTCTTACACAAATAGGGATCTCATGATCCAATTCTTAATACAACATCAAGCAGCAGAATACGTAACAATAACGGTAGCGTAGGCGAAGCTCCATCTTCGGGGTCACAGGCAATGCTGACGATGGGAGATGATCCTAGTTGTCGTAACCTTCCTGGGGTACATCTTCCAGGTACTCCTCTTCATAGTATGGCCATGGGAATAGCCAGGGACAAAGCCATGAGTACTCTTTAAGTACTCGCAAACTAATACTAATAGGTAAAGGGTTTTTTTGGATAATAGGACACTAGGCTCTAGGGTTGTTTTGCAAAAGCCAGATTTATCTCTACTAAGCTCCAAAGCTAGTCACAATTTTATAAATCCTAAGCGGGAACTTGTATTTCATATCACAACTCTGTTGTGGTCAAGTCAAAGTCTCAATTCATCTCACAGGTCATTTTGAAAAGTCTGACGGGGGAACAGTATGGCCACTCCAACTGTCCATAACCGCGGACGCGGCTATTCGAATAGTTTGACACTCTGCAGAGATTGTACACTTTCACCACAACATTCGATACATCCGTCAGGAACAAATCCTGAATTCACCATACTCAGTACGCGGATAATTAATCCTAACCTTTCGATTACATGCCGTAGTATAAGCACCTCTCCTGTGAGTTTGGCCTCCCAACCATGACCAACTGTCATCTTGGGTACTGCACAGGTGGACAATCTTCACAAGGTAGCCTCAGCTCAAACCTTGGACGTGAGGGAACTAATACTAAGGAATATAAGTTTCCAGTCAAGCCCTACCCAATATTCGGGTATTGTGGTTGTACGATAAAATTGGAATGGTATCGCATCCAGACAACCATCAGTTTTATAAAGGGCTAAGGCTCATGCCTCAACATTTTTATCACCAAAATTCTCAAGTGTTTGGAAACACATGTCCAAAACATTTCAATAGAATGATCCATCATTCCATGGTTTTCATTACCAAATTTCCACCAAGTATTCCCATCCAAAGTTGATCAAGTTTTATGCTTAGCACTAGCATCTACAGGTGGGGGTAGTAATGATGAGGGGTGGTAACTAGTGGAGTTTCAACTAAGTACAACCTTATGTCTCAGGCTGATGTCAAGGTTTCTAAATTAGGCCAAATTTTATGCTCTTTATGCAACCTTCAGCATCTTTCCAATATCTACCAGTCACTTAAGTAAACTGTAAGTACGCTTTGATAAAGAAATAAAGTAAGAAGCTTACACATAAAACTAGGATTGGTTTATCAAATGGGTATGATCACATATGCTTAAGGCATAGTAACAAGTAGGGGTTTGTTGCATCAGTAGGGTATCCTGCAAGTGTTAGCTTGCATCAATGTCAATATAAGCTTGCCTTGTGCAGAGCAGTGGTTGAAGTTCTCCTCGGCTTCTTCTTCGTAGTATCCTCCTTCCTCCTCGTATCCTTGGTCGGTACTAGCGTCTATGAATAAATACGAGGTACACAATCACCAAACAATACTTAACTACTTGTAATCATCACACACAAGGGTCCTATGGATGATCTAGCATCATCCCTAACAGTACAAGGTTAAGGCTTGGTTTAAATCTTTTTATTTTTAGAAAAGTAATTTCTACTCATTGAAAAACTACTTAAGATTTAATATTCTCCAAACCCAACATTGGATCATGTTGACACATGTCATCACCACATATTGTAGTCCATGGGAATGTGATTTAAAGTGGTGTCACAATTTAATAAGGTTTTACCCTTTTATTTTAATTAATTATAGTGGCTAGAAATGCTTATGTAGCATTCTTTTATTACTTGAACATTATTTCTGCAAGTAAACCTATATATTTTTATATATTCTGAAAGGTATGGTTAAATGTGATTTTTGAGAGTTGGAATCAACTCAAAAGCTATTATGGTTTACATTTGAAAAATGTTTGAATGCAGAAAAGCTTCTGCCTTGTTATTTTTACCATGGGTGATCTATAGATCCAAATGACTTGAATCCAACGGTCTTGGATTCAGAATTCACAGACCTTTCCATCAAAATTGGTTTCATTCAATTTGGTGCACTGAATCGATCTGGGTTGATTTTTGAAGTTGGGTACAGAAGTATGTTTGAATTGAAATAGAAAAAGTTTAATTTGAATAACTGGGCTGCGCGGGAAAAATTACTTGGCCGGCCTGCTAAGCGCAGTGCTCTCGCGGGCTTCTTAAGTGGGTGTCCCCACTCGTCAGTGACACGGGGCTGGGCGAAGCGGTATGGGGCGACGTGGATCGTTCGATCTAGTTCTAATCTAACGACTGGGAGTCATCGTCGACGTGAGACAACTCCAGCGAGAACGAAACCTAGCGCGGCCAGTGAGGGTCGCTGGGGGCTCACCGGGGTACTGGCGAGGGTCGGCGAGGCGGGCGAACGACGAAGTCAACGACGGCGAACTCAGGGGTGGTCGCGGCAGCTCCTGGGTCGGCTCCAATCGCTGGCTCCCTTCTTCTCCGGCAGCGGCAGGCTCCAGTGAAATTCCGGCGAGGTGGTGCTCGCCTTGCTCTGAGAATGGTGTGGCACGATCAGTGAGGAGAGGGGAGTGATATGGTGTGAAGAAATCGTGCGGGGGTGGCCTCTATTTATAGTCGAGCGAGGGGACCATCGGGGCGCACGGTGAGCTCGTCCGGGGCGATGTTACAGGCGGCTAAAGGCATGGGAAAGGGTAGGGGACGGTGCGGTGTCTCCTGCTGATGCTCAACGACATGGTCTCGAGGCATGGGGAGTTGTGGTTTATTATGGAACGGACGGTGCTCTGCGCAGTAGAGGCGGCGTCTTCGACGGCGGGCGGTGGCTGTGCGGCACGGGGCGATAAACGGGGATGCCTGGCGATCTCCTGGGTCGGTGGGGATTTTGTATGCACGCGGAGAGGGCGACGCGTGGTCTGTGGGTGATGGTCGAGGGTGGCACTCTGGCGCACGCTCGACATGGTCTGGGCGCGGCTTGTGCGCGTGGTCCAGGGCTTGGCAATGCTCGCGGCTGGGCCAGTGATTGGCGGTGGACGGTGGGCTGCCTCCCAGACATGCTGGCTAGGCTTGCTGCTGCTCCTAGCTTGCTGTCGACTATGGGGTGGCAAGAGGGTGCTCGGCTATTCACCATTGATGAAAATGGCAAGCTCACAGTGGTGCTAGTGCCTGGCTAATCTTCCTAGATGATCTACTGAGTTGTGTGTGAGCTAAATTTGGAACCAGTTAGGCAAGAATCACTGCTCACAATAGTGTTTGATGTTTGTTTGATTTGTGTCTGCAACCTGTTTGATGAAATGGCCGCATGAAATCAAGTTTTGAATTTTGAAATTTTTGGTGGGTTTGCTAGATTGGTGCTGGTGGGTTTGCTAGATTGGTGCTGGTGAGTCTGCAGATGCTTGGGTTTTGAAAATTGAGCTTGTTTGAGTAGTTTTTGAAAAAGTGGGATCTTCCCATATGATAAAGATTCAATTTTGAATTGTCATTTAAACTATGCATTTTAAAGTTTCTGGATGATCACAAAGTGGGCCTTGATACCTTGTTATGAGTACATTCAAGGGGTGCAAAGATCCAGAAAAGTTTCTGTTAGGTTCTGAAAGTTTGAGACAGCCAAAGCAGGCATGTGAGTTAAATTGGCCAAAATGACCATTCATTTCATATATGTGTTTTGATTTACTTGTCTTTAGGAAAAGTGTGGGAAATGTTTTAGATGATGTTTATTTCACCTAAGAAACATTTTACAAGCAATGAAACAAACAAACAAGGTGGTTTTAAAGGATTTCAAAATCCATGCATACACATATGCATGCATTCATGATTTCATTTAGAAAAGTTTTTGTTAACCCTAATTTTGATGATTAGAATTTGATGATCCAAGCTTAGTATTTTTGGGATGTTACACCTATGGCTATGGCTATGTTATCTCTGGAATGACGATGTAATAATGACCTTTGTTTCTGTGTACTTCATCTTAAACTATGGATGCTAGCATTTGATCCAGGGACTAGCATTGAAATCATAGGGACCTTTACCTTTATAAAGGTGGGGTCTTACAATTAAGGAGAAGAAGTACAATACCTACCCGGAGGAACCCTCTCCTGTGGGCACAACCTTCATGATCATATCTTTTGACTATGTAGTGTGTAAACCATCACGGCGAGCTCTTTCTTTTCTCTACTCGCGCAATGTCGCTGCTAAACACTTCCATGAGGGAGGCATGGCTATGCAGAGGGAGGGAGCAGCAGCGAGATGAGCATGTGAGGAAGAAGAAAGGGAGGAGTGGAGGTAAATAGTCAAAAGTCTAGGCACACCACGGTCATCTCCCTACTATCTCCAGCTGTATCCACCGTGCGATGTGCCTTCTAGTAGAAGTGTTGCGCACACGTGGCAGAGAATAAACGGAGAACTGCAACGATGCGACCGATTTGATGCTCAATTCAATGACACTTCGACGATGATACAATGGTGCACGCGTCCGGCCTGCACGCGTCATGATGACATAGTCCTGTGTTGGATCACACAATTAGACATACAATTTATTTTATTAATAATGACACTTCGGCACGGACACAATGGTGCACGCGTCACGATAACACAGTCCTGCATCAAGATGACACTCTTTATGGTGAAGGGATTTCTAGCGGTCCTTCTCGATGCATCCCGAGCCCCCAACTCTTCTCCGCGCGTTCAATACAAACAGGCCCACCGGTGTAACACAGATGCGGCCCAGCAAACACACCCTAAACCTCCCTAAAACAAAACACGCCCTAAACCACATATTTGCGCTTACTTGTAGCTTAAATTTGACCTAGTTTTGTTAAATTGTCAAGATGCAAACTCTTATAGCAAGAAGTTGAACGTGTCGTCAAAACTTACGGTGGTTTATGATACTGTATATTAATTGACCTAGCGATGGGTACCTCCAAAAGTTCTTTCATAAAAGTTTCAAAGCAACCTACAATTTACATATAGTTCAAATTTGACCTAATTTCTATAGATCAACATAAAGACATTCAAGTGGACGGAGTCAGATAGGAAGCTTGAAAACTCATAAAACATGGAAATCGTAAGTACAACATGTTGACCCACTAAATATGTCTGAAACTTGGCTTGTGGCATTTAAATCCGATATTATTTGGGCTTTCATTGCGGAAAATAACAATCTCATCATCACTCAGAAAAATGAGAATTTTTCCTTATGGTTAGACACTCACACCTACGACATTATTTAATACTCCCTCCATCTAGAAATAGATGTCTCAGACTTTTCAAATTTTGGATGAATCTACTCCCTCCGTTTAAAAATATAAGATGTTTTAGCTTTGTGAAGCTGATGAATCTAGACCCCTTTTAGTGTGTAGGATCACTCTGAACCTATCCGAATCTACATACTAAAAGGAGTTCAGATACATTAGCTTCATAAAGCTAAAACATCTTATATTTTGAAATGGAGTGAGTATATGCTAAATAGTGTGCAGATTTATCTAAATGTTGGTCCACTATATATGTCTGAAAGCTTGGATTGTGGCAAATGGGGTAATATTAAACAAACAGAGTATATGATAAGATTTGGAAAACAACATTTTTTAGAACCCTCAAGATTTTTCTTAGACCATGATCCGAACATTACATTGACACCAATGATTAGCCAAAATGCAAATAGAGCAAACCCAACATCATACGGAGTACAGAACAACTTAACGACCTCTAGGGGGACTCTGTGGTCTTCTTAGACGACTTGGCAGCATCCTTTATGGGCAACTTAACTGCGTCCTCCGCGGTACCATTGCCAACCAGCGACTCATGGATGTTGGGCAGCACGCCGCCGTGCACGATAGTGACGCCGTCCAGCAGCATGCTCAGCTCCTCGTCGCGCATGATACTGAGCATCACGTGCCTCGGGATGATGCGGATCTTCTTACTGTGTCCTTGGTGGCTTGCCCGGCGAGCTCTAGCACCTCGGCGATGAGGTACCCGAGAACGACCATGAGGTAGACGGGAGCCCCTAAGCCAATGAGCTGGGAGTACCAACCCTCCTTGAGGTAGCGCCCGATCCGGCCAACAAGGAAATGTATCCCAGCCTCGATGGACCTCGTCACCTGCTTCTTCCTGTGCCTGCCTGGTGTGAGACTGCTACCTGGAGGGACCAGAGCAGGATTCGGAAGCCGGTGACATGTCTTATTATTCTCCACGACCTTTGTTGCTGCCACCTGGATATTCTTCTTCTTCACCCGGGGAGCTCCGGTCTTCGGAGCCATACCTGGAAAGTCGTAAAGGAGCAGGGGTGGAGAAGAGGAAGAAAGGTTAATTGTGGAGGTCCAACGAAGGTGCCTATGTCCCTTAGAGCAAGTCCAGTAGGCCCCCAATATCCACCCTGATAGGAAGTATAGGGGAGAGAGTGTGAAAAACAAGCCTCCAGCAGCTCCCCTACACATGTCCCCAACAAATCCACGCCCCAACCCATCCCTCTTTCTCCCCAATGTATTGGGGAAGTGTAGGCCTCCCCTATATGTTGTCTCTATGTGGATGAGTGAGTTGTTGGGTAAAAAAACTAATAAAGTGGGCCCTCCTCTATTAATATATATGTGGTTATGATATAGAGGAGATAATTTAGGATAGCTTCTGGAGGTAAGCAAAATTTAAGGCTAAATCTTTTTAGGGGAGGCCCCTACATACATATATAGGGGTGCTACTACACTTTCTCTTATATTGAAACTTTAATAGCGTCCTTTTTAGTGGTTTACTATGAATTTTTAATAAAAGGTTATGTATATCAACGATGCAGAGGCCGGTGTTCTACTCCCCCTCTTCGAAAGAAAAGAAAAAACGACCATTGCTCATTTTTGCAATGTTTCTATATTTTCTTTGACTTTTTTAAAACATGGTCAGATGTGTCAGCATGTAACAGGAGTGTCCCAACCTTTATTAACATAAGGTGTTGTCCCCTGTGTTTACAATTCTAGTCCCTGGATCAATAGCTAGCATCCACAGTTAAGATGTAATATCAAGAAACAAAGGTCATAATATAACTTTATAACCAGGAATAACATAATTTTATTACATCATACATAGCTCATTTGGCTATTACATTACATTGCAGCGGAATAACTATAGTCATGGGGTCCTTCAGCTTCAAAGTGCCACAGGCAGATGTTGGTTGTAGACTTTGTAATCCTAATCAATCAATCTTCACTAAAATCAATCAAACCTGCAACATTACAAGTTACAGCCACAAGGGTCAATACATTTGAATTGTATTGGCAAGTGATACTAGGGTAGTATAGTGGAGTCTATCATCTATATGCATTTGGCTAAGTGGAGTTGAGGCTTGCATTTCTCAAAATATATTTTCCTTATCATTTTGAAAATACTAAGTTTTTGTTTTGACAAAATCTTTTCCAAGGCTTCTCTCAATCAAAGATTGAAGATTTCAAATAACCCTTGTTCAAACCACAAGTTTTTAAATTAGAAATTTGAATGATGAGATTCTTGATTTCTTCCATGTCTTGATGCTCAAATTGTCCTTTACCAGGGACATGGCTAAGTACTTAGATTTTACACTCTGCAGAGGTGGTGCACTTTCCCCACAAGACTTGGTTTCCCAAGACAAGATCTTTCAGAAGCCTTCCCTTAGACCAAAATGGACGCGCTCCAACCTATCAAACACTACCACCCACTGTCCATATGGCTAAGTTCTTGCAACCTATAAGATCATGGCAGAGCCCATATTGCCAAGTGGTTGCACTTGAAGTTTCTCAACATTTGACATCTCAAATCTCTTTGTTCCTGGGTGGCCATCCACAAGTGAGATACACAAGGTAAACCATAGACATGGGCCTTGTGAACCACTCAACCAAAATCCACCAAGCAAGTCCCATTCCACCCAGGTGACTCATTAACTTAGTTGTTTTATTAAACAAACACAAGTCCTCAGACTTAGAATATTTTTCCATAGTGTGAATATATATTCCACCCATGTTTTCTATTAGCTAGGCTAAGCTTGATAGTAATAGGAATCTTAACTTAGGAAGATTTCCACTAAGGTTTCATCTACTAGGTTTTCCTAAAGCAAGGTTTATACTTAGCAAAATTTCCATGCAAGTTTTACTTAGAGAAAATCACTAATGCATAGTGAAAGTAATGGGACAAAAAGTATGAAACATCACTTGCCTTTTTGGTAGAGGGTATAAGTTCAATCCTTGTCCTTGCAACAATCACACTCTTCAAGTCACTACAATTCAATCAAGCAAGGCACAAGTTCAATCTACCAATCAAGCAAAACAACACACATAAAATCATAGAATCAAAGTAATGCATGCAAGTATGCCAAGCTTTGTTTTGTTTGAAAAAGTGTTTCCTAATGGGTTATAGACATTTGAATACACCTAATGGTCATTTTGTAAAGTGGCAAAGTCATTTTACAAAAGGTTTCACTTCAAAACCATTTTCAAAACAAAGTATCATTTTATGTGGTGTAGAAATATTTTTACTAAGGCATTAATATATAGGGTTCACCAAATATGTTTTCAAACTATAAAACTTGGTGTTTGGGGTCAGAGAGTTTAAAACAAAACATTTCCCAAAGGTTTTCCTTCAAAATCATTTTTAATAAATAAACCACATTTCTATTTGACTAGAAATGGTTTTAAATCAAAGAATCACTATTTTGTTTCACCAAATTCATTTTTGAATCCACAAAGTGTTTCCTAATGTAAGTAGGTTCAAATCACACCAATTGCCAAAGATTTTATTCCCAAATTCATTTTTAAACAATTTTCACAATCTTAACAAGCATACAAATGTTTCTTCAAAAACACACATTTTTCCAGAAGCTTTTTACTAAACAAAAGGCATGGTTGGCTAGGGCTTGTCTTGCTGATTCCATTGGTATAAATTTTTAATTTTTGGACGTGTGGATCAAAAGTTGTGAAATTTACAAAATTAGAAATATAATAGAAGTTTTCTGTCTCTTAAATCAAACATAGGCCACGTGTCTGTCTCTGATAGGGCGGTACCGATTCGTGTGGATCAAGCGATACAGACCACATGATTAAAAGGGGCATGTGCGGATCAGATCATCGCATACCCTTTTGCTTACTTTCTATCCTAAACGTCAGATCCAAATCGAACGGTCCTAACTACTCTGACTAATAATCAGCGGCGCTGGCGGCGGCGCTCTGGCGGCAGCGCTCTGGCGAGGTCGTCGCCGGTGATTTAGGAGGCAAAGGAAGCAGAGGGGTAGCTCACCAGAATCGCCGAAGCTTGATGATGCTCAACGTTGTGGAAGCTCGTCGAGGGGCGCGCGTGTTCGTCTTTAATTACTCACCGGAGTTGATCTGGGCCTCGGTGCGGTCAGATGTCGACGGGGAACGAAGCTAGGGGTCCTGTGCGACTAGTTGGCGAGTACCTGGATGATCACAAGGCACATGCGAACAGAATGGTGTGAGGCTCTGGTCAAGGCGCGCACGGGTTCAGGCGATGTGGCTTACCGGAGTTGTCTGCAGGCGGCGGTGCTGTCAGTTGAGGTCGTTGCCGGCGCTGTGAGGCACGCGCGAGCGAGCTGGGGTTGCAGAAAGATGCACCAAGACTTGGAAAGGATGTGAGCTTGGTCGGGGAGGCAAGGGGAGAGGTGGTGCTGCCGGAATTGGCCGAGAACTTCGTCGGAGACGGCGGCGGTGCAGAAGAAATTTGGAACAGCCTGGTGGCTCTCGAGGCGTGGTGTTTGGGGGGAATGGAAGAGGAGGAAGAGGGGATTTATCACGCATGATCACTGCGAGTTTTAATCTCGGCATTAAGGCGAATTAAGCCTGAGGAATCAATGGCAGGGGCGGGGAAGAACGAGTCGCTGCGGGTTAGAACAATGAACAGGAGGAGTGGGGCATACCTGTCGGCGAGAAAGGAAGTGAGGGGGAGGGGTCCACTTGTCATCGTCCTCGCGGGTTGCTTCTGCGGTGAAGAAAAACGGTTCGGGGGCGAGGGAACAGGTGGGCTGGACTGGGCTGTTGGGCCAGTTTGTTGGGCTGGGTCCTTTGCACTATTTTTTTCTGTCTGAAAGATTTAACCTTTTCTATTTCCATTTACTGATTTGAAATTCCAAACAACATTCAAACATTCAAAAAATTCAAACAATCACCAAACTTTGCAACTATGAATTTGGTTCTGTTCAGTAACATAAGCCAAATTCCAAAACCAAAAATAATATTTTAAATATGTTTAGGTTCCATTCATTATTTAATAAAATGGACCTTTAGTTATTTAATAAAATAGGGTTTGATTTAATTAATAAAATCTCCATTTGAAATCCAAATATTTTCAAAACCAAATCAGTAGGTTTTATTTGGAAATAAAGAATACTTGGAACTTGTTTAAAATAAAATAACATTTTTATTTTATGGTCCTTTAACAATTAAATAAAATGGGCCTTAGTTATTAAATCAAATAGGATTTGTTTTATTTAAATATTTTGAAATCTAAAATAAAACCAAAACACTTCAGTAGGTTTTATTTGATAATATAAAATATTTGGAAAACTTATTTAAAATAAATAATAAGTTTTAGTGTTTATTTAAAATGGGAAAAGCCATTATTTAAATAAAATTGGATATTAAATCCTTATTATTTTATGTAAATAAACCTTTACTATTTTTATCAGAACAAAACATTTTATTTCAAATATTGGCCAAGGTTTAATTTGGCTTTATAAATAATCCTTTATCTATAAATCTATCTTTTCTTTTGAAAACCAAATCCTTTTATTAAAAGATCCAAAATAGTAAGTTTAAATATTTTGAAGTTTATTGTTTATTTAACTTTTTAAATCCCTTTAGGATTTATCTTGATCAAAATAGGTTAGAAAGTTTTCCAATTGGATTCAAAAAGTTTCTTCTCACCCTGGAAATCAAACAAATTTTTATTTTATTCAATAATTTTCACATTACAAGATTTGGAAAATCTTGGGATGTGACACATCATGAAAATTCTTTCAAAGAAGTTGTATATTTCAAAACAGTCGTTGGTTTTTAGTATGACTGCATGGGTACAATAATTATATATGAATTTCAGACAAATTTATAAGCAATATATCATGCACTTATACTTCAAATTTAACATACTTTGGTCAATTACAAAGTCATTTAAGTATGAGAAATTAGATAGAAAGCTTGAAAATTCATGAAACTTGTTAACCATAAAACATACTATATTATGTGTGAAATTTACTATCTTGTGGCATTCAGAGCCAAACTCTTTGCACTATCTTTAAAAAAACATTTATAGGCGACACTTCTAAAAATATTTGAAAATGTTTGAATACATAAAAGTTGAAAAGTCACATTAACAACATTAGTATGTCATGTCAATATGCACCCATCTAGCAGAAATGGACACGTTATTATAAACTATGTAGATAATGGCCATGACCTTGGTAATTATTTAGCTTGAAATCCAAGTATGTTAACACGTCGTTGGTTATATTGTGAAGAAAATGTTTTTACATAAAAAGCATTTCTCCGAGCTCATGTTCTCTTCTCGCTCTTCGATTTCCCCCTCCATTTTGAACCATATTATTCATAGTACTAGTACTACTCCTACTTGATTTACACAAAAACATTCCTCTCACTAGGAAAATTGAGATTGCCTCTTTTCCTAATACTTGTTGGAAACTATCCTTGGCAACATTGTTTACCATGCCAAGATGCACCAATCTACTAAATATGGAAAAATTATCATAAACATGATTCTGAATATGGTCATGACCTTTGTCTTTCGGCTTGAAACATGTTCACATACATGCTAGGACAATTTTGTAAAGGCAAGTTTTTCCAAAGTTCTCAAAACTCATGTTTACCATTTTTCATGGCAGGTAATACACGCAAAAGGATGCCATGCGTAAGCCTTTGTTTTTAGTATTTTTTTTCTATTGATTTCAAAATAGAGTCAACATTGTCGACACGTAATTGATTAGTAAGAAGTTGAATCTTTTGAAAAACTTGGGCGTTCTCGTATATTGATTACCTGATGGGTACAATACCTTCAAAGGACCTATGTAAAATCTTAAGAGGAATATACCATTTACTTGTACTTCAAATTAATATAGCCCCAGCGTCAAGATTCATGCAATATGATCTAACGGTCGACGCGCGGACAACACATGTGAGAACATGCACGGAGATTTCACCATGTTCCCTCCGCCGCCGCTCGACGTTTCAGATTTCTCGCGTGGGAAAATCTCTATAATTATGATTCACTGCGTCGTTAACCTATGGTCTATGTCAGCTCACTGACATATGCAGGCGAACAGTCTCATTTGAAGATTCCGGCATGGAAAGATCCTGTCCAGCTATGATAAGAGTACGATGGAAGACTCGGCGATTCTCAAACTTACATGTTAAAGACGGAGAATATTGCAGGGTTTTTTGGAGGACTACAAGATATGTCTTGTCGTTTTGCCGACATCGCCTAGACGGAGCATTTAACCTAAAGAGGCAGGACGACGCAAGATCTCGGAGTTCTCCAGGGGCTACTATTGGGGATATGCTAAATAAGTACCACCATAGCATGTCTCTAATCCGGATAACCTGGATGGCCCACAGTTAGTAGAAAGGCCCATGGCCTGTTGGGCGGACCAGTTAGATGGATCCAAAAGGGAGACCCATGCCGGATAAAGTAAGGCTATGATGGAGCTACCGACATACTCACAGCTTTGGAGTGCAAGACACATAGACTAGTTGTATCTAGTGTAGGACTCTGTAACCTATCCGTCTAGGACTCTTCCCTGTAACCCTAGGATTTGACATCTTTATAAGCCAGACCTATGTGAGCCTTTAGGGCATGACAACTCATATCATGGAAAGCGAACCAATCCTTGTAACTCAGCGTATTGTACTTATAGTGATTTATAGCAGGATTAGGGTTCCGCCACCGTCGTGGATCTAAACCTGGGTAAGCTGTGTTAGCTCGTACCCGCCAACTTGCCGCCTTCCCCCATGTCTCTAAACATGCACTGCGAGGACCCCTCCGTGGCTTACTCGTTGGCAATACCACGACATTATCAGGAGACTCAAGAGTAATACCTGGATCCCGGTTATCCTACTACTAAGCTTACAGGCAAGCAATTCCGCATGCTTACACTACATATAGTATCTATTGCATCTACCTTATTCTTGCACCATAAGTCGTGTTCCAAAATAAATTGCAATCCCAAGTACTGCATAGCCTTTACTTTTAAAACCCACCGAAACTTGTATCCTCAATCCTATTAGCCATTACTACATGAGTTGTTTGAGCCATGCGAGTTATAGAACTATATGTGTAGGGTTTGTGCGAGTCTGTTTAATAACGAGATACCTAAACAACTGAATTAAGTAGTAATAGGATAACTAAAAAAAGAAGCACCAGTGGGCAATAACTGTTATTTGGTTTTTAATCGCTCACTTGTGTCCTTTAGGACCCGAGTACTTGATTCTTGTTCCTTGACTATCGCATTCCGCATGTGGGACCATGAATCCCCTTAGCCTGAGCTTGATTCACATCTTATTTCTTGGTACCACAATTAGTTTGGGGCTTTATTACTATCATGTACTTATGCCATGCTTTATTGTTTTATTTACTATTGTTGCTCGTGGAGAGCGTTTATTACTTTGTTGTTTTAGAACGTGGAATATTTAGGCGGTATTGACAAGCCCAGTCACACTTTCGGGTTTCCAGTCGTTTACATCAATTGACATAAACCCTGAGGCTGTCTCGGAGCCGACCAACTTCTTTGTGGGTAGCTTAGTGGGGTTCCCCCCAAATCATTTTTGAATCTTGTGAATGTGTTGTCGTGATGCCTTGTTGCTTTTTATTTGTTTTTTCTAGAGGTTGATCATGTGTGTGTTCTATTTGTGCACCCCTATAGGATAAATCTTTCTGAAATCCTTGTTTGTGGTTATGGACTACTTGGAGGAAAGTTTCTTGATCATAGACAACTATAACTAAAGTACCGTGTTTAAGTTGACTAAACATGACTAGTAGTTATTTCAAGATTCATGGAATGATTAATAAAACTGCCAACGCGTGGGATGTTCTTCCGCCTTCTCGTTCGGTAAGAGAGAAGGAGGACGAGCAATGTTTACTTATGTTGATTATATAACTATTGGATACTCAACTGTTGTTTATTTAACGAACGTCCATCTATATCTGGTTAGGCAGATGTTGTAGCGTGTCTCTATAGAATTATTTAGATGTTTATTTTTTTGCTGCAATTGCATCACCCTCGGGTCACCCCTTCAGATGCATAAATATTTGCTGAGTACCTTAGGGTCTCACACCACAAATATTGTTCAGATTGCTAGGTATCTCCACAAGGAGCTTCCTATGTCGATGAGGCCGATGATGGTGGCAACGACCCTCTTACGTAGATATTCTGGGGATGGATATTACTGAGAACTTTAGGCAGGAATGTGCTTTTTTCATGGGCATCTTATGCTAATTTGACTCTTAATCCGTAATCGGTCTGTGTTTTTCCGCTTCCGCTTGATGCTTTAATGTGTGATGTATGAGGATGTATTCTAAACTATTATATCTATCTAGGTATTTGGATCTTATCGTATGGCATTGCAATATTTTTATTTTTAGATGGTGTGGCTCTGATGTACTCTTGTATGTCGTTGGCATACATACTCATTTGTGTATATTAGACTCACAGACTAGCCGACTACGTTTCTCGCACATGAAGCTATAACCATGAAAGTGAGTGCGATGGATGGTCTGTACCGTGCCCTACCAATACTCTGACCTGTTTGTGGGTGGCCGCACAGCCCCCACAGTAGTACGTCCTTTTCACTTTTATGTTATATTGACTTGTGTTTAGAACGTAGGGTCCGGGGATTACAATTGTCCCTGCTATAAAACCTCACCCCCACCAATTATTTTAGGGGACTTTTAGCCATTTGATATCTTGACAAAGACATAGGCTCATAGTGAGATTTGAGAGATCTTGATACCCTAATTTTCTTGTGTTCCCTTTGCGGATTTGCACTTAATTTGTTCTCCACGACTTGAGTGTGGCTGTGTGGATTAGGGTTCATGATTCCCTTATGGGTTGCACGTAATTTGTGCTCCACGACTAGAGTGTGGCTATGTGGTCTAGTTTGTGATTGTGGATAGGCGATTGTTCGAATTGCAAGATATTGTTAGCATACCATCTTCCCAGTCATATCTCTTATTTTCGTTTTCTTGTTGCAAGCAACAAGGTTTTCCCTTCTATCCTTG
This sequence comes from Avena atlantica, assembly GCA_910589765.1. Taxonomy (NCBI): domain Eukaryota; kingdom Viridiplantae; phylum Streptophyta; class Magnoliopsida; order Poales; family Poaceae; genus Avena; species Avena atlantica. Next base: position 116,451,572 of record OU342737.1, on the reverse strand, counting down.
ATCATACGCCTCAAAGATCGAGCCCAAACCCCTCAAGCACTACTTCCCCAAGTTGGTGCTTATCATGTGGTATGAGAGCACAAGTTGACACGGTAGGATCTATGTTTCCCTTGTTTTATTTCATCAAATCTTCAGATCTCACCTCTATTAGTTTAGATCTACCACTTATAGTTAGGTTCTTCTTTGATCTAGATCCAAAACCAATGAAAAACCACAAAAAATACACTCCTTTCTTGTTTTCAGATCTAGTCGATTTCTTTTCGTTTGTGTTCTTGTTTTGTATGTTTGCACCAAATGAAATGCATAGTAGATCAGGGTGACCGGCCTATGATCACTATTGTGGTTGTGAGGGGTGAAATATCAGATGGTTGGTCTGTGATCATATTATTTGGAGCTCTTCCCATACATACATGATGAGTGCATATTTGCATCATGTTTTATATTATTATTTTACACTGTAGTGGAAGGATCTTGGTATTTTATGGCGTTCAAGCGCATCTTTTATGTCTATTTTCACCAGGATCAGGACAAATGATGGATACAATGGACACAATTCTTGGACCAGTTGTATTGGAGCGAAAAGGAGTCAAAAATAGCATAAATCACTAATTTGGGAAATATCAATAACACCAGAAGAAAACCCGAGGTGATCGCAACAACCAGTGGGTTTAACGACCAACTACCCGGCGGAAATATTTTCTCCGGCCGTGTAGTTCCCACTGTATAGTTGCCTCCACCACCGCCTCTTCAAATAGTTTTGCCCTGTGCAATCAGATCAGAGAGAGGACATACAGAACAACCATAAATCATAGAAACCTTACCTCCAAAAGGGATCTGGAGAGGGAATTCATCCATCGGGGATCCATCTTCACCCTACGTAGACCCGGGAGGCTAAGGCATCGATCTTCATCATCAACCACGACATCACCACCATCTCCATCCATCTCATTTACATTTTGTCTAGATCTTGTTGTAATTTCTGTACTCATTGTGGATTTATACAAGTACTATTCATCTATGATAGATTCCATTGTCTTTGCAATGATGTTGATTGCCTCCATGTCTGAGTAGATCATTAGTTCTTGGGGAGATGGACAAACCCTAGCATGAGATTGAAATAAGATAAAGTTTATTATGATATTCATCGCTGTGACCATGTGTTAGATTGTCTTCATCTTGATGTTGAGAGAAGTCAACCTTGATACGTCCATTTTGCATCACTATTTTATATCGTAATTTACTGCTATTCATTGACATATTTCATATTAAGAGGTGATACTTATGTTGTTTCATCTATTTTTGCATGTTGGATGACTTTTTGAGGATGAACTGCCGGAGTCAGGATTCTGATGGAAAAAGCGGATTCCAGATGCAATATTCGTGAAGATCAGAAAATTCCAGAAAATATATGGAAAATCATATTTTTCCAGAAGACGAAGGGAGCCAGAAGGAGAGGTGGAGATGGGTCATAGGAGGCCCACACCACCCCCTTGCGCGGGCCCACCCTGGGCCGTGCCACTAGGTGGTGTGGCCACCCTGGCCCACCTCTTGCGTCGCCCCTCCACCTCTACCTTCCTCCCGAAACCCTAATACTTAGGGAGCGACCACAGAAAGATTCCGCCGCCTCTGCGGGGCAGAAACTACATAGAGAGAAAGAGCTCTCGGTGGCAGATTTCTGCCGCAGAAATTCCTTCCCGGAGAGAGGAGATCGTCGCCATCAACACCGTCATCAAGCTATACTTCATCGGGATCATCATCATCCTCACCACCATATCCACCGGCACCCTCATCACCACTCCATCCCACTATAACAATTGGGTTGAATCTTGCATAGTTCTTAGGGGAAACTTTCCCGGTGTTGATTACTTTTGTAGTTGATGCTTGTGAGTGGAACCATTGAATTATTGTCTATGTTCAAATTTTTATTCATCATTATATCATCTCTAATCTTGATCCATATGATGTCTCAGGGGTAGTTCGTTTAGTTCTTGAGGACATGGGAGAAGTCATGTTGTTAGTAGTGGAATTGTGTTGAGGTATTATTCAATGGTTTGATATTTAAGTTGTGGTGCTATTCTTCTAGTGGTGTCATGTGAATGTCGACTACATGATACTTCACCATTTATGGGCCTAGGGAATGCATTGTATTTGGCTACTAATTGTGGGGTTGCCTGAGTGATAGAAACCTGAACCCCCGTTAGGAAAACTTTGCACAAGGGAGTGTAGGATCTCAGAGTTTAATGTTGTGGTTAGGTTTTTATCTTAATTACTTTCTTGTAGTTATAGATGCTTGCAAGGGATTTAATCACAAGTATGTATTAGTCCAAGTAAAGTCGGTACATTAGCACAGGTTCACCCACACAACACTTATCCAACCAAATAATATTAATCAACTATATGAAGCGAAAGCACTTGACAATATTTCCATGTGTCCTCGAGAACGTTTTGTCCTCATAAGTAATACAATCGGCTTGTCCTTTGCCAAGAAAGGATTGGGCCACTTGCTGCAATTATTATTGTTGTCTGTATTTACTTACACTTTATTTATTTGCATTATCAAAAACACCTAAAAATCCGTTTGATAAGTATTACAGAGAATTCCTGATTCAAACCACTAGTCAACACCTTCTGATCCTCGTTGGGATTGACGCTAATATTTATCGAAAGTACTATAATACACCCCCTATACTTGTGGGTCATCAATACTATTTTCTGGCGCCGTTGCCGGGGAGTGAAGCGCTATTGAAGAGTGGAGCTGGTAAAGGAAACTTCTACTGTGAGTATTGCTTTTATTTCTGTTTGTTACTTTGTTTCCAATATGGATAACCCACTTGGTTTCCTATTTGAGAAAGCTATTACCACTACTAGGGTAGTAGATGAACCACCACCTGCTAAGATAGATCCTTTTATGATACCTACAAAAATTGTTGATCGTGTTATGGATAATTATTATTTTGGGGATGGAACTATCCATCCTGGTGATCACTTGCTTTTTATCCATGAATTATGCGGATTGTTTAAGTGTGCAGGTATCACAACGGAACAAGTTAAGAAAAAGTTACTCTCTATATCATTGAAAGGAAGAGCTGAAGAATGGTATAAGCTACTGAAGAATGGACAATCTATGGAATGGGAGGAAATTGTACCTCTGTTTTATTCTAAATTCTATCCTCCCAGTGAGATTCATAAGGATAGGAATCAAATATATAAATATTGGCCTCGTGATGGAGGGAGTACAGCCCAAGCTTGGGGGAGATTGAAGTTACTAATGCTCAAATGTCATATTCATGAACTCCCTTATAATATTATTATTAATAACTTTTATGCAAGGCTTTCTCTTCATGATAAAGATTTATTAGATGCTTCTTGTGCTGGATCATTCAAACGTATGAAAGAAGAAGCTAAATGGGATCTTCTAGACCGTATTCAAGAAATACTGAAGAATATGAGAATGACAAAGGGAGAAAGTCAGGTATAAATTATGATTATGAATGCATTAAATCTTTTATGGGAACTGATGACTTTCATAATATTAGTACTGAGTATGGTCTTGATTATCAAAGTATTACCAACTATTTTAAGGCCTTTGCCTCTTATATTGAAATTCCTAAAAAGAAGTGGGACAAGTACCATGCACCTTATAAAGATGTTGTTAATCATGTTCCTACAAGAAACACTGAAGTTTATACTGTTGATCATATTTTTCCTGAACCCTATACTGATAAAATCCCTTTCCCTGCTAAGGTAAAGGAACATTCTATTATAGCTAATGTGGTTAGCAAAAGTACAAACAAATCTAGAGAACCTTATGAACAAATAAATATTGAACCTATAGTAGCCATTGTGAAAGACCTTATCACTAAGAATGTAGAAGATGGGCACATTATCTTTTGTGAAGATGCTTCTAATATTGTCTCACATCCTAGTAAAGCTAGGAAAGCTAGTGTCCCTGTGCTTTCTGTAAGGATTGGTGATCATTGCTATTATGGTTTATGTGATATCGGTGAAAGTTCTAGTGCTATTCCTTATGAGCTTTACAAACAAATTATGCTTGAAATTGGTCCTTGTAAACTTGAAGACATTGATGTGGTTATTCACCTTGCCAATAAAGAAACCATTTGTCCAATTGTCATTGTAAGAGATGTGGAAGTCCTTTGTGGTAATATTAAATATCCTGCAGATTTTCTAGTGCTTGGTTCAGCAGCTAGTAAAACTTGTCCTATCATTTTTGGTAGACCTTTCTTGAACACTTGTGGAGCTATTATAGATTGTAAGAAGGAGAAAATTTTAACTAAGTTTTATGGAGAATCTTATGAGTTTAATTTTGCAAGTTTGCCAAAGCTCCTTATGAAAATGAATTGCCTAATGAGGATTTTAGATTTGAACAACTTGATCCAGTTTTTGACCTTAAACCTGTGTTTGATGATTTTAAGTATGCTCATTCTGATGATAAGGGTGGCCAGGGGGCCCATACCCCTCACAGGCGTGGGGCAGGGCCCACCCACGCCTAGGGTGGGTCTGGCCGGCCTCTCCGGCTCCCCTCTGGACTTCTTGTTCCCCACAGAAAGTAATTGACTTTGACGTTTGTCCCGTCCAATTCCGAGAATATTTCTTTACTAACTTTTCTGAAACCAAAAACAGCAGAAAAAAGGCATCTGGCACTGTTGCAACTTGTTAGTAGGTTAGTACCAGAAAACATGTAAAAAGCACCTCAAAGTGTAGGCAAAGCAAAGCAAAGTAGATACTAAACAAGCATGGAGCATAAAAAATTATAGATATGTTTCCAACGTATCAACATTCCCAAGCTTAACTCCTGCTCGTCCTTGTAACATCCCTAAAATCATGTTTCAAAACTCATGCATATCATCCATGCATCCATGATCATTTAGGGTGTCATTTCAAAACCATTTCAAAAACAGGAGCATTAGTTGCTCATTATTTTATGTTAATAAGCTCAAACCTTAGTGCTACTTTCTTTTGAGAAAGGTACTTTTTGTATTCAGTATTGTTTTGAATTCAAACTTAAGTTCTTCCAAAAGCTTGGGCAAAGTTTCAAAACAAAGTATGAAATAAAGCCAAATCTATGCCTATTATTATATCTCCTAAAGGCTTGGTTTTATTTTATTTTCCAAATGACCCAAATGTGTTTGAGTAAACAGAAGTGTTTGAAACATATTTGAGTACAAATTTCACTGTACAAAAATCTAGAGAAGGTTTGAATTCAAACTAAATTGAAATGGAGTTTGAAAACCATTTCTAGAAAATCAAACAGAAAAAGAAAAGGAATAAAGAGGGAAAAAAATAAGTAAACAGCCAATCTGGCCCAACCCAGCCCAACTCGACCCAGCTAGCCCAGCAAACCCTCTCCCGCGAATCGTTTTCTTTCACTCTCACCCGCACCCACTGAGTCGCTGACTGTCTGGACCCACCCCCACTCCTTTCCTCTCGCTGACAACCACGACCCACACGACTGTCTTCGTCTCCACCCCCAGCGACTAGTTCATCCCCAAATTACGCCGAGCGTTTCCTATTTAATTCGCGGCATCAATTCCCGTTCAATGCCTTATTGATTCACGCCCCCGTCTCGCCTACTTAAATACCATGCTCCCCTCCTCCTTTTCCCCCAAACCACACCTCAACGGAGCCACCAGGCTGCACGAATTTCTCTCTGGATGCCCACTGCTCCGACGAGTTCGTCGTCAAATTCCGGTGAGCACCGCACTCCCCTCTGTCTATGGTTCATACTGGCTTGTTCTACATCTCCGTGCGCACCTACTAACACTCTCCGTTTGCTCGCACATGGTCTGTAGCCTCGGCAACGTCAACGACTGAGCTCCGCCACCCTCTGCTCGAACTCCGGCGACCGTTTCCCGTAAGTCCTAGCTTCCCCTCTTCCCTGTTTGTTACGCGTGAGACCCCCAGTGTCCTGCGCATATAACGTCACCCTTCTCTCGTCTTAGCGCGGTCCAAAGCGTCGCCAACGTCGACGAACAGAAGCATCCATCGCCAGGGACTACTCCGACGAGCAATCCGCGATGACTCCGAGCGCCCCTTCCCAAATCGAGCACACGTCGAGCTTCTCCTCGTCACGGCGATTCTGGTGAGCATCCTCACACCTCCCCGGGCGACCTAGCTCGCCGGCAAGCTTGCAGCCAGAGCGCGCCGCCGCCAGCGCCGCCACTTGTTGGTCAATCGCTGAGAGCCGTTCGACTTAGATCTAGTGGACACGATAGAACATAAGTGAAGAGGTATGTTTTATTTTGAGCCGCGTGTTTTAGTTAGATCTAACGGTTCGGAAACGTGATTCGGTGTGAAGCGGTATCAGCCAGTTAGAAGGCGCCGCATGGCACGAGTTTGGTTTTAAAAGTTTGAATTTGATCTATTAGATATTGAAACTTGTTTAATTCATAACTTTTGATCCCCACGTCCAAATTTGACAAATTTTATATCAATGGAATCAGGAGAGAAAGCCCTTTCCATATATGCAATGTGTTTAATGTTTTGTTTCTGTTAAAATGGTTATTTTTACAGAAACATGTGTAGGCCTATTTTGTGTATAACAAATATTTGGGAAATGTTTTAATGTTCAAATAAAGGTTGTTTGGCAAGTTTTGAACTTGTTTATGAATCAGTACTGTGCACTTGTCTTGTTGAGTATAGAAAATCATCACATATCATATTGCATGCATCCATATATTTTTGCTTGTATTTGTTTTGTATGTGATTTGGTGCTATCATTTTATGTGTAGATTTTGGTGCAAATAGTGATTGTGATTGTGAGGATTGTAGCTACTCTCCAAACTACCAAGGCAAGTGGTGCTTCATGATTTTATTCCTATGATTTCAAATATACATTAGAAATATTTTGCTAGACTTGCGTGGATATTTTTGATCTATATGCTATGCTTGGGAAATCCTAGTAGTTGTAGAATTGCTAGAAATATTTCTAAGTCTTATCAATGTCATGCTTAGCCTAGCTAGTAGCAACCAAGGGTGATTATATTCATGCTATGAATAAATATTTCTAAGTCTTTGGACTATGTTTTTGCTTAACAAAACAACTAAGTGAATGAAACACCTGGGTGGAATGGAAGGAATGGTTTATGTTGAGTGGTTACAAAAGGCCCATTTCTATGGTTTACCTTGTGTATCACACTTATGGAAAGCCACCCAGGAACAAAGGGATTTGAGAGGCAAAATGTTAAGAAGCTTCTAGTGCAGCCACTTGGCAATATGGGCTCTGCCTAGATCACATAGGTTGCAATAACTTAGCCATTTGGACAGTTGGTGGTAGTGGTATGATAGGTTGGAACGCGTCCATTTGGTCTAAGGGAAGGCTTCTGAAAGGTCCTGTCTTGGTGAAAAATAAAGGCTTGTGGGGAAAGTGCACAACCTCTGCAGATGGAAGAATCTAAGTACTTAGCCATGTCCCTGGTATGGGACAACTTGAGCATCAAGACATGGAAGCTATCAAGAATCTCCTCATCCCAATTTCTAAGTAAAAACTTGTGGTTAAACAAGGGTGAAGGACCCCAATGTCTATTGGTGGTTCCTTGGGAAAGATTTTGATAAAGAAAAACTTAGTGTTTTCAACTAATAGGCAAAAACCTATTTTGAGCAAACCAAGCCTAAGCTACACTTAGCCAAAATGCATATAGTGTTTAGACTACCAATATTCTACTAAGGTATCACTTGCCAATACTATTCCAATGTATTGACCCACTGTGGCTGTAATTTGTGATGTTGCAGGTTATTCTGATGATGATTAGGAGTCATGAGTCTACACTCAACATGCTTGCCTGTGGCACATGAAGATGAAGACTTATTTATCTTATTATATATTTGAACTCTTGTATTAGGCCTGTGGCCATGGAGTTGTAAAAGACTATGTTTGTCTCTGGAATGATATGTAATAATGACCTTTGTTTCTGTGTACTTCATCTTAAACTGTGGATGCTAGCATTGATCCAGGGACTAGCATTGAAATCACAGGGATCCTTTCCTTTACAAAGGAGGGATCTTACAGATGGTATCAGAGCACTGTGTTGCCGGTAGGATTATGACCCTAGGATTGGAAACCACTAAGGAAAAAATTTCAACAAACTTCCACACTTGTCTTATTATTCTAGTAAACTTTTCTAATCTTCTTTGATAGAAGGATGCATTGTTAGACTTTAGATTAGAAAGTGAAAGAAGAATTGAGCCTTATTAGTTGGACCACCACACTCATCATTACATTTCCAAAAATTGACTAAGTTATATTGAAACTAGGTTGTTTGTGTTTTGATTTCCAAAGTTATGCATGTGATGCCTTGTCTTGTAAATTGTCTTAAATTGTGTTGATCCTAACTTTTTCTATCTTATAAATAGATGCCTAATGTTACTATCAGCACGGCTGAAGAGTTCAAGGGAACTCGATTTGGCCCTCGTATCATTGAGCTCACTAGTCTGCTCAATCTCCCTCTTCCCACTATCATGATGCTTCCCCTCACCAAGTTTGATAGGAAAGATGTTTGGGGCTTCAAGGTCAATCAGCCAGGACGCCAGACTGAGCCAGCCACGGAGGCCATAATCTTCAAGCTCATGCATTATGACAAGGAGAGAGGCCTTGAGGCAGTCATGCAGGATTTGATTGGACGTTTACTAGGGAGACTCAGCTGATGCAAATGATGACTACGTTCATCCATAATCAGAACAACAACAACAACAACAACAACAATAACAACAATAACAACAACAACAATCAGAACAACCCACCGGGTTTTGACATGCTTACCAGGTTCTTAAGACTGAGGCCAGCAAAGTTCTCAGGAACTACCGATCCTATGGTGGCCAATGATTGGCTACGCTCTTTGAACAAGGACTTGGTAACTATTGGCTGTACTGATGAAGAAAAAGTCAGATTTGCAGCTCACTTGTTGGAAGGACCAGCAGCCACTTGGTGGGATAACTTCCAGATCACCATTCCCATTGCGGAGGTGACATGGGATATCTTTGAAGATGGTTTCCATACTGCTCACTTCTCATCCGGAGTGATGAGTTTGAAGAAGAAAGAGTTCCATAACCTGAAGCAGCGCCACCGCAGCGTGGCTGAATATATTGAGGAGTTCAACAATCTGGCGCGATATGCACCGGATGAAGTTGACACTGACGCTAAGAGGAAGGAAAAGTTCCTTGAGGGGTTGAATGATGAACTGAACTTACAGTTAGCTGTGGCCTATGTTCCCACATACCAGTCTCTTTGTGACAAGGTTGCTATTTTGGAGAGCAAGATGAAACAAGTTGAAAGCAGGAAGAGAAAGCACTCTGACAAGCACAGCTCAGGATCGTCTCACAAGCGTTCCCATTATGATGACAGTGGGAGTTCTGGATCCCACAAGCATGAGAAGTTTAACAAGCACCACAACCACAACCACAACCGTTATCATGACAACAAGCACAATCGTAGTCATGACAATGATAAGTATAAGAATCACAAGGGTGGATATAAGAGCCACCACAATGGAAGTGGAAGTGGCAGTGGAAGCCAGCCTGTCAAGAAGGATCTTAGTCAGGTTGAGTGTTTTAAGTGCAATAAGATGGGGCATTATGCAAATGAATGCCCAGAAAATAAAGTTGAAGGACCCAACAAGCCCAACCCTTTTCAAAAGGGACAAGTGAACCACATCAATGTGGAAGAAATCTATGAGGAACCGGATGCTGTTGCTGGTAAGTTCAAACTCAATTCTGTTCCAGCATTTGTTCTCTTTGATACTGGTGCATCTCATTCATTCATATCAAGAGCATTTGTTGAAAGAAATGAACTACCGGTAGAAACTATTGGGTGTCCTATAAAAGTAAGTTCTCCTGGCGGAGAAATGATAGTGAATTCAGGATGTCATGATCTAGTCATAGAGTTTGGGAAGTATAAGTTTCCTGTTAACCTGATAATCCTAAATTCCCAAGGATTGGATGTTATTTTGGGAATGGACTGGATGACTAAGCACAAGGGAGTGATAGATTGTGCAAACCATACTGTCTCACTCACAACTCCAGAAAACAAAAGAATCAGATTCAAGACCAACTTTGAAGCAAAAAGGAGTAAGCTTAATTCTCTTAAGGGGGTTAGCATAGACATTGTGCCAATTGTGAGTGAATATCCGTATGTGTTTCCGGAAGAATTGTCAGGAATGCCACCAGATAGAGAGATGGAATTTCTTATTGATTTGCTACCAGGATCTGGACCAATAGCAAAGAGACCGTACAAGATGTCAGTTGATGATTTGAAAGAACTCGATAAGAAACTTGGAGAACAGTTGCAAAAAGGATTTATCCAACCAAGTTCTTCATCTTGGGGAGCACCAGTTTTGTTTGTGGAAAAGAAAGACAGAAGTCAAAGGTTATGCATAGATTACCGTTCACTCAATGAGGTGACTATCAAGAAAAAATACCCTTTGCCTAGAATCAATGACTTATTTGATCAGTTAGAAGGAGCTTGTGTGTTCTCAAAGATTGATCTCCGGTCAGGTTATTTCTAGCTCAAGATAAGGGAACAAGACATACCTAAGACAGCTTTCACCACAAGGTATGGATTATATGAGTATACCGTGATGCCATTTGGTTTGACCAATGCACCAACATACTTCATGAATATGATGAACAAGGTGTTCATGGAATTTCTTGATAATTTTGTTGTCGTTTTCATCGATGACATTTTGATCTACTCCAAGAGCAAAGAAGAGCATGAAGGACATTTACGTTTGATACTTGAGAAGCTTAGAGAGCATAAGCTGTATGCCAAATTCAGCAAGTGTGAATTTTGGTTAAATGAAGTTGGATTTCTTGGACACGTGGTGTCAGGAGATGGTGTAGAAGTTGATCCTGCTAAAGTTTCAGCTGTAACTGAATGGGAATCTCCTAAGTCAGTAAAAGAGGTTCGTAGTTTCCTTGACTTGGCAGGATACTACAGAAGATTTATTGATAATTTCTCCAAGGTAGCAAAACCCATGACAGAATTGCTAAAGAAAGATAAGAAGTTTGCTTGGTCTGAAGGTTGTGAACTCAGTTTCCAAGAATTGAAGAAGAGACTAGTGACAGCACCAGTCTTATGTTTGCCAGATTTGGAGAAAGATTTCCAAGTATATTGTGATGCATCTCATCATGGATTAGGTGCAGTACTTATGCAAGAAGGGAAAGTTGTGGCTTATGCCTCAAGACAACACAAAACTCATGAGGTAAACTACCCTACTCATGATTTAGAGTTAGCCTCTGTTGTCCATGCACTCAAAACATGGAGATATTATCTTTTGGGAAAGCGATGTGAAGTGTTCACAGATCAAAAGAGTTTGAAGTATATCTTCACACAGAAAGAAATTAACATGAGACAAAGAAGATGGCTAGAACTCATCAAGGACTATGACTTGAGTTTGCAATACCACCCCGGTAAAGCAAATGTTGTAGCGGATGCGCTAAGCCGTAAGGTTTTTGTGAATGGCCTTACTAAGGGAGAATTGCCAGATGATCTGTGTGCCCAATTTAGAGATCTCAGATTGGAGATTGTGCCTGAGGGACATCTCATGACTTTGGATGTTCAACCCACTTTGTTGGACAAGATCAAAGAAGCCCAAAAGGCAGATAAGGAAATTGAAGAGATTAAGGAAAAAATTGGCAAGGGAAAATCCAAAGGATTCCATGAAGACGAACATGGTAGAAAACGTATCTATGTTCCACAAGATCCGGAGCTTCGGAAACTGATTTTACAAGAAGCACACAACTCACCGTATTCCATTCATCCGGGTAACACCAAAATGTACATGGATATGAAGGAAAGATTTTGGTGAAATAATCTCAAAAAGGACATCGCCGAACATATTGCTTTGTGTGATGTATGTAGTAGAGTGAAAGCAGAACATCAGAAACCGTCAGGATTGTTACAACCACTACCTATTCCTGATTGGAAGTGGGACAAGATTGGCATGGATTTTCATCACCGGATTGCCGAGGACCAGGTCAGGATATGATTCTATTTGGGTAGTAGTGGATCGCCTAACTAAAGTGGCTCATTTCATACCCGTGAAGACAACTTATACAAGTGCTAAGTTAGCCAAGATCTATATGAGTAGAATTGTATGTCTACATGGGGTACCCAAGATTATTGTGTCTGATAGGGGAACTCATTTCACTTCTCATTTTTGGAGGCAACTACATGAATCATTGGGAACGAGGTTGGAATTCAGCACTGCATTTCATCCTCAAACTTATGGACAGACAAAAAGTACTAATCAGATTCTTGAAGATATGTTGAGAGCATGTGCTCTAGAATATGGAGCCAGTTGGGATGAAAGTCTGCCTTACGCAGAATTCTCTTACAATAACAGCTATCAAGCCAGTATTGAGATGGCACCATTTGAGTTTCTCTATGGGAGAAAGTGTACCACCCCATTGCTATGGAATGGTGTGGGAGAAAGAAGTTTGTTCGGACCAGAACTCGTCAAAGAGGCTGAAGAGAAAGTCAAGATGGTTAAGGATAGGTTGAAGATAACACAGTCCCGACAAAAGAGCTACGCAGATCCTAAGCATAGAGAAGTCACCTATGAAGTGGGTGATAGAGCTTATCTTAGAGTGTCACCACTTCGTGGAGTGAAGAGGTTTGGAGTCAAAGGAAAGTTGGCCCCAAGATATGTTGGACCATTCAAGATTCTGAGTCGTAAAGGAGAAGTAGCTTATGAGATTGAATTGCCAGAGTATTTGTCAGCTTTTCATAATGTGTTTCATGTGAGTCAGCTTAAGAAATGTCATCTAGAAATGGAAGAGACTTCTTTGAAGGATACTATACCTTTGGAAGAGGTCCAATTGGAAAGTGATCTCACCTATGAAGAGAAACCTATCAAGATTCTTGAGACAGCAGAAAGAGTTACACGAACTAAGACTATCAAATTCTGCAAAGTTTAATGGAACCATCATTCCGAAGAAGAAGCAACATGGGAAAGAGAAGACGATCTTCGGAAAGACCACCCTCACCTATTTGCTAGCCAACCCGAATCTCGAGGGCGAGATTCACCTTAAGGGGGTTAGATTTGTAACATCCCTAAAATCATGTTTCAAAACTCATGCATATCATCCATGCATCCATGATCATTTAGGGTGTCATTTCAAAACCATTTCAAAAACAGGAGCATTTGTTGCTCATTATTTTATGTTAATAAGCTCAAAACTTAGTGCTACTTTCTTTTGAGAAAGGTACTTTTTGTATTCAGTATTGTTTTGAATTCAAACTTAAGTGCTTCCAAAAGCTTGGGCAAAGTTTAACAAAGTATGAAATAAAACCAAATCTATGCCTATTATTATATCTCCTAAAGGCTTGGTTTTATTTTATTTTCCAAATGACCCAAATGTGTTTGAGTAAACAAAAGTGTTTGAAACATATTTGAGTACAAAGTTCACTGTACAAAAATCTACAGAAGGTTTGAATTCAAACTAAATCGAAATGGAGTTTGAAAACCATTTCTAGAAAATCAAACAGAAAAAGAAAGGAATAAAGAGGGAAAAAATAAGTAAACAGCCAATCTGGCCCAACCCAGCCCAACTCGACCCAGCTAGCCCAGCAACCCCTCTCCCGCGAATTGTTTTCTTTCACTCGCACCCGCACCCACTGAGTCGCTGACTGTCTGGACCCACCCCCACTCCTTTCCTCTCGCTGACAACCACGGCCCACACGACTGTCTTCGTCTCCACCCCCAGCGACTGGTTCATCCCCAAATTATGCCGACCGTTTCCTGTTTAATTCGCGGCGTCAATTCCCGTTCAATGCCTGAGTGATTCACGCCCCCGTCTCGCCTACTTAAACACCATGCTCCCCTCCTCCTTTTCCCCCAAACCACACCTCACCGGAGCCACCAGGCTGCACGAATTTCTCTCTGGACGCCCGCTGCTCCGACGAGTTCGTCGTAAAATTCCGGTGAGCACCGCACTCCTCTCTGTCTATGGTTCATACTGGCTTGTTCTACATCTCCGTGCGCACCTACTGACACTCTCCGTTTGCTCGCGCATGGTCTCTAGCCTCAGCAACGTCAACGACTGAGCTTCGCCACCCTCTGCTCGAACTCCGACTGTCACATCCCAAATTTTAGATTTGGTTCTGCATATCATACATATCATTGCATCATGCTTTTCCATGCAAAACCATCGATTGAAAAGAAGCGGCGAAACGCTATTTTTAAAACCCTATTTTAATTTACTACGAGGCTCCTGCGGGAGGCATTAGTAGGACTAGTGTTGTCCGCCCCTGTAGCCTAGTGGTTTCACCCAACCCTTGACCCTAGATTGTTCCCCTCGATTTTACAAAACCGTAGGAGCAAGAATCGCTCGATTCGGAGCTCGTACGGAAAAGTTACGGTCATTCCTTTAAAAGATAGAAAATCGAGCTGTTTTTCGGGCCGATTTCCGAGTCCGTATCCAACCGCGCCCCGAATCGGACTAGGACCCGCGTGGGGCCCCACATAAGAGGCAGCCGCCGCTGCCTCGGTTTCCGCACCCCCACCCCAATCGCCACCCGTGCCGCCTCTCCTCCCCGCGATCGCCGCCGCCACCTGGACCCGCCACTGCCGCCTCGCCGCTGCTGCGCAGCGCCCCGCCGCCGCCTCGCCGCCTGCTGCTGCCTCGCGCGCGCAGCCGCAGCCGCTGTCGCCTGCTCGCGCGCCGCGCCGCACGCGCCCCGCGCCGCCGCCTCGCGCTGCGTGCCGCTCGCCGCCGCCTCGTGTCGCCGTGTTGACCGTCTTGATCCGCGCGTTGACAACCTTCCCCTTCCGCGCAGGAAAAACGCCGGAACCGATCGCCGCCGCCGTTCCGAGTTCGTCGCCGTTTGTCTCCGGTGAGTCTGCAGCCACCATTAGATCTCAGATCAACGGTTCAGATCGGTCGTTGACCGATCAGTACTCAGGCGTTTACTAGTCAGACGCCCAGTCAGCAGCCGCGTTGACCAGTCAACAGACACAGTTGACTGGGTAATTACTTTAATCAATTTAGTGGACAGATTTCGGTAGAAACTTGTAAATTGCGTAGAAATTAAACCGCTGGGCCAAAAATTGCAAATAAAATATGTGTAGATTCAGTAAGTCGTGTAGAATCTTGCTGTACCTTAGTTTAACACTTTTGCAGCAAGATTTAATACAGTTTAATCAAATGAGTTAATGGCCTTTTTGGAGTAATTAATTCGTAGAAAAAGTTTCGTAGCTCCAAAAATCGCGTATGATATGTCCCTGGATTCAGTGAAACGAGGGGAATCTCATTGTGAATTAAAAAGATAGGCTTACAGTAAAAACTTCTGCAGAAACTGTCTAGTGGCTTTCTGCAGTGTTTTAATTACTCGGGGAGTTTTATTATTCCTTTTCGAGTAATTCCAATTGGTACTGTTCCTAAATAGCAATGCCTATACTAAAGATAGGCATGTTGTTCCTGTTGCATATGCTTGTGGATTGTTTGTTTATGATTGCAATTGTATCGTGTAGATTGTGACGAGTGCAACGCTTGCTCGTGTGTGGATTGTTCTTTCGACCGCTACAACCAAGGCAAGTAGATGCTACTTTGTTCATGATATCGTCCTACTATTTTCAATGCATTGTCGTGTATTTTGTAGATGCATGTGTAGGATGATACTATCGCTATGCTATGTCCTATTATGTGGTAGGACCTTCCTTGTAGATGAAACACCGTTGGTAGTTGTGCTTAGCCATGCTATGTTGAACGAGGGCTGGATTACATCATTGAGACTTGTTTCTAAAAGTATTGGTTTGTGAAAACTAAAACAACCTAATCAATGAATCTCCTGGGTGTGATGGTATTGATAATTTTTGGTGGTTTCATTGCGGAAAGGCACCCAGGTATTAAGAGAAAATGATTGGCTTCTTTATTGTGTAGCTTACGTGTACAACCATGTGCCAATAATGAAATGGGCGGTTGGTTGGACCTAGTAGGTTGTGGTAACTCGAACCCGCGTATCCAGAGATGTAGAATTTTGGTAGGTTGGACCGGTGCGCGTCGGGATTGGGGTGCTACTTCCCGAATAGTCTCTTCTTGGACTTCTCCCTATCATCACCCAAAATGAGAGTGATGGTACGAGCTAGGCTGGCCAAGTCACATGGGTAAAGTGTACTAACCCCTGCAGGGTGTATAATCTAATCGATTAGCCGTGTCCCCGGTTATGGACGACTGAGTTGCTTGATATTGATTCCATGACTGTTTCTCGCTCATTCCAACTTCATAATTGTTTTAATATTGTTGGGTTAACTTAATTGGGATCTTTTCAAAGAATATCAAAAACTGTTTATGAAAGTAGGACAAAGGTATTTGGAAATGCAAGCCAGACACAGCTCCACTTGCCAAATGTGCATGTAGATGTTAGCACTATTGTCTCCTTTACTAGCTCTACTTGCCATACATTCCATGTATTGACCCTTCGGAGCTGCTACGTTTCATGTTGCATGTTATTCTGATTCTGAGTAATCGATATAGGCCACGGTACTCCACTCGGCACTTGTTCACTTGTGGGCAATTTGAAGAATGGAGGATTTACTTTATTTATGTTGCTACCTGAATAATTTGAGCTAGCATTGGGCTAAGCTTTTATTGTAATAATGGTACTCTGGATCTTTGTTAATCATGATACACGGATATTTGCTATGTTATTCGTCTTATTCTATTGTGGGACAATGAACCGATCCAGGGATTGGCATGTCACATAGAAGCCACGGTCTTTCAGAACCGCGGTGTTACAAGATGGTATCAGAGCCCGTGTGTCGACTGTAGGATCGTGACCTAGGATTGGATTAGGAAGCCTTAGAATTACTAAAGCCTATATTAACTCTGTCTTTCATCTTATGCTTTTCACCCTCGTAAATTCTTACCATATGCTATTCTCACACTTTCCTCTTTTACTTGATAGATGGGAGAAGTCAGGACTGAGTATGCAACCATGGAGTCACCAAGGCCCTTTGCAAGGCAATTAGCTCAGCTCTCGCAGTCATTGGGATTGCCACTGCCCATGTTCAAGGGAAGGAGGTTGTACACCTATGGATATGGAGAGGATGCATGGGAGATCACTACCTTCATATTCAGGGATGCCGCCTTGCCAAATCCAGTGCATTTGATCTACACCAAGACATACTGCAACTGGGGACTTGGAATCAACTTGGCCATACATGAAGCCCTGTCCCGCCAGTGCCATAGTGTCCGACACCTACTGCCAGCAGATTCACCCTACCGTGACTATGGGAGGCGTGATGAAGATGGGCACATTGTGGTTACCCCGGGCGACAGGAACAACATGCCGCCCCGTCGGAGGCACATAGAGGACATGGAAAGGGAGAATGGAGCTCTAGCTGAGAAAGTAATGATGATAAAGGAGATTGCAGATTTTGCTAGCAATGGTATGGTGGTCCAAGGACAGGAGATTGACACCCTGCATGAAGCTGTGGGAGTTCTGGAGAATGCCCTGATAGCCAGAGATGCAACCATAGCTCATCTTCATGGTACTGTGCAGGAGAACACCCAGAACATACAACAGCTGCAAGGGACCGTCCAGGAAAGGGATCAAACTATTGAAGCTATGACGGCCCAGATTGCCGCTCTCCAAGCACATCTGAATCCACCTTTTGATGATGACAATGGAGATGATGGCAACAATGGGGATGATGATGACAGTGGGAATGATGATGATGATGAGGACGAGGATGATGATGATGGAGACGATGATGGTGGAGGAGATGAAGCTGTTGCAGTTGCAGCTGAGAGTGAAGAAGAAGAGGAGGATCCAGAAGAGGTGGAGTTTGAAATCTCAAGTGATGATTCAGGAGAGGTGTACACTCCGCCGCCATGGTTATACCGCGAACCGAAGCGCCAACGCATGACAGCAAGGACCTACCGCAACCTCTTCAAGAAGTAGATAGAAGTCCACCAATTAGTCCACGTTAGGCAAATTCCTTAGGATTAGTCTCGATCGATGTGAAGCTTAGTTCGTGTTAGCTTAAGAGTGTTTAGTTGCTTATTTGTGTACTCCAATATCCCAGGAATTATTTGTGCGAACTTTTATGAAAGAGTTATGGCAAGTTTGTTTAACATCTGTGTTATTTTCGCTGCAGTTTTCTGCTGATATAGCAGCACTGTACGATTTTTCATATTTTTATGGTAACTGGGAAAAATATGAAAAAAATTGGGCTGATGCGAAACTCTCCGTACTATATGTGCAAAAATCAGCTAAATTTTCTGACGAGTTTAAGTCAGACAGAAAAATTCGTGAACGCTGCTGGACTGTTCTGGCAGGTTACTGTTTTTGTTGTTTAGTTGATCAACTGTTTGGTTAACCATTGCCAACTCTTGTAAAACTATTTCAGTAGGTATATACTGCTAGGATAACCCCTGAGATGTTGCTGGATCACTTGTTTGTTGATGTGTTGCTTTCTTGTGATTGTCTGCTATTGTTTGTTGTTGTTTGATCATATGCATGGGTAGAATCCTATTGTCGTAGTTGATTCTTTCTAAACTTACCTGTGCTGAACCGCAGATGCCTCCCCGCCGTCAACCCACTGAGTTGGAGCAGCTCATGGCAGCTCAGGCATAGCTGATCCAAGTGATGACTTAGTTCATGGCAAATCAGAACAACAACAATGGAAACAATCAGCCTCAGGGAGATGCTCTCACCATATTTCTGAGGCTAAGGCCAGCTAAGTTCTCTACTGCAACGGAACCAATGGTTGCTCTCGACTGGTTTCGTTCAGTCAACAAGGATCTAGTAACTGTTGGATGCACTGATTATGAGAAGGTGAGGTTTGCCGCTCACCTACTGGAGGGACCAGCCGCTTCTTGGTGGGACACTTTTCAGATCACCCACCCACTGGACACTGTGACTTGGGCAATGTTTGAGGAAGGTTTCAGGACCAACCACGTGTCTTCAGGAGTTCTGAGCCTGAAGAGGAAGGAGTTCCGCAACTTGCGCCAAACCAATCGCACCATGGCCGAGTACATTGAGGAGTTCAACAACCTGTCCCGTTATGCACCTGAGGATGTTGACACTGATGCAAAAAGGAGGGAGAGATTCCTGGATGGCCTCAGTGATGAGCTTTCAGTGCAGCTACTGGTGGTTTACTGCCCCACTTTCCAGGAGCTTATGGACAAGGCCAGGATCTTGGAAGGGAAGCACAAGCA
Organism: Avena atlantica; assembly: GCA_910589765.1. Lineage (NCBI taxonomy): Eukaryota > Viridiplantae > Streptophyta > Magnoliopsida > Poales > Poaceae > Avena > Avena atlantica. Next base: position 116,432,396 of record OU342737.1, on the reverse strand, counting down.
GGTGGGGAACCGCAAGAGAAAGAGCAACAATCACCACTCTGGTTCTCACCACAAGTCTCGCACTTCATATGATGGATACTCCAAGCATGGAGGGAGTGACCATGGGAGCCATGACCGCCACCACCATGGAGGCGATGGACATCGTCATGAAAACCATAGGAGCAGCCACCACAGCCACAAGGGAGGACACTCTCACCACTCTGGAGGACACGGTGGACATGACCGCAACCATGATCGCAGCTTTGTGAAGAAGGATCTGAGTGAGGTGACATGCTTCAAGTGTAAACAGAAGGGACACTATGCTGACAACTGTCCGGAGAGGAAAGGACTGAAGCCAACCAACAACGAGAAGGCCGCAGTAAACCACATGAATGTGGAGGATATTCCAGATGAGCCTGACCTTGTGATTGGTAAGTTCCCAATCAACACTCACCCATCTTTCATACTTTTCGATACTGGTGCATCGCATTCATTCATATCAAGGGCTTTTGTGGAAAAGTATAAGTTACCTACTGAGTCTATGAAAAGGTCTATTAGAGTGAGTTCACCTGGAGGAGATATGATAGCTAGCGCGGGATGCCGCGACTTGACTGTGAGGATTGGAACACACAACTTCATTGCACATCTAGTAGTGTTGGAATCACAGGGATTAGACGTCATTCTGGGTATGGATTGGATGTCCATGCATGGGGGACACATAGATTGTGCACAGCAAGCTGTTTCACTCAAAACCCCGGATGGTAAGAGGATTAGATTCAAGTCGACTGTACGACCAGGAAGGTGTAAGTTGAATTCTCTTAAGGGGGTTAGCATGGATACTGTGCCAGTGATTAGGGATTACCCCGACGTGTTTCCGGAAGAGCTGCCAGGGATGCCACCTGACAGGGAAGTAGAGTTTCTTATCGACCTGATGCCGGGAACAGGACCTATAGCAAAGAAACCATATAAGATGGATGTGGATGAGCTGAAGGAATTGAAGAAGCAGTTGAAAGAGCAGCTAGAAAAGGGATTCATTCAGCCTAGTTCGTCGTCATGGGGTGCACCTGTTCTGTTTGTGGATAAGAAAGATAGCAGCAAGAGATTAGTGGTGGACTATCGCTCGCTGAATGAAGTAACCATCAAGAACAAATACCCTCTGCGGAACATAAATGATTTGTTTGGTCAACTGGAAGGAGCGAAGGTGTTCAGCAAGATTGATCTTCGATCAGGCTTCTTCCAATTGAAGATCCGGGAGGAGGACGTACCAAAAACCGCCTTCACCACTAGGTATGGTTTATATGAGTATACAGTTATGTATTTTGGACTAACGAATGCCCCGGCATACTTCATGACCATGATGAACAAGGTATTTATGGAGTACTTGGACAAGTTCGTGGTGGTGTTTATTGATGACATACTGATATATTCCAAGGATGATGCTGAGCATGAGAAACATCTGCGACTGATTATGGAGAAGCTGAGGGAACACAAGCTGTACGCCAAATTCAGCAAGTGTGAATTCTGGCTTAACACTGTTGGATTTCTTGGACACGTGGTGTCAGGAGAAGGAGTCGCTGTTGATCCATGCAAAGTGACTGCAGTGACAGAGTGGGAAGCGCCCAAGAATGCAGGAGAGATTCGAAGCTTTTTAGGACTTGCTGGATACTGCAGGAGGTTCATTGAAAACTTTTCCAAGATTGCTAAGCCGATGACTGAACTTCTGAAGAAGGAGAGGAAGTTTGAATGGTCAGACGTATGTGAAGCCAGCTTTCAGGAACTGAAGCGTCGACTAGTGACCGCACCTGTTCTGTGTTTACCAGACCTTCATAAGGATTTCCAAGTGTACTGTGATGCTTCTCGACAGGGACTTGGTAGTGTGCTGATGCAATATGGGAGAGTAGTGTCATATGACCCGCGACAACTCAAGTACCATGAGCGGAATTACCCCACACACGACTTGGAGTTAGCGTCAGTGGTTCATGCGCTCAAGGTATGGAGGCATTACTTAATGGGAAAACACTGTGATGTGTACACCGACCACAAGAGCCTGAAGTACATATTCACGCAGAAGGAACTGAACATGAGACAAAAGAGATGGTTGGAGCTTATCAAGGACTATGATATGAATCTGCAATACCACCCAGGAAAGGCCAATGTAGTAGCAGATGCTCTGAGTCGGAAGGTTTATGCCAATGGACTGATAGTTGGGGAATTTCCTGAGGATTTGTGCAAGCAATTCAAGGACCTTAGACTGGAGGTAGTGTCTGAAGGATACTTGGCAACAATGGAAGTCCAACCAACGCTACAGGACAGAATCAGGAAGGCTCAAGTGGGAGACAAAGAGATAGATGAAATAAGGGAAAAGATGAAGGAGGATCGAGCAAAGGAATTCCGCGAGGATGAGCAAGGGACCTTGTGGTATGGAGATCGTTTATGCGTTCCCAACGATCCGGAGTTAAGGAAGTTGATTCTGCAGGAAGCTCATGACTCGCCGTATTCCATACATCCGGGCAATACGAAGATGTATATGGACCTAAAGGATAGATTATGGTGGAAAAACATGAAGGGAGACATCGCAGAGCATATTTCCCTATGTGATGTATGTAGCCGAGTGAAGGCGGAACACCAGAAGCCAGCAGGATTGCTACAGCCATTGCCCGTGCCGGATTGGAAGTGGGATAGAGTGGGAATGGATTTTATCACAGGATTACCCAGGACCAGGTCAGGATATGACTCAATTTGGGTAGTGGTCGATCATTTGACCAAGGTAGCCCACTTTATTCCGGTAAAGACAACCTATATGAGTGAAAAGTTGGCCAAGATTTACATGGACAGGATTGTGTGCCTACATGGAGTTCCCAAGAGTATCGTATTTGATAGAGGCACCCAGTTTACCTCACACTTCTGGCGCCAGCTGCACGAGTCACTTGGTACTAGACTGGAGTTTAGCACAGCGTTTCACCCACAGACCGATGGCCAGACCGAGAGGGTGAATCAGATTTTGGAGGACATGCTGAGAGCTTGCGCCTTGGTTCATGGCTCTAGTTGGGATGAGAATTTGCCTTATGCTGAGTTTTCATACAACAACAGCTATCAAACCAGCATCAAGACGTCACCGTTCGACGTACTGTATGGGAAACGGTGCCAAACACCATTGATGTGGGATGGAGTAGGAGAATGTCAGTTGTTTGGGCCTGATTTGATCAAGGACGCTGAGGAGAAGGTCGCCTTGATTAGGGACAGGCTGAAGGTAGCACAATCAAGGCAAAAGAGCTACGCTGACGCCAAGCGCAAGGAAGTGGTGTATGAGATAGGTGATAGAGCATACCTCAGAGTGTCGCCACTTTGTGGAATCAAGAGATTTGGAATTAAGGGTAAGCTGGCACCTCGGTTTATTGGACCGTATCGAGTCTTAGCACGCAAAGGAGAAGTTGCTTATCAGTTGGAGTTGCCAGAGGCTCTGTCCGCTGTTCACAATGTGTTCCACGTGTCACAGCTGAAGAAGTGCCATCCGGAAATGGTAGATACACCATTGAGAGACACTGTGCCACTAGAGGAGGTTCAGCTTGAGAACGACTTAACCTATGAGGAGAAACCGGTCAAGATTTTGGAGACAGTGGAGAGGATTACCCGTACCAAGACGATCATGTTTTGCAAGGTACAGTGGAGCCACCACACCGAAGAGGAAGCCACTTGGGAGCGTGAGGATGACATCCGAGAGGACTACCCACACCTATTTGCTAGCCGCGCCGAATCTCGAGGACGAGATTCATCTTAAGGGGGTTAGTCTTGTCACATCCCAAATTTTAGATTTGGTTCTGCATATCATTCATATCATTGCATCATGCTTTTCCATGCAAAACCGTCGATTGAAAAGAATCGGCGAAACGCTATTTTTCAAAACCCTATTTTATTTTACTACGAGGCTCCTGCGGGAGGCATTAGTAGGACTAGTGTTGTCCGCCCCTGTAGCCTAGTCGTTTCACCCAACCCTTGACCCTAGATTGTTCCCCTCGATTTTACAAAACCGTAGGAGCAAGAATCGCTCGATTAGGAGCTCGTACAGAAAAGTTACAGCCGTTCCTTTAAAAGATAGAAAATCGGGCCATTTTTCGGGCCGATTTCCGAGTTCGTATCCAACCGCGCCCCGAATCAGACTAGGACCCGTGTGGGGCCCCACATAAGAGGCAGCCGCCGCTGCCTCGGTTTTCGCACCCCCACCCCGATCGCCACCAGCGCCGCCTCTCCTCCCCGCGATCGCCGCCGCCACCTGGACCCGCCACCGCCGCCTCGCCGCCTGCTGCTGCCTCGCCGCGCCGCCTCGCGCGCGCAGCCGCTGCCGCTGCCGCCTGCTCGCGCGTCGCGCCGCACGCGCCCCGCGCCGCCGCCTCGCGCTGCGTGCCGCTCGCCGCCGCCTCTCGTCGCCGCGTTGAACGTCTTGATCCGCGCGTTGACAACCTTCCCCTTCCACGCAGGAAAAACGCCGTCGCCAGAACCGATCGCCGCCGCCGTTCCGAGTTCGTCGCCGTTTGTCTCCGGTGAGTCTGCAGCCACCATTAGATCTCAGATCAACGGTTCAGATCGGTCGTTGACCGGTCAGTACTCAGGCGTTGACTAGTCAGACGCCCAGTCAGCGTCCAGTCAGCAGCCGCGTTGACCAGTCAACAGACACAGTTGACTGGGTAATTACTTTAATCGATTTAGTGGACAGATTTCGGTAGAAACTTGTAAATTGCGTAGAAATTAAACCGCTGGGCCAAAAATTGCAAATAAAATATGTGTAGATTCAGTAAGTCGTGTAGAATCTTGCTGTACCTTTGTTTCACACTTTTGCAGAAAGATTTAGTACAGTTTAATCAAATGAGTTAATGGCCTTTTTGGAGTAATTAATTCGTAGAAAAAGTTTCGTAGCTCCAAAAATCGCGTATGATATGTCCCTGGATTCAGTGGAACGAGGGGAATCTCATCGTGAATTAAAAAGATAGGCTTACAGTAAAAACTTTTGCAAAAACTGTCTAGTGGCTTTCTGCAGTGTTTTAATTACTCGGGGAGTTTTATAATTCCTTTTCGAGTAATTCCAACTGGTACTATTCCTAAATAGCAATGCCTATACTGCAGATTTTTCCCAAGATTTTACAAACAGTATATTACCGGTGGTGAATTATTTGAGTTCTAGCTCTAGTTTTGAGCATTACTTTTTGTGTAATAGTTTTCCTAGCGCTAAAACTATTTTCCATGCATGCAATCAGTAGTATTATTGAATAGGATTATGTGGTGCAGCTGTAGCACCAATTCACTTGCCTTGCATACCTTCATGCATCATCTTTGTTGCATATGCTTGTGGATTGTTTGTTTATGATTGCAATTGTATCGTGTAGATTGTGACGAGTGCAACGCTTGCTCGTGTGTGGATTGTTCTTCCGACCGCTACAATCAAGGAAAGTAGATGCTACTTTGTTCATGATATCGTCCTACTATTTTCAATGCATTGTCGTGTATTTTGTAGATGCATGTGTAGGATGATACTATCGCTATGCTATGTCCTATTATGTGGTAGGACCTTCCTTATAGATGAAACACCGTTGGTAGTTGTGCTTAGCCATGCTATGTTGAACGAGGGCTGCGTTACATCATTGAGACTTGTTTCTAAAAGTATTGGTTTGTGAAAACTAAAACAACCTAATCAATGAATCTCCTGGGTGTGATGGTATTGATAATTTTTGGTGGTTTCATTGCGGAAAGGCACCCAGGTAGCAAGAGAAAATGATTGGCTTCTTTATTGTGTAGCTTACGTGCACAACCATGAGCCAATAATGAAATGGGCGGTTGGTTGGACCTAGTAGGTTGTGGTAACTCGAACCCGCGTATCCAGAGATGTGGAATTTTGGTAGGTTGGACCGGTGCGCGTCGGGATTGGGGTGCTACTTCCCGAACAGTCTCTTCTTGGACTTCTCCCTATCATCACCCAAAATGAGAGTGATGGTACGAGCTGGGCTGGCCAAGTCACATGGGTAAAGTGTACTAACCCCTGCAGGGTGTATAATCTAATCGATTAGCCGTGTCCCCGGTTATGGACGACTGAGTTACTTGATATTGATTCCATGACTGTTTCTCGCTCATTCCAACTTCATAATTGTTTTAATATTGTTGGGTTAACTTAATTGTGATCTTTTCAAAGAAAATCAAAAACTGTTTATGAAAGTAGGACAAAGGTATTTACAAATGCAAGCCAGACACAGCTCCACTTGCCAAATATGCATGTAGATGTTAGCACTATTGTCTCCTTTACTAGCTCTACTTGCCATACATTCCATGTATTGACCCTTCGGGGCTGCTACGTTTCATGTTGCAGGTTATTCCGATTCTGAGTAATCGATATAGGCCACGGTACTCCACTGGCACTTGTTCACTTGTGGGCAATTTGAAGAATGGAGGATTTACTTTATTTATGTTGCTACCTGAATAATTTGAGCTAGCATTGGGCTAAGCTTTTATTGTAATAATGGTACTCTGGATCTTTGTTAATCATGATACACGGATATTTGCTATGTTATTCGTCTTATTCTATTGTGGGCCAATGAACCGATCCAGGGATTGGCATGTCACATAGAAGCCACGGTCTTTTCAAAACCGCGGTGTTACACCGACGACCGTTTCCCGTAAGTCCTAGCTTCCCCTCTTCCCCTGTTTGTTACGCGTGAGACCCCCAGTGTCCTGCGCATCTAACGGCACCCTTCTCTCGTCTTAGCGCGACCCAGAGCGTCGCCAACGTCGACGAACAGAAGCATCCGTCGCCAGGGACTACTCCGACGAGCAATCCGCGACGACTCCGAGCGCCCCTTCGCCAACCGAGCACACGTCGAGCTTCTCCTCGTCACAGCGATTCTGGTGAGCATCCTCACACCTCCCCGGGCGACCTAGCTCGCTGGCAAGCTTGCAGCCAGAGCGTGCCGCCTCCTGTCGCCGCCGCCAGCGCCGCCACTTGTTGGTCAATCGTTGAGAGCCATTCGATTTACATCTAGTGGACACGATAGAACATAAGCGAAGCGGTATGTTTTAATCTGAGCCGCGCGTTTTAGTTAGATCTAACGGTTCGGAAACGTGATCCGGTGTGAAGCGGTATCAGCCAGTTAGAAGGCGCCGCGTGGCACGAGTTTGGTTTTAAAAGTTTGAATTTGATCTATTAGATATTGAAACTTGTTTAATTCATAACTTTTGATCCCCACGTCCAAATTTGACAAATTTTATATCAATGGAATCAGGAGAGAAAGCCCTTTCCATATATGCAATGTGTTTAATGTTTTGTTTCTGTTAAAATGGTTATTTTTACAGAAACATGTGTAGGCCTATTTTATGTATAACAAATATTTGGGAAATGTTTTAATGTTCAAATAAAGGTTGTTTGGCAAGTTTTGAACTTGTTTATGAATCGGTACTGTGCACTTGTCTTGTTGAGTATAGAAAATCATCACATATCATATTGCATGCATCCATATATTTTTGCTTGTATTTGTTTTGTATGTGATTTGGTGCTATCATTTTATGTGTAGATTTTGGTGCAAATAGTGATTGTGATTGTGAGGATTGTAGCTACTCTCTAAACTACCAAGTGGTGCTTCATGATTTTATTCCTATGATTTCAAATATACATTAGAAATATTTTGCTAGACTTGCGTGGATATTTTTGATCTATATGCTATGCTTGGGAAATCCTAGTAGTTGTAGAATTGCTAGAAATATTTCTAAGTCTTATCAATGTCATGCTTAGCCTAGCTAGTAGCAACCAAGGGTGATTATATTAATGCTATGAATAAATATTTCTAAGTCTTTGGACTATGTTTTTGCTTAACAAAACAACTAAGTGAATGAAAAACCTGGGTGGAATGGAAGGAATGGTTTATGTTGAGTGGTTACAAAAGGCCCATTTCTATGGTTTACCTTGTGTATCCCACTTGTGTAAACCCACCCAGGAACAAAGGGATTTGAGAGGCAAAATGTTAAGAAGCTTCTAGTGCAGCCATTTGGCAATATGGGCTCTGCCTAGATCACATAGGTTGCAATAACTTAGCCATTTGGACAGTTGGTGGTAGTGGTATGATAGGTTGGAACGCGTCCATTTGTTCTAAGGGAAGGCTTCTGAAAGGTCCTGTCTTGGTGAAAAATAAAGTCTTGTGGGGAAAGTGCACAACCTCTGCAGATGGAAGAATCTAAATACTTAGCCATGTCCCTGGTATGGGACAACTTGAGCATCAAGACATGGAAGCTATCAAGAATCTCCTCATCCCAATTTCTAAGTAAAAACTTGTGGTTGAACAAGGGTGAAGGACCCCAATGTCTATTGGTGGTTCCTTGGGAAAGATTTTGATAAAGAAAAACTTAGTGTTTTCAACTAATAGGCAAAAACCTATTTTGAGCAAACCAAGCCTAAGCTACACTTAGACAAAATGCATATAGTGTTTAGACTACCAATATTCTACTAAGGTATCACTTGCCAATACTATTCCAATGTATTAACCCACTGTGGCTGTAATTTGTGATGTTGCAGGTTATTCTGATGATGATTAGGAGTCATGAGTCTACACTCAACATGCTTGCCTGTGGCACATGAAGATGAAGACTTATTTATCTTATTATATATTTGAACTCTTGTATTAGGCCTGTGGCCATGGAGTTGTAAAAGACTATGTTTGTCTCTGGAATGATATGTAATAATGACCTTTGTTTCTGTGTACTTCAACTTAAACTGTGGATGCTAGCATTGATCCAGGGACTAGCATTGCAATCACAGGGATCCATTCCTTTACAAAGGAGGGATCTTACAGATGGTATCAGAGCACTGTGTTGCCTGTAGGATTATGACCCTAGGATGGGAAACCACTAAGGAAAAATTTTCAACAAACTTCCACACTTGTCTTATTATTCTAGTAAACTTTTCTAATCTTCTTTGATAGAAGGATGCATTGTTAGACTTTAGATTAGAAAGTGAAAGAAGAATTGAGCCTTATTAGCTGGACCACCACACTCATCATTACATTTCCAAAAATTGACTAAGTTATATTGAAACTAGGTTGTTTGTGTTATGTATGCCATGACTTGTGTGTTTTGATTTCCAAAGTTATGCATGTGATGCCTTGTCTTGTAAATTGTCTTAAATTGTGTTGATCCTAACTCTTTCTATCTTATAAATAGATGCCTAATGTTACTATCAGCACGGCTGAAGATTTCAAGGGAACTCGATTTGGCCCTCGTATCATTGAGCTCACTAGTCTGCTCAATCTCCCTCTTCCCACTATCATGATGCTTCCCCTCACCAAGTTTGAGAGGAAAGATCTTTGGGGCTTCAAGGTCAATCAGCCAGGACGCCAGACTGAGGCAGCCACGGAGGCCATCATCTTCAAGCTCATGCATTATGACAAGGAGAGAGGCCTTGAGGTAGTCATGCATGATTTGATTGGACGTTTACTAGGGAGACACTCTCGAGAGGTTAGGGGTACTCACTTCCACCCCTTTGGTAGACGTGATAATGATGGTGAGGTCATTGACTTTGAGGATACTTCGAGAGAGACGGTAGAGCCAATTCGCCTATACCTCCAGGACTTAGAGGTTCTTCTTAGGCACGTAGACACTGATAGGACCAACGTCATGCTTAGCAATGACGAACTCCAGGTGCAGCTTCGTGAGAAGGACAAGCTCTTCGCAGAGCAAGATGAGATAGTCAAAGAGATGGAGGCCAAGTTTGAGAGTCAGGACAGAAAGTTGAAGAGTCAAGAGAAGAGAGTCCAAGATAGGAACAAGAGGATTCGAGACATGACTGCAGAACTAGAGTCCAAGGACTTCAAGCTCGAGCATCAGCAGGCCGTGATTGAGAGGCTTCGTTCACAGAAGAGGGCTCTCAAAATAAAAGTAGAGACCTTGACCACCAATGTCGAGGAATACAAGACAGCTATGGAGAATGCATGTCTTACATTTGTTGATGAGGAGGTTGATGCCGAGGAGTAGTGATGACTACTCAATTACATTTATTTATCATGTTTTTGATTATTGATTCGCAATGACCATCCAACATGTGGATTGCTTGCTATTGGTGTGCTTACCTTGCAAACTTGTTGTCTATGTTGTTGAACTTTTATTATTGTGATGCATGTTTGGTGATTGTTTATGTGATGTATTGTGCATGTTAGCATCTATGGGTATCTCATTCTTATCTCTATTGAACAAACCACAGATGCCTCCCCGACGTGCCAATCCCAACCCCAACAACAACATCATCCCTGAGATGCAGCAAATGATGACAGCTCAGACTCAGCTGATGCAAATGATGACTATGTTCATCCATAATCAGAACAACAACAACAATAACAACAACAACAATCAGAATAACCCACCGGGTTTTGACATGCTTACCAGGTTCTTAAGACTGAGGCCAGCAAAGTTCTCAGGAACTACTGATCCTATGGTGGCCAATGATTGGCTACGCTCTTTGAACAAGGACTTGGTAACTATTGGCTGTACTGATGAAGAAAAAGTCAGATTTGCAGCTCACTTGTTGGAAGGACCAGCAGCTACTTGGTGGGATAACTTCCAGATCACCATTCCCATTGCGGAGGTGACATGGGCTATCTTTGAAGATGGTTTCCGTACTGCTCACATCTCATCCGGAGTGATGATTTTGAAGAAGAAAGAGTTCCATAACCTGAAGCAGGGCCACCGCAGCGTGGCTGAATATATTGAGGAGTTCAACAATCTAGAGCGATATGCACCGGATGAAGTTGACACTGATGCTAAGAGGAAGGAAAAGTTCCTTGAGGGGTTGAATGATGAACTGAACCTACAGTTAGCTGTGGCCTATGTTCTCACATACCAGTCTCTTTGTGACAAGGCTGCTATTTTGGAGAGCAAGATGAAACAAGTTGAAAGCAGGAAGAGAAAGCACTCTGACAAGCACAGCTCAGGATCGTCTCACAAGCGTTCCCATTATGATGACAGTGGGAGTTCTGGATCCCACAAGCATGAGAAGTTTAACAAGCACCACAACCACAACCACAACCGTTATCATGACAACAAGCACAATCGTAGTCATGACAATGATAAGTATAAGAATCACAAGGGTGGATATAAGAGCCACCACAATGGAAGTGGAAGTGGCAGTGGAAGCCAGCCTGTCAAGAAGGATCTTAGTCAGGTTGAGTGTTTTAAGTGCAAGAAGATGGGGCATTATGCAAATGAATGCCCAGAAAAGAAAGTTGAAGGACCCAACAAGCCCAACCCTTTTCAAAAGGGACAAGTGAACCACATCAATGTGGAAGAAATCTATGAGGAACCGGATGCTGTTGCTGGTAAGTTCAAACTCAATTCTGTTCCAGCATTTGTTCTCTTTGATACTGGTGCATCTCATTCATTCATATCAAGAGCATTTGTTGAAAGAAATGAACTACCGGTAGAAACTATTGGGTGTCCTATAAAAGTATGTTCTCTTGGCGGAGAAATGATAGTGAATTCAGGATGTCATGATCTAGTCATAGAGTTTGGGAAGTATAAGTTTCCTGTTAACCTGATAATCCTAAATTCCCAAGGATTGGATGTTATTTTGGGAATGGACTGGATGACTAAGCACAAGGGAGTGATAGATTGTGCAAACCATACTGTCTCACTCACAACTCCAGAAAACAAAAGAATCAGATTCAAGACCAACTTTGAAGCAAAAAGGAGTAAGCTTAATTCTCTTAAGGGGGTTAGCATAGACAGTGTGCCAATTGTGAGTGAATATCCGGATGTGTTTCTCTAACACAGGATACAAACTCCATGGACTTACAAGTTCCCTCTTTATTTCACACCGGTGTGACATCCATAGACAAAAGAGCATGATATCAACTGAGTACAAAGTACAAGTGAAATGTTGAAAACGTTCCCCGTGACAACACGGTTCTGCTAATTCCAACGTATAAGTGCAAGCATATACAACAAAGTTGTCACAATGGTTCAAGTTTATTAGGGTCAAAGAATATAAAGTGTGCCATCAAGTTCGTGAGGGATTTAATCACTAAGTTTACACATAACAAAATAGTTTTTAATTGGAAGATAGTTGAAAACAAGAATATACTTGGAATGGTGTATCACACCATGCATAGGAGTTTATAGTGGACACTTTGGAAAAACTTGGTTTCTTGGGAGTTGGAAGCATGAGTAGAGCTTACTCATACAAGTGGAGGCTAGCAAAAGACTGGGAGCAACCATCTAAGAGAGCATAATGGCCATAATCATGCAGAGCAACAAAGCATACTAATCAAAGCAAAGAGTGGTACCACAAGTCAAGGACTAAATGATCATAGAGGCTAATGGTGACTTGTCATAGTCATAACATGGTGTGATCATGTGCCAAGTAAACCCATGCAAAGCATCAAAGGAGAATACCACAATACTATGCTTTTGCGTGCTAAAACAACGCATAATTTCTTCAAGGCACACTAAGCAATCCCAATTGTTTGGAACAAGACATGCTACAACAATAATCACTAAGCATAAGGTCAAAACAACACCTAGCATGTCATGCTAAAGTCTAAGTCACAGTCAATGCAAGCTCCTCTTGCACTTCAAGCAAGAACTTACTACTTTCCAACACCAAGCAACTTATTTGCAAAACAACACAACGAGAACGGGGTCCAAACTTCTTTATTCAAGTAAACTAAACAACCTAAGCAAAGAAAACGAAAACTAAGACTCTCCAAGAACAACACAACTGATCAGGAAACAATAACAACGAAGTGTCTAGACAGACCTGAGTTTTTTATTGATGAAGAAGGATGCCTTGAGCATCCCCAATCTTTGACGCTTGTACCTCTTAGATATTTCTTGGGGTGAAACCATGGTGGCATCCCCAAGCTTGAGATTTTGTCTATTCTTCATCTCATTGCATCATTCTCTCTCTACACCTGAAATTTTTCCTTCATACAAAAATTCACACAATCTTCATTAGCAACATTAGTTTATTAAAGTGATATTAGACCTCTGGCAAAGCTTTGGAACAGCAAGGATTTTCACTAAAAACACAAGCTACTGTAGTAACTCCTTCAAAAATCTCAATTCACCTAAATAGAACTCAAAAAAGAATCAATAAGAAGCAAATGCAAATAATGGCAGAAATCTGTCAAAACAGATCATCAGGTAGAAACCGATTTTTCTGAACATCTTATGTTGCTCAAATAAAAAAGTGTTGAACCAACTAAAGTTAGCTAACATACTGGGGGATTTATTAGTAAATTTTGAGCTCAATCCGAGTTACAGAGACTCCTCATGAAATTTTTTGGTGGAGGGCCGAAATCCATTTCGGGACAACAACTCCCCAAATCTTACTTCCCTCTCATTAGAGGTCATTCTTGGAACAAAAAGCAAACAAAAAGGATAAGGAGAGATTATTACTAAAGTAATAACTTCTAATACTCAAGGAAACTCTTGGGTTATCTCCCAACAAGTACTTTTCTTTAACGCCTTTAAGTTAGGCTTGATAGCTTGAGAAGATGCTCATATAAGAAATATGAGTTGAAGTAAAAGAGAGCATCAAGAAGCAAATTCAAAACACATTTAAGTCTAACCCACTTACTATGCATAGGAATCTTGTATGCAAATAAATTCACAAAGAACAAAGTGACAAGCATAGGAAGATAAAACAAGAGTAACTTCAAAACTTTCAGCACATAGAGAGGTGTTTTAGTAACATGAGAATTCCAACAACCATATTTTAGTCTCTCATAATAGTTTTCAGTAGCCTCATGAATAAACTCAACAATATAACTATCACATAAGGCATGATTTTCATGGTCTACAAACTCATAATTTCTATCAAACTCAAAAACAGTGGGATTAAAACCTCCACAAGTTTTATCCAAAGTAGATATTTCAAAAGGATCCACGGGAACATAACATTCATCCTCCTTTGGTAAGCATGGGGGACAATCAAATAATATAAGGGATAAATAGTTAATCTCATTAGAAGGTAGGCATGGGTAGATAATCCATTCTTCCTCCATTTGTTCAGCACTCTCCCCCTCTTTTTCATCTAATGAGCTTCCAGTTTCAAAAATTTCTTCTTCCACAAGCTCCTGCAAGGCATTAGCCTCTTCCATTTATGGAAAACGTCTATTAAAATATTCAATAATATAGCTATTTTCTTCCCTGTAATTATCAAAGCAAAATTTAAGTATCTCAAAAACCTCATGTTTATAAGGTGCAGCATCAGTATTTTCAAGCAAACTGGCAAGTTCAAATGCTCCCTTGAAGGCAATAAATTCTTCAATTTGTTCCACATCATCAAAATCATAATTTCCTTTAACATAAGAAGATATGGTAACATTATCATTATCTCACATTGAAAGGGTAGGTGTTTATACCTCCTGCAGCAATAAGCTTTATCAGAGCAATAAGTAACATTATAAGTAGAGCACACATCTCTAGCAATAGTATTCAACTTATCAATTTGTTCCCATAAGTGTTTCCCTTTTGTGACAAACGGTGTTCCTTATAATAATACTTTTGTTCTTCCGTGAACCCACCTTTCCAATAAGAACTAGTTTCAAAGAAACCATCCATTGATAGAAAGCATGACCAAACAAGGCAATAACAGACTAGCAACCAGAGTGGGAACTAATTTTTTGTTTTGTTTTTTGAATAAAGAAAGCAAACCAAACTAGACTATTTTTTTGGGTTTTTTAGAAAGAGGCAAACAAAACCAAGCAAAACAAACAAAGCAAACTAAAAACAAAGTAAAGAGAAAGGAAGTGAAGGACTCCCCTTGTGAAGACGTCCTTAGCCTCCCCGGCAACGGCGCCAGAAATCTTGATGCGTGCACCCAGTGTTGATGTGGGACACTTCGTTGGAACCCCAAGAGCAAGGTGTGATGAGCACAATAGCAAGTTTCCCTCAGTAGAGACCGAGGTTATCGAACCTGAAGGAGGAAGGAAACGTCTCAAAGATGTTGCAAGCAACATGGAGACTTGCACAATGCAAACTCAAGACTTTGTCCCAACGAATCAGTGAGGTTGGCAAGCTCACTGGTTTGATGTAACAAAGGATTAAACATATGGTATGGAAGGTAATGGTTTGCAGCAAGTAAACAAGTAAAAGTGGAAGATGTATCAATGGTAAAGATTGGACCGGGGTCCATAGTTCACTAGAGGTGTTCTCCTTAGATAAACAACATGGCACGAAGGGTAAACAAATTACAGCAGGGCAATTGACATGAACTGAGCAAGGCATAACAATGCAATTACTAGTCAGAAAGATCCTATGCGATTCAATTGGGCAATACAACAAGATACATAGAAGGCCATCCAACTGCATCTATTACTAGAAGTCCACCTTCAGGTTATCATCCAAACCCCCTCCAGTATTAAGTTGCAAGCAACAGACAACTGCTTTAAGCAAAGTGTGTAAGGTAAACAGTCCACATGTTCCATGAACAAGAGACCGTTGTTTTCTCCCTAATAGCAACAGCACATCTACAACCAAAGATATTATTGTCACTTCCCTTGGAAACTAGAGGCATGAACCCACTATCGAGCATAAATACCCCCTCTGG
Source organism: Avena atlantica (assembly GCA_910589765.1). NCBI lineage: Eukaryota > Viridiplantae > Streptophyta > Magnoliopsida > Poales > Poaceae > Avena > Avena atlantica. The sequence continues at coordinate 116,416,846 of OU342737.1, read as the reverse complement.
AGTCACTAGCAACTACTTGGCCAAAATATCTACTAAAAACGGAGATCATGCAAGATCACAAACAACACGGACATGATAGAGTCATAAAGACAAAACCATTAATCAAACCAACATAATAATCTCAATATCCATTAGATCCCCACAAACACAACATGCATGATTACAAATAGATTAGATCTTGATCATGAAAGGAGCTCACAAGATCTATACATGAAAGCACAAAGGAGGAGATACAACCATCTAGCTACTACATGGACCTGTAGTCCAAGGTGGAACTAATCACGCATCATACCGGAGAGAAGGCCTCCAGGATGATCTGAAGGGAATATGCCCTGAGAGGCAATAATAAAGTGTTTATTATGTGTATTCCAAGTATATGATAGATGTTTATTTTGCATGCTATAATTGTATTAATACAAAAACGTTAATACATGTGTGTTTAATAAACAAACAGAAATTTCCTAGTTATGCCTCTCTCATAAACTAGCTCGTTGATTAACAAGATGATCAAGGTTTCCTGATCATAGACATTGGATGTTGTTAATAACGGGATCACAACATTAGTGTAATGATGTGATGAACATTCATCCGAAGTATAGCATTACGATCAAAGTCATTGAGTTTATATTGCTATAACAATTTACGAAGTGATCCTAACCCTTACACCATGGGATCATGTCAATCACTAACACCGGAAGAGTTTCTTGATAACATCAAACGTCACACCATAACAGGGTGACTATAAAGATGGGTTCAGGACTAATAAAGTGTTATGTTGAGGCCCATGGATCGAGAGTGGAATTTTTTCATCCCGATGACGGATAGATATACTCTGGGCCCTCTCGGTGATATCACATTGGTTAGCTTGCAAGCAAGTGATTTGATCACTAGAATGTTATATCACGGGAATGAGAAAAGAGTGCATGTCAGTAACGAGATCAAACTAGGTATGGAGATACCGATGATTGAATCTCGGACATGTAATATATCGCGAAACAAAGGGATTAAGTTACTAGCGTAAAAGGTTCCGACGATCACAAGAAAGTCATCGTTGAATGTGTGGGAGTTAGTATGGGTCTCTAGATCCCGCTTCTGATTATTGATCTGAGAGGGATCTCGATCATGTCCGCATTATTCATGAACCGTAGGGTGACACACTTAAGGGACACCGACATCCAATTGGAGCAAAATTTTCATGCGGAAAGAATAAACAAGCGCAGTAATTTATTTCACTAGATACCGAAACAGGTTTTCGGGTGAAATTGCATAAAGTGGTTATGCATGTGAAATAGAATTCTAGCAAGGGGTTATATATGAATGTTTGTAATTAAAGTAATTGACTTAATTCTGAATAAATAAAAGAGTTTTATTTAATGAGAGTTTGCATTAAATTTGGTGGAAATTTAATAGCAAGTTTGAGTGGGATTTTGAGTGGAGGGATTTGAATGGATTTTTGTGAGTGGAGTGTCCACCCACATGAAGAGGGGAGGGCAAGGGGCAGCCCGCATGCGCAGGCCACCCCCTTGGGGTTCCCCCCTTCCTCCTATAAAAGGCACCCCTCTCTTCACTTCTCACTCACACCTCCTCGTGAAGTATCTCTCTCCCCCTCTAGAATTTATCCCCCATGGTCTCGGACTAGCGAGATGCATGTTCCCGGTGGCTATTCGGCAAGAAAGAGTTGTGCTTTCGCTGCATCGCTGGAGCGAGGAGGCGGAGGTTGCTCGGTGCCTCGGACGTGTGTGCGAGCACGGATGCGCTGCTGTTTTGCGGCGCTAGGACTTCCTCTCGATCTTGAGATCGGCAAGAGATTGTCTACATCAACCATGAGTCGAACTCGTTAAGCTTTGTCGGTTTTCAAGGGTATGTTATCTATGGATATACATCCGCCTGTTGTTTGTATCTAGTAGATAGATCTTGGTACATAGTTCACATCGTAGGAAATTTTTTGTTTTCTATGCTGCGAACCCTACAGTGGTATCAGAGCCGGATCTATGCATAGATGCTTTACACGGGTAGTACACATATGAGTATGTGGGCGATGATGATCATGTTGTTGCTCCTTAGCTGTAATTTTGGATATTGGTGGCATAGTGGGATGAAGCGGCCCGGACAAACTTTACATGTCCTCGTACATGAGACCTATTCCATGCTTGACATGCAACTAGTTTGCATAAGTGGCTAGCGGGTGTCTATCTCTCCTACTATAGTTAATATCTATTTTGCAACGAGTTGTCAATAATTTGGTTATCCTCGTTGTGGTTCATGTTCATAGGTATGAACGGTTCTATCTCGAAAGCCCTAAGCCACGTAAAAACTTGCAATGAATAAATTAGAGGCGTCTAGTTTAGATTGTTGTTGCGCTAGTGCTATGATATGGTGATGTTGTAAGTAGAAGTATGAGATGATACTCTTACAACACATATAACGTGTAAGTTCCATAGACCTTGGCCTCACACATAATGGTATGATAGTGATCATACCACGGTGCACATGATAGAGATCATATGCGGAAACCATATCATTCCACTAATAAACATGTGATGTTTGATAGCATCTTATTTTGCTTGTTTGGTGTTTTATTAGCATAATATGATGATCCCTCATTTAAATATCAAGATAAGAATGTGTTCTTCCTTTAGTATGCACCGATTATGTTTTCGTCGCTCCAAGACATCACGTGATGATCGGGTGTTCTTGGATCCACGACCATATTTCGGGTGTAAGACAGTTACACACGCGAATACTAAGGTTCTTACTTGGCGAGCCTAGCATGTACAGACATGGCCTCGGAACACGGACCGAAAGGTTAAGCATGAGTCATATAGTAGATATGATGCCCATTTGATGCTCGCCTTTGAAACTATACCGGCTCACGTGATGATCGGACATGGTGTAGTGGATTTGGTTCATGTAATCACCAAAAGGACACGAGGGATGTTGTTTTTGAGTGGGAGTTCATTCATAATATGGATTAGTTGAACTCAATCTATCATAAACTTAGTCTAAACTTTACAAATTTTGTTGTAGATGGCACCACCTGCTTTTAATTTCAATGTGTTCATGGAGAAAGAGAAACTTGCAATGAACGGTAGCAACTTTACCGAATGGGCCATGAATTTGAGGATTCTCCTCTCTTCTGCACAAAAGCAATATGTGCTATAAGCGCCGCTAGGCCCCCCACCTTTTGAGGATGCCCCTGACGAGGAGAAGAATGTCTATCAGACTCGTCAGGAGGACCACAACTTAGTTCATTGCAGCATATTGTATGGGCTAGAGCCGGAACTTCGAAAGTGTTTCAAAAATGGCAATGCATTTGACACAATGGGTGAGTTGAAAATGATTTTCGACACACATGCTGCTGTAGAGAGCTACAATGCTTCAGAAAATTTCTTTAGCTGCATGATGGAAGAGCGTAGCTCCGTAAGTGAGCATGTACTCAAGATGTCGGGTTACGCTGATAAGCTTGTGTCCTTGGGAATATCGATTCCCATTGACTTAGGCATCCATCGTGTTCTACAGTCTCTACCACCTAGATATAAGAGCTTTGTGATGAACTATAATATGCAAGGCATGAAGAATTCTCTCCCCAAGCTTCTGTCAATGCTTAAAACTGCAGAAGTGGAGATAAAAAAGGAACATCAAGTGTTGATGATCAATAGGAACACTGGTTTCAAGAAAGACAAGAAGGGAAAACGGAAGGGAAGTAAGGGCGGCAAGCTGGTTGCAGTTCCTGAAAAGAAACCCTGAGTTAGACCTAAGTCTGATACCGAGTGCTACTATTGTAAGGGGACAGGCCACTGGAAGTGCAACTGCCCCAAGTATTTGGCAGACAAGAAGGCCAGCAAGGCAAACAAAGGTATATATGATATACATGTTATTGATGTGTACTTGACTAGTGCTCGCAGTAGCACCTGGGTATTTGATACCGGTTCAGTTGCTAATATTTGTAACTCGAATCAGGGGCTGCAGAACAAGCAACCTCTAGCAAGGGGTGAGGTCAAGATGCGTGTCGGCAATGGATCAAGCGTTGATGTGATCTCCGTCGGAACGCTACCTCTCCATTTGCCGTCGGGATTAGTAATAAACTTGAAGAATTGTTATATGGTTCCAGCACTTAGAATGAACATTGTATCTGGATCGTGTTTAATGCGAAGTGGTTATTCATTTAAATCTAAGAACAATGGTTGTTCTATTTATATGAATGAAATATTTTATGGTCATGCACCGATGATGAATGGTTTATTTATTTTGGATCTCGAAAATAATGTTACACATATTCACAATGTTGATGCTAAAAGGATTAAACTTAATGATGATATATCCGCATATATGTGGCACTGCCGTCTAGGTCATATTGGCATTAAACGCATGAAGAAACTCCATTCGGATGGACTTTTGGAATCACTTGATTTTGAATCATTTGATACATGTGAGCCATGCCTTATGGGCAAGATAACTAGAACGTCGTTTTCCGGTTCAATAGAACGGGCGATAGATTTATTGGAAATCATACATTATGGTGTATGTGGTCCAATGAGTGTGCGGGCGCGAGGTGGGTATCGTTATTTTGTTACTTTAACGGATGATTTGAGTAGATACGGTTATATCTACTTGATGAAACACAAGTCTGAAACATTTGAAAAGTTCAAGGAATTTCAGAATGAAGTGGAAAATCATAGTAATAGAAAGATCAAATTTCTACGGTACGACCGTGGAGGTGAGTATCTAAGTTATGAGTTTAGCACTCACATGAAAGAGTGTGGAATTGTTTCACAACTCACACGTGCCGGAGCACCACAGTGAAATGGTGTGTCCGAACGTCGTAATCGTACTTTATTAGATATGGTTCGATCTATGATGTCTCTGACGGACTTGCCGTTGTCATTTTGGGGTTATGCACTAGAAACTGTTGCATTCACTTTAAATCGGGCACCATATAAATCCGTTGAAAAGACACCGTATGAATTTTGGTTTGGAAACAAACCTAAGCTGTCATTTCTTAAAGTTTGGGGATGTGATGTTTATGTGAAGAAACTTCAACCGGATAAACTCGAACCCAAAGCGGAAAAATGCGTCTTCATGGGATACCCTAAGGAAACTATTGGGTATTCCTTCTATCACAGATCCGAGGGCAAAGTTTTTGTTGCCAAGAATGGATCCTTTCTAGAGAAAGAGTTTCTCGCGAAAGGTGTGAGTAGTCGGAAGGTAGAACTCGAAGAGGTTATTGAACCTTCTCTATAAAGTATGGCGAGTAGCGCAGCGCCGGAAGTCGTTCCGGAGTTGGATCCACCAGTTGAAGAGGGAACTAATGATAATGAGCATGAAACTCCGAAAGAGAATACTACCGAACCTCGCAGGTCTAGCAGGACGCGTGCAGCTCCTGAGCTGTACAGAAATACTGTCATGAATTTCATGGTTGATGAAAATGATGACCCTGCGACGTATGAAGAAGCGATGATGAGCCCGGATTCCAACAAATGGTTAGAAGCCATGAAATCCGAGATGGAATCCATGTATGAAAATCAAGTTTGGAACTTGGTGGAATTACCTCACGACCGAAAGGCCGTGGAGAACAAATGGATTTCAAAAGGAAAACTGATGCTGATGGCAATGTGACCGTCTATAAAGCTCGACTTGTCGCAAAGGGGTTTCGACAAATTCAAAGAGTTGACTACGATGAGACATTCTCTCCGTAGCGATGCTAAAATCAGTTAGGATTATGTTAGCAATTGCTGCATATTTCGATTATGAGATATGGCAGATGGATGTCAAAACCGCGTTTCTCAATGGTAATATTGAATAAGAGTTGTATATGATACAACCAAAGGGTTTTATTGATCCTAAGGATGCTAACAAGGTGTGCAAGCTTCAGCGATCCATCTATGGATTGAAGCAAGCATCACGAAGTTGGAATCTCCGCTTTGATGAGGTGATCAAAGAGTTTGGATTTGTCCAAACTTATGGAGAAGCTTGTATTTACAAGAAAGCGAGTGGGAGCAATGTGGCATTTCTGATATTATATGTGGATGACATATTATTAATCGGAAATGATATAGATCTTTTAAACAGTGTTAAAAGTTATCTAAACAGCAAATTTTCAATGAAGGACCTAGGTGAAGCGTCATACATATTAGGCATAAAGATCTATAGAGATAGATCTAGGCGCCTAATAGGGTTATCGCAAAGTACATACCTTGATAAGATTTTAAAGAAGTTTAAAATGGACGGTAGTAAGAAGGGGTTCTTACCTATGTTGCAAGGCAAGACACTAAGTAAAGACTCAAAGACCGGCTACAGCGGAAGAAAGAGAGATAATGGACAAAGTCCCCTATGCTTCAGCCATAGGATATATAATGTACGACATGCTATATAAAAGACCGGATGTGGCACATGATATTAGTTTGACTAGTAGGTACCAATCGGATCCAGGTTCAGAACACTGGATAGCGGTCAAGAATATCCTTAAGTACTTACGAAGAACTAAGGATATGTTTCTTGTATATGGAGGTGAAGAAGTGGTCGTCGCTAAGTTTATGTTGACGCAAGCTTTGACACCGATCCGGATGACTCTAAGTCTCAATCTGGATACATATTTCTCATGAATGGCAGAGCGGTTAGTTGGAGGAGCTCCAAACAACCTGTGGTGGCAGGATCAACAACGGAGGCCGAATATGTTGCTACTTCGAAAGCGGCTCAGGAAGCGGTTTGGATGAAGGAGTTCATATCCAAACTAGGAGTGGTTGCAAATGCGTTGGACCCAATGGTGATCTATTGTGACAACAATGGTGCCATTGCCAATGCCAAAGAACCAAGATCTCACAAGCATTCCAAGCATATTAAGCGCCGTTTTCACTCCATCCGCGAGCATGTCAAGGATGGAGATATAAAGATTTGTAAAGTACACATGGATCTCAATGTAGCAGATCCGTTGACTAAAACTCTCCCTAGAGCAAAACATGATCAACAACAGAACTTAATGGGTGTTAGATTTATCACTATGTAACTAGATTATTGTCTCTAGTGCAAGTGGGAGACTGAAGGGAATATGCCCTGAGAGGCAATAATAAAGTGTTTATTATGTGTATTACAAGTATATGATAGATGTTTATTTTGCATGCTATAATTGTATTAATACGAAAACGTTAATACATGTGTGTTTAATAAACAAACAGAAAGTTCCTAGTTATGCCTCTCTCATAAACTAGCTCGTTGATTAACAAGATGATCAAGGTTTCCTGATCATAGACATTGGATGTTGTTAATAACGGGATCACAACATTAGTGTAATGATGTGATGAAAATTCATCCAAAGTATAGCATTACGATCAAAGTCATTGAGTTTAGATTGCTATAACAACTTACGAAGTGATCCTAATCCTTCGACCATGAGATCATGTCAATCACTAACACCGGAAGAGTTTCTTGATAACATAAAAATTCACACCGTAATAGGGTGATTATAAAGATGGGTTCAGGACTAATAAAGTGTTATGTTTAGGCCCATGGATCGAGAGTGTAATTTGTTCATCCCGATGATGGATAGATATACTCTGGGCCCTCTCGGTGATATCACATTGGTTAGCTTGCAAGCAAGTGATTTGATCACTAGAATGTTATATCACGGGAACGAGAAAAGAGTGCATGTCAGTAACGAGATAAAACTAGGTATGGAGATACCGATGATCGAATCTCGGACATGTAATATATCGCAAAACAAAGGTATTAAGATACTAGCGTAAAAGGTTCCGACGATCACAAGAAAGTCATCGTTGAATGTGTGGGAGTCAGTATGGGTCTCCAGATCCCGCTTCTGATTATTGATCCGAGAGGGGTCTCGATCATGTCCCAATTATTCACGAACCGTAGGGTGACAAACTTAAGGGACACCTATATCCAATTGGAGCAAAAGTTTCATGCCGAAAGAATAAACAAGCGCAGGAATTTATTTCACTAGATACCGAAACAGGTTTTTGGGTGAAATTGCATAAAGTGGTTATGCATGTGAAATAGAATTCTAGCAAGGGGTTATATGTGAATGTTTGTCATTAAAGTAATTAACAAAATTCTGAATAAATAAAAGAGTTTTATTTAATGAGAGTTTGCATTAAATTTGGTGGAAAATTAATAGCAAGTTTGAGTGGGATTTTGAGTGGAGGGATTTGAATGGATTTTTGTGAGTGGAGTGTCCACCCACATGAAGAGGGGAGGGCGAGGGGGCAGCCCTCATGCGCCAGCCACCCCCTTGGGGTTCCCCCCTCCTCCTATAAAAGGCACCCCTCTCCTCACTTCTCACTCACACCTCCTCGTGAAGGATCTCTCTCCCCCTCTAGAATTTATCCCCCATGGTCTCGGACTAGTGAGATACATGTTCTCGGTGGCTATTCGACAAGAAAGAGTTGTGTTTCCGCTACATCGCTGGAGCGAGGAGGCGGAGGTTTCTCGGTGCCTTGGACGTGTGTGCGAGCACGGATGCGCTGCTGTTTTGCGGCGCTAGGACTTCCTCTCGATCTTGAGATCGGTAAGAGATCGTCTACATCAACCACGAGTCGAACTCGTTAAGCTTTGTCGGTCTTCAAGGGTATGTTCTCTACGGATATACATCTGCCCATTGTTTGTATCTAGTAGATATATCTTGGTACATAGTTCACATCGTAAGAAATTTTTTGTTTTCTATGCTGCGAACCCTACATGATCTCCCCTCTGGCAGGGTGCTGGGAAGAAATTCAGATCCCCTGGATCTAGGGACGATGGTGGTAGCGGCTACAAATGGTTTCGTGGAGATTTGATCGGGGTCTTAGGGTTTCTGCATCGGGGGTTCTTATAGGCGAAGGGGGAGGCCGAGGCGGCGGCCAGGGGCCCCACACCCCTCCCAGGCGCGGGGCAGGGCCCACCCACGCCTAGGGTGGGTCTGGCCGCCCGTCCGGCCTCTCCGACTCTCCTCTGGACTTCTTGTTCCCACAGAAAGTAATTAACTTTGACTTTTGTCCCGTCCAATTCCGAGAATATTTCTTTACTAACTTTTCTGAAACCAAAAACAGCAGAAAACAGGCATCTGGCACTATTGCAACTTGTTAGTTGGTTAATACCAGAAAACATGTAAAAATCACCTCAAAGTGTAGACAAAGCAAAGAAAAGTAGATACTAAACAAGCATGGACCATCAAAAATTATAGATACGTTTCCAACGTATCACTGTCTCGAAACAGATTTTTTGTGCTTCACTGTAAAAATTCGTGAAAAAATCCAGTACATCGGATGGAGCTGTAATTTTCTGTGCTTGTGTAAGATCCCTCCTTTGTAAAGGAAAAGGATCCCTGTGATTGCAATGCTAGTCCCTGGATCATTGCTAGCATCCACAGTTTATTAAGATGAAGTACACAGATATAAAGGTCATTTATTACATCCATTCCAGAGATAAAACATAGTCTTTTACAACTCAAGGCCACAGGCCTAATACAAGAGTTTTGGAATAAGTAAATAAACATAAGTCTTCATCTTCATGTGCCACATGCAAGAATGTTGAGTGTAGACTCATGACACCTAATCGTCATCGGAGTAACCTGCAACATCACAAGTTACAGCCACAGTGGGTCAATACTTTGGATTAGTATTGGCAAGTGATACCTTAGTAAATTTTAAGTGGACTATATTTCTATATGCATTTTGGCTAAGTGTAGCTTGGCTTGCTTTGCTCAAAATAGGTTTTTCCTATTAGTTGGAATCACTAAGTTTTTCTTTGTCAAAAACTTTCCCAAGAAACCACCAATAGACATTGGGGTCCTTCACCCTTGTTCACCCACAAGTTTTACTTAGAAGTTGGAGTGATGAGATTCTTGATAGCTTCCATGTCTTGATGCTCAAGTTGTCCATTGCCATGGACTTGGCTAAGTACTTAGATTTTCCATCTGCAGAGGTTGTGCACTTTCCCCACCAGACTTGGTTTCCCAAGACAGGACCTTTCAGAAGCCTTTCCTTAGACCAAATGGACGCGCTCCAACCTATCATTCCCACTACCACCAACTGCCAAATGGCTAAGTTCTAGCAACTTATGTGATCCAGGCAGAGCCCATATTGCCAAGTGGCTGCACTATAAGCTTCTCAACACTTGGCCTCTAAAATCCCTTTGTGCCTGGGTGGCATACCACAAGTGAGATACACAAGGTAAACCATGTCCATGGGCCTTGTGTAACCACTCAACCAAAAACCACCATTCAAGTCCCATTCCACCCAGGAGGTTCATTGACTTAGTTGTTTTATTAAGAAAAACATAAGTCCAAAGACTTAGAAATATTTTCATCATAGCATGTATATACTTTACCAACCCTTGTTTTCTACTAGCTAGGCTAGGCATGGCATAGTAACTTAACTTAGGAAATTTCCTAGCCATTCTACAACTACTTAGGATTTCCCATCATAGCATTTGGCAAAAATAGTAACATGCAAGACTTAGCAAAATAATTCTAATGCTTGTACAAAATATAGGGATGGAATATTCATGAAGTACCACTTGCCTTGGTAATGGGGAGAATAGCACTCTTCACAATCACAATCACTAGCACCAAAATCTACACAAAAATTGTAGCACAAAATTACACACAATTCATATACAAACATAAATATATGCATGCATGCAAAATGATAAGTGATGATTTTTAAAACTCCACCAAGCAAGTGCACAGTACTGAACCAATACCAAGTTGAAAACTTGCCAAACCAAACTTATTTAGTACTAAAACAAATTACTAAACAAATTCTATACTCAAAATAGTCCTAAACAAGTTTCTGCATAAAAAGTCATTTTAACAGAAACTTTTCACTAAACATATTGCATAAACATAAAGGGCTTGTCTCCCTGATTCCAATGATATAAAATTTGCAAAAATCTAACGTGGGAATCAAAAGTTATAGCCATTTCAATTTTTGATTTAAATCTGTTTTCAAATCTGTTTTTGAATCAAACCCTAGCCACGCGTCTTAATCCTATTGGCTGGTACCGTTTCGTTCAGGATCACCCTCCCGCGCTGTTGGATCTATTTAAAACACACGGCTCAGATCTGCCCATAACGATTCGCTAAATGATCTAATTCTATACGTTGGATCCAGATCTGACGGCTCTGGATCAAACGACCAAAACGGGGCGGCGCTGGCGGCGGCTACTAGCGGCGGCGAGTTCTGTCTGTGGAGGCGCGGTGCTACAGGTTGTCCGGAGGGGCAGGAGGATGCTTACCAGGTTCGCAGCGTCGAGGAGAAGCTCAACCTAGCAGTGGCTTGACGAGGGGCGCACGGGCACGGTCGTTGGGGCTCGTCGGAGTTGCGGCGGCGTCTGTCGCTTGCAGTCGAGGTCGCTGGCGAGGCTCCGCGTCGTCCTAGTACAAGGCAGAGGGTTCAGAAGATGCGCAAGTGACTGGCGAACCAGTTGGTATCAAGGGGAAGGCAAGGGGAGTTCGGGGCTTACCTCTATTGCTCGCCGGAGTCGAGCGAAGGCGCAGGTGGTTGCGGTCATGAACAGAAACGATGACCTGGGTCACGAGCAAGCAAACTAGAGGCGTCAGCAGATGCACAAGATCATGCTGGACATGATAGCTTGAACTAGAGAGAAGGGGCGGTCGAGGCTCACCGGAATTAGTCGCCGGAGTCATCGGTACTACGGGGTTTCGAGGTCAAATGCGTGCAGCCTGGTGGCGGAGTGAGCGAGGAGAGTGGGGGGAAATGACCGCGGTGCAGAGGGGATTATGTAGGCGAGAGAGGAGCGGCGATTAAGCACGGAATCAAGGTAATTAAATGAAGAATCAATCGCGGCAGTGATGGGCGGAGGAAACGGCCGGCGACGGGGTCGGGCGCGATTTGGGGAAGACGAGGGTGAGCTGGCGAGGTCCACCAGTCAGCGATTGAGACGGAGAGGGGGTGGGGTCTGGTTGTCAGCGTCTGTGTGGGTGTGTCCACGCGTGCGAGCAAGCGAGAGAGTGGCCGGGTGGGCTAGTTGGGCCGGTTCTGCTGCTGGGCTAGAATAGGAGCGCCTGGCCCTTTTCTTTTGTTTATTCCTTTTCTTTTTCTGTTTTGATTTTTAGGGATGGTTTTCAAATGAATTCAAATTCTCTTTGAATTCAAATCTTTCTGGGGTTTTTGTAGTGTGCAACAGTCTCAAATCTAGGCATAAAACCATATGGTTGCTTTGTAAAGGCTTGGTCATTTTGGTGAAACAAAATATCAGGGACTTTGCACTTGATTGCAAATGTTTGAAAAATGGTTTTTGAATCCATTTCCATTTTGTAAGGCTTGGTTCAAATTCCACACTCAATCCTTTCAACAAGGGAGACAAACAATCTAGGTTTAAAACATTCAAACTCTCAAATGGGGATGGCCATTTGATTTAAGTTTGCTCACATAAAATGATAGCACTATGTGCTTCTGTTTTTTCTGAAATGAGTTTTGAAATTTGATCTCAATTCTATATGCATGTGTAGAGGTCCTACCCAATATGGTAGATCCCTCCTGTGTTTTACAATGCTAGTCCCTGGATCAATAGCTAGCATCCACAGTAAGATGTAATATCAAGAACAAGGTCAAAATATAACTTTATAACCAGGAATAATATAATTTTATTACATCATACATAGCTCATATGGCTATTGCAATACATTGCAGCGGAATAAATATAGTCATGGGTCCTTCATCTTCAAAGTGCCACAGGCAGATGTTGGTTGTAGACTCTGTAGTCCTAGTCAATCAAACAATCTTCATATAATAAAACAATCAACCTGCAACATTACAGGTTACAGCCACAAGGGTCAATACATTTTGAATTGTATTGGCAAGTTTCACTTTTATGTAAATAAGAGTGGGTCCTATCAATACATGCATATTTGGCTAAGTAGAGTTTAAGGCTTATTTGCATAAAGCAACATTTATCCTATCATTTCAAAATGGTTTTGGTCCTTTGTCAAATCTCTTTTTCAAGTACCTTGAACTCCTTGGTAGAAATTCAAGTGTTCAAGTCCTCGTCAAAATCCCTTGAGCTACTTGGTAACCCCAAGTGCTTCAAGTTTTATCAAAATCTCATGAGTTCCTTGGTAACCCCAAGTACATCATGCTTTTGAGCACCTTGGTAAACCCCAAGTGCAACAAGTTTAACAAAATCTCTTTGAATTCCTTGGTACCCCAAGTGCATCAAGTTTTTATATTAGAAGTTGGAATGTCGAGATTTCCCATGGTTCAAACTTTAGTTGCTCAGTATTGTCCATAACCGGGGACACGGCTAAGTACTTAGATTTTATTAACTTCTGCAGAAGGGGTACACTTTACCCACATGACACAATCCCATCTTGTTGCCACCAGTGGCCTACTGGATTAGTGCTCACCAAGATGGAGTACTGGCAGACTGAGAGTGTGACGAAGTCTTTCCAAAAGGTCCTCCCATACATCATTGCTAGCTTGTCTTCAGCCCCCATGAAGCATTCCAGATCCCCATGTCCGGTAACCAAAGACAATGTATGGGTCTTCCTAATGTAGTTGACTAAGCCAGAGCCATAATAGCATGTGGTTGTACACGAAAGCCACAATTGGAGAAACATGTTCAATCTCTAAGTTTCCTAGGTGGTTTTGATTTGGAGCACAACACAAAGTGATCGCCATAGACATGGTTCCTTTTGTTGCCACCTTCTCCAAAAACATAAAGTGTCCACCACCTAGGTGGTTCATTGAGTCCTTGTTTTATTATGTAAAACACAAGTCCATTTCTCAACCTTTGTAAAATCTCAACATGTATCTCTTTTCAAAACATAGCATGGCTAAGCATGTACAACTTCAATATTTTTGCTAAGGAGTGTATAGGGAATCCTATTAGGATTAGCATAGCATAAGTATAAAACATTTTCATGCATGTTTACAAAATCCACTAAGTATAATGAAAATAGTAGGCCTTTTGTATGATAGTGTAACTTGCCTTTTTGGTAGGGAATGAGGATTTCACTCCTTGATCTTGCTAGTCTCACACTTGCTAAATCCACTACAATCATTCAAACAAGCATAGTATCAAGTAGCATTCCAAACCAATATTCAATCAATATTTCACTCACACAAGGCAATGGATTCTAAGTCATGCATGGAAACCTGCTTAAGATGGTTTTATTCACAAGGAAGGTATCCACTAGGCTTTTAACTTTGTAAGGTCCACATTGGTCATTTACCAAGATGGAAAAGTTATTTGCAAAAACATTTTATCTCAAAACTATTTTAAAACCCATTCATCATTTTATGTGATGAAATTATTTCCTTATCAAAGCAAAACTTTATGTTTTTCAACAAGTGAGTTGCCCTTGGCAAGGCTTGGTGTTTTGGGTCAGTAAGTTTGGTTCATAACATTTTCCCAAAGTTTTTCTTGAAAAAATCATTTCCATAATAAAATCAATGAGTTTATTTGGCTAGAAAATGGCTAAGTTGAATAATTCAACTTAAATTTCACAAAAATCATTTTTAACACAATGGGTTGGTTCCTAGGGTCAGTAAGGTCACACAATCCATTTTGCAAAAGATTTAATCCTAGAATAAATTTTAAACAATTTTTATACTCTAAACAAGTACACAAATGTTTCTGTAAATTCAAACAAGCTAACAGATACTATTTTCAAAACTAAGGCCATGGTTGGCTAGGGCTTGTTCTCCTGATTTCATTGATATAAAATTTGCTAAATTTGGACGTGTGGTTTGAAAGTTACAAGGGTTTGAAGTTTGCAATTTAAATCAGATTCAAATCTGTTTTTAGTTTAAAACCTGGCCACGCGTCATGATTTAACTGGCCGGTACCGGTTCAGCCGGATCGACATCGTGGAACGTTAGATCTAGTTAGATCGAGTGGCTCAGATCGAGTACCTCTTCGCGATTAAGTGATCTATCGGGAGCGTCAGATCGTGATCCTACGGCGCTAATGTGCTCGACCATTTGCGAGCGGCGCCGGCGGTGGCTAGCGGCGGCGACGGTCAGATAGTGGCGGCGCTGGCGAAACAGGAAATGAGGGAGAGGCTGGCAGGGCTTACCAGGCTCGCAAAGACCTGCTGATGCTCGTGGTGGGGTTGGCTACGCGAGGGGCGCAAGGGGTTGCTGCTAATTGCTCGTCGAAGAAGCTGCGAGCGGCGGTGCTCTCTGGTTGCTGTCGAGGATGATGCTGCAGATCACCAGGAGGTAAACAGAACCCATAGTCAGGAGCGCAAGGACACGGCGAAGGTGTGTGCGTGAACGAGAAGGCGCGGGGCGGTCGGGTTCACCTGGGAGACGTCGCCGGAGATGAAGCAGACACGGCGGCGCTCTGTGCTTGACGATGGCGAGGATTGGGGGCGCCCTAAGACAAACGGAAAGAGCCGTTAGGTTCGAATGAGCTTGGAGATCATCATCGTGTTCTCGGGGAGGAGAGGGGCGACCAGAATCTACCTGTGGGGCTCGTCGGAGAAAGAGGCAGACGCGGCGGCGTCGGGGGTTTGTCGTAGTCGGGGTTCTGGCGCACCCGCGGGCGAATTGGGAGTACTAGGAGGTGCGTGAGGTCGAGAGGAGTCCACTCGCGTGAAGTAGAGGCAGAGGGGTGGTCGGAGTTGGCCGGAATTGCTGCGACAGCTCGTCGGAGCAGAGGATGCTCGGGGAGGAATTGAGGGCGGTCTAAGGCGTGCCAGTGCGAGGTGTCAGAGGGGAATTATAGAGGAGGCTTGGGCGTTTCAACCTGCGTGATCAAAGCTGGTAACGGTGGTCAAATTAAGGCGAATTTAAGCGGGAGGAATCAACGGCAGAACGAGGGAGAAGAACTAGTCGCTGCGGGGTGGAGAGGAAAAACAGTGGAGGTGGGTCTACCTGTCAGTGGGGAAAGAAAATGAGGGGGAGGTCCACATGTCAGTTCCTCTGTGGGTTTAAAAGGGAGTGTGAAACGTTTTCTTTCGGGGAAGGGGAGTTGGGCTGGTTGGTGGGCTTAGTGGGCTTCCTGGGTTGGGTTGGCCCTTTTCCATTTTTTTTATTCTGTGTTATTTCTCCTTTTCTATTTTATTTCCTGTTTTGAATTTCATCCAACCATTCAAGCATTCAAATGATTCAAACAATTTCAAACATTTGTAATGAGTTTTTGGTTCTGTTTATCAACAAAGTCCAAAGTCCAAAATTTAATATTTATTTTAAGACTCATTTATTGATTAAATAAAATGGATCTTTAGTTATTTAATAAATTAGGGTTTGGTTTATTTTAATAAAATCTTCTTTTGAAATCCAAGTATTTTCAAAACCAAATCAGTAGGTTTTATTTGAATTTAGAAGATACTTAAAACACTTGTTTAAAATAAAATCAAATAACATTTTATTTAGGTCCATTAATAATTATATATAATAGACTTTCATTATTAAAATCAATAGGATATGTTTTATTGGGATATTTATTTTGAAATCTAAAATAAACCAAAACATTTCAGTAAGTTTTGTTTGAGTATATACTTTACTTAGAAAACTTATTTAAAAAAAAAATTTAATAAGTTTTGATATTTTAATTAGAATAGTAAAACCTTTTATTCAAATAAATAGGATATTAAAATCTCTATTATTTTATTTAAACAATAAAATGTTTTTAATTCCCAAAGTTTGGCCAAGGATTAATTTGGCTTTATAACATAATCTTTATTTATAAACTTCTATTTCATCTGAAAACAAATCTTTTCATTTGATTGTTTTTAAAATAATATTTCTAATTGTTTCCTTTCATGAAATGTTTATTTTTTTTTTAAAAATCCTTTTAGGATTTTATTTCATTCAAATGGGTTTGAGGTTCTACTTTAATTCAAAAAGTTTCTTCTGGTTCTGAAAATCAAACAAAGTTTTATTTTATTCATTTATTTTCACATTACAAGATTTGGAAAATCTTGGGATGTGACAGGCTACCACCCTTAAAATAAATCTCGTCCCGAGATTTGGGAAGGCTAGGGTTTCAAGCAAGCTCAAACAATCTAGGGTTCTACCTCCCTTAAAATTTTCAAACAAAATTACATATTGGCCTTCTTGGGTCCTGGAAATTTCTCTAAGTTAACTTTTGCTTTGTTCCTATGCTTGACTCATGGGCCAAGATTGAGTTTCTCCATAGGCTTGTTCAACTTGTTCTTCATCCTTTCTGGACAGTTGCTTGCATAATGTCCTGGATTCTTGCAGTTGAAACAATGGATATCCTTGAGTTCTTTGCGTTGTTCTTGTGGACAAGTGGCTACAAAATGGCCTGGTTCTTTGCAGTTGTTGCACCATACTTGATCAATCTCTTTATTCTTCTTGTTTTCTGGGCATCCACTGGAGTAGTGTCCCATTTCCTTACATCTACGACATTGTGCAAGGCTCATGTCTTGCTTTTGTTTCTTAAACTTCTTTAGTCCTTTGAATTGGGTTGTCTTGTTAGGAGGTAGAAGTGGTCCTTTTCCTTTGGTATACTTGGATCCCTCCTGTTTCCTTTGTTCCACCATGGCGTAGATGGGACACAGGCCAGGAGTATGGTCACTTCCTTCACAAAGGTAACAAGTAGCTTGATCGTTGGGGCATTGTCCAACAGGATGATCTTCCTCACAATTGGGGCATTGTCCCTCATGTTCCTTGGAAGTATGATCCTTGTCTCCACATATAGTGCAAGCTGGGGCTCCATCCAGAATAATATTCTTGTCAGCCTTGTTATCATAGACTTCTTTGGGGTAGTTTTCCTCCATGCTAATCATTCGATTAGTCACTTTAAGCATCAGTTGGGATTGCTCTTCCAAGAACTTTTGTAGTGCTGGATCTTTATCACTATTGTTGACTATGAACTGAGCTGTCAGTTGGTTCAACTGATGTTGAGTGGCTATGAGCTCTTTCATGTTGGCAGCTTGGTTGGTGTTGGTGTCATCAACCTTGGAGTCTTTTGGAGTAGTCATCTGTTTGGGTTGAAGGGAGATTAGAATAGGCAAGATATTTCTAAGGAATCAATTCTAATCACACTCATTACAATTCACACAAACAATGTGCATGCAATCACAAACCAAACATTCACAACAACTTTGCACTCAAACAACAAGGTTCAAGCACAAACTTAGGCAACAAAATATTTTTGTTACACCACATAAGTTGGTGGTTTTGTCTTAGTTAGAATTTGGTGGTCCATCTATATGGTTCGCTTGTGATCTTCCTTCTTTCTTGGTTTCTTCCTCCTACATGAGATCATGGTTCCTTGAGAAAAACTCCATGGTCACAATACCTCAAAGTTGTTGATGGTTTCTTCTTATTTTGCATTCCCTCAGTCTCTAAATTCTTAAGTAAGATTTCCTTGTCTCTCTTGTGGTCCTTAGTAGTTTCCATGTTGGAAGTCCTTGGTGAACATGCTGAAGATGTTGAAGTCATTAGAGTTGAAGATGTTGAAGAAGTCCTTTGCACATTGTGTAGTCTTTGGTCATGGGGTAGGTTTTTCCATCAAGTTGAAGTAGAAGAGAAGTAGAGTTGAAACCAAAATGGTTGAGGAAAGATTTTACAAGTGTTTTTGTAAATAAGTTTTTGAACAAATACAACTCCTATTTTTTTTTCTAAGGTTTTTTTTTGTCCAATCCTAGGGTTTACAACTCCTACAGGCAACACAATGCTCTGATACCATCTGTAGAGGTCCTACCCAATATGGTAGATCCCTCCTGTTTTTTACAATGCTAGTCCCTGGATCAATAGCTAGCATCCACAGTAAGATGTAATATCAAGAACAAGGTCAAAATATAACTTTATAACCAGGAATAATATAATTTTATTACATCATACATAGCTCATATGGCTATTGCAATACATTGCAGCGGAATAAATATAGTCATGGGTCCTTCATCTTCAAAGTGCCACAGGCAGATGTTGGTTGTAGACTCTGTAGTCCTAGTCAATCAAACAATCTTCATATAATAAAACAATCAACCTGCAACATTACAGGTTACAGCCACAAGGGTCAATACATTTTGAATTGTATTGGCAAGTTTCACTTTTATGTAAATAAGAGTGGGTCCTATCAATACATGCATATTTGGCTAAGTAGAGTTTAAGGCTTATTTGCATAAAGCAACATTTATCCTATCATTTCAAAATGGTTTTGGTCCTTTGTCAAATCTCTTTTTCAAGTACCTTGAACTCCTTGGTAGAAATTCAAGTGTTAAAGTCCTCGTCAAAATCCCTTGAGCTACTTGGTAACCCCAAGTGCTTCAAGTTTTATCAAAATCTCATGAGTTCCTTGGTAACCCCAAGTACATCATGCTTTTGAGCACCTTGGTAAACCCCAAGTGCAACAAGTTTAACAAAATCTCTTTGAATTCCTTGGTACCCCCAAGTGCATCAAGTTTTTATATTAGAAGTTGGAATGTCGAGATTTCCCATGGTTCAAACTTTAGTTGCTCAGTATTGTCCATAACCGGGGACACGGCTAAGTACTTAGATTTTATTAACTTCTGCAGAAGGGGTACACTTTACCCACATGACACTATCCCATCTTGTTGCCACCAGTGGCCTACTGGATTAGTGCTCACCAAGATGGAGTACTGGCAGACTGAGAGTGTGACGAAGTCTTTCCAAAAGGTCCTCCCATACATCATTTCTAGCTTGTCTTCAGCCCCCATGAAGCATTCCAGATCCCCATGTCCGGTAACCAAAGACAATGTATGGGTCTTCCTAATGTAGTTGACTAAGCCAGAGCCATAATAGCATGTGGTTGTACACGAAAGCCACAATTGGAGAAACATGTTCAATCTCTAAGTTTCCTAGGTGGTTTTCATTTGGAGCACAACACAAAGTGATCGCCATAGACATGGTTCCTTTTGTGGCCACCTTCTCCAAAAACATAAAGTGTCCACCACCTAGGTGGTTCATTGTGTCCTTGTTTTATTATGTAAAACACAAGTCCTTTTCTCAGCCTTTGTAAAATCTCAACATGTATCTCTTTTCAAAACATAGCATGGCTAAGCATGTACAACTTCAATATTTTTGCTAAGGAGTGTATAGGGAATCCTATTAGGATTAGCATAGCATAAGTATAAAACATTTTCATGCATGTTTACAAAATCCACTAAGTATAATGAAAATAGTAGGCCTTTTGTATGATAGTGTAACTTGCCTTTTTGGTAGGGAATGAGGATTTCACTCCTTGATCTTGCTAGTCTCACACTTGCTAAATCCACTACAATCATTCAAACAAGCATAGTATCAAGTAGCATTCCAAACCAATATTCAATCAATATTTCACTCACACAAGGCAATGGATTCTAAGTCATGCATGGAAACCTGCTTAAGATGGTTTTATTCACAAGGAAGGTATCCACTAGTCTTTTAACTTTGTAAGGTCCACATTGGTCATTTACCAAGATGGCAAAATTATTTGCAAAAACATTTTATCTCAAAACTATTTTAAAACCCATTCATCATTTTATGTGATGAAATTATTTCCTTATCAAAGCAAAACTTTATGTTTTTCAACAAGTGAGTTGCCCTTGGCAAGGCTTGGTGTTTTGGGTCAGTAAGTTTGGTTCATAACATTTTCCCAAAGTTTTTCTTGAAAAAATCATTTCCATAATAAAATCAATGAGTTTATTTGGCTAGAAAATGGCTAAGTTGAATAATTCAACTTAAATTTCACAAAAATCATTTTTAACACAATGGGTTGGTTCCTAGGGTCAGTAAGGTCACACAATCCATTTTGCAAAAGATTTAATCCTAGAATCAATTTTAAACAATTTTTATACTCTAAACAAGTACACAAATGTTTCTGTAAATTCAAACAAGCTAACAGATACTATTTTCAAAACTAAGGCCATGGTTGGCTAGGGCTTGTTCTCCTGATTTCATTGATATAAAATTTGCTAAATTTGGACGTGTGGTTTGAAAGTTACAAGGGTTTGAAGTTTGCAATTTAAATCAGATTCAAATCTGTTTTTAGTTTAAAACCTGGCCACGCGTCATGATTTAACTGGCCGGTACCGGTTCAGCCGGATCGACATCGTGGAACGTTAGATCTAGTTAGATCGAGTGGCTCAGATCGAGTACCTCTTCGCGATTAAGTGATCTATCGGGAGCGTCGGATCGTGATCCTACGGCGCTAATGTGCTCGACCATTTGCGAGCGGCGCCGGCGGTGGCTAGCGGCGGCGACGGTCAGATAGTGGCGGCGCTGGCGAAACAGGAAACGAGGGAGAGGCTGGCAGGGCTTACCAGGCTCGCAAAGACCTGCTGATGCTCGTGGTGGGGTTGGCTACGCGAGGGGCGCAAGGGGTTGCTGCTAATTGCTCGTCGGAGAAGCTGCGAGCGGCGGTGCTCTCTGGTTGCTGTCGAGGATGATGCTGCAGATCACCAGGAGGTAAACAGAACCCATAGTCAGGAGCGCAAGGACACGGCGAAGGTGTGTGTGTGAACGAGAAGGCGCGGGGCGGTCGGGTTCACCTGGGAGACGTTGCCGGAGAAGAAGCAGACACGGCGGCGCTCTGTGCTTGACGATGGCGAGGATTGGGGGCGCCCTAAGACAAACGGAAAGTGCCGTTAGGTTCGAATGATCTTGGATATCATCATCGTGTTCTCGGGGAGGAGAGGGGCGACCAGAATCTACCTGTGGGGCTCGTCGGAGAAAGAGGCAGACGCGGCGGCGTCGGGGGTTTGTCGTAGTCGGGGTTCTGGCGCACCCGCGGGCGAACTGGGAGTACTAGGAGGTGCGTGAGGTCGAGAGGAGTCCACTCACGTGAAGTAGAGGCAGAGGGGTGGTCGGAGTTGGCCGGAATTGCTGCGACAGCTCGTCGGAGCAGAGGACGCTCGGGGAGGAATTGAGGGCGGTCTAAGGCGTGCCAGTGCGAGGTGTCAGAGGGGAATTATAGAGGAGGCTTGGGCGTTTCAACCTGCGTGATCAAAGCTGGTAACGGTGGTCGAATTAAGGCGAATTTAAGCGGGAGGAATCAACGGCAAAACGAGGGAGAAGAACTAGTCGCTGCGGGGTGGAGAGGAAAAACAGTGGAGGTGGGTCTACCTGTCAGTGGGGAAAGAAAATGAGGGGGAGGTCCACATGTCAGTTCCTCTGTGGGTTTAAAAGGGAGTGTGAAACGTTTTCTTTCGGGGAAGGGGAGTTGGGCTGGTTGGTGGGCTTAGTGGGCTGCCTGGGTTGGGTTGGCCCTTTTCCATTTTTTTTATTCTGTGTTATTTCTCCTTTTCTATTTTATTTCCTGTTTTGAATTTCATCCAACCATTCAAGCATTCAAATGATTCAAACAATTTCAAACATTTGTAATGAGTTTTTGGTTCTGTTTATCAACAAAGTCCAAAGTCCAAAATTTAATATTTATTTTAAGACTCATTTATTGATTAAATAAAATGGATCTTTAGTTATTTAATAAATTAGGGTTTGGTTTATTTTAATAAAATCTTCTTTTGAAATCCAAGTATTTTCAAAACCAAATCAGTAGGTTTTATTTGAATTTAGAAGATACTTAAAACACTTGTTTAAAATAAAATCAAATAACATTTTATTTAGGTCCATTAATAATTATATATAATAGACTTTCATTATTAAAATCAATAGGATATGTTTTATTGGGATATTTATTTTGAAATCTAAAATAAACCAAAACATTTCAGTAAGTTTTGTTTGAGTATATACTTTACTTAGAAAACTTATTTAAAAAAAAAATTTAATAAGTTTTGATATTTTAATTAGAATAGTAAAACCTTTTATTCAAATAAATAGGATATTAAAATCTCTATTATTTTATTTAAACAATAAAATGTTTTTAATTCCCAAAGTTTGGCCAAGGATTAATTTGGCTTTATAACATAATCTTTATTTATAAACTTCTATTTCATCTGAAAACAAATCTTTTCATTTGATTGTTTTTAAAATAATATTTCTAATTGTTTCCTTTCATGAAATGTTTATTTTTTTTAAATCCTTTTAGGATTTTATTTCATTCAAATGGGTTTGAGGTTCTACTTTAATTCAAAAAGTTTCTTCTGGCTCTGAAAATCAAACAAAGTTTTATTTTATTCATTTATTTTCACATTACAAGATTTGGAAAATCTTGGGATGTGACAGCATGCATGAATGATATGCAATCTTTGAAAACATGATTTTAGGGATGTTACAAATCTAACCCCCTTATGGTGAATCTCGCCCTCGAGATTCGGATTGGCTAGCAAATAGGTGAGGGTGGTCTTTCCGAAGATCATCTTCTCTTTCCCATGTTGCTTCCTCTTCGGAATGATGATTCCACTGCACTTTGCAAAACTTGATAGTCTTTATCCTTGTGACCCTTTCTGCAGTCTCAAGAATCTTGATAGGTTTCTCTTCATAAGTGAGATCACTTTCTAGTTGAACCTCCTCCAAAGGTATAGTATCCTTCAAAGAAGTTTCTTCCATTTCTGGGTGACATTTCTTAAGCTGACTCACATGAAACACATTATGGACAGCTGATAGAGATTCTGGCAATTCTCCTTTGGTAAGGCCATTTACAAATACCTTACGACTTAGAGCATCTGCTACAACATTTTCTTTACCGGGGTGGTATTGCAAACTTAAGTCATAATCCTTGATAAGCTCTAACCATCTTCTTTGTCTCATATTGATTTCCTTTTGGGTGAAAATATATTTCAAACTTTTATGATCCGTGAACACTTCACAACGCTTTCCCAAAAGGTAATGTCTCCATGTTTTGAGTGCATGGACGACAGAGGCTAACTCCAAATCGTGAGTAGGGTAGTTTACTTCGTGAGTTTTGAGTTGTCTCGAGGCATAAGCTACAACTTTACCGTCTTGCATAAGTACTGCACCCAACCCTTGATGAGATGCATCACAATATACTTGGAAATCCTTTTCCAAATCTGGCAGACATAGAACTGGTGCTGTCACAAGTCTCTTCTTCAACTCCTGAATGCTGACTTCACAACCTTCAGACCAAGCAAACTTCTTGTCTTTCTTTAACAATTCAGTCATTGGCTTAGCAACCTTTGAGAAATTCTCAATGAACCTTCTGTAGTAACCTGCTAAGCCAAGGAAACTGCGAACTTCTTTCACGTTCTTGGGAGATTCCCATTCCGTCACAGCTGAAACCTTAGCAGGATCAACTGCTACACCATCCTTTGACATAACATGACCAAGAAAGCCAACTTCCTCTAACCAGAATTCACACTTGCTGAATTTGGCATAAAGTTTATGCTCTCTTAACTTCTCAAGTATCAAACGCAAATGTCCTTCATGTTCTTCCTTGCTCTTGGAGTAGACTAAGATGTCATCGATGAAAACGACAACAAACTTGTCAAGGAATTCCATAAACACTTTTTTCATCATATTCATGAAGTATGCTGGAGCATTTGTCAAGCCAAAAGGCATTACGGTATATTCATACAGTCCATACCTTGTGGTGAATGCTGTTTTAGGTATGTCTTGCTCTCTTATCTTGAGTTGAAAATAGCCCGACCGGAGATAAATCTTTGAGAACACACATGCTCCTTCTAGCTGATCAAACAAGTCATTGATTCTAGGCAAGGGATATTTGTTCTTGATAGTTACCTCGTTGAGTGAGCGGTAATCTATGCATAACCTTTGACTTCTGTCTTTCTTCTCCACAAACAAGACTGGGGCTCCCCAAGATGAAGAACTGGGTTGAATAAATCCTTTCTGCAACTGTTCTCCTAGGTGCTTCTTGAGTTCTTTCAGTTCATCAACTGACATTTTATATGGTCTCTTTTCTATTGGTCCAGAACCTGGTACCAAATCTATCAGAAACTCCACATCTCTATCTGGTGGCATTCTTGGCAACTCTTCCGGAAACACATCCGGATACTCACTCACAATTGGCACACTGTCCATGCTAACCCCCTTAAGAGAATTTAGCTTACTTCCTTTGGATTCAAAGTTTGACTTGAATTTAATCCTTTATCTTTCCGAGGTTGTGAGTGCAACAGTACGATTAGCACAATCCAGTACTCCTTCATACTTAGCCATCCAATCCATTCCCAATATTACGTCTAGTCCTTGGGAATCTAGGATTATCAGACTCACTGGAAACTTATGTTTTCCAAATTCTATTACTAGATCCCGGCATCCAAGACTTACTATCATTTCTCCACCCGGAGAACTAACTTTTATTGGACACCCAATATTTTCAGATGGAAACCCATTTCTATCAACAAATGCTTTTGATATGAATGAATGCGATGCTCCAGTATCAAAAAGAACAAATGCTGGAATAGAATTGAGTCTGAACTTACCAACAACAGCATCAGGATCCTCATAGACCTCCTCCACACTGATGTGGTTCACCGGACCTTTCTGGAAAGGATTGGGCTTGACAGGTCCTTCAACTTTCTTTTCGGGGCACTCGTTTTCATAGTGTCCCATCTTCTTGCATTTGAAGCATTCAACCTGACTGATGTCTCTCTTAGCAGGCTGACTTCCACTTCCACTACCATTACCACTGTGGTCGTTCTTATGTCCACTCTTGTGGTTCTTGTACTTGTCATTGTCATGACTGCGATGATGCTTGTTGTCATGACGGTTGTGGTTGTGGTGCTTGTTGAATTTCCCATGCTTGTGGGATCCTGAGCTTCCACTTTCATCATAGTGAGATCGTTTGTGAGACGATCCCGAGCTGTGCTTGTCGGAGTGCTTTCTCTTTCTACTCTCGACTTGCTTCATTTTGTTCTCCAATATAGCAGCCTTGTCATAGAGCGACTGATAAGTGGGAACGTATGCCACAGCCAGCTGCAGATTCAGCTCATCATTCAAGCTTTCTAGAAATTTTTTCCTTTCTCTTGGCATCTGTGTCCACTTCATATGGTGCATAACACGCCAGATTGTTGAACTCCTCAATGTATTCAGCCACGCTGCGGTGGCGCTGTTTCAGATTCTGGAACTCCTTCTTTTTCAGGCTCATTATTCCTGATGAGATATGAGTAGTGCGGAAGCCATCCTCAAAGATAGCCCAAGTCACCTCATCTATAGGAGTGGTGATTTGGAAGTTGACCCACCAAGTGGCGGCTGGCCCTTCCAGTAGATGTGCTGCAAATCTGACCTTTTCAGCATCCGTGCAGCCAACGGTTACTAAGTCCTTGTTTACAGAACGTAGCCAATCATTGGCCACCATGGGATCAGTCGTCCCCGAGAACTTAGCTGGCCTCAATCGCAAAAATCTGGTGAGCATATCAAAGCCCGGAGGGTTGTTGTTGTTATTGTTGTTGTTATTGGGGTTGTTGTTGTTGTTTTGGTTCTGAATGACTGTTTTCATCATCTGCATGAGCTGTGTTTGAGCAGTCATCATTTGTTGCATTTCTGGTGTGATGTTGTTGTTGTTGGGGTTGGGGTTTGCGCGACGGGGAGGCATCTGTGTTTTGTTCAAATAGAGATAAGAATGAGATACCCATATATGTTTTCATGAACATTACATCACATAAGCAAACACAAGCATGCAACAGAAAAAGTTCAACACCAAGATAACAAGTTCACAAAGTAAAACACACAAGTGGCAAGCCATCCACATGTCGGATGGTCCAATAACAAGTTCACAAATAACAAGTACGATAATAAAAGATAAACGAGTAGTCAAGTCTACTCATCAGCATCAATCTCCTCCTCGACAAAGGTAAGACCTGCGTTCTCCATCGCGGTCTTGTTCTCCTCAATGGTAGTGGTCAAGGACTCAATCTTGGCCTTGAGAGCCCTCTTCTGGGAACGAAGCCTCTCAATCACCATCTGCTGCTGCTCTAGTTCGAAGTCCTTGGACTTCAGTTCTTCAGTCATGTCCCGGATCTTCTTGTTCCTATCCTGGACACGTTTCTCCTGACTCTTGAACTTCCGGTCCTGGGTCTCGAACTTCGCCTCCATTTCCTTGACTATCTCATCCTGCTGCGCGAAGAGCTTGTCCTTCTCGCGAAGCTGCACCTGGAGCTCGTCATTACTGAGCATGACATTGGTCCTGTCCGTGTCCACGTGCCTAATGAGAGACTCTAAGTCCTGGAGATACAGACGTATCGGCTCTGCTGCGTCCCTCGAGTCGTCCTCGAAGTCGATGGACTCTCCATCCTCATCAAGTCTTCCGAAGACGTGGAAGTGGGTGCCTCTAACCTGTCAGGAGTGTCGACCTAGCAGACGTCCTATCAGGTCCTGCATAACTACCTCCATGCCTCTCTCCCTGTCATCGTGCATAATCTTGAAGACGATGGCCTCCGTGGTAGGCTCTGTCTGGCGTTCGGGCTGGTTCACCTTGAAGCCCCAGAGGTCCTTCCTCTCGAACTTGGTGAGTGGATGCACCATGATGGTGGGTAGAGGGAGATTGAGCAAGGTGGTAAGCTCAACAATACGAGGACCAAAGCGGGTAACCTGGAACTCCTCAACAGTGCTGATGGTAATAGGCATCTATTTATAAGATAGAAAAGTTAGAACAACACAATTTAAGACAAAACAAAGACAAACATCACATACAAATCCTTGGAACACAAAATCACACAAGTCATGCATACATGAATCCATTACATCAACCAAGGTCCAATCTTATTTAAGGTATCATTTTGGAAAATAAAGTGATAGGTGGTGGTCCAACTAACAAAGTACGTTTACAATCCTATCTCACTGGATCTTTTGGCTGACACAATGTTCCTAGAGGCAATCAGCCTATCTTGCTCACATGATTCCATCACTAAGTTTATAATATCTCCTCTTAAGGTTTGGTTGGTGGCTTCCAACTCTTGGGTATGTTCCTTCTCTTTCTCTAAGTCTTTTTGGAGGTTGAGCATTCTGCACTTGACTCTAGCACTAAGTTCTTTGATAGTCCTCCAAGCTGCCTCTCTTGCTGACTCAAAGAATGTGGTATGCACCACAGTGTTGGTGTACATGCAGAATCCTTTTTCTTTGTGGTTGTCGTCCTTGTTTTTGTACAAGTGAAGTTGCACCCACCAGTACTCAACTCCTTCATCCTTCACTGGAAAGCCTTTGTACACAGCTGCACCATGTATTTCCATTGTCACCATGAGGTCCTTGAGAATTTTGGGAAACTCAGACTCACACTCCAAGGTCATGGTCATGAGTGGTCCCTTCTTTACGGCTTCTTTGATGGAGTTCATCTACAAATAGAGATGAGAAAGAGAATATTAGAAGAGTTTACGAGAATAATAGACAAGTGTAGAAGTAGTTGAAAATTTTTCTTAGTGGTTTCCAATCCTAGGGTCATAATCCTACAGGAAACATAGTGCTCTGATACCATCTGTAAGATCCCTCCTTTGTAAAGGAAAAGGATCCCTGTGATTGCAATGCTAGTCCCTGGATCATTGCTAGCATCCACAGTTTAAGATGAAGTACACATATACAAAGGTCATTTATTACATCCATTCCAGAGATAAAACATAGTCTTTTACAACTCAAGGCCACAGGCCTAATACAAGAGTTTTGGAATAAGTAAATAAACATAAGTCTTCATCTTCATGTGCCACAGGAAAGCATGTTGAGTGTAGACTCATGACACCTAATCGTCATCGGCGTAACCTGCAACATCACAAGTTACAGCCACAGTGGGTCAATACTTTGGATTAGTATTGGCAAGTGATACCTTAGTAAATTTTAAGTGGACAATATTTCTATATGCATTTTGGCTAAGTGTAGCTTGGCTTGCTTTGCTCAAAATAGGTTTTTCCTATTAGTTGGAATCACTAAGTTTTTCTTTGTCAAAACTTTCCCAAGAAACCACCAATAGACATTGGGGTCCTTCACCCTTGTTCACCCACAAGTTTTACTTAGAAGTTGGAGTGATGAGATTCTTGATAGCTTCCATGTCTTGATGCTCAAGTTATCCATTGCCATGGACTTGGCTAAGTACTTAGATTTTCCATCTGCAGAGGTTGTGCACTTTCCCCACCAGACTTGGTTTCCCAAGACAGGACCTTTCAGAAGCCTTTCCTTAGACCAAATGGACGCGCTCCAACCTATCATTCCCACTACCACCAACTGCCAAATGGCTAAGTTCTAGCAACTTATGTGATCCAGGCAGAGCCCATATTGCCAAGTGGCTACACTATAAGCTTCTCAACACTTGGCCTCTAAAATCCCTTTGTGCCTGGGTGGCATACCACAAGTGAGATACACAAGGTAAACCATGTCCATGGGCCTTGTGTAACCACTCAACCAAAAACCACCATTCAAGTCCCATTCCACCCAGGAGGTTCATTGACTTAGTTGTTTTATTAAGAAAAACATAAGTCCAAAGACTTAGAAATATTTTCATCATAGCATGTATATACTTTACCAACCCTTGTTTGCTACTAGCTAGGCTAGGCATGGCATAGTAACTTAACTTAGGAAATTTCCTAGCCATTCTACAACTACTTAGGATTTCCCATCATAGCATTTGGCAAAAATAGTAACATGCAAGACTTAGCAAAATAATTCTAATGCTTGTACAAAATATAGGGATGTAATATTCATGAAGTACCACTTGCCTTGGTAATGGGGAGAATAGCACTCTTCACAATCACAATCACTAGCACCAAAATCTACACAAAAATTGTAGCACAAAATTACACACAATTCATATACAAACATAAATATATGCATGCATGCAAAATGCTAAGTGATGATTTTTAAAAGTCCACCAAGCAAGTGCACAGTACTGAACCAATACCAAGTTGAAAACTTGCCAAACCAAACTTATTTAGTACTAAAACAAATTACTAAACAACTTCTATACTCAAAATACTCCTAAACAAGTTTCTGCATAAAAAGTCATTTTAATAGAAACTTTTCACTAAACACATTGCATAAAAAGAAAGGGTTTGTCTCCCTGATTCCAACGATATAAAATTTGCAAAAATCTAACGTGGGAATTAAAAGTTATAGCCATTTCAATTTTTGATTTAAATCTGTTTTCAAATCTGTTTTTGAATCAAACCCTAGCCACGCGTCTTAATCCTATTGGCTGATACCGTTTCGTTCAGGATCACCCTCCCGCGCCGTTGGATCTATTTAAAACACACGGCTCAGGTCTGCCCATAACGATTCGCTAAATGATCTAATTATATACGTTGGATCCAGATCTGACGGCTCTGGATCAAACGACCAAAACGGGGCGGCGCTGGCGGCGGCTACTGGCGGCGGCGAGTTCTGTCTGCGGCAGCGTGGTGCTACAGGTTGTCCGGAGGGGCAGAAGGATGCTTACCAGCTTCGCAGCGTCAAGGAGAAGCTCAACCTAGCAGTGGCTTGACGAGGGGCGCACGGGCACGGTCGTTGGGGCTCGTCAGAGTTGCGGCGGCGTCTGTCGCTTGCAGTCGAGGTCGCTGGCGAGGCTCCGCGTCGTCCTAGTACAAGGCAGAGGGTTCAGAAGATGCACAAGTGACTGGCGAACCAGTTGGTATCAAGGGGAAGGCAAGGGGCGTTCGGGGCTTACCGCTATTGCTCGCCGGAGTCGAGCGACGACGCAGGTGGTTGCGGTCGTGAACGGAAACGATGACCTGGGTCACGAGCAAGAAAACTAGAGGCGTCAGCAGATGCACAAGATCATGCTGGACATGATAGATTGAACTAGAGAGAAGGGGGCGGTCGAGGCTCACCGAAATTAGTCGCCGGAGTCGTCGGTACTGCGGGGTTTCGAGGTTAAATGCGCGCAGCCTGGTGGCGGAGTGAGCGAGGAGAGTGGGGGGAAATGACCGCGGTGCAGAGGGGATTATGTAGGCGAGAGAGGAGCGGCGATTAAGCGCGGAATCAAGGCAATTAAACGAAGAATCAATCGCGGCAGTGATGGGCGGAGGAAACGGCCGACGACGGGGTCGGGCGCGATTTGGGGAAGACGAGGGTGAGCTGGCGAGGTCCACCAGTCAGCGAGTGAGACGGAGAGGGGTGGGGTCTGGTTGTCAGCGTCTGTGTGGGTGTGTCCACGCGTGCGAGCGTGCGAGAGAGTGGCCGGGTGGGCTAGTTGGGCCGGTTCTGCTGTTGGGCTAGAATAGGAGCGCCTGGCCCTTTTCTTTTGTTTATTCCTTTTCTTTTTTTGTTTTGATTTTCAGGAATGGTTTTCAAATGAATTCAAATTCTCTTTGAATTCAAACCTTTCTGGGGTTTTTGTAGTGTGCAACAGTCTCAAATCTAGGCATAAAGCCATATGGTTGTTTTGTAAAGGCTTGGTCATTTTGGTGAAACAAAATATCAGGGACTTTGCACTTGATTGCAAATGTTTGAAAAATGATTTTTGAATCCATTTCCATTTTGTAAGGCTTGGTTCAAATTGCACACTCAATCCTTTCAACAAGGGAGACAAACAATCTAGGTTTAAAACATTCAAACTCTCAAATGGGGATGGCCATTTGATTTAAGTTTGCTCACATAAAATGATAGCACTATGTGCTTCTATTTTTCTGAAATGAGTTTTGAAATTTGATCTCAATTCTATATGCATGCGTGAATGATGTGCAATCTTTGAAATCATGATTTTAGGGATGTTACAGCTTGTGTCCCAAGTTGTTATCTAACTTTAGTTAGTTTTTCAGTTTTTGATTTGAGCAAAAGAAGATTTTCAAAAAAATCAATATTTACCTGCTGGTCTATTTTGAAATATTTCTGCCTTATTAGCATTTGCCTCTTAAGCCGATTTTCTTTTAAATTCTTTTTGAGATTTTG
Organism: Avena atlantica; assembly: GCA_910589765.1. Classification (NCBI taxonomy): domain Eukaryota; kingdom Viridiplantae; phylum Streptophyta; class Magnoliopsida; order Poales; family Poaceae; genus Avena; species Avena atlantica. Next base: position 116,385,236 of record OU342737.1, on the reverse strand, counting down.
AAAGGAGTTACTATAGTAGCTTATGTTATGATGGATTTCAGTTGAAATTTGAACTCAAAAGTTTATTATTTTGCATACACTAATGTTGCTAATAAAGATTGTGTGAAGCTTTGTTGAAAGGACTTTCAGGCATCGGAGAGAAGGAATCTGCAAAGTCCATTTTTGAATAGGCAAAATTGCTGGAAATTAAAGGTTCGCAAAAAACTTTTCTTTTTATATTTTTTGCAGTTTTTATTCCATATGGAAGGTTACGAGTCGAAAGAGGGAAGGAAACGGAGCCCGGGTGGCCCACACCACCCAGTGGCGTGGCCCCACCTGACCGCTCCACCAGGGGGTGTGACCACCCCGGAGCCCGTCTTCATCCCGTTTTCACCCAGTACATTCCCTATGTCGTAAAACTTCGTAATATATAATCACCCGGACCCCCCGAAGTTCGTATATCTTGTTCTTGTTTTGTTTTCGTTTTGATCTATTTCTGTCAGGCAGATTCTCAGTTTTGGAGCCACAATGTCTTCCTCTGGATCAACCCATGGAGGATTCCTCCGCGGGCAGCATCAACCCGTACATGTATGAGTTGAAGATTCACCCCAAGGAGTTGTTACTCAAGGATGGGAAGGTACAGATGAAGGAGGTTCAGGTCCCTAAAGGAGAAGGCAGTCTGCAGGGTAGGATGGAAGCATTGGAGCAAGAAGTTTTTAGGTACAAGAAGATGGGCAAAACGTGAAGTGGATGTCATCCACAAGATAAGTTCAGAACTCGTCGCGGAACACAAGAAGGAGACTGCCAAGCTTCGAGATGAAATCCTCTCGGTCCATCAAACCACCAACCATTTACAAGAACAGCTCTATGACATGCAAAATCAAAACTGTGAGTATGAGGTTAGGTTCAAACGCATAAGTTCTACTGCTAGTTTCAGGATATTGGAAACCAAGACATCCTTTGTGGATGGGTAGCCTTTACCTTGGAAGTCTGATTATGACAAGGGAACACCACCACCACCGAAGGAGTCATTCGTCATCAGGTTTTGGCATCCCCTTGGTTTGTTACAAGCTTGGGGGAGTGCCGCGGTATCACATCATTATCTTTCATCTTTTTACCTCTTTAGTAGAGTCATATCATGAGTAGAGAAATTATCATATAGGATGGTTTGCATTGTGGAAGTATCTCTCCTCTAGTTGGTTATCTATGTATCCATTAGTCTGAGTTCCTTTATGGATATTAATGAGAAGTTTCATCATTTACTTTTGCACATCTTATTTTAGTTTGAAACTTCTGTTATATGATTGATCTTGTTGATTAGTATTGGTATCACTTTGGGAGCATCAAGTAAATCTAAATTGGTTTTGGCAAACCAAGCTCTGGTCAGTAGCAACACTTTTTAAGGTTTGAAAGGAAAAGAGAAAAGCACTTACAGGTATTTTATATCATTTTATTTCTTTCTTGATTGGCTCATAAGCTTCGTATTCTTTAGTTAAGATCTTTTGTGTTTTCAAGGAAGATTGCATGTTTGTTTTATCACTTATATGTTTTCTTGTTTCCTTCAACTCTTATGCTTGCTACCCAGCCTTGCTAGCCAAAAACCTATACTGAGAGGGAATACTTCTCGTGCATCCAATCCTTGAACTTAAACCTATGCCATTTGTGTTCACCATATCTACCTATTAGCATCATTGCTATTCCAAGTAAATTCTCGATTTTCATCTACCTTTCAAATTAAAAATTCTTTTGTTATGAGAAAACTAGTTAGTAAAGCTCTCATGAACTTGATGGCACACCTTATTTTCCTACCCTTAATAAACATGAACCATTGTGTCATCTATGTTGTATATGCTTGCACTTATAAGTTGGGAATTAGCAGAACCGTGCTGTCACGGGGAACACTTTCAACACATGTAAGTATCTAGCCAGTTGATATCATGATCTTTTGTTTATGGATGTCGGCAGTGTGAAATAAAAGGGGAGCTTGTAAGTCCATGCAGTTATGTATATGTGTTAGAGAAACGCCTGGGCCGCTAGCCTAAGCGATGCCTAATCATGGTGGAAACTTGCAGCATCACCATAGTGAGCAATCTATGAAGCATCCTCAGAAAAAATATATATACAGAAAAAGAGAGAAAAAAGAATATACGCACCATTCTTATGGTAAATAAAAGGATCGCTGAGATGCTCACTGTCTTTTGCCTTGTCATTTTGATATGGGATAGCTCTAGTGTCATGGGGCAAGGGGTATCCCGTTGGCGGTTCTCTATGATACACATATATTTACGATGACAAGAACTTGCCGGTAACTAAAGTTGAGTAGCATGAGGAAGGGCCCTCGTACTCAAGGGACATGAGATTGCCAACTTATGATTTGTCAAGCATATACTCTATATTTGTTCACTTTAAACTTAATCACCTAAAGATGCTTATGATAAGGGCAATGAGAGCTCAAAGCTAGTACCATAATCTTTTGGAAGCTCTTTATGAAACTTGAAATCCCTGCTTCCCTCTGCGAAGGGCCTTTCCTTTACTTCTTAGTTGAGTCAGTAACTATTCCTTTCTATCTCCAGCAAGCATTTGAGTTATTGTGTTTCAATCATTCATATGATGATTTATGCAATCATGTTTCTTTTCTTCCTTGTTTTGCACAAAAATCTTATCTGAATGAATATTACTTTGAAATCCATCGTTGTGAAAATCCTTTATGTTTGAGCAAAAGGAATCATGTTATAAACTTCATTACAAAAGCTTTGCCTGAAAACTAAGTATGATTTGTCAACTGTTCTCTGACCAAGAACAAAGTTTGCCATTACCAATTATGATTTGTCTTTATGCATCATTATTGTGACTTCCATACTCATTGCAAGTTAAGTTATATAATGGTGAGTTGCTTTCTATTATGAGTTGTGTATTGGTGAATGTGATGCTTCTTTTTCGTATTATTTTTATCGACACTTCACTCCATAAACCTGTGGACATGTTTACTAAGCTCAGTTTTCGCTTGGGGACAAGCAAGGTCTAAGCTTGGGGCGAGTTGATACATCCATTTTGCATCACTATTTTATATCGTAATTTACTGCTATTCATTGATATATTTCATATTAAGAGGTGATACTTATGTTGTTTCATCTATTTTTGCATGTTGGATGACTTTTGGAGGATGAACTGCCAGAGTCAGGATTCTGATGGAAAAAGCAGTGTCCAGATGCAATATTCGTGAAGATCAGAAAATTCCAGAAATTATATGGAAAATCATATTTTTTCCAGAAGACGAAGGGAGCCAGAAGGGGAGGCGGAGATGGGCCACAGGGGGCCCACACCACCCCCTGGCGCGGGCCCACCCTAGGCCATGCCACCAGGTGGTATGGCCACCCTGGCCCACCTCATGCATCTCCCCTTCACCTATATCTCCCTCTCGAAACCCTAATACTCGGGGAGGGACCACAAAAAGATTCCGCCACCTCTGTGGAGTGGAACTATAGAGAGAGAAAGAGCTCTCCGGCAGACAGATTTCTGCCGGGGAAATTCCTTCCCGGAGAGGGGAGATCATCACCATCAACACTGTCATCAAGCTAGACTTCATCGGGATCATCATCATCATCATTGTTACCACCATATCCACCAGCACCCTCATCACCACTCCATCCCGCTGTAACAATTGGGTTGAATCTTGCATAGTTCTTAGGGGGAACTTTCCCGGTGTTGATTACTTTTGTAGTTGATGATTGTGAGTGGAACCATTGAATTATTGTCTAAGTTCAGATTGTTATTCATCATTGTATCATCTCTGATCTTGATCCATATGATGTCTCGTGAGTAGTTCGTTTAGTTCCTGAGGACATGGGAGAAGTCATGTTGTTAGTAGTGGAATTGTGTTGGGGTATTATTCAATGGTTTGATATTTAAGTTGTGGTGCTATTCTTCTAGTAGTGTCATGTGAATGTCGACTACATGATACTTCACCATTTATGGGCATAGGGGAATGCATTGTGAATTTGGCTACTAATTATGGGGTTGCCAGAGAGACAAAAACCTTAACCCCTGTTAGGAAACCTTTACACACAGGATAGGATCTCAAAGATTAATATTGTGGTTAGGTTTTTATCTTAATTACTTTCTTGTAGTTGCAGATGCTTGCAAGGGGTTTAATTACAAGTATGTATTAGTCCAAGTAAGGTCGGTACATTAGCACAGGTTCACCCACACAACACTTATCCAACCAAAGAAGATTAATCAACTATATGAAGCGAAAGCACTTGACAGTATTCCCATGTATCCTCGAGAATGTTTGGTCCTCATAAGTAATACAACCGGCTTGTCCTTTTCCAAGAAAGGATTGGGCTACTTGCTGCAATTATTATTGTTGTCTTTATTTACTTGCACTTTATTTCTTTGCATTATCAAAAGCCCCTAAAAATCCGTTTGCTAAGTATTTACAGCGAATTCCTGATCCAAACCACTAGTCAACACCTTCTTCTCCTTGTTGGTATAGACACTCCTATTTATCAAAAGTACTACGATACACCCTCTATACTTGTGGGTCATCAAACCCCTCAATATTTGCCTCTTGTGGAGACTTGATGGAGGGAACTACTTGTTGGTAGACGGAGGTGTGCTAGCAGTTATAGTGACTATAAAGCTGTTAGCATCCCTTACGTATCAACTTGGGAACCGAGGAAACTCATAGAACATTGTCCATGCCATTGGATACATCCTATGAGATTAAATCCCTTAATAGAGCAGTAATTCGATTGATGTTGATTACTTGTCTATTATGGTTATGAGGATGATGTGAGCAGTGGTTGATGCCTATTCGTCCAATTACGGAGTTCCTCCCACACATACATAGTTGAGAATGTTCATGATAATAATCTTTACCTTAAACCCTTTATAATGCTAGAGGTGTATCCGCTACTCCCTAAGAATGCTTTTTCCGATTGCAGTTTCATATCTCTTTTACATACGCGATACTTACTTTTTGTATTCAGTTTGTTTTACTTTACTTATTATTCTCTTATACAAAAACCCAAAAACTCCATTTTACACAACACTCACATTTTATCTTGTTACTTGGAATGTTATTTAGCATTACTATTTCAGTATTTAATTCAAGAGTTATTAGACTTCAGAGCTCCCGCTCCCTGTGGGATCGATATCTTTATTTTTAAACTAGCTACAAATGATCTGTGCACTTTCAGTCATCAAGCTATTATTTGGCGCCGTTGCCGGGGAGCTAAGCGCTATAGGTCTTTTATTTTTTGCTTATTTATTTTAGTCTTGCTAAGTTTTGTTTTGAGTTACAGGGTCCCTCCAACATGATAGAGTTTGAGCATTTGACTAGCGCTAATCCACTCCACCACTTTGGAAAGCCCTATGATATTAATAAAAGAGACAACTCCAACGAGAAGACAAGGGGGTTTGAAATAAATCCTCTACTACTTGGTATTTTATACAAGAAGCAATTTACTAGAGATGAAGAAAATCCTGATCCATATTAGCATATTTCATGCTTTAAGGATATATGTGGCACTTTCCAATTACCGGGGTATACTGCTAATGAGGTAAGGCTGAAACTCTTTAGTGAGACTTTGACTAGCACATCTTTCTCATGGTATAGATCTTTACCCCCAGAAGCCACTACTACTTGGGATAATTTAGCTTGTGAGTTTCTAGCTAAGTATTATCCTTTATCAAAAAAAATTGTAATCAGGCGTCTTATAATGAGTTGGAGGAACCTTCCTAATGAAGGACTAATAAGATATTATATAAGATTTAAAGATTTACTTAATCAATTTCCTCATCATGATTTGCCTGAATGGTATTTATTGCATATCTTTTATGGCGGTTTAATTGAACCTAATAAATTGGAACTAGACTCTTGCGCGACAGGAGATTTTATGAATTTTCTCATAACTAAAGTTTTGGCTTTACTTAATAGAATTCGTGATCATAGAGTTTCTTGGAATTTTGGTCCAAGAAGCGAAGGAGGCATAGAAATAGATTATGATTGTATTCATGACTATGAAAAAGGGCAACGTTAATGAATTATCTAAAGAACTTTATTTGGATTCAGATCTTGTGTTGTACGTTGTTAAAGCTTTTACAGAACATATCAAAGCTCTAAAAGAGGTTTGGGTCAAATATGATCCACCACCCAAACCTGAGAAGAAAAGAGAAGTTAAAGCAACACCGGCCTCCCTAGAACCAATGTATGAGATACCTTTCCCTAACACTGCACAGAAACATATTTTGGAATTTGAACAGGTTGAAGCAGTACAACAGAAGAAAGAAGAGGAAAGTGTGCCAGAAGTTGAAGAACATTTGGATGAAACCAAAGATGAAGAGGTAACCAAGGAAGCAATTATGGCTATGTATGCACATTGCAACATAGTTGAACTTGATAAAGAGACTGCCGTACTGGTTGAAGGTAAAATTAAGGTAAAAGATATGGGTAAGCCTATTCTTCCCTACATATTTAAAGAAACCTCACATTATGGTTTATGTGATCTTGCCACCGCAGTTAATGTTATATCTTATGATTTTTATTTAGAAATAAAAGAAGAGATGGTACCGGCTACAATAGAGAATACTGATATGACAATCATGTTAGCCAATAAATCTCTGAGATTTCTAATGGGAGTAGTTGAAGATGCAACTGTCACAATTGGCAATGAAAATTTTCATATCGATTCTGTAGTTGTTGATATGCCAGATGACACTCTTTGCCCAATTCTATTTGGAAGAAACTTTTTCAATGATTTAGGCGCCAAAGTTGATTTGAAAAGGAGATTGTGTCTCTTAATCTTGGGAAATCAAAAAAGAATTCCACTTTTACAAATTTAAAGACAGACCTCTACAAACACAAGAAGAAGAGAAAGGAAAAACTATTGAGGAGATGTCAACTCTCTTCTTTAGTAATCAAGTAGAAGAAGCAAATGAAGACTCGAATTATGAATAAATAATTATGAAGGACATGTCCCTTCAAGAATTAGAAAGTGAATTTGATTCACTTCCCATTTTAGGGCCTCCATCTGATGAGCCTTTTGAAGGGCCAGAAAAGAGAGGGGACAAAGAATTACCACCCCCAGAATTCAAGGCTTTACCAGATAATCTTAAATATAGATTTTTGGAAAATACAAATAAATTCCTTGTTATTATTAGTGCTAAAATTTCAGGTGATGAAGACGAAGAACTCATGAAAGTACTTAAGGAGCATCACAAGGCCTTTGGGTACTCAATGGATGATTTGAAGGGCATTAGTCCCATGATAACCCTCCATCGAATATTCATGGAGGAAGATGCTAAACCAGTTGCAGAGTTCAATAGACAGCTGAAGCCTGAAATGAAGGAAGTGGTAAGAAAAGAAATAGTATTCCTAATGGATGCAGGTATAATCTATCATGTAAAATAAATTGAATGGATAATTCCTGATCATTGTGTTCCTAAGAAGGGCGGTTTTACTATTGTTCCTAATGAAAACAATGAATTGATACCTACTAGAACTATTGTTGGACATTGGATGTGCATAGATTTCAGGAAATTGAATAAATAAACTAGGAAAGATCACTATCATTTACCATTCATAGACCAAACCTTAGAGAGGTTAGAAAACCACAATCATTTTGCTACTTAGACAAATACTGTATTTTTTCCCATATAGTTGTTCATCCTCATGACCAACTTAAAAAAACTTTCATTAGTCCTTATGGTTTACATGCTTACCAACGTATGCCTTTTGGTTTATGTAATGCCCCAGCTACTTTTCAAATATGCATGACTGCCATTTTTGCAGATTTTATAGAATCGGTAATGGAAGTTGAAAGGATACGAATGTCGCCTAGAGGGGGGGGGTGAATAGGCGATTAAAACTTTTCCTAGAGTGGCTAAACAAAGGCGGAATAAAACTAGCGTTTTACTTTGTCAAGCACAACCTAGAACAACTAGGGTTCACCTATGTGCACCAACAACTTAGGCTAAGCAATACAAGCATCAAAGTGATAGCAAGATATATAGTACTTCAAGCACGAAGGCTATCACAATGTAAAGTGCATAAGTAAAGAGCTCGGGTATAGAGATAACCGAGGCACGCGGGGACACCGATATTTTACCGAGTTCCTCCCAACATGGAGTACGTCTCGTTTGGAGAGGGGGTGGTATCAAACCACCAACGCCACAAAAGGCCTCCCTTATTCTCCGGTGAATCTCACCCCAATGGGATCGATCCACGCTTCCACTATCGGTGCACTTGTCGGTGGCAACCAGAACCTCTCACAAGGTTGGGGCACAACTCCACAACTTAATTGGAGGCTCCAACAAACGCCACAAAAGGCCTCAATAAATGCCACCAAGGCCACAATGCCACCAAGGCCACAAAACCGTCTAGGGTTCCAAGAACCCAAGAGGGACAAGCTCCAATGAGCAATTCAAACCAAATCCTCCAAGGAGAACTCAAACTGATGCACCAAATGCAAATGGAAAGAACACCACAAAGATGCTCAAATCCCTCACTCTCAAATTCCAACAAAGCTACTAAAGCTATTGGGGGAACAAGAGATGAGGAATCAAAGAGAGACACAAAATCCCCCAAAATCTAGATCCCCAAAGATACACTCACAAAGATATGTTTTGGTTTGGTCAAAACATAGATCTAGATCTCCTCCAACTACCCCTCAAATATATGCAAGAATCAATGGAGGGGTGAGTAGAAATCAAGCTTAAGGAGTAAGGCAAATAGGGGCAAAGATTAGACAAAAGGAGGAGAAAGAACTGACCCTAAAAGACAAAGGGGCAAAGCTATTTAAAGGGCTAGGCAAAATATGGCCGTTGGAGCCTTAATGTAGCGGTAGTACCGGAAGTTCAAGCGGTACTACCGGAGAACTCCGGTACTACCAGACCAGGTACCGGACTTGGTACCGGAAGACCAATATTCAAACTTCATAAGCCCTGGCCACAGCGGTAGTACCATTGATGCTACCGTAAAGCGGTAGTACCGCAAATGGAACCGGTACTAACGGACGTGAAGTGGAATCAGCAGTTTAGACGAAAAAAGTCTCTGTCACGCCAGGTAGTAAAATGCGGTATTACTACCTAGGCAGACAGAAGATTTTTGCCAACTTTCAAAAGTCTCTGCCCTGTGCGGTACTAAAATGTGGTACTACCGCATTTTAGTACCGGAGCAGGCAGAAGCTTTTGACAAGTGGTCAAAAAGCTACTGTCGCGCTAGGTACTAAAATGCGGTACTACCGCTTTTTAGTACCTAGCCCGGCAGAGGCTTTTTGACAGTTAGTAAAAACCTTCTGTCGCATCCGGTAGCAAAAAGCGGTACTTTTTGGTACCGCACCAGGCAAATATTCAAACGGCAATAACTTTTGACTAAAAGCTCTGACTGACCCGATTCCAATTGCGTTGGATAGAGGACGACAAGGGCTTCCCAATAAAAAGTGAGAAAGTATCAAGTAAAATAATGTGATATACCTCACTTGGTGAGAAACCGAAAAGCCGCATAAATCAAAATCGCAACAAGATACAAATGGAAGATCCAATTGCGATGAGCAAGAGCTTGTTAAGGAGATTACCACAAGCTCTATATCCTCACATGGATAAGACCAAATAACAACAAAATACGATGATGCAAGTATGCAAAGGTTTGAGCTCTCTCCGAACGATGTGACCGAATTACTCATACGAGAGCCCCTCTTGATAGTATGGTTTTCTATCCTAAACCCGGTCTCATACACACAACATGAGACCGGCAAAAGGGAAAACCTATCAAGATTATACCTTTGCCTTGAGCATTCCACTTGAGCTCGATATAGACTGTCTTGCCCTTCTCAAGATGGAACGCCTTTCTTAATTCCTCATCATCGACCTCGCATATTGAGCTTCCCCAACATATCTTCTTTGCATTTCATCAACCTTGAAGCCAACACATTCTCCAAGCGATGCCAATGGACAAATCCTACAAGTATAACTTAATACACACATTAGTCCATAAAGATTGTCATTAATTACCAAAACCACACATGGGGCCCAACATGTTCTTTCAGAAGTATTTATGGATGACTTTTCTGTCTATGGAACTTCGTTTTCTAGTTGCTTGGATAATCTAAAAAGGGCTTTGCAGCATTGCAAAGAAACCAATCTTGTTCTAAACTAGGAGAAGTGCCATTGCATGGTAAAAGAAAGTATAATCCTCGGACATAAGGTATCAGGTAAGGGCACTGAAGTAGATAGAGCTAAGGCCGAAGCAATAGAGAGAATGCCACAACCTAGGGAAATAAAAGGTATAAGAAGTTTTCTTGGTCATGTGGGTTTTTATATAAGTTTCATTAAGAATTTCTAAACCTTTAACTAACCTTTTGAAAAAGGGAGTAAGATTTAATTTTGATGATAAATGCCTTATTTCCTTTGGTAAACTTAAATATGCTTTATCCCATGCTCCCATCATTAAACCACCTATATGGGATATGACTTTTGATTTAATATGTGAAGCTAGTGATGATGTTGTAGGAGTAAATCTAGAACAACATATAGGTCACAGATTTAATACTATACATCATACTAGTAGAACCCTTAATGGTGCTCAAAAGAATTATCCTAAGGAAGAAAGAGAACTTTTTTCTGTATTTTTCTCTTGTGATAAATTTCGTTCTTATATAGTTGATGAGTAAGAGTTCATACGGATCATGATGGTTTAAAATAACTCCTTGAGAGGAAAAATCATAAGCCAAGATTGATCCGTTGGATCCTTTTACTTCAAAAATTTGAGTTGCAGATTATGTAGAGGCAAGAAATAAACATATTGGATGCAGTATCCATATTTGCCCAGCAAGGCACCAATCTTATTGAGAGGAACTTTAGTCCTGGTGATTTTTGTTTACGAGAATTATTAGATGAACTAAGGTCAATCCCTCCAAAAGAGAAGAAGTCCTTGTTGTTGGAGGAGCTTGTCATCCCCGACTAAATAAACAATAAGTGCAAGCTAAGTTTTCTTTCTCTAAATAAGTGATTTGTCTTCACAATTTATACTTCTGAAATTTTTACCTTTGAATTTGTAACATCCCAAAATTTCCTCAAATGAAAAGACATATCATTGCGTTCATATCATCATAGCATGTTTGTCTTGCACAATTTTTTTCAAACCAAAACCCTATTTGAAACCATATTTAAACCCCACTTTATATATTATATATGGGGCATGGTTTTATTTTTATTTTCAAAAGACCAAAGTGTTTTTGAGTGGATAGATGTATTTGTCACACTTTTGGATGCTAGGATCACAGTACAAAAATTTGGAAAAGGTTTGAATTCAAATAGATTTGAATTAGAGTTTCAAAACCATTCCTAAAAATCAAATTAGAAAAGAAAAAGGTAAAGGAAAAAAATAAAAACAAGCACTGCCATTTTAGCCCAGCAACTCTTGCGGCCCATATTGCCCACCCGGGTCTCCCCCCTCTCTTTCCTTTCTCACCCACGCGCGTCACACCCTCGCTGACCACTGGGCCCACCAACTCACCCCTTCGTCCTCAGAACCCGTGCCCGCAGACGACGCCGTCGCCGCCCGTTTCTCCCCTTCACTGCCGCGAATAAATCCGCTTAATTGTTGTTGATTGCTTGCGTAGTTGCCGCCCCGACGCCGGCTACTTAACACCCTCTGCCTCGCGGTCATTACCCCTCACTCGCCATCACCTAAGCGCCCTCAGGCTACCCACAATCGAGCATGCGCTGCCGCGGACCCGAGCACCTCCGGCGAGTGATTCTGGTGAGCTACGTCCAACTCGTGTCCTCTGGTTCACCCTGTCAGGCTTGACACCCTCTTGCGATTCTTCTCATGCTTTATTTTTCCTACTTGTGACCCAGAATGTTGGCCCCGTCAACCCCTGCGAGCACCCGACGCCGACCACGACTCCGGCAAGTAATTCCGGTAAGGTCTGCATGCCCCTTGCCCTCTGATTCAAACCAGCATGTGCGTCGTGACCTTGTGCACCTCTTGATGCCCTTCGCTTGCCTTCTCGTGACCTTGGTCATCTCCTCCGTTGCCGTTTGCGAAAGCCCGACGCCAGCATCAACTCCGACGAGCTCATACGCCTACGTCCGTGCGCCCTTGTCCAAGCCAACTGCACCTTGAGCTTCCTCGCGTCCGTGCAAATCTGGTAAGCCTCGCGACCATACCCTTTACCCCCTATCGCCACCAGAACATCGCCAGCAGTAGCGCCGCCGCCGCAGTAGCCATCGGTGCCGCTCACTTTTGGTCGCTTGATCTAGAGCCGTAGGATTTAGATCCAACGCCATAGATAGATCACTTAAACAAAACAGTATCGTTAGATTTGGACCACATAATCTAACTTAGATCTAACGGGCCACGCGCGTGATCCGCGCGAAGCGGTACGGGCCAATTAGACATGGCCACGTGTTTGTGTTTTTGATTTAAAATCTGTTTTTGATCTATTAGCTTTTCAAACTTGTAAAATTCATATCTTTTGATTGGTTTGTCCAAAAATTGCAAATAATATATCATTGGATTTAGAAAATTAAGACCTACACATATATGGCCTTGAATTTGTCTTTTTCTTCTGGAAAACTAGGATTATTTGCAGAACAATTTGTAGGCCTATTTTGCATATAAAAATTATTTGGAAAATGTTTTTAAAGTAAATTTGAGTTTGTTTAGGCTTTAGAAAGTTTACTTTGTGTTCAGTACTATTTGGTTAGACTTGTGTAGTGTAGAAAATCATTCCATTGCATTTGTATGAATTCATATGTATTTTTGTTTGAATATTGAAATGTGAATTTGGTGTTATGATTTTATGTGTAGATTTTGGTGATTGTGATTGTGAGGACTGTTGCTACTCTCCCAACTATCAAGGCAAGTTCTGCTTCATATTTTGTCCTAATATTTTGACTATGCACTAGTGTTATTTTGAGTAGGACTTGCATGGAGAATTTTTCTAAGTATATACTATGCTATTCCTTTGGAAATCCTAGTAGTTGTAGTCTTAGTAGATTTTTCACTAAGTTAAGAAACTTTCTATACTAGTATGCTTAGCCTAGCTAGTAGAAAACAAGGGTGGATTATTCATGCTATGAAATATTGCTAAGTCAATGACTTGTGTTTTTTATTAATAAAACAACTATGTGAATGAATCACATGGGTGGAATGGTATGGTTGGTTTATGTTGAGTGGTTACACAAGGCCCATGTCTATGGTTTACCTTGTGTATCACACTTGTGGATTGCCACCCAGGATCAAAGGGATTTGAGATGTTTAGTGTTGAGAAGCTTCTAGTGCAACCACATGGCATATGGGCTCTGCCTTGACCAACTAGGTTGCAAGAACTTAGCTAGATGGACAGTTGGTGGTAGGGTTGATAGGATGGAATGCGTCCATGGTGGTCTAAGGGAATGCTTCTAAAAATTCTTGCCTCGATGCATGCTGAATCTTGTGGGGAAAGTGCACCACCTCTCAAGAGGGTAAAACCTAAGTACTTAGCCGTGTCCCTGTCAATGGACAATTTGAGCATCAAAGACATTGAAGCAATCAAGGATCTCCTCATACCAATTTCTCTAAGTTAAAACTTGTGGTTGAACAAGGGTAAAGGTTCACCAATGTATATTGGTGGTTCCTTGGGTGATTTTATCAAACAAAAACTTAGTGTTTTCAACTAATAAGGAAATCCTTATTTTGATCAAAGCAAGCCTAAGCTACACTTAGCCAAATTCATATAGTTACTAGATACTACTATTCTACCATGGTATCACTTGTCAATACAATTCCAAATGTATTGACCCTCTGTGGCTGTAACTTATGATGTTGCAGGTTACTCTGATGGAGACTAGGGTTGTGAGTCTACACTCAACATGTTTGCCTGTGGCACATGAAGGTGAAGACTTATAGTTATTTCCATTATATTGTGAACTCTGTGTTATAGCCTTGGGCTATTGAGTTGTAAAGACTATGTTATCTCTGGAATGACGATGTAATAATGACCTTTGTATCTGTGTACTTCATCTTAAACTATGGATGCTAGCATGTTGATCCAGGGACTAGCATGCAATCACAAGGGCCTTTACCTTTAAAAGGTGGGGTCCTACAGATGGTATCAGAGCACTATGTTACCTGTAGGATTATGACCCTAAGATGGATTAGACTAAGGAAACCACTAGGAAAATGCAACTCTTTGCAAAATTCCACACTTGTCTTTTTCTTCTCATAAACCTCTCCTAATCCTCTTTCTCATCTCTATTTGTAGATGGACACCATCAATGAAGCCGTCAAGAAGGGACCACTCATGACCATGACCTTAGAATGTGAGACGGAGTTTCCCAAGGCACTCAAAAACCTCATGGTTAGCTTGGGAATACATGGTGAAGCCGTGTTCAAGGGATTTCCAATGATGGATGAAGGAGAAGAATATTGGTGGGTACAACTCCACTTGTACAAAAACAAGGGGGACAACCACAAAGAGTCGGGATTCTGCATGGTCACCAACCAAGAAATGTTTATGTCATTCTTTGACTCTGCAAGGAATGCAACATGGAATGCTATCAAGGAGCTTGGTGAAAGAATCAAGTGTAGGATGCTCAACTCTCAAAATGACCTTAGAGAGGAGAAGAAGTATACCCAAGACTTAGAGACCGCCATAAAACGTCTAAGGGAAGATATCATAGACTTATCATATGAGTGAGAATTGTGACGTATTCCTATAGTTGGACCACCACACTAGTCGTTTTCTCGCGTTAAAAATTTGATCATACCAACCTATGTGGTATGGCAAGTTTCTAAGTTATGATTGAACCTTAGTGCTTGTGATAGATTTTTGTGTGCCATGAATTGTATGTTTTATTGTTGAATGCATGCTTTTGGCTTTTGTTTCACTATCTTATGTTTTCTCTTTACTTGTGTTGATTCTAATTTTCTCTATCCTACACAATAGTCGCCTAGCTTTGTTGTCAGCACTGTCGAGAGTTCAAGGGAACTCGTTTTGGTTCTCGTCTTGTGGAGCTCACTAGTGTGCTCAATCTCCCACTCCCTAGTATTAAGGGACTTCAACTTACGAAGTTTAAGAGGAAGGATCTTTGGGGCTTTAGAGACTCGCAGCCAGGACGCCATACAGAGCCACTAACCGAGGAGATTACCTTCAAGTTGATGCATGATGAAAAGGAGAAGGGACTAGATATAGTCATGCAGGAGCTACTTGGACGTCTCTGCGGACGTCACTCCACCGAGCTCAGGGGCCTCTACTTTCACCCGTTTGGGAGACGTGACAAGCAGGGAGAGGCTGTAGTGTATGATGACGTGATACGTTGGAAACGTATCTATAATTTTTGATGCTCCATGCTTGTTTAGTACCTACTTTGCTTTACTTGTCTACACTTTGAGGTGCTTTTTACTGTAAGGTTCCCAACCTTTAATAAGGTAGAGATCCCTGTGTTTACAATGCTAGTCCCTGGATCAATAGCTAGCATCCACAGTTAAGATGTAATATCAAGATACAAAGGTCATAATACAACTTTATAACCAGGAATAAAATAAATTATTACATCTTACATAGCTCATTTGTCTATCTCATTACAATGCAGCAGAATATAACAATAGCATGGGGTCCTTCATCTTCATAGTGCCACAAGCAGACATGTTGGTTGTAGACTTGTAATCCTAATCAGTAAACTTCACTAACATCAAACAAACCTGTAATATAACAAGTTACAGCCACAAGGGTCAGTACATTTGAATTGTATTGGCAAGTGATACTATGGTATTATTGTGGAGTCTATCATCTATATGCATTTGGCTAAGTGGAGCTTAGGCTTGCATTGCTCAAAATAGATTTTCCTTATCATTTGTAAACACTAAGTTTTTGCTTGACAAAATCATTCCTAAGGCATCTCCCAATAGAAATTGGTGATCCTTCAACCCTTGTTCAACCACAAGTTTTAACTTAGAAATTGGGATGAGGAGATTCTTGATAGCTTCCATGTCTTGATTCTCAAATTGTCCTTTACCAGGGACATGTCTAAGTACTTAGTTTTTTCACTCTTCAGAGGTGGTGCACTTTCCCCACAAGACTTGGTTTCACCAAGACAAGATCTTTCAGAAGCCTTCCCTTAGACCAGAATGGACGCGCTCCAACCTATCAAACCCCTACCACCAACTGTCCATTTGGCTAAGTTATTGCAACCTATATGATCCAGCCAGAGCCCATAATGCCAAGTGGCTGCACTTGAAGCTTCTCAACATTTGACATCTCAAATCTCTTTGTTCCTGGGTGGCCATCCACAAGTGAGATACACAAGGTAAACCATAGAAATGGGCCTTGTATAACCACTCAACACAAACCATTCCTTCCATTCCACCCAGGTGATTCATTTACTTAGTTGTTTTATTAAACAAAACACAAGTCCTTGACTTGGAAATATTCCATAGTATGAATATAATCCACCCTTGTTTTCTACTAGCTAAGCTGAGCATGGTAGTAGTAGGAATCTTAACTTAGGAAATTTCTACTAAGGTTTCATCTACTAGGATTTCCCATGGCATAGTTTATACTTAGCAAAAATTCCATGCAAGTCCTACTTTAGAAATATCACTAATGCATAGTGAAAATAATGGAACAAAGTATGAAGCATCACTTTCCTTTTTGTTAGAGAATATAAGTTCACTCCTTGTCTTTGCAATGATCACACTCTTCAAATCACTACAATTCAATCAAGCAAGGGCACAATTTCAATCTACCATTCAAGCAAACAACACATAAAATAATAACAACAAAACAATGCATGCAAGCATGCCAAACTTAGTTTTATTTACAAAAGTGGTTTATAATAGGTTATAAACATCCTAAAACACTTATTGGTCATTTTATAAAGTGGCAAAACTATTTGCAAAAGATTTTACCTATAAACCATTTTCAAACCAAATCATTATTTTATGTGGTTCAAAATGCCTTTATCAAAGTAGCAATCTTTATAGGGTTTACCAAATACATTTTTAAATCATAAAACTTGGTGCTTGGGGTCAGAGAGTTTATTCCAAAACATTTCCCAAAGGTTTCCTCCAAAAAGCATTTTTAACAAATAAACAATATTTTATAGAAATGGTTTAAATCAAAGATTTATTCTTTAGCTTTACCAAATATGTTTTCAAATCCATGAGTTGGTTTCTAAGGTCAGTAGGTTCAAAACAAACCATTTGCCAAAGGTTTTATCTCAAAAATCATTTTAGAACAATTTTTATATTCTAAACATGCATACACAAGTTTCTGCAAAAATAATCAATTTAACAGAAGCATTTTACTAAACAAAGTGCATGGTTGGATAGGGCTTGTCTTGGTGATTCCATTGATATAAAATTTGCAAAATTTAAACGTGTGGTTTGAAAGTTATGAATTTTTCAAAATTGAACATCTAATAGGCAAGTTTCTGTTTTAAAACAGATTCTAGGCCGCGTGTCGAGTTTCTATTCGCTGGTACCGGTTCGTCTGGATCAGCAACGTGGACCGCAGGATTTAAAGTGAATCGTGTGGCGCAGGATCGATCTTACCCCTTCGGGCTAAGGTTCTATCGTGTCCTTTGGATCAATATCCAACGGCGCACAGCACGCTTGCCAACTAGTGGCGGCACTGGCGGCGGCAGGTGGCGGCGCTGACTCTGGATACGGCGTCGCGGTGATTACAGAAAGCACGGGAGGAAGGGGAGTGTCTCACTAGGTTCGCGTGGTCGTGGTGATGCTCAAGATACTCGCGAGGAGGCAAGGGGCACAGGAGGATGACCTGAATCGCTCACCGGAGTTCTCGCTGTCGTCGGGTGCGCACGGTCGTGGTCAAAGACGAGCGCCTGGGATGCAAGCAAGAGAGGAAAGGTATCATGAGGATGCGCACGGTCTCGGGGGTTGTAGAGGTACTCACCAGAACACGAGGGGCGCACAGGTTTGGCGTCAGTAGCTCGCCGCAGTGGATGCGGTCGTCGGTGGCGAGACGGTGTTGTCCTTGCAGACAATTTGGAGCGCGTGCGAGCTAGCTAGGGATGCTGGTAGATGCGTACGGGGATGGGGAGCAGGCTAGTGAAGTCTAGGAGTGGCGATGAAGTCTGGCGTCGCCGGAATTTGTCAGGGAGACTCGTCGGAGCAGTGAGGGCGCGTGGAGAAATTCATCTAGCCTGGGGGCTCCTAGGAGGTGTCGATTAAGGGGAAAGAGGGAGAAGAGGGAGGCGTTTAAGGGAGCATGGTCGCGGCGAGGTTTAAGCGAGCCGTTTAAGCGAATTAAACTACGGCATCAATGGCAGGAAATGGCCGGCGCGGTCGTCGCGGGGTGAGGAAGATGGTGACGTGGCGATGGGGTCCGTTGTCAACGTGAGGGAGAGAAGGGGAGTGGGTCCAGGCGGTCAGTGACGCTGCGGGTTCGGTCTGCGGTGAGAAAACGTTTCGCGAGAGAGTGGGGGTGGGCTTGCTGGGCTAGTCTGGGCCTGGGGTTAGTTGGGCTGGGTCTTTCTCTTTTTTTTGATCTGTTCCCTTTTTCTTTTTCTTGATTTCTTTTTCTGTTTTGATTTTGTTTGAATTCAAAACTTGTTCAAAAGTTCAGCATAATCCCACTGTTTAATCCTGTAAATTAAATATTACTTCAGGAATAATTCTTTTATTTTTCTTATGTTTTATTCTTTATTAAAATAAGCATATGCCATTTTTCAAGTGAGTTTACATATAATTTTCAAACCTTACTTAAATTCCAATCTTTTCACAAAACCTTTTCAGTAGGTTTATTTATTTAATAGGGTGTCAAATATTTCACCTTGAATTATTTGGAAAGTATTTAATATGATTCATAAATCATTTGAATTGGGTATTTGTTTTGATTCCAATGGAAATAAATATAGTTTTAATTCCCTAAAGTTTATTTGGAAGAATTCTTTAATCTTATTTAAGTTGAATTAAACCACTTTTATTTCACTTGGGTAAATTCCAAAATACTATTTTCCCCTGATTTAATCAATTATTTCTAATAGGGATTTTTATCTTTATTCCAATACATTAGGATTTGGTCAAAGTCATTTTATTTTTTTGGAGTATTCTTTATCCCTTTATTTTATTTGGATTGGGGTTAAATTCATTCCATTTGATTATGGACTAGGTCAAGATTGGATTTGTCCTTTAAATAATCCTCATTTAATATTCCTTTCTTCATCTTATAAAATCCATATCTTTTTATTTAGAGGTCCAAACTTGGTGATCCCAATTTGTAAAATCTTATTTAATATTTGTTTATCTTTTTAAATATATTTATGATTATTTGCTCACCTTTTGGTATGGATTTATAGATAGATGCTTTATTAGCTTTGGAAATTACTTTTCCTTATCTTATTAAATTCATAGGATTTTATCTATGGCTCCAAAATAAGTGAAACCAATTTCTATGGCTTTATAATATTTATATTTGTCTTTCTTGATCATTTGTAAATGTTTGTTGACAAATTTTTATATGGATCAAATCCATAGGCTTGGAGATAACTTGGAAATGATTTTTATTCCATTTAGGGTTTAGGGTTTGGATTTATTTTCCAAGTGTTTAAATTTCCAGATGCATTTAATGAGGAAAGCACTTCTCTTGATTTGGATTTTGTTGAATTCAAACTTTAATGAAAGTTTGTTCAAGATGGGATTTTAAGTTCCCTTTTAGAAACAAAAGTTTCTTTTCACCCTAATTTCCAACAATTGTTTATTTTGTTTATTTATTTTTCACATTACAAGATTTGGAAAATCTTGGGATGTGACATTTACATGTTTTCTTGTACTAACCTATTAACAAGTTGCAACAGTGTCAGATTCATGTTTTCTGCTGTTTTTGGTTTCAGAAAAGTTAGTAAAGAAATATTCTCGGAATTGGATGGGACAAACGTCAAAGTCAATTACTTTCCGTGGGGAACAAGAAGTCCAGAGGGGAGCCGGAGGGGCCATCTAGGGGGGACAGACCCACCCCAGGCGCATGTGGGCCCAGCCCTGCGCCTGGCTAGGGTTTGGCTACCTTGGCCGCCTCCTGGGGCTCCCCCTTCGCCTATAAGAAGCCCCCGATGCAGAAACCCTAAGCATCCGATCAAATCTCCACGAAACCGGCTATAGCCGCCACCACCATCGTCCCTAGATCGGGGGGATCTAAAGTTCTTCTCGGCACCCTGCCGAAGGGGAGATCATCCCGGAGGCCTTCTCTCCGGTATGATGCGTGAGTATTTCCACCTTGGACTATGGGTCCATTTAGTAGATAGATGGTTGTATCTCCTCCTTTGTGCTTTCATGTATAGATCTTGTGAGCTCTGTTCATGATCAGGATGTAATCTATTTGTAATCATGCATGTTGTGTGTCGTGGGAATGGTCACAGCAGATGCTGCAATTGGCAGCGAGTAGTAGAATGAGGGGCAAGGGCGGCCAGCCATCTGCGGTGCGAGATGAGGGCAAAGACACAGGGTTTACCCAGGTTCGCCCCCCGGAGGGTAAAGACCTACTCCTGCTAGATTGTATTATGGAGGTGGTACAATGGGCGAGCTCGGCGGCTGGGCGGCGAGTCGCTTGGGTGTATGATGGAACGTATCTCTACTCGCCCTATAGGGAGGTTTATATAGGCTCACCTCCCCTAGGGTTTACATATCTCAACCGATTCAGTTAGAGCTTTGGTACTCGTTTAACCTAATCCGACTGGGCCTATCCACTCGCCTGGGCCTTCAGCTTCCAGTCGCTTGGCTTCTTGCTGGGCTTTAATCCAGTCGCCGTTTTGCAGGCCCACTCGCCAGTTCTTTGGGCCAGTCGGAAACGTCCTGCTGGGTATACCCCGGTAGGCATATCCCCATCAGTAGTCCCCGAGGCCGCCGTCGATTAGGCGTAGGTGGCTGCTGGCAGTCGGAGTATACGGCCTCAGAATAGACATCCAGTCGAATCATCGGCGGGCTCCTGTATAAAGGAGAAAACTAGTCATCCTGATCGCAGCTTGGGCGAGTCGAGTCGGCGAAACATTGTCATAGTGATTGGGTCGGCGAGTCGAGTGGCCAAAGTTGGACCGTTAACCGTGGTCAAACTAGCCGTTGGGGTAATCCAACGGTAACTTTTGGCATAATCACCGCGTAGTAACGGTTTCCTGATTTGGCGGGTAACAACCGCTATATAAGAGGAATGGCAAGCGATCAGAGAACCATCCTCTCACCATTTCCTCCGACTGCGCGCACCTTCCGCCTCCCTTCGCATCGCGATCCAGCCGACCCGAAATCCCCCGACCCCCAGCAAACCTCTCGGCCATGGCCCTTTCCACCGAGCCGTGGGGTAGATCTAAGTGCACGAGGGCGCAACTGGCTTCCTTCGAGGAGGCCGGGATCTTGCGAGCCGGCTGTTGGTGTATTCCTGCAGCCGGAGAGATGACCCCGAATCCGCGAGAGAGGGAGTTCATCTGCTTCACCAGCCATCTCGAATGGGGGCTAGGGTTCCCCACGTCCCTGTTATTCCGGCGCTTCTGCGCCTACTACGGGATCCAGCCTTCGGATCTGGGTCCCCACAGCATCGAGCAGCTCGCCATCTTCGTGGCGTTCTACGAATGCTACTTGGGCTGCCGGCCCTACTTCCCCTTGTGGCAAGATCTGTTCCACGGACGGATCAGCCGCGAGGAAGCAGGCGGCCCAATGCTAGCTGCGGGCGGCCTAACCTTCCAGCTCAAGTCAAAGGCTTCATTCTTCGATCTGATGCTGCCCGCCAAGGCAGCGAGCGACTGGAAGAAGTCGTGGTTTTACGTGGCCGAGGCGACCCCGGAGGGCGAGGCGGCGATCCCGCGGTATTCCACCAATCGGTCCGAGCCGCGCCATCTCCAAGCCGACAAGCTCCCCAACGATCAGCGGATGGTCGTCGACGAGATGCTCCAGACCATCCACGGTCTGAAAAAGAAGGGCCTCCAGACGATAAACTTGTACAACTGCTGGCTCGGGCGGCGGCTCGTCCCGCTCGCTCAGCGCGAGCACTACATGTACCAGTACACGGGCCGGGGAGACTCGACGAAGGCCTGCCTCGACGAGTGGAAGCTGGAGGACTACCTCCCAGCACTGAAGAAAATTACCCAGGCGGTGTACCTGGATGTGCAGGCTGGCGTCGCCCCCTATACCGCAAAGCGTCCAGCTCCAACGGTAATCGTTTCACTTCGCTTGCAGTCGCAGTTTATGCAGTCGCGGTAATTCTAATTTCATTTTGTATTCATCGCAGCTATTCCAAGTGGTGGAAGGATGGCTCCCACCTTCGTACGATGAGAACTCGAGCTCGTCCGTCCAGGACGTAGGCGAGTCGCCACCCGCCAAAGGTGGTTCTAAGGGCGACGAGGACGACGACGAGTCCGAGGAGGAGGTCGCCCCACTGGTTCGCAAGACCTGCGGACAACGACAGCGCGAGCTCAAGGCAAGCAGAAGCCTCGAGCGTCACGATGACGACGACGAACTCCCAGAGACCACCTCGCGCCATCAGGCCACTCCGTCGAAGAAGAAGAAGAAGAAGAAGAAGAAGAAGAAAGAGAAGGAGGCAAGGGCCCCTCCGAAGAAGAAGACAAAGCCATCGAGGCCGGCCTCGCCGCCGCACTCGGAGAGCAGCTCTGACGCTCCCAGCCCGGCCAAGGACGATGCGCCACCAGTGACAGCCGTGCTGGACACGGCGACCGTGGAAGTGCCGCTGGCTTCAATGCCTCCGCCATTCGCCCCAGTCTCTGGGCTGGGGGATGCTCCGGCTGCAGCGGCTTCGCCTCGCAAGGAGGCTCCTGTCGAAGATATCCCAGAGGCTCCAGCTGCGGCCTCAACGACGAATAAGCCGTCCATGTCTTGGGCACGCGACGTCCTGGAGATGGGGCTCAGTCGCCGACTGGGCCCTGAACTGGAAAAACCAGCCGGCCTCCGTACGGGGCTACGCTTTATTCCAGTCGCCAAGTGAGTACACTCACCCTTCTTTGTCTTTCATAATTACTTGAATTATTTTAGCTTATACGATTGATACACAGGACCGGAGTGAAGAGAATGGGCCATCCGACCGTGGCTAAGGTGCCACCCGTCGTTAGCGAGGAGGATCCTTCCCGCAAGAGGAAGGCGGAC
The DNA here is from genome assembly GCA_910589765.1 of Avena atlantica. Classification (NCBI taxonomy): domain Eukaryota; kingdom Viridiplantae; phylum Streptophyta; class Magnoliopsida; order Poales; family Poaceae; genus Avena; species Avena atlantica. The sequence continues at coordinate 116,362,165 of OU342737.1, read as the reverse complement.
GAGGTCGTCGTCTCTGCGGATGGCAGCAAGAAGGCCAAGGGTGACGACGTCGTCACTATTTCTGACGACACGGCGGTTGCGCCAGCCGGACCCGTGACGAAGGCAGCCGCGTCTACGAAGGAGGGCGCTCCCTTGCCTGGAACGGCCGAGCCGACCTCTTTTGGAGCGGGTGCCTCTATCGCTACCTTCCCACGCTTCATGACCAAGGCGGCCGCGGTGAGTGGGACTTCGCCCTCAAGCCACGCTCCTGGGACCGCCGATGCTGAAGTCGACCAACGTCGTGGGCATACGCCGGCTCTCCTCGCGTCCGTGGACGCGATACAACTCCATGACATGCTTAGCGCAGCCATCCAGGTACATCCAGTCCCCGAGGATCAGGTCGGTGCTTTGCAGCGGCCTGATTCTTATAATATCTTAACTTTATTTTTCGCATCCAGTCCCCGAGTGCGCACGCGCTAAATTTCAGCGGGTGGGCACTTAGGAATTTCTTTGAGTACCAGTCCCCGAGTGCGCACTCGCTGAATTTCAGCGGGTGGGTACTTAGGAATTTTTTGATTGCCAGTCCCCGAGTGCGCACTCGCTGAATTTCAGCGGGTGGGCACTTAGAAATTTTGCTTTGATTAATCTTTTTGATGATATGCAGGGTCTACAGCTTGAATCGGCTGACCGATTGGCCGCGAAGCAGCGCGCGGAGAAAGAATTGGCCATCGTCCAGGAGGCGAACAAAGGACTTCAGGCTGTTGCCACGAAGGCAGAGGAAGCTCGCCAGGGGCTTGTCCCCGCTGGTGATTTGGTGGCGGCGCAATCGGCTTTGAGTGCGGCTGAACAGCGGGTCGCCAACCTCGAGCGCGAGCTGCGGGAGGCAAAAGAAGAAGCGAGCTCGGCTGATGGGCGAGCCAAGGCCGCCAATGCAGCCGCCGAAGAGGATCGCAAAGTGTCCGATGCCCTTGTTGCTGGGCTTCAGGACGACCATGCGTCGCTTCAAAGCTTCATCACGGAACTCGCCCGCCCGTTGATTGGTAAGTGCATCTGCCCCTTCCGGTGGTTGTGCCTTTTGTGGTGTCCGTCGTATTCATTATTGTCTTCTACTCGCAGGTCGCATCATCGATAGCGAGGAAGAGGAGAGCTCGTTCGATGCGAGGCAGTGTGTAAGCATGCTTGTCGACTCGGCAACGTTGTCGGCGACGTGCATCCGCGCCTATCTCCAAGAGATATCGCCCACGGAGGTGATTCCCAGCGACCTCATTGAGGTGTGGAAGTATTTGGAGAAGGCGCCCGCGGTCGTTGAGTTCATGACGCGGTCGGTGTTTCGGCGCGGAGCGTCGACGGCACTTAGTCTTGGACTTGCCCACTTCCCGGAGGACTTCGACATCGACGATGTGACGAGTGGATACCCATCGTCGACTGGCGCGGTGGAGCTGTCCGAGGTTCTCAAGTTGCAGGACCGCGCCGCCACGTACTCGGAACGTGTCTGGGCAATGGGCGATCTCCTTCCGTACCAGGAGACGGTCGTCGTGTCGAACGACCCCAAGCCGCCGCATTGTCGTGGTGGTATCACAGCATATGCCATGGGTAGGCTAAAGTTGGGGCCGATGGACGTGGAGGAATCCGGGGAGGGATGATGCGGTGAAGACCGCACTCATATGAACAAAGAGAAATACAATGTATATTGGATTGAAGCTCTCAAGTGGAGATAACACCTCATTCTATACATCTAATCCCTTATAATCTTGCCATACTTGTGGCTACAATCATGCTCCTTGAGCTGTTTCCCCTATGCTTCTATCTAAGCTCTCTGTGAGAGTGGAGGAAGAGGAAGAAGGAAAGCTCCTAGTGAGCAGAAAGGAGAGGAGCCCTTCGGGGCCTCCCCTGTAACGATTCCCCTGGTGCTCCTTATAAAGGGGAGCCCAGGGGACAAGACTTGTGCTACACGCTTGGTATCTAGGTGGCATATTCTGGGTATCTTCTAGAGATGCTCAGCATATGCCTTGGCATCTTTGGAGATGCCAGGCATATTCCCTAGCATCTTATTTGATGCCAAGAGCATATCCCTAGCATCTTGTCAGATGCCAAGGGCATATTCCATACGCCATGTGCTAGTCTGAGCTGGAGGGCTCCCAAGACTGGCACGATGCTGGTGGAGATTGTTTTGGCTTGATGGCGAGTCGTTGTAGATTTCTGGATGCGTCTGGGAATGGATAACAGGGCATCTGAAGTAGTTTTATTCGGCCTGGACGTCCTAGGAAACATGTTAATTCGGCCTATGGCCTGTTTGAGTCGGCCCGGAGCTAGAGAGCCCAGCCGAGTCTTTATTTTCCTCACAGCCGAATAAAGGTAAAGGCCCGGCTGCTGTTCTTCTCATTCGGCCCATGATGGAAGGAGCCCCGCCGGGTCACCCTAGCATCCACCGGGTCGAGTGGACTGTTCGGATCCTCTCCTGAGGCCCAGCCGGGTCAAGGGAAGCATGGGGTCTTGGTGAGGTTCGTTGGGGGGCCGGGATTGCTCCCGCCGGCCCACGCGGGGAAGGCGAGTGTTAAGGTGGTGCCTGGGTGGACAGAACCCGCGGTGGGCCGAGGTCCTCCTGACTCGGCCCATCCGGGAGGCGATGGTGAGGTGTAGTCCGCTGGCGCGGTGAGGCAGAGTTCGATTGGGCCGAGGTAAGCTTGATTCGGCCCATGCGGGGATTTGGCCTGATTCGGCTCCTGCTGCTCTGATTCGGCCCATGAGGATGAAATTCGGTGTGGCAGTGATCTTTACGGACCGCATCTTCCCTAATTCGTCCCAAGTGCAGTTGTCTTCTCCTTTTCTTTATTCTATCTATATTTCTCGTCTCTTAATCTGCTAACTTAGCACTTCATCGAATAACTCGATGCACCAACTCTGGGGTACCTGGGGGTACACCCCCAACATTAGTCCCCGAGGCTATGTGGGACTCGTAGAGTCGTGCATAGGCTTTAATTTTAATATTCCCAGAGTTGTTTTTCGACTTATTGCACCTTGGTTGTATACTTCTATGTCTTATAATCCTTTTGAGCAAGTTTTCGTCTACTGGCGTTCTCGGGCATTGGCCATAACCCCTTTGGGTAAGTTATTGGACTTCTGGCCTTCTTGGGCACTGGTCATAACCCCTTTGGGTAAGTTTTTGGACTTCTGGCCTTCATGGGCACTGGTCATAACCCTTTTGGGTAAGTTATGAGTTCTGGCCTTCTTGGGCACTGCTCTTTTAACCCGTTTGGGCAAGTCATGAGTTCTGGCCTTCTTGGGCACTGCTCTTTTAACCCCTTTGGGCAAGTCATGAGTTCTGGCCTTCTTGGGCACTGCTCTTTTAACCTCTTTGGGTAAGTTATTAGTTCTGGCCTTACTGGGCACTGCTCTTTAACCTCTTTGGGTAAGTCATGAGTTCTGGCCTTCTTGGGCACTGCTCGTTTAACCTCTTTGGGTAGGTTATGAGTTCTGGCCTTATTGGGCACTGCTCTTTTAACCTCTTTGGGTAAGTCATGAGTTCTGGCCTTCTTGGGCACTACTCTTTTAACCTCTTTGGGTAGGTTATGATTTCTGGCCTTATTGGGCACTGCTCTTTTAACCTCTTTGGGTAAGTTATGAGTTCTGGCCTTCTTGGGCACTGCTCTTTTAACCTCTTTGGGTAAGTTATGAGTTCTGGCCTTCTTGGGCACTACTCTTTTAACCTCTTTGGGTAAGTTATGAGTTCTGGCCTTATTGGGCACTGCTCTTTTAACCTCTTTGGGTAATTCATGAGTTCTGGCCTTCTTGGGCACTGCTCTTTTAACCTCATTGGGTAAGTTATGTGTTCTGGCCTTATTGGGCACTGCTCTTTTAACCTCTTTGGGTAATTCATGAGTTCTGGCCTTCTTGGGCACTGCTCTTTTAACCTCATTGGGTAAGTTATGATCCGAGTCATCTGTTTCCAAATCTGAGTTACTTTACTCAAAATTGACTTAGGTCTTGAGTCTGAGTCCTCCGACTCAAATCCGAGGTATACGACTTAAATCCGAGTTATCTCATTCCAAATCTGAGTTACTTTACTCAATTTTGACTTACTTCCCAAACCTGAGTCATCTGACTCAAATCCGAGTTCACTCATCCCAAATCCGAGTTACTTTACGCAATTTTGACTTACATCCCAAATCTGAGTCATCTGATTTAAATGCGAGTTAACTCACCCCAAATCCGAGTTACTTTACTCGATTTTGACTTACATCTATGAGTCATCTGACTCAAATCCGAGTTAACTCATCCTAAATCCGAGTTACTTTACTCGATTTTGACTTACATCCCAAATCTGAGTCATCTGACTCAAATCCGAGTTAACTCATCCTAAATCCAAGTTACTTTACTCAATTTTGACTTACATCCCAAATCTGAGTCATCTGACTCAAATCCGAGTTAGCTCATCCCAAATCCGAGTTACTTTACTCGATTTTGACTTACTTCCCAAATCTGAGTCATCTGGCTCAAATCCGAGTTAACTACTTGCCACGATATAGCTTGATTTGGCGTGATGATGATAATTTGCCTTTGATATGGATCCAAGATATAGATCCGATATTAAGCTTTGGGATATGATAATAAGGCTAACCGCTGAGAGATCTGATTCGAGATGTAGATATGAGATATAGATTCGAGATATGATAAGTTGGCCAATAGTCATCCGTGATATGGGATAACCTGGCAAAATGGTGAGATATCAATCCGAGTCATAACATAACCTGGCAATCTGGTGAACTGAATAAAGCTTCGGCCTGAGTCTGAGATATGATTAGTACGCCGAGTCTGAATATCAATCTGAATTATAATATACCCTGGCAAGCTGAATCAAATGTTAGTCCGAATCAGAGACAATCTACTGAGCCGAGTTAAAGGTTAATTCAAAGCATAAACAAATTGACTTCAAGTTATATCCGAATCAGCAATGAACTGGCCGGTAAGCTGAGTTAAAGGACAATCCAAAGCATAAATAAACTGACTCAAATTCTATCTGAATCACAAATAAGCTGATTCAACTTATGGCCCAGTTAACAGATAAGCTGGCTGGTGAGCTGAGTTAATGGATAATTCAAAACATAAACTAACTGACTCAAATCTATCTGAATCACAAATAAGATGATTCAACTTATGGTCGACTTAACAGATAAGCTGGCTGGTGAGCTGAGTTAATGGATAATCCAAAACATAAACTAACTGACTCAAAATCTATCTGAATCACAAATAAGATGATTCAACTTATGGACGAGTTAACAGATAAGCTGGCTGATGTACTGATCTAAATCAACATGATGTTCTCTCAATCCAAAGGTGACTCTAAGGATAAGTTGGCTAGTCCCCGGGTTAAGTTCTTTTCTCCCCGGGGTGAAGGATTGAGTGTAGGTGACTGAGTTATCTGGCACTTACAGTACTTGGAGAAGTGTTTGGGTGAGTTTTGCTAGGTCATTCCTGCCCTGCTGAGTTACTTGGTACTTACAGTAAGCTTGGTGTAGTGCTTGAGTCCTTCTTGCTGAGTCTTACCTGCTGTGATGAGTTAGACTTGGAGAGCCTCTGTGCTTACCTCTTTGTTCTCTGTTGACTTGGTGAAGCTGAATGAGCCCTATGAGGAAGAAAATCGATGAAGGTGTTCCCGTCCGGATGGAAACCCAGCCAACGCCACTAAAGGCCCCACGGTGGGCGCAAATGTCGTGGTGGTATCACGGCATATGCCATGGGTAGGCTAAAGTTGGGGCCGATGGACGTGGAGGAATCCGGGGAGGGATGATGCGGTGAAGACCGCACTCATATGAACAAAGATAAATACAATGTATATTGGATTGAAGCTCTCAAGTGGAGATAACACCTCATTCTATACATCTAATCCCTTATAATCTTTCCATACTTGTGGCTACAATCATGCTCCTTGAGCTGTTTCCCCTATGCTTCTATCTAAGCTCTCTGTGAGAGTGGAGGAAGAGGAAGAAGGAAAGCTCCTAGTGAGCAGAAAGGAGAGGAGCCCTTCGGGGCCTCCCCTGTAACGATTCCCCTGGTGCTCCTTATAAAGGGGAGCCCAGGGGACAAGACTTGTGCTACACGCTTGGTATCTAGGTGGCATATTCTGGGTATCTTCTAGAGATGCTCAGCATATGCCTTGGCATCTTTGGAGATGCCAGGCATATTCCCTAGCATCTTATTTGATGCCAAGAGCATATCCCTAGCATCTTGTCAGATCCCAAGGGCATATTCCATACGCCATGTGCCAGTCTGAGCTGGAGGGCTCCCAAGACTGGCACGATGCTGGTGGAGATTGTTTTGGCTTGATGGCGAGTCGTTGTAGATTTCTGGATGCGTTTGGGAATGAATAACAGGGCATCTGAAGTAGTTTTATTCGGCCTGGACGTCCTAGGAAACATGTTAATTCGGCCTATGGCCTGTTTGAGTCGGCCCGGAGCTAGAGAGCCCAGCCGAGTCTTTATTTTCCTCACAGCCGAATAAAGGTAAAGGCCCAGCTGCTGTCCTTCTCATTCGGCCCATGATGGAAGGAGCCCTGCCGGGTCACCCTAGCATCCACCGGGTCGAGCGGCCTGTTCGGATCCTCTCCTGAGGCCCAGCCGGGTCAAGGGAAGCCTGGGGTCTTGGTGAGGTTCGTTGGGGGGCCGGGATTGCTCCCGCCGGCCCACGCGGGGAAGGCGAGTGTTGAGGTGGTGCCTGGGCGGACAGAACCCGCGGTGGGCCGAGGTCCTCCTGACTCGGCCCATCCGGGAGGCGATGGTGAGGTGTAGTCTGCTGGCGCGGTGAGGCAGAGTTCGACTAGGCCGAGGTAAGCTTGATTCGGCCCATGCGGGGATTTGGCCTGATTCGGCTCCTGCTGCTCTGATTCGGCCCATGAGGATGAAATTCGGTGTGGCAGTGATCTGTACGGACCGCATCTTTCCTAATTCGGTCCAAGTGCAGTTGTCTTCTCCTTTTCTTTATTCTATCTATATTTCTCGTCTCTTAATCTGCTAACTTAGCACTTCATCGAATAACTCGATGCACCAACTCTGGGGTACCTGGGGGTACACCCCCGACACGCATCGTGACTTCAAGGTCGAGCAACCTTTTCACGCGGCGATGGCGGGTGAACTGACGACGTATCCGTCGAACCCGTACACGCCGTTCATCCGCAATCGCCGGGATGTTGGCGAGTCGTCATCATAGCCTGTAGAGTAGGATAGTTTGCCTTGTGGCGTTAGCAGCAGGTCTGCCATGCAGGCATATTTTGTAACATCAGACAATGCGATATGCAATTGAATGAGACATCGTGTCTATTTTGGTATTTGTCATGTGTTTGTGATTGATGTTTGAACGAGTCCCCGAGTGCGTCCGCCCTTTTTGTGGGATTTACCTCGTGTGTGATGTATTTGTTGTTGTTATGTGTTTTGTCGTTGTGGTCGACTCGCCCGGGCTCGGAGAGCCAGTCGCTAGGTGACTCCCTTGAGTGCTCTGTATTTTACCGTTTTCCCTTGCGCGAACGAGGTCGGGTGGCCGAGTCCCCGAGCGTGGTACTTGGTTGTTCTAGGCGCGACTCGAGGGTGGTAGAGGACTTAGCGCGTTAGTTTGAGCGCGTCACTCCTGCCTGGCCCGTGGGAACTGTCGCGTGGCGAGTCCTGGGCATGCTCTCCTACTTGGCGTTTTCCCGGACCGCTCGCGATGAACTGGTCTTCAGTCCCCGAGCGTGGTACTTAGCCGTTCGAGTCGCTATGCCGAGGATGCGGAGGACCAAGGTCGCTGTGAGAAGCGAAGGCAGTTGTCTTGGTTCGTAGAACCAGTCGAGCTAGGCGACTCCAATGGGGCTCCGGGTAGGCGTTTTTCATGGACGATGCAAGACCTGAGGTGAATCAGTGCTCTTGCACCGCACTACTTAGCCGTGCCGATCGCTGTACCAAAGGTTGACTTCTGCGGTTAGCTTGACGCTGTTATTACGAGTGCAAGTGGCACAAGTCATGGAGAGTAGGCGCAATTTGCGGTAACCGTTTCTTTTTATTTCATAGCAACTGGAGAGTACATGTGTGGGGTTATAGGAGTAGAACTTCCGTAGGAGGTTTACATTCCATCGTCGCTTGACGTCGAGTTCGCCGTCCCCGCGGACGTCGATGAGGTAGTAGGCGTCTTTGCCGAGTACGCGCCCGATGGCGAATGGCCCTTCCCATGGAGTGGAGAGCTTGTGCATGCCCTTCTTGTCCTGGATGAGGCGTAACACTAGGTCGCCTTCTTGGAAGGTGCGAGTTTTCACCCGCCGGCTGTGGTAGCGGCGGAGTCCCTGCTGGTAGATGGCGGTGCGTGACCGAGCGAGGTCACGTGCTTCGTCGAGTTGGTCGATCCCGTCTTGGCAGGCGAGCTCGTTCGCAGCCTCCGTGTAGTGGACGACCCGCGGCGAGTCGTGCTCGAGGTCGGTGGGCATGACTGCCTCGGCGCCGTAGACCATGAAGAAGGGGGTGAACCCTGTCGACCTGTTGACTGAGGTGCGGATCCCCCAGATGACAGAGGGCAACTCCTCGACCCAGCACCCGGCGGTGCGCTCAAGTGGTACTTGGAGTCGCGGCTTCAGGCTGTGGAGGATGCTTTGGTTGGCCCGTTCCGCCTGGCCGTTGGATTCCGGGTGGGCGACTGTCGCGAGGTCGAGCCGAATGTGGTGCTCTTCGCAGAATTCGGCCATGGCTCCCTTGGCGAAGTTGGTGCCGTTGTCCGTGATGATGCTGTTTGGGAACCCGTAGCGATATATGAGCTCGCGTAGGAATTTAGTGGCGGTCTTCCCGTCGCATTTCCGAACTGGCTTGGCCTCCACCCACTTTGTGAATTTGTCGACTGCGACTAGCAGGTGGGTGTAGCCGGAGGGGGCCTTCTTGAAGGGGCCTACCATATCCATGCCCCACACAGCGAATGGCCAGGTGATGGGGATTGTCTTGAGCGCTGAGCTCGGCACGTGCGTCTGGTTGGCGTACTTCTGGCACCCGGCGCACCGCTGGACAATGTAGACGGCATCGGCGTGTGCGGTGGGCCAGTAAAAGCCATGTCGCATAGCCTTGGCGACCAGGGAGCGGGCGCCGGCGTGGTGGCCGCAGTCGCCGGAGTGGATATCGTGGAGGATCTTGCGTCCTTCGGCGGGTTGGACGCAGCGTTGAAACACGCCGGTGACACTGCGCTTGTGGAGCTCGCCGTCGATGATGGTGTAGGACTTGCAGCGGCGGGCGATCATCCGGGCGTCCGTCTCGTTTGCTAGCAAGGTGCCGGCTTCCAGGTAGGTGATGTAGGGCTTGGTCCAGTCGTCTGGCTCGTTGACGAGTGCGACCAAGGCTGCCTCTGGTTGGAGCGGGACTCCGAGCTCCCTCGGGGGAGAGACTGATGGCTTGGTGATCGTGTCGAGGAAGACGCCGGCGGGTGGGGCGAGTCAAGCTGACCCGATGCGATAGAGTGCGTCGGCCTCCTCGTTCTTCCGTCTGTCGATCCACTCGACGGAGTATCCTGTAAAGTGTCCGCCTAACTTGTCCACTTCTTGGCGGTACGGCGCCATGGTGGGGGAGACAGCGTCGCAGGTGCCAGCGACTTGCCCCGCGACGACATCGGAATCTCCGTAGCAGCGGAGGCGATTGACGTTCATCTCCTTTGCAGCTCGCATGCCGTGGAGTAGGGACTCATACTCAGCCATGTTGTTGGTGCAGGGTGTGAAGTCGAGGCAGAGGATGTAGCGGAGTTTGTCGCCCTTTGGTGAAGTTAGCACGATCCCTGCGCCGTCCGCGTTCTTGGAGCCGTCGAAGTGCAGGCTCCAGTAATGGAGGTACGGCAGCTTCTCTGGCTGCTGGGCCTCTTCCCAGTCGGCGATGAAGTCTGCCAGTGCCTGCGACTTGATCGCTTTTCGTGGCTCGTATTTGATGTTGTGGACGCCGATCTCGACGGCCCACTTGGCGACCCGCCCGGTCGCCTCACGGTTGCGGATGATGTCCTGCAGCGGTGCCGAGGAAACGACCGTGATCGGGTGCTCCTGGAAGTAGTGCGACAGGCGCCGCTGAGCTCTGAAGACCGCGTATACCAGCTTTGGTACTAGGGGTACCGCTGGCGCGACTCGGTGAGGACCTCGCTGATGTAGTACACCGGTCGCTGCACTAGGCGCTCCTTTCCTTCCTCCGGTCGCTCTACGACCATCACGACGCTGACGACGCGCTCGGAAGCCGCGACGTAGACCAGCATGGGTTCTTTGTCGGCGGGGGCGGCGAGTAGCGGTGCGGCGAGTAGCACCTTTTTGATATCGCGGAGTGCGTCGTCCGCCTCCTTGTCCCACTGGAAGGTGGGGTTCTTGCGCATCAGGCGGTATAGGGGCATCGCCTTTTCGCCCAGGCGGGGGATGAAGCGACTGAGAGCCGCTACTCGCCCGGCCAGCTTCTGGACGTCGCGCAGGCACTCGGGTTTGCCGAGCCGGGCGATCGTGTCGATCTTCGTGGGGTTCGCCTCGATCCCTCGTTTGGAGACGACGTACCCCAGTAGTTGTCCGGCGGGTACACCGAAGGTGCATTTGCATGGGTTGAGCTTTATCTTATATTTTCGCAGGTTGGCGAATGTTTCCGCCAGGTCGGCCAGTAGATCGCCCTGGCGAGCGGACTTTACGACCACGTCGTCGATGTAGACGTGGATGTTGCGGCCAATTTGGCTCACGAGGCATTCCTGCATGCACCGCTGGTAGGTCTCCTCGGCGTTCTTGAGGCCGAAGGTCATGGTGGTGTAGCAGAAGGCTCCGAATGGCGTGATGAACGCCGTCTTCTCCTCATCTTCGACAACCATTTTGATCTGGTTGTACCCAGAGTAGGCGTCGAGGAAACATAGCGACTCTGAGCCCGCGGTTGAATCGATTATCTGGTCGATCCGCGGGAGGACGAACTTCTCCTTTGGGCAGGCGCTGTTCAGGTTTGTGTAGTCGATACACATTCTCCAGGTCCCGTTCTTCTTCTTGACTAGGACTGGGTTTGCCAGCCACTTGGAGTACTTGATTGGCCGGATGAAGCCGGCAGCGAGTAGATGCTGCACCTCCTCGGCGATTGATCGACGGCGTTCTTTATTGAAGGGCCGCAGCGACTGCTTGACAGGTCGCACTTTGGGGTCGGCATTTAGCTTGTGCTCAGCGAGCTCCCTAGGGACACCGGGCATGTCAGAGGGTTTCCATGCGAAGATGTCGCTGTTCTCACGGAGGAACTCGATGAGCGCGCCTTCCTATGCTGGGCTCATGCCCGTCCCGATCGTCACCGTCTGGCTGGAGTCGCCTGGGACCAGCTCGACGGTGCAGGTGTGCGTCGTGGCCTCAAAGGTTGAGGTGTTTGCGCCCTCTGAGTTGGGCTTCTTGAGTATGGTGGGGTCGTCGTTGTGACCCCGCTCGCATACTTGGCGAGCTCATCAGCGTGGTTGGTCTCCGCCGCGATGATGGCGTCAGCGAGCTCGGCTCCTTTGGCCTCGCACTCGGCGGCCATGTCGGGGTCGCCGTTGATGGTGATGACGACGCACGGCCCGGGGAGCTTCATCGCGTTGTACGCGTAGTGGGGCGCTGCCATGAACTTAGAGAACGCCTGGCGTCCCAGGACGCAGTGGTAGGGGCTGTCGAAGGGCACCAGCTCGAAGACGATCCGCTCGGTGCGGAAGTTTGCCGGTGTGCCGAAGGTGACTGGCAGCGTGACCTTGACGATCGGGTACGCCTTCCGACCGGGGACGATGCCGTGGAATGTGGTGTGGGTTGTCTTGATCATCGACTGCGGGAGCCGCAGCCGCCTGAAGGTGTCGAGGTACAGGATGTTGATGGAGCTTCCGCCGTCCATCAATGTCTTGGGGAGCCAGTAGTCGCCAACCTTGGGCTTGACCACCAGGGCGACTCGTCTTGGGTACTCGATGCGTGGCGAGTGAACTTGGCGGCTCCAGGTGATGGTCTGCTCTGACCAGTTTAGGAACTGGGGAACGTCTACCTGGGCCACCGCGTTGACTGCGACGGCGCGGGCGATGACCTTCTTCTCACGCTTCGTGTTGAAGCCTGTGAAGGTATGGAGCGAGCCGGCCACTTTGCCGAATTTTCCGCCGTTTGGCGGGTCGTTGTCGGGGTCCTCCCGCGCTCGCCGTGCCTTCTCGATTTCCCTAAGGGTGTGGCACTCGGCGGTGGTGTGCGTTGTGGGCTTCCCTTCCCTCCTATGAAACGCACATGGTTGGTTAAGGAGAGCCGCGGGGTCGAACCTTGGCTTGGCCTTGTAGTTGCCGCCGTCGCGGCGTTGTCCTCCATCGCGGCGGAAGCTCTTGGGCTCGCGTTGCACGTGCCCGGCATTGGCGACGAAGTCGACTCGCCCGTCACTACGATGCTTGCCGGTGAGGCGAGTGTTGCTGTAGCGTAGGTCGGACCGCCGTCCGCTGTCGTTGCCGCTCGTGCGGCGTTGACCTCCTGACTCATCGTCAGTTTCCTGGTTTGGATCTTCCTCCGCGTACCGTTTGGCGATCTCGAGGAGGTCGGGGATGTTGTCGAGTGTGCGAGAGTGTCGCTTGAGCTTGGCGACCAGGGGCTCGTAGCGGCACGAGGTCTTGAAGCAATGGATCGCGGTGTCCGGGTGGATGCCGACCGCGTTGTACCAGAGTTATTGCCACCGTTGGACCCAGTTACGGGTCGACTCGCGGGGTCCCTGGACGCATCGCTCCAGGTCCTCGATAGTGGTGGCGCGGGTGTAGGAGCACTCGAAGTGCCTTACGAAGGCGTCGCGCATCTCCTCCCAGGAGTCGATACTGTCCTGGGGGAGGGTGTTGATCCACTGCCTGCACGTCCCCTCCATCATCAGGGGAGGTAACAGGCGGCTAGTAGGTCGGTGTGGCCTGCGATCCCCATCGCCATGAGGTATGTGTCGAGCCAGACAGCGGGGTCGTACGAGGAGTCATACTTTTCTATCTCCTTTGGCGCCTTGAAGTTTGGCGGGTACTTCTCGCCTCGGATCATTGGTCCGAACTCCGAAGTACTTGGGTCCGAGTCGACTGAGCGACCCCATGGGCTCGCCGTCGCGGTGATTGGTTAGGGTATGTCGCAGGTCGTCGGGCTGGCGTGCGCGCCAACTTTGGTTGTTGATGATGTGGGTGCGGGCGTCGATGGGTTGCCCGTTGGCGGCGACGAAGTTGGTCACCGGCCTGGGGTCGTTGGTGGAGAGTGCCGCGTCCGCGGGTCGGTGTTGGAGCTGTAGTGGCTCTGGTGGCGGGCAGTTAAGGGTGTTTGCCGCCACTGGGCGGCCGCTGGAGGCCGCTCTGCCTCCCGAGGAACGCGAGTATACTCGACCTTGCGAGTCGGAGCCCGCTCTTTGCTGCTCGACGGCCTTCGCGAGCAGGGCCCTGACGTATTTGATTTGTAGGGCGCCATCGCCGGCTGCTGCTCGGCCTGCCACGAGGTTGTCCATCGGGGTGGAGAACAGTGGGAGGCCGTTTGCATCTCGCTCCCGTGAGGAAACTACTATCCGCGGCTGGTCCCTGGGAGGGGTGCGGTTGGGTGGAGGTGGGGCGCCCATCGCCGTTGATCCTGGCGGGGGCCGGGCGCTTCCTCCTGGTGGCGCGTTCTCGCAGATCGCGCGCTCAGCCACGCGGGCCAGGTCGTTTTCGTCGTTGAAGTTCAGGGAACGCCCCTGAACGGTGGGGTTCAGGCGCGACCTGATCCGCTGCTGGTGGTAGCATGATAGTTCCTGCGACGTCACCTGCTCGAGGCGAAATTTTTCGCGCTCGGCTTGCTCCTTGCGCACCGCCTCCGCCAGTTTCAGGCGGAGTTCCTCGACCTCCGTTGTCGTGGCGTTAGGAGGGATTGGGGTGGAGAATGGATCCTCCGGCGGATCGGTGCCGGTCGCCATGTAGGTAGCGGCGTGGCCGCCGGTTCCGTCGCGGAGGTCGGCGGAGTTCTCCGACCCGGAGTCGAATTCGAAGATCCCGAGGATGGAGGGGTCCTCGAAGTCTCCCACGTTGGAGACCTGGGCGATGGAGCCCGCGGATGAAGCCGCGGTGATGGATCCGGCGAGTGACGCCGGGATCGCCGAGTCGGCGTCGTCGTTGAGGGCCGCGTCTTCTGCGGCCGCTGAGTTTTCGACCACGTCGCTGTGGGCCGAGTTGTACTCAGAGGCGAGGCGATGGATCGTGCGGATCTGGCTCTCGGAGAGCCGATCGCGTGGCGGCAACTCGCGGATGCGAGTCGAATCCTCCGAGACGATGACGTCGGTGAGGCCGACGAAGAGGCTGATCGTGCCGATTGGCAGGATCACGCTGTGCGTGACGGGCCGCGCCGCCGGGACGTAGCTGCTCGGCAAGATTTGGAGAATCTCGCCGATCGCTATCATGCGGCCGGTGGCGACCGTCTCGTTGATGGGCAGATTGGATCTCGCCGCAGAACACCGGCCAGACCGGCCAGGCCCGACGGTGGGCGCCACTGTCGTGGGAATGGTCACGGCATATGCTACAATTGGCAGCGAGTAGTAGAACGAGGGGCAAGGGCGGCCAGCCATCTGCGATGCGAGATGAGGGAAAAGACACAGGGTTTACCCAGGTTCGCCCCCCCGGAGGGTAAAGACCTACTCCTGCTAGATTGTATTATGGAGGTGGTACAATGGGCGAGCTCGGCGGCTGGGCGGCGAGTCGCTTGGGTGTATGATGGAACGTATCTCTACTCGCCCTATAGGGAGGTTTATATAGGCTCACCTCCCCTAGGGTTTACATATCTCAACCGGTTCAGTTAGAGCTTCGGTACTCGTTTAACCTAATCCGACTGGGCCTATCCACTCGCCTGGGCCTTCAGCTTCCAGTCGCTTGGCTCCTTGTTGGGCTTTAATCCAGTCGCCGTTTTGCAGGCCCACTCGCCAGTTCTTTAGGCCAGTCGGAAACGTCCTGCTGGGTATACCTCGGTAGGCATATCCCCATCATTGTGTTTGCGGGGATCCGATGGATATTGAGATTATTATGTTGGTTTTATTAATGGTTTTGTCTTTATGATTCTATCATGTCTGTGTTGTTTGTGATCTTGCATGCTCTCCGTTGTTAGTAGCTATCTTGGCCAAGTAGTTGCTAGTGACTCCAAGAGGGGGTATTTATGCTCGGTAGTGGGTTCATGCCTCTAGTTTCCAAGGGAAGTGACATAAATCTCTTCGGTTGTAGATGTTCTGTTGCCACTAGGGAGAAAACAATGGTCTCTTGTTCATGGAACATGTGGACTGTTTACCTTACACACTTTGCTTAAAGCAATTGTCTCTTGCTTGCAACTTAATACTAGAGGGGGTTCGGATGATAACATGAAGGTGGACTTCTAGTCATAGATGAAGTTGGATGGAGGTCTATGTATATTGTTGTATTTCCCAATCGAATGTCATAGGATCTTTCTGACTAGTAATTGCATTGTTATGCCTTGCTCAGTTCCTGTCAATTGCCCTGCTGTAATTTGTTTACCCTTCAGGCCATGTTGTTTTTCTAAGGAGAACACCTCTAGTGAACTATGGAACCGGTCCAATCTTTATCATTGATACATATTCCACTATTACTTGTTTACTTGCTGCAAACCATTACCTTCCACACCACACGTTTAATCCTTTGTTACAGCAAACCGGTGAGCTTGACAACCTCACTGATTAGTTGGGGCAAAGTCTTGAGTTTGTGTTATGCAGGTCTCCGCGTTGCTTGCAACACCTGTGTGTCGTTTCCTTCCTCCTTCTGGTTCGATAACCTCTGTCTCTACTGAGGGAAGACTTGCTGCTGTGCTCATCACACCTTGCTCTTAGGGTTTCCAACGAAGTGCTCCACGTCAAGCACCATCAACTAGTTTTCCGGCGCCGTTGCCGGGGAGGCTAAGGACATCTTCACTTGTGGAGTCCTTCACTTCCTTTCTCTTTACTTTGTTTTTAGTTTGCTTTGTTTATTTTGCTTGGTTTTGTTTGCCTCTTTTCAAAAAAACCCAAAAAATTAGTCTAGTTTGGTTTGCTTGCTTTATTCAAAAACACAAAAAAAAATTAGTTCCTGCTTTAGCTATTGCTGCTTTTTTTTGGCTTGCCTACCTCTGCCAAAATGAACTTTGCTGAGAACACCAAGTTGTGTGACTTCACTAGCACCAACAACAATGATTTTCTAAGCACTCCTATTGCTCCACCTGCTCCTGATGCTACCTTTTATGAAATTAAGCCTGCTTTGTTGAATCTTGTGATGAGAGAACAATTTTCTGGTGCTGGGTCTGATGATCCTGCTGCCCATCTTAATAGATTTGTTGAACTTTGTGAGATGCAAAAGTATAAGGATGTAGATGGAGATATTATTAAGCTCAAGCCTTTTCCTTTCTCCCTAAGGGGAAAAGCTAAAGAATGGTTTCTTTCTTTCCTAAAAATAGTATTGATTCTTGGACTAAGTGCAAAGATGCTTTTATTGGAAAGTACTATCCTCCTGCTAAGATTATATCTATGAGAAGTAACATTATGAAATTTAAACAACTTGATAATGAACATGTTGCTCAAGCTTGGGAAAGAATGAAATCTTTGGTTAAGAATTGTCCCACTCATGAACTCACTGCTTGGATGATTATCCAGACTTTTTATGCAGGTTTGAACTTCTCCTCAAGAAATCTGTTGGATTCAGCTGCTGGAGGTACCTTTATGGGCCTCACTTTGGGTGCTGAAACAAGGCTCCTTGATAATATGATGGTTAACTACTCTGAATGGCATGTTGAGAGAGCTCCACATGGTAAGAAGGTAAATTCTGTTAAGGAAACTTCCTCTTTGAGTGAAAAGATTGATGTTATTATGGCTATGCTTGTTAATGGGAAAGCTCCTTTAGATCCTAATAGTGTTCCATTAGCCTCTTTGGTTGCTTAAGAAGATCAAGTTGATGTGAACTTCATTATAAACAAAAATTTTGGCAACAATACTTATGGTAACTATAGGCCTTATCCTCCTAGTGGAAATGCTTATCATGGTAGATCTGGAATGCCTAGTGAAGAAAGGATTCTAGAAGTAGAGACATCCACTAAGAATTTTATGCAAATGCAATATGAGCAAAAGAAGATTTTCACTAAAACTATGGAGGAGCAATCTCTTATCTTTAAAAACATTAGTCATCAGCTTGAGAATTTGAATAGAGAAATTCCTAGTTTACAGTAAAAAAATTGAGTGCTGAGAAAAATATATCCTATTTGTCTGAAGCACAGTCCTCTTTGATTAATAAAATGGCTGCTAAACCTGAAGCTATGTAAAACACCTTTGCTACTGCTCATGCCATACAAGTTACTATTGATGAAAATGTTAGGCTGTTAGATCAACTTCATGCTAAGTGGGGAAGGGAAGCTGAAATTGATAAAAACAATAGTGTGTCCACTATCACCAGTAAACCACAAGTAGTCCCTATTCCTACTCCTACTATGTCTAAGCCTATCGAGCCTACTACTAGTGATACCAAGTATGATTTTGATATTGATGGTTGCAATATTTCTGAAGTGATTATGTTCTTGCAAAAGCTTGATAGAAGTCCTGATGCTAGTGATATGCATGTTGCCTTTACCAAACACATTAGAGATGCTCTTGTTAAGATTAAGGAAGAGAAGCTAAAACACAAAGCTTCTATTCCTAGGAAAGTAGAAGATAGTGGGGAACCCATTATTAATATGCAAGTGAATGACTTTTGATCTCAAAGCTTCATGTGATCTTGGTTCTATTGTCTCTATTATGCCTAGGAAGATTTATGAAATGCTTGATTTGCCACCTTTGGAAGATTGTTATTTGGATGTCCCACTCAATGATAATGCTAAGAAGAAACTCATGGGGAGTATTAATGATGTTCTCATCATGGTTAAAAATGCTTATGTCCCTGTTGATTTCTATGTTTTGGATGTTGAATACAATGCTCCTTGTCTAATTACTTTGGGAAGACCTTTTCTTAAAAAAATTGGTGCCATCATTGATATGAAAGAAGGCACCATTAAATATCATTTTCCATTCAATAAAGGTATTGAACACTTCCCAATGAGAAGAGAGAATTTGCTTTTTGCTCCCCCTTTGAAAGTAAGGTTTGATGTTAATGCTTCTTCATTTGAAAATACTTGATTCTTCTTGCTTCTTGTGCCTAACTTAAAGGCGTTAAAGAAAAGTACTTGTTGGGAGATAAGCCAAGAGTTTTCCTTGAGTCTTGGAAGTTATTACTTTAGTAGTGACCTCTCCTTATCCTTTTCATTTGCTTTTTGTGCCAAATATGACCTCTAATGAGAGGGAAGTAAGATTTGGGGAGTTGCTGTCCCGAAACAGATTTATGTCCTCCACCATAAAAATTTGTGAGGAGTCTCTGTAAGTCGGATTCAGCTGAAAATTTATGAATAAATCCCCCAGTATGTTAGATAACTTTCATTAGTTTAAATCTTTTTGATTTGAGCAACATAAGGTCTTCAAAAAAATCGGTTTCTACCTGCTCGTCTGTTTTGACAGATTTCTGCCATTATTTGCATTTGCTTCTTATTGATTCCTTTTTGGGTTTTTTTCGGAAATTGAGCTTTTTGAAGGATTTGCTACATTAGCTTGTGTTTTTATTGAAAAGCCTTGCCGTTCCAAAGCTTTGCGAGAGGTCTAATATATTTTTAATACACTAATGTTGCTAATGAAGATTGTGTGATGTTTTGTATGAAGGAAAAAATTCAGGTGTAGAGAGAGAATGATGCAATGAGATGAAGAATGGACAAAAGCTCAATATTGGGTATGCCACCATGGTGTCACCTCAAGAAATATCCATGAGGTACAAGCGTCAAAGCTTGGGGATGCCCAAGGCATCCCCTTCTTCATCAATAAAAAGCTCAGGTCTGTCTAGACACTTCATTTTTATTGTTTCATGCACAGTTGTGTTGTTCTTCGAGCGTCTTAATTTTCGTTTGCTTTGCTTAGGTTGTTTAGTTTGCTTGAATAAAGTAGTTTGGACCCCCGTTCTCGCTGTGTTGTTTTGCAAATAAGTTTGCTTGGTGTTTGGAAAGGAGTAGTAAGTTCTTGCTTGAAGTGCAAGAGGAGCTTGCATTGAATGTGACTTAGACTTTAGCATGACATGCTAGGTGTTGTTTTGACCTTATGATTAGTGATTATTGCTGTAGCATGTCTTGTTCCAAACAATTGGGATTGCTTAGTGTGCCTTGAAGAAATTATGCGTTGTTTTTGTTGGGAATATGCCCTAGAGGCGATCATGTATGATGGTATTTCCCATTGTATTCATCAAGTTATTAAGTTCTCCTTGTATAAGCATCTGATGTGTATCATTGAATATGTGATTCGGTTGTGGAACTATACATTCATGTTGTTTGTACTAAATGTCCTTGGTCATTGAGGTTGTGCTGGACACACAACTTAGACCAATGTGAAAGTCGGCTTGATGACTCGGTGCCACTTGTCATGGGCATGGAGATGTTATTCCGACTTACACAGATTCGGCTAAAGAGTTTAGCAAGTCGGATTGACCCATATTGAGGTACAACGAACAAGTTGTCATTTGTATATCTCAATCAATGTAATCCTTAGACCTGAGGTTGTTGTATAGTCCGAGTTGAGGATCACCGACTTAGGTTCTGTAAAATGCTGATTCGTAACTGGGCAGTCATAAAGGCAGAGTTCTGGTCGACTGAGAATCAAGCTGCGTGATGTGAATAACCGAGATGGGATTTTGCCACTCCACTCGGAGAGCTATTCTCCGGGCTCTCTCGGAAGATATGATTCGGAAAGCATGGCCATGCACGACTTGGTTAAGTGTTAACCGAGGCAGTCGACTAAGAGTTAGTCGGGTGAATCGCTTATCTCGGATCGAGAAGAGAGTCAGACTATTTAAGGGATGAAATAGATTCGCCTATAGTCTGACAAGGTATATCGTGAGGCAAAAGAGACTCGGACGCAAGTCAGATTGGAAAGGCAAGTCGTCATGACTCTTTGGTACTTGGGAGTCGGCACGTTCTGCTAGGAGTCGCTGCCAACTGATCGTTTGTGAGTCGGACTCCAATCGTGTCCAAGTAGCCATGAGCCTGCCGGGTCACACACTTAAGAGCGGGAGCAAGTTCGGATTGGATCTGAACAAGAAATCTGGTAGGGTTGGACCCGAGCCTGATTTGGACTGAGTCAGTGAGTCGGACTCACACGGACTAATATTATATGGGCTTTTAGAATGGGCCGTGTGAGCAGAGCCCATGTTCACTCCCTATATATAGTGGAGCACTGTAACCCAGAAAGGTTAATCGTTGATCGGTTAGGTCATTCCATGTGTTGGAAACCCTAGCTCCACAGCAGTCCTGCCATCGATACGAACCTAGCAGTTCACCGCCGGTGCTCCTCCTTGTACGTGTGGATACCAGCAGAGGTGTTGTACGATCAGCACCAGGACGATCAGATCGCAAAGGACTGCACTGCATCAACTGACGCGCTTCATCAGTAATCCGCAACTGCGCGTCTAGTGGTAAACCTCGTGGCCTTCTACCTCGGCTAGATCTTGGGATCACCAGGTTAGAGGAAAAAGTTTTGTTTTATCTCTGCATGGCCCAACAGTGGTATCAGAGCGATAGCTTCTGGTTTTAGGCTCGAGATCTCGCATATGTGATATGCGGTTGGATGTGGATGAGATCTATGTGCTATTTTGGTGGTCGATCTATGAGATAGATCGGTTTTGTACGATGTTGATTGGATCAACTGTACTTGGGGAATGGTAGATCTGATTTCCGTGATCATACTGCTGAGGTCGTGGAATGACATACCCCTACCGATCGGCTTACGCCATCGGGGTAGACTGTGACACGTAAATCCAGACTGGGACCGCCGGCTTCGCCCTGTCGTAGCGCCTTAGATGTCGTTGCGAGTTTCACAACTCCTGTAGATATCGTACCTATGAATAACTTGTTTTTTGCAGGAAGTTGTGAATAGTATGGTTCATGTGCATGTGATGTATGTGTGTAATCCATACGTGATCTGCGAATCACGGTTTTTGTCAGCCGGCTGGAGCCTAGGTGTTGTCATTTTATTGTCTAACGACCTGCGTGTCGGATTCTCCTTGTAATTTATTTTACTAAGCTAGTGTAGCTGTTTGGAGAACCCGGGAGGCATGCAAGGCGTTATACATGTCGACGACATGGAGTAAGACGGCAAGTGACAAGAGTTGGCACGAGTCGGATTACAGGCTTTGTGGAGATGGAGATCGCCATGAAGAGGGCCATATCATTTCACATTATAATTTCTTTATTCTGTGTTATTGTTATGTCTCTGTTTTACCTCTATTAGATAGTCGGTAAAATTTAATCCCTCAAAGAAGGTCTAGTCAGTTTTCCCACCAGTGTTTGCACCATCACAAGTCGGACATTTTTGGTAGTGGGCTCATAAAATTGAGGTGCTGCCAATTATTTCCGACTAGGTGGGTTCGAGTCGGACTCTTACTGCGGAAACACTCGGTAAGCTAGACGAGTCTATCACAACAGTTGTGGGGCTCGGGGAAAAGTCGGATGGGAGCCGGGGCATGTGATTCCACCCGTCCAACATGAGTCGTATGAGATGCGATTGTCTACCTAGATCACTTGGCGGCTAGCGGTGATGCTAAAGCTCACTAGCCGACTTGCTTATTTAGGATCCTGAATCACTAAGTAACCATCGGAGGGGTGTTGGTTCTAGTGGGAGCATAAAATATTAAAATGTTTAATATGCTTGCTCTTTTATGAATACATGTCTTAAGTGTTTGCATATTTCTGTTGTAGATCATGGCACCAAGTAGCAGTCACTCTCAGATATCCGGTTTCGCCTTCAGAAGCATTCTTGAGAAAGATAAACTGAACGACACTAATTTTACCAACTGGTATTGAAATCTGAGAATTGTTCTCAAATAAGAAAAGAAGGACCATGTCCTAGACAACCCACTTCCAGATGAGCCGAATGAGAATGCGACTGTCGCTGCCACCAATACCTACCGTCGGGCTAAGGATGAGTCCACAAATATTAGTTGTCTTATGCTTGCTCACATGGAACCGGACTTGCAAAAGCAGTTCGAGAATGTTGAGGCCTATGATATGATCGAAAGCCTCAAAAGTATGTTCCAGGATTAGGCGAAGACTGATTGGTATCAAGTCTCTCAAGCTTTGCTGAGTTGCAAGCTTAAGGATGGTGATCCACTGAGTCCGCATGTTATCAAAATGGTTGGTTACGTGCAGTCTCTGGAGAGGCTTGGCTAACCCATAAGTGAAGAGTTTGCTACGGATATAATTCTGAACTCTCTTCCTAGTGCATATGGGCAGTTCATTTCGAACTACCACATGCATGGTATGGATAAGAATCTCACTGAATTCCATGGGATGCTCAAGCAGGCAGAGGCGGATCTCAAAAATGGCGCCAGTCAAGTGTTGATGGTGCAGAATAAGGCTAAGTTCAAGAAGAGTTCTTGGACTAAGAAGAAGGCTAAGTCAGGAGGAAAGCAAGCTCAGGACCCGGTCCCAAGCGCTTTCTCAGGAAACTAAGCCATCTCCTTCAGCCGGATCCACTTGCTTCTACTGCAAGGAGGATGGCCATTGGAAGAGGAACTACAGCAAGTACTTGGCCGGCAAAGCCAAGAGTGGAGGTATGACTTCCGACTCAGGTACACTTGTTTGCAATGTTATAGACATATATCTTGCTGATGCACCTAATAGTTCTTGGGTATATGATACCGGATCAGTTATTCACATCTACAACTCGTTGCAGGGAATGGTAAGAACTAGGAGCGTAGCTAGAGGCGAGGTTGATATTCGAGTCGACAACAAAGAAAGAGTTGCTGTGTTGGAAGTCAACACGATGTAACTTCATTTACCTTCCGGATTCAGTATGGAACTGAATAATTGTTATTATGTTCCAGTGCTCAGTCGAAACATTATTTCTACTTCATGTTTGATGAGGCAAGGCTATGAGTCGAATATCAAGAATAATGGTTGTTCTTTGTATTTGAATGATATGTTTCACGTCTTTGCACCCGTCCAGGACGCGTTATTTATTTTTAATCTTGATGGTGAGTCGGTTTATAAAATAAATGTTAAAAGGTTGAAACCAAATGATCTGAATATGACTTACTTTTGGCACTATCGGCTTGGTCATATAAGTTGGAAACGCATGAAGAAGCTCCATGATGATGGACTCCTAACTTCATTCGACTTGGAGTCGTTCGAGACATGTGAATCTTGCCTACTCGGCAAAATGACCAAGACACCTTTTGGAAAGAGTTGCGAAAGGGCGTCCGACTTGTTGGGACTAGTACATAGTGATGTATGTGGACCAATGAGCATGACAGTCAGGGGTGGTTATGAGTACTTCATTACCTTCACTAATGATTTGAGTAGGTATGGATATATCTACTTGATGAAACATAAGTTGGAAGCCTTTGAAAAGTTCAAAGAATTCTAGAATGAAGCATAGAATCAACTCGGCAAGAAAATAAAGTTTCTTCGGTCGGACCGAGGAGGCGAGTACATGAGCCATGAGTTTGATGAGCATCTGAAAAGTTGTGGAATAGTTCCTCAACTTACTCCGCCAGGAACGCCACAAAGGAATGGTGTTTCGTAAAGGCGGAATCGGACCTTGTTGGACATGGTACGGTCAATGATGAGTCAGACAGATCTGCCTTTATCATTTTGGGGTTATTGTCTAGAAACAGCGGCCTTCACACTAAACAGAGTACCATCAAAATCGGTAGAGAAGACACCGCATGAGATGTGGACAGGAAAAAAGCCGAGTTTGTCTTTTCTTAAGATTTGGGGATGTGAAGCATTTGTCAAGCGACTTCAGTCGGACAAGCTTACGGCCAAGTCGGATAAGTGTATTTTCGTGGGGTATCTGAGGGAAACCTTGGGTTACTACTTCTACAACCGCAAAGACGGCAAAGTGTTTGTCGTTCGGAACGGTGTCTTCCTTAAGAAAGAGTTTCTCAGTCGGGGAGTAAGTGGGAGCACGGTGCATATCGAAGAAATTCAAGAGGAACCGGCCAGTAGCGAGTCGGTAAAAACCTTGGAGGTTGAGCCGGTCGTGGTAGCTGAGTCGGCAGTAGCACCTGTACTACGAAGATCGACGAGATTACGAAGTGTTCGTGATGTGTTACTGTTAGACAGTGATGAGCCGGAAATTATTCGGAAGCGATGGTGGGATATGATTCCGAGTCATGGCATGGAGCCATGAGATCCGAGTTAAAGTCCATGGGTAAAAATCAAGTTTGGAACTTGGTTGATCTGCCATACGGTGCAAGACCCATTGAGTGCAAATGGGTCTTTAAGAAGAAAACTGATATGGATGGAAATGTTTCCGTCTATAAAGCACGTCTTGTCGCGAAGGGGTTCCGAAAAGTTCAAGGAGTTGATTACGACGAGACTTTCTCGCCCGTAGCGATGCTTAAATCAGTTAGGATCATGTTAGCGATATTAGCCTATTTCGACTATGAGATATGTCAGATGGATGTCAAAACGACTTTCCTTAACGGAAATTTAACCGAGGACGTGTATATGATACAACCCAAGGGTTTTGTCGATCCGGCTAATGCTGACAAGGTGTGCAAACTTTAGAAATCCATTTATGGGTTGAAGCAAGCATCTCGGAGTTGCCATATTTGCTTTGATGAGGTAGTAAAATTGTTTGGCTTCATCAAGAGTGATCACGATTCTTGTTTATACAAGAAGTTTAGTGGGAACAAAGTAAATTTCTAATCTTATATGTGGATGACATATTACTGATTGGAAATGATGTCCATATGTTGCAAGAAACCAAGGAATCATTGGAAAGGAGTTTCTCAATGAAAGACTTAGGTGAGGCAACATACATCGTCGGAATCCGGATCTATAGAGATAGATTAAGGAGGCTCATTGGATTGAGCCAGAGTACTTATTTGGACAAAGTGTTGAAGAAGTTCAACATGGAATCGTCTAATAGGGGTTCTTATCGATGTCCCATGGTGTAAAACTTAGCAAGACTCAGTTTCCTTCGACAACTGATGAGCGAAGTCGGATGAGTGCGATTCCGTATGCTTCTGCTGTCGGATCCATTGTGTATGCCATGATTTGTACTAGGCCAGATGTTTCCTAAGCTCAAAGTGTTGTGAGAAGATACCAGGATGATCCTGGAGAAATACACTGGACAGCGGCTAAAAATATCCTAAAGTAATTGAGAAGGACTAAGGATATGTTTTTGGTTTATGGTGGTGAAGATGAACTCAGTGTAAAGGGTTACACAGATGCGAGTTATCTTACCGACTCTGATGATTCTCGTTCGCAATCCGGATACGTGTTTATTATAAACGGAGGTGCTGTGAGCTGGAAGAGTTCCAAGCAAGAGACTGTGTCTGCATCTACAACAGAGGCTGAGTATATTGCCGCCTCGGAGGCAACAAAGGAAGTTGTTTGGATGAGGAATTTTCTCATGGATCTTGGTGTGGTTGAAGACTCGTCCAATCCTTTAGACGTGTATTGTCACAACAATGGTGCTATTTCACAAGCCAAGGAACCTAGACAACACCAGAAGAACAAGCACATACTCATGTGGTACCACCTGATTCGCCAGTTCGTGGATCAGGGTGATATCAAGTTATGCAAGGTACACACGGATGCAAATATTGCGGATCCGTTGACAAAGCCGTTACCACAGCGAAAGCATGAGGCGCACCTGAGAGCCATGGGCATTAGATGTTTAGACATGTGATGTCGGAATATTGACGCTAGTGCAAGTGGGAGACTGTTGGGAATATGCCCTAGAGGCAATCATGTATGATGATATTTCCCATTGTATTCATAAAGTTATTATGTTGTCCTTGTATAAGCATCTGATGTGTATCATTGAATATGTGATTCGGCTGTGGAACTATACATTCATGTTGTTTGTACTAAATATCCTTGTTCATTGAGGTTGTGCTGGACACACAACTTAGACCAATGTGAAAGTCGGCTTGATGACTCGGTTCCACTTGTCATGGGCATGGAGATGTTATTCCGACTTACACAGATTCGACTAAAGAGTTTAGCGAGTCGGATTGACCCATATTGAGGTACAACGAACAAGTTGTCATTTGTATATCTCAATCAATGTAATCCTTAGACCTGAGGTTGTTGCATAGTCCGAGTTGAGGATCACCAACTTAGGTTCTGTCAAACGCTGATCTGTAACTGGGCAGTCATAAAGGAAGAGTTCAGGTTGACTGAGAATCAAGCTGTGTGATGTGAATAACCGAGATGGGATTTTTCCCCTCCACTCGGAGAGATATTCTCTGGGCCCTCTCGGAAGATATGATTCGGAAAGCATGGCCATGCATTACTCGGTTAAGTGTTAACCGAGGCAGTCGACTAAGAGTTAGTCGGGTGAATCGCTTATCTCTGATCGAGAAGAGAGTCGGACTATTTAAGGGATGACATATATTCGCCTATAGTCTGACAAGGTATATCGTGAGGCAAAAGGGACTCGGACGCAAGTCACATTGGAAAGGCAAGTCATCATGACTCTTTGGTACTTGGGAGTCGGCACGTTCTGCTAGGAGCCGTTGCTGACTGATCGATTGTGAGTCAGACTCCAATCGTGTCCAAGTAGCCATGAGCCTGCCGGGTCACGCACTTAAGAGCGGGAGCAAGTTCGGATTGGATTTGTACTGGAAATCTGGTTGGGTTGGACCCGAGCCTGATTTGGACTGAGTCAGTGAGTCAGACTCACAGGGACTAATATTATACGGGCTTTAGTGAATAGGCTGCGCGAGCAGAGCCCACGTTCACTCCCTATATATAGTGGAGCATCGTAACCTAGAAAGGTTAATCGTTGATCGGTTAGGTCATTCCATGTGTTGGAAACCCTAGCTCCACAGCAGTCCTGCCGTCGATACGAACCTAGCAGCTCACTGCCGGTGCTCCTCCTTGTACGTGTGGATACCAGCAGAGGTGTTGTACGATCAGCACCAGGACGATCAGATCGCAAAGGACTGCACTGCATCAACTGACGCGCTTCATCAGTAATCCGCAATTGCGCGTCTAGTGGTAAACCTCGTGGCCTTCTACCTCGGCTAGATCTTGGGATCACCAGGTTAGAGGAAAAAGTTTTGTTTTATCTCTGCATGCCCCAATAGTTTTAGCATCCAAAAGCATAGTATTGTGGTATTCTCCATTGATGCTTTTCTTGGGTTGACTTGGCACATGCTCACAACATGTTATGACTCTCACAAGTCACCATTAGCCTCTATGATAATTTAGTCCTCGACTTGTAGTACCACTCTTTGCTTTGATTAGTATGCTTTGTTGCATTGCATGATTATGGCCATTATGCTCTCTTAGTTGGTTGCTACTAGTCTTTTGCTAGCCTCCACTTGTATGAGTAAGTTCTACTCATGCTTCTATCTCTGTCGTGGTGGTAGCACGGAAGATGCGATGGGTAGGCTAAAGTATGGGGCCAATGGATGCTAGCGGGATACAGGAAGGGAAGATGCAGTGATTTCTACACTCAACAGTTCTACAAGTAAATCTTTATTCCTTCTCTCTAGAAATACAAGTGCTCCTAGAGCTGTCTCCTAGAGAAGAAGAACACTATTACACGAGCCTTACGGCATAGAAATGAATCGATCCCCCCTCAGGAGCTCGCGTCCCCCCTTATAAAGGGGTTCCTGGGTTCCTTCTAGGGCTGACGTGGAAAGCATATCCTTCGAATATGCTTGTACCAATATGGTAGCTCGGCGGCCTCCTTTCTGTTTCCCCCTCCTATCGGCAACAATGTTCCAGAGACCTTCACATGTGTGCCTCGGGCTTCCTCATTGTCACCTCCGTGACATTTGTCTGCCCTTCTGCTACTCTGCTCCTTGTTCTTTGCGCTTGGCTCTGTCTAGATTCCTCTTAGCCAGTGACTAGGGTTTGACTATAGGCTCCTCCTTCTCCTGCAAGCTGCATGTTATTCGGCCTTGTCTCGCATAACTTGGCTCGGCCTTCATCTGTATTCGAGTTAGTCAGACTCATTCGTCCGACATACCTCATATGTCGGCCGGATAAGGCGTTACTCATTCTGCATTTTTCACGGCCCTGCTTATCTCGGCCGAATCTTACATGATTAGGCCGACACAATCAGTAATTCGGCTTACGATGAGGGAAATTCCTTTCGTCTTTCCCCTGTCTTGACCCTATCCGGGGTCACCCCCCCAACATTAGTCCCCGAAGCTGGTGCAGTCCCGCCGGAAACCTCGGCTGGGCCACATCAGTTTCCCGACATTCTTCTCTCTTTTTTTTCGAAGTATTTCTTAGCCGACGTTCTTTATTCGCCACCCTTGTCGTGGGAATGGTCACGGCAGATGCTGCAATCGGCAGCGAGTAGTAGAACAAGGGGCAAGGGCGGCCAGCCATCTGCGGTGCGAGATGAGGGCAAAGACACAGGGTTTTACCCAGGTTCGGCCCCCCGGAGGGTAAAGACCTACTCCTGCTAGATTGTATTGTGGAGGTGTTACAAAGGGCGAGCTCGGCGGCTAGGCGGCGATTCGCTTGGGTGTATGAGGGAACGTGTCTCTACTCACCACTTAGGGAGGTTTATATAGGCTCACCTCCCCTAGGGTTTACATATCTCAACCGATTCGGTTACAGCTTCGGTAATCATTTAACCTAGTCCGACTGGGCCTATCTACTCGCCTGGGCCTTCAGCTTCCAGTCCCTTGGTACCTTGCTGGGCTTTGATCCACTCGCCGTTCTGCAGGCCCACTTGCCAGCCCTCGGGCCAGTCAGAAACGTCCTGCTGAGTATACCCCAGTAGGCGTATCCCCATCAGTAGTCCCCGAGGCCGTCGTCGATTGGGCGTAAGTGGCTGCTGGCAGTC
Organism: Avena atlantica; assembly: GCA_910589765.1. Classification (NCBI taxonomy): domain Eukaryota; kingdom Viridiplantae; phylum Streptophyta; class Magnoliopsida; order Poales; family Poaceae; genus Avena; species Avena atlantica. The sequence continues at coordinate 116,333,372 of OU342737.1, read as the reverse complement.
GGAGTATACGGCTTCAAAGTAGGCATCCAGCCGAATCGTCGGCGGGCTCCTGTATGAAGAAGAAAATCCGGTGAACCGAGTCGCGTCTTGGGCGAGTCGAGCCGGCGGAACGCGGTCGTGGCAATTGACCTAGCGAGCCGAGTGGCTGGAGTTGGACCGTCAGGTGTGGTCAAACTAGCCGTTGGGGTAATCCAACGGTAACTTTCGGCGTAATCATCGCGCGGTAACGGCCCCCTGATTTGGCGGGTAACTCCCTCTATATAAGAGGAATGGCAGGCAATCGTAGAGCCAACTGCCCACCAATTCTTCCGAGTGCGCGCATTTCCTTTCCGTCGCTCCGCGATCCAATCGACCCGAAATCCTCCGAACTCCAACCAACCTCTCGGCTATGGCCCTTCTCACCGAACCATGGGGCAGGTCCAAGTGCACGAGGGCGCAGCTGGCCTCCTTCGAGGAGGCTGGAATCCTGCGAGCCGACTGTTGGCGTATCCCCGCAGCCGGAGAAACGACCCCAAACCCGCGAGAGAGGGAATTCGTCTGTTTCACCAGTCATCTCGAGCGGGGGCTAGGGTTTCCCACGTCTTTGTTCTTCCGGCGTTTTTGCGCCTACTACGGGATCCAGCCTTCAGATCTGGGTCCCCACAGCATCGAGCAGCTCGCCATCTTCGTGGCGTTCTGCGAGTGCTACTTGGGCTGCCGGCCCTACTTTCCCTTGTGGCAAGATCTGTTCCATGGACGGATCAGCCGCGAGGAGGCAGGCGGCCCAATGCTAGCCGCGGGCGGCCTGACGTTCCAGCTCAAGTCCAAAGCTTCTTTCTTCGATCTGATGCTACCTGCCAAAGCAGCGAGCGACTGGAAGAAGTCATGGTTCTACGTGACCGAGGCGACCCCAGAGGACGAGGCGGCGATCCCGCGGTACTCGGCCAATCGTTCCGAGCCGCGCCATATCCAGGTCGGCAAGCTCCCCGACGACCAGCGGATGGTCGTTGACGAGATGCTCCAGGCCATCCGTGGTCTGAAGAAGAAGGGCCTTCAGACGATAAACTTGTACAATTGCTGGCTTGGGCGACGGCTCGTTCCGCTCGCCCAACGCGACCACTACATGTATCAGTACACGGGCCGAGGAGACTCGACGAAAGCCTGCCTCGACGAGTGGAAGCTGGAGGACTATCTCCCAGCGTTGAAGAAGATCACCCAGGCGGTGTACGTGGATGCACAGGCCGGGGTCGCCCCCTACACCGCGAAGCGTCCGGCCCCAACGGTAATTTCTTTACCTTGTTCGCAGTCGCAGCGTATGCAATCGCGGTAATTCTGATTCTGTTTTGTATTCATCGCAGCTATTCCAGGTGGTGGAAGGGTGGCTCCCACCTTCTGATGATGAAAGCCCGGGGCCATCCGCCCAGGATACAGGCGAATCGCCACCCGCGAAGGGCAACGAGGAAGACGAGGACGAGTCCGAAGAGGAAATCGCCCCGCTGGTCCGAAAAACCCGCGGGCAACGTCAGCGCGAAATCGAAGCGAGCAGGAGCCTCGAGCGTCATGATGACGATGACGAGCTCCCAGAAACCACCTCGCGCCGCCAGGCCACTCCTTCGAAGAAGAAGAAGAAAGAAAAGGAAACGAGGGCCCCCCCGAAGAGGAAAACGAAGCCGCCGAGGATGGCCTCGCCGCCGCACTCGACGAGCAGCTCTGATGCTCATAGCTCGGCTGGTGACGGAGCGGCCCCAGCGACAACCGCGCTGGACGCGCCGACTGTGGAAGTGCCGCTGGCCTCGATGCCCCCGCCATTCGCGCCAGTCTCTGGGCTAGGGAAGGCTCCGGCTGCGGCGACTTCGCCTCGCAAGGAGGTTCCGATTGGGGCGGCTTCGCCCCGCAAGGAGGCTCCGACTGTAGCGGCTCCAATTCGCGAGGAAGCCCCTGCCGAGGGTATCCCAGAGGCGCCAGCCGCGGCCTCAACGACGAAGAAGCCGTCCGTGTCTTGGGCACGCGACGTCCTGGAACTAGGGCTAAGTCGCCACCTGGGCCCCGAACTGGAAAAACCGGCCGGCCTTCGCACAGGGCTACGTTTCATCCCAGTCGCCAAGTGAGTGCGTTCGGCCTTCCCTATTTTCCATAACTATTTCGATTGTCTTTATTGATTCGACTGATGTGCAGGACCGGAGTGAAAAGGATGGGCCACCCGACCGTGGCCCAGGTACCCTCCACCGCTAGCGAGGAGGATCCTTCCCGTAAGAGGAAAGCGGACGAGGTCGTCGCCTCAGCGGATGGCAGTAAGAAGGCCAAGGGCGACGACATCGTCACCGTCTCTGACGACACGGCGGTCGCGCCGGCCGGCCCCGCGGTGGAGGCAGCCGCGTCTACGAAGGAGGGTGTTTCCTTGCCTGGAACGGCGGAGGCGACTTCCTTTGGAGCGGGTGCCTCTATCGCTACCTTCCCCCGCTTCGTGACCAAGGCGGCCGCGGCGAGCGGGGCTGCGCCCCCGAGCCTCGCTCCGGGGGCCGCCGATGCTGAAGTCGATCAGCGTCGTGGGCACACGCCAGCGTTACTCGCGTCCGTGGACGCGATGCAACTTCATGGCATGCTTGGCGCAGCCATCCAGGTATATCCAGTCCCCGAGGATCAGGTCGGTGCTTTGCAGCGGCTTGATTCTTATAATTTTCTCGTCTTTTATTTTCGTATCCAGTCCCCGAGTGCGCACGCGCTAAATTTTAGCGGGGTGGGCACTTGGGAATTTCTTGATCGCCAGTCCCCGAGTGCGCACTCGCTAAATTTCAGCGGGTGGGCACTTAGGAAGTTCGTTTTTACTGACTTTTTTGATGATATGCAGGGTCTGCAGCTTGAGTCGGCGGACCGACTGGCCGCACAACAGCGTGCTGAGAAGGAGCTGGCCACCATCCAGGAGGCGAACAAAGAGCTCCAGGCTGTTGCTGCGAAGGCAGAGGAAGCTCGCCAGGAGCTTGTCCCTGCTGGTGAGTTGGAGGTGGCGCGATCTGCTCTGGGCGCTACTGAACAGCGGGTCGCCGACCTCGAGCGCAAACTGCGGGAGGGGAGAGAAGAAGCGAGCTCGGCGGACGGGCGAGCTAAGGCCGCCATTGCGGCCGGGGAGGAGGATCGCAAGGTGTCGGAAGCCCTTATTGCTGGGCTTCAGGACGACCACGCGTCGCTTCAGTGCTTCATCACGGGACTCGCCCGCCCGTTGCTTGGTGAGTGCATCTTCCCTTTCTGTTAGTTGTGGTTTTTGTGGTGTCCGTCGCATTCATCATTGTCTCCTTCTCGCAGGTCGCGTTATTGGTAGCCAAGAAGAAGCGAGCTCGCTCGACGCGAAGCAGTGCGTAAGCATGCTCGTCGACTCGGCGACGCTGTCGGCGACGTGCATCCGCGCCTATCTTCAAGAAATGTCGCCCACGGAGGTTATTCCCAGCGACCTCGTTAAGGTGTGGGAATATCTGGAGAAGGTGCCCGCGGTCGTTGAGTTCATGACGCGGTCGGCGTTTCGGCGTGGAGCATCGACAACACTGAGTCTTGGACTCGCCCACTTCCCCGAGGATTTCGACCTTGACGATGTGACGAGTGGGTATCCATCGTCAACTGGCGCGGTGGATCTGTCCGAGGTTCTCAAGTTGCAGGAGCGTGCCGCCACGTACTCGGAGCGTGTCTGGGCGATGGGCGACCTCCTGCCCTACCAGGAAACGGTCATCGCGCCGAACGACCCCGAGCCACCGCATCATGACTTCAAGGTCGAGCAGCCTTTTCGCGCGGCGATGGCGGGTGAACTGACGACGTATCCATCAAACCCGTACACCGCGTTCATCCGTAATCGCCGGGATGCTGGCGAGTCGTCATCGAAGCCTGCAGAGTAGGGTAGTTTTGCCTTGAAGTGTTAGCAGCAGTTCTGCCACACGGGCATATTTTATAACATAAGACAATGCAATATGCGATTGAATGGGACGTCGTTTCTATGTTACTATTTGTTTGTGTGATTTGGATTGGTTTTTGGACGAGTCCCCGAGCGCGTCCGCCCTTTTGTGGGGTTTACCTCGTATATGATGTGTGTTTTTATCATGTGTTTTGTTGATTTGGTCGACTCGCCCGAGCTCGGTGAGCCAGTCGCAAGGCGACTCCCTTGAGTGCTCTGTACTTTACCGTTTTCCCTTACGCGAACGGGGTCGGGTGGCCGAGTCCCCGAGCGTGGTACTTGTTAGTTCTAGGCGTGACTCGAGGGTGGTTGAGGACTTAGCGCGTTGGTGTGAGCGCGTCACTCCTGCCTGGCCCGTGGGGTCAGTCGCGTGGCGAGTCCCGGGCATGCTCTCTTACTTGGCGTTTTCCCTGACCGATCGCGACGAACTGGTATTCAGTCCCCGAGCGTGGTACTTAGCCGTTCGAGTCGCTATGCCGAGGATGCGGAGGACCAAGGTCGCTGTGAGAAGCGAGGGCAGTTGTCTTGGTTCGTAAAACCAGTCGAGCTAGGCGACTCCAATGGGGCTCCGGGTTGGCGTTTTTCGTGGACGATGCAAGACCTGAAGTGATTCAGTGCTCTTACACCGCACTACTTAGCCGTGCCGATCGCTGTACCAAAGGTTGACTTCTGCATTTTAGCGTACCGCTGTTATTACGAGTGCGAGTGTCACAAGTCATGGAGAGTAGGCGCAATTTGCGGTAACCATTTATTTTATTTCATAGCGACTGGAGAGTACATGTGTGGGGTTCTAGGAGTAGAACTTCCGGAGGAGGTTTACATTCCATGGTCGCTTGACGTCGAGTTCGCCATCCCCGCGGACGTCGATGAGGTAGTAGGCGTCGTTGCCGAGTACGCGCCCGATAGCGAACGGGCCCTCCCACGGAGGGGAGAGCTTGTGCATGCCCTTCTTGTCCTGGATGAGGCGTAACACCAGGTCGCCTTCCTGGAAGGTGCGGGTTTTCACCCGTCGGCTGTGGTAGCGGCGGAGTCCTTGCTGGTAAATGGCGGTGCGTGACCGAGCGAGGTCGCGTGCTTCGTCGAGCTGGTCGAGCCCATCTTGGCGGGCCAGCTCGTTTGCGGCCTCCGTGTAATGGACGACCCGCGGCGAGTCGTGTTCGAGGTCGGTGGGCATGACTGCTTCGGCGCCGTAGAACATGAAGAAGGGAGTGAATCCCGTCGATCTGTTAACCGAGGTGCGGATTCCCCAGATGACGGAGGGCAACTCTTCGACCCAGCATCCAGCGGTGCGCTCGAGTGGTACTTGGAGTCGCGGCTTCAGGCCGTGGAGGATGCTTTGGTTGGCTCGTTCCGCCTGGCCGTTGGATTCCGGGTGGGCGACTGACGCGAGATCGAGCCGGATGTGGTGCTCTTCGCAAAATTCGGCCATTGCTCCCTTGGCGAAGTTTGTGCCGTTGTCCGTGATAATACTGTTTGGGAACCCGTAGCGATATATGAGCTCGCGTAGGAATTTAGTGGCGGTCTTCCCGTCGCATTTCTGGACTGGCTTGGCCTCCACCCACTTGGTGAATTTTTCGACGGCGACTAGCAGGTGGGTGTAGCCAGAGGGGGCTTTCTTGAAGGGGCCTACCATGTCCATGCCCCATACGGCGAATGGCCAAGTGATGGGGATCGTTTTGAGCGCTGAGCTCGGTACGCGCGTCTGATTGGCGTACTTCTGGCACCCGGCGCATCGCTGGACGATGTCGACAGCGTCGGCGTGTGCGGTGGGCCAGTAGAAGCCGTGTCGCATAGCCTTGGCGACCAGGGAGCGAGCGGCGGCGTGGTGGCCGCATTCACCTGAGTGAATGTCGTGGAGGATTTTGCGTCCCTCAGCCGGTTGGACGCAACGTTGGAACACGCCGGTGACGCTGCGCTTGTGTAGCTCACCGTCGATGATGGTGTAAGACTTGCATCGGCGAGCGATCATTCGAGCGTTTGTCTCGTCTGCTGGCAGGGTGCCGGCTTCCAGGTAGGCGATGTAGGGCTTGGTCCAGTCGTCTGGCTCGGTGATGAGTGCGACCAAGGCTGCCTCTGGTTGGAGTGGGACTCCGATGTCGATCTCCCTCGGGGGAGAGACTGATGGTTTGGAGATTGTGTCGAGGAACACGCCGGCGGGTGGTGCGAGTCGAGCCGACCCGATGCGAGAGAGGGCGTCGGCCTCCTCGTTTTTTCGCCTGTCGATCCACTCGACAGAGTAGCCGGTGAAGTGGCCGCCCAACTTGTCCACCTCTTGGCGGTATGCCGCCATGGTAGGGGAGATGGCGTCGCAGGTGCCGGCGACCTGCCCCGCGACGAGGTCGGAATCTCCGTAGCATCGAAGGCGATTGACGTTCATCTCCTTGGCGGCTCGCATGTCGTGTAGTAGGGCCTCGTATTCAGCCATGTTGTTGGTGCAGGGCGTGAATTCGAGGCGGAGGATGTAACGGAGCTTGTCGCCCTTTGGTGAAGTCAACACTATCCCTGCTCCTGCACCGTCCGCGTTCTTGGAGCCGTCGAAGTGCAGGCTCCAGTAATGGAGGTACGGCAGCTTCTCTGGCTGCTGGGCCTCTTCCCAGTCGGCGATGAAGTCTGCCAGTGCCTGCGACTTAATCGCTCTTCGTGGCTCGTATTTAATGTTGTGGGTGCCGATCTCGACGGCCCACTTGGCGACCCGTCCGGTCGCCTCGCGATTGCGGATGATGTCTTGCAGTGGCGCTGAGGAGACGACCGTGACCGGGTGCTCCTGGAAGTAGTGCGGCAGGCGCCGCTGAGCCCTGAAGACCGCGTATACTAACTTTTGGTACTGTGGGTACCGCTGGCGCGATTCGGTGAGGACCTCGCTGATATAGTACACCGGCCGCTGAACCGGGCGCTCCTTTCCTTCCTCTGGTCGCTCGACGACCATCACAGCGCTGACGACGCGCTCGGACGCCGCGACGTAAACCAGCATAGGTTCTTTGTCGGCGGGGGCGGCGAGTAGTGGTGCGGCGAGTAGCACCTTTTTGAGGTCGCGGAGCGCGTCGTCCGCCTCCTTGTCCCACTGGAAGGTGGGGTTCTTGCGCATCAGGCGGTATAGGGGCATCGCCTTTTCGCCCAGGCGGGGGATGAAGCGACTGAGAGCCGCTACTCGCCCGGCCAGCTTCTGGACGTCACGCAGGCACTCGGGTTTGCCGAGCCGGGCGATCGTGTCGATCTTTGTTGGGTTTGCCTCGATCCCTCGTTTGGAGACGACGTACCCCAGTAATTGTCCGGCAGGTACGCCGAAGGTGCACTTGCCTGGGTTGGGCTTTATCTTGTACCTTCGCAGATTGGCGAAGGTTTCCGCCAGGTCGGCGAATAGGTCGCCTTGGCGAGCGGATTTCACGACCACGTCGTCGATGTAGACGTGGATGTTGCGGCCAATTTGGCTCGCGAGGCATTCTTGCATGCACCGCTGGTAGGTTGCCCCGGCGTTCTTGAGGCCGAAGGTAATGGCGGTGTAGAAGAAGGCTCCAAATGGCGTGATAAACGCTATCTTCTCCTCGTCTTCGACAGCCATTTTGATCTGGTTGTACCCGGAGTAGGCGTCGAGGAAACATAGCGACTCCGAACCCGCGGTTGAATCGATTATCTGATCGATCCGCGGGAGAACGAACTGCTCCTTTGGGCAGGCGCTGTTCAGGTTTGTGTAGTCGATACACATTCTCCAGGTCCCGTTTTTCTTCTCTACCAGGACTGGGTTTGCCAGCCAATTGGAGTATTTGATTGGCCGGATGAAGCCGGCAGCGAGTAAGCGCTGCACTTCCTCGGTGATTGCGCGACGGCGTTCTTCATTGAAGGGCCGTAGCGACTGCTTGACAGGTCGCGCTTTGGGGTCGGCGTTTAATTTGTGCTCAGCGAGTTCCCTAGGGACACCGGGCATGTCAGAGGGTTTCCATGCGAAGATGTCCCTATTCTCACGAAGGAACTCGATGAGCGCGCCTTCCTATGCTGGGCTCATGCCTGTCCCGATCGTCATCGTCTGGCTGGAGTCGCCTGGGACCAGCTCGACGGTGCGAGTGTGCGTCGTGGCCTCAAAGGTTGAGGTGTTTGTGCCCTCTGAGTTGGGCTTCTTGAGTATTGTGGGATCGTCATTGTTGACCCCGCTCGCGTATTTGGCGAGCTCGTCGGCGTGATTAGTCTCTGCCGCGATAACGGCGTCGGCGAGTTCGGCTCCTTTGGCCTCGCATTCGGCGGCCATGTCGGGGTCGCCGTTGATGGTGATGACGCCGCACGGCCCGGGGAGCTTCATCGCGTTGTACGCGTAGTGGGGCGCTGCCATGAATTTAGCGAACGCCTGGCGCCCCAGGACGCAGTGGTAAGGGCTGTCGAAGGGCACCAGCTCGAAGACGATCCGCTCGGTGCGGAAGTTTGCCGGACTACCGAAAGTGACTGGCAGCGTGACTTTGCCGATCGGATACGCCTTCCGACCGGGGACGATGCCGTGGAACGTGGTGTGGGTTGTCTCGATCATCGACTGCAGGAGCCGCAGTCGCCTGAAGGTGTCGAGGTAGAGGATGTTGATGGAGCTGCCGCCGTCCATCAGTGTCTTGGGGAGCCAGTAGTCGCCAACCTTGGGCTTGACCACCAGGGCGACTCGTCCTAGGTACTCGATGCGTGGCGAGTGGTCTTGCCGGCTCCAGGTGATGGGCTGTTCCGACCAGTTCAGGAACTGGGGGACGTCTGTTTGGGCCACCGCATTGACGGCGACGGCGCGGGCGATGACCTTCTTCTCGCGCTTCGTGTTGAAGCCTGTGAAGGTGTGGAGCGAGCCGGCTACTTTGCCGAATTTTCCGCCATTTGGCGGGTCGTTGTCGGTGTCCTCCCGCGCGTGTCGTGCCTTCTCGATTTCCCTGAGGGTGTGGCAGTCGGCGGTGGTGTGCGTTGCGGGTTTCCCTTCCCTGCTATGGAACGCACATGGTTGGTTAAGGAGGGCCGCAGGGTCGAACCTTGGCTTGTTCTTGTAATTGCCGCCATCGCGCCGTTTCCCTCCGTCGCGGCGGTAGCTCTTGGGCTCGCGCTGTGCGTGCCCAGCGTTAGCGACGAAGTCGACTCGCCCGTCGCTGCGGCGCTTGCCAGTGAGGCGGGTGCCGCTGTAGCGTAGGTCGGTTCGGCGTCCGTTGTCGTTGCCGCCCGTGCGGCGTTGCCCTCCTGACTCGTCGTCGGTTTCCTGGTTTGGATCCTCCTCGGCGTACCGTTTGGCGATCTCGAGGAGGTCGGGGATGTTGTCGAGTGTGCGGGAGTGTCGCTTGAGCTTGGCGACTAGAGGCTCGTAGCGGCACGAGGTCTTGAAGCAATGGATCGCGGTGTCCGGGTGGATGCCGACCGCGTTGTACCAGATCTCTTGCCACCGTTGGACCCAGTTGCGGGTCGACTCACGGGGTCCCTGGACGCATCGTTCCAGGTCCTCAATGGTGGTGGCACGGGTGTAGGAGCACTCGAAGTGCCGGACGAAGGCGTCGCGCATTTCCTCCCAGGAGTCGATACTGTCCTGGGGGAGAGTGTTGATCCACTGCCTGCACGTCCCCTCCATCATCAGTGGGAGGTAACGGGCGGCGAGTAGGTCAGTGTGACCCGCGATCCCCATTGCCATGAGGTATGTGTCGAGCCAGACTGCGGGGTCGTACGAGGAGTCGTATTTTTCTATCTCCTTTGGCGCCTTGAAGTTTGGCGGGTACTTCTCGCCTCGGATCATTGGTCCGAAGAACTTAGGCCCAAGTCGACTGAGAGACCCCATAGGCTCGCCATCGCGGCGATTAGTTAGGGTGTGCCGCAAGTCGTCGGGCTGGCGTGCGCGCCAGCTTTGGTTGTTGATGATGTGAGTGCGGGCGTCGATGGGTTGTCCGTTAGCGGCGACGAAGTTGGTCGCCGGCCTGGGATAGTTGGTGGAGAGTGCTGCATTCGCGGGTCGGTGTTGGAGCTGCAGTGGCTCTGGTGGTGGGCAATTGAGGGTGTTTGCCGCTGCTGGGCGGCCGCTGGAGGCCGCTCTGCTTCCCGAGGAACGCGAGTATACTCGACCTTGCGAGTCGGCGCCCGCTTTTTGCTGCTCCACGGCCTTCGCAAGCAGGGCCTTGACATACTGGATCTGTAAGGCGCCGTCGCCAGTGGCCGTGATGCTATCGGCTGCTGCTCGGCCTGCCACGAGGTTGTCCATTGGGGTGGAGAACAGTGGGAGGCCGTTTGCGTCTCGCTCCCGTGAGGAGACAACTATCCGCGGTTGGTCCCTGGGAGGGGTGCGGTTGGGTGGTGGTGGGGCACCCATCGCCGTCGATCCTGGCGGGGGCCGGGCGCTTCCTCCTGGTGGCGCGTTCTCGCAGATCGCGCGCTCGGCTATGCGGGCCGGGTCGTTTTCGTCGTCGAAGTTCAGGGCACGCCCTTGAACGGTGGGGTTCAAACGTGACCTGATCCGCTGCTGGTGGTAGCGTGACAACTCCTGCGCCGTCACCTGCTCGAGGCGAAATTTTTCGCGCTCGGCCTGCTCCTTGCGTACCGCCTCCGCCAGTTTCAAGCGGAGTTCCTCGACCTCCGTTGCCGTGGCGTTAGGAGGGATTGGGGTGGAGAAAGGATCCTCTGGTCGATCGGTGCCGGTGGCCATGTAAGCCGCGGCGTGACGATTGGCACCATCGCGGAGGTCGGCGGAGTTCTCCGACCCGGAGTCGAATTCGAAGATCCCGAGGATGGAGGGGTCCTCGAAGTCTCCCGCGTTGGAGACCTGGGCGATGGAGCCCGCGGATGAGGCCGCGGTGATGGATCCGGCGAGTGACGCCGGGGTCGCCGAGTCGGCGTCGTTGGTGAGGGCCGCATCTTCTGCGGCCGCTGAATTCCCGGCCACGTTGCTGTGGGCCGAGTTGTACTCGGAGGCAAGGCGGTGGATCGTGCGAACCTGGCTCTCGGAGAGCCGATCGCGTGGCGGCGACTCGCGGATGCGAGCCGAGTCCTCCGAGACGATGACATCGGTGAGGCCGACGAAGAGGCTGATCGTGCCGATTGGCAGGATCACGCTGTGCGTGACGGGTCGCGCCGCCGGGACGTAGCTACTCGGCAAGATCTGGAGCATCTCGCCGATCGCTATCATGCGGCCGGTGGCGACCGTCTTGTTGATGGGAAAATTGGATCTCGCCGCAGAACACCGGCCAGACCGGCCAGGCCCCACGGTGGGCGCCACTGTCGTGGGAATGGTCACGACAGATGCTGCAATCGGCAGCGAGTAGTAGAACAAGGGGCAAGGGCGGCCATCCATCTGCGGTGCGAGATGAGGGCAAAGACACAGGGTTTTACCCAGGTTCGGCCCCCCGGAGGGTAAAGACCTACTCCTGCTAGATTGTATTGTGGAGGTGTTACAAAGGGCGAGCTCGGCGGCTAGGCGGCGAGTCGCTTGGGTGTATGAGGGAACGTGTCTCTACTCACCCCTTAGGGAGGTTTATATAGGCTCACCTCCCCTAGGGTTTACATATCTCAACCGATTCGGTTACAGCTTCGGTAATCATTTAACCTAGTCCGACTGGGCCTATCTACTCGCCTGGGCCTTCAGCTTCCAGTCGCTTGGTACCTTGCTGGGCTTTGATCCACTCGCCGTTCTGCAGGCCCACTCGCCAGCCCTCGGGCTAGTCGGAAACGTCCTGCTGAGTATACCCCAGTAGGCGTATCCCCATCAACCCTCTTGCTCTTTTAATCTTTTTCCTTCCGTGGATTACTTTCCGAGCTACCCCTATTCGAGGTGTTCGGGTGGCTTCCTGGGTAAGCCTCGTCCTACGTGTCTCAATCATCATTGTTTTCTAGGTTTTTTGTTCCTCTACAGTGGTCGCTGACAAGCTACAGTAATTATTGCGCCTGTCGCGTCGGCGCGATGATGCCTCGATTCACGCATCGGTCAGAGGGCCCGATCCTCTCCTGTGCTGTGTGGTCTTCGGTGTTGCTCCACTACTTGCGAACGGTTTCGCCACACGCGCGATTATGCGCTCATCGTGGCACAACCACGATCCCACTACCGCTAACATTACGCGGTTATAAAGAGGGGAGCGGGGCTAGGCGATTCACTTTCCCCCCTCTTTTTCCCTTCATCTTATTCCTCGCGCCGCCGCCTCCGTTTGCGTTCTAGCGGTCGCGCCATCGTCGTCCTCCTCGACGGTCACGCTGATGTTTCTCGGCTCCTACAACCCCGCCGCAGTGCCCTTGCTCCGGTGTTTCCGCCGGTGAGTTTTCCTACAGCCCCGCCATTAGGATTGTGCGCCAGGCATCTCTCTGGTTTTCTTATATCCCCCGCGGTGGTTATTTTTGGTTCCGCCGCCGTGCTTGTTAGAACTACGAAGGGGCCCTGCATCTCTAGGCCTCTCCCCGCCGCTAGTCTCTCCTCCGTCGATTCCTTCGACGAGCCTATGTCTAGTTCTACCAGCGGAGCCCTCGTTGAGGACGATGACTTTGCGTCCGGTCCAGAACGGGGTTCTTGGCAGGGTTCCACGGTCACTCGTCGCGAAGTAGAGTGGTTAATTAAGACGCGCCGGATTCCCGCCGAGGTAAGCTGTCGCTTGCCCAGCAAGGAATCCTCTCCCGTACTCAACGAAGGCGAGTATGTAGTCTTCATGTCCCACTTTTCTCGTGGGTTCGGCCTCCCCCTTAGCGATTTTGCTAGGGGGTTCCTTGATTACTTCGGCCTCCAGCCGCATCACCTACCGGCCAATGATATCGCCTCTTTGTCGGATTTTATCTCGACTTCGGAGGGGTATTTCGGCCTTTGGCCCTCCGTACATGTTTGGTCCAAATTCTTCCAAATCCGATCTAATGTTGTGCCGGACAAATCTCTCCATTCTTCTGAGAAATCTCTTACCCAATGCGGGGCTGCGTCCATTACACCTCGGAGAAACTCTGAGTTCCCCTGTGTTGTCGGCCTCGAGTCTTGTAAGAAGTGGCATAGATCGTTTTACTATGTCAAAAATACTGGGAAGGAAGATAAGATTCGGATCCCCACTTTCTCTATCGGCCCCCTTCCAAGAAGAATTGGAACTATAATCCTAGGAAGAGCCATGCTCTGGTCGAGGCATTTGAGATTCGGCTCAAAGAGTTGATCCGCGCCGGGCTCCGTGGTGAAGATCTGATGACCGCATTCATCAGCAGCCGAATCTGCCCTTTTTAGCTTTGCTCTCACAAGCTTTGTTACATGAGTGGTCCTCTCGATCCCCATCGAGTTTCTATGGTTGAGCTCGACGATTATCACATTTATAAGCATGTCCGAGCTATCTTCAAGACCGATATGCCGGAGGAATAATGGGGACTGAAGCCATTCACTCGCGGGAATCCTCCTCCTCAGGTAAATTTACGCATTGTTGTTTGCTTCCGAGTTGCCTTCGTGATTGTTCTTTTGCTAATCCTATTCTATTTTTTCTCTCGCGGAGGTTTGTGAAGCAAAAGACAGAAGATGCCGAGGTTTTGGATCTTCCGTGGACTATAGATCGTAATACCCCGAACAACAGAGAACCTGACTCGGAGGAGTTTGTCCCTAAGTCGGATGTAGCTCCGGTTCGTGCCCGTGGCAAGACCTCGGCCCACGCGGATGAAGGTGACTCGAACGACGTCCAAATTCTTGAGGTAGTTCCCGTGGTGCCTATCTCTTACGCATTTTCGGCTCCTACTTTCCTAGCTAATCCAGCTGGTCAGGTGCACGACTGTAAGGTTCCCAACCTTTAACAAGGTAGAGATCCCTGTGTTTACAATGCTAGTCCCTGGATCAATAGCTAGCATCCATATTTAAGATGTAATATCAAGAAACAAAGGTCATAATACAACTTTATAACCAGGAATAAAATAATTTATTACATCTTACATAGCTCATTTGGCTATTACAATACATTGCAGCAGAATATCTATAAGCATGGGGTCCTTCATATTCAAAGTGCCACAGGCAGACATGTTGGTTGTAGACTTGTAATCCTAATCATTACACTTCACTAATATCAAACAAACCTGCAACATAACAAGTTACAGCCACAAGGGTCAATACATTTGAATTCTATTGTCAAGTGATACTATGGTAGCATAGTGGAGTCTATCATCTATATGCATTTGGCTAAGTGGAGCTTAGGCTTGCTTTGCTCAAAATAGATTTTCCTTATCATTTGAAAACACTAAGTTTTTGCTTGACAAAAATCACCCAAGGAACCACCAATAGAAATTGGTGAACCTTAAACCCTTGTTCAACCACAAGTTTTTAACTTAGAAATTTGGATGATGAGATTCTTGATAGCTTCCATGTCTCGATGCTCAAATTGTCCTTTACCAGGGACATGGCTAAGTACTTAGATTTTACACTTTGCAGAGGTGGTGCACTTTCCCCACAAGACTTGGTTTCACCAAGACAAGATCTTTCAGAAGCCTTCCCTTAGACCAAAATGGACGCGCTCCAACCTATCAAAACCCTACCACCAATTGTCCATTTGGCTAAGTTATTGCAACCTATATGATCCAGGCAGAGCCCATAATGCCAAGTGGTTGCACTTGAAGCTTCTCAACATTTGACATCTCAAATCTCTTTGTTCCTGGGTGGCCATCCACAAGTGAGATACACAAGGTTCACTAGTCCCCTGGCCTTGTGTAACCACTCAACACAAACCATTCCTTCCATTCCACCCAGGTGATTCATTAACTTAGTTGTTTTATTAAAAAAACACAAGTCCTCAGACTTAGAAATTTTTCCATAGTATGAATATATATTCCACCCTTGTTTTCTACTAGCTAAGCTAAGCATGATAGTAGTAGGAATGTTAACTTAGGAAATTCTACTAAGGTTTCATCTACTAGGATTTCCCATGGCATAGTTTATACTTAGCAAAATTCCATGCAAGTCCTACTTAGAAATATCACTAATGCATAGTGAAAATAATAGGACAAAAGTATGTATCATCACTTGCCTTTTTGGTAGAGAGTATAAGTTCACTTCCTTGTTCTTTGCAATGTTCACTCACTTCAAATCACTACAATTCAATCAAGCAAACAACATTTCAATCTACCATTCAAGCAATTCACCACATAAATAATAATAACAAAACAATGCATGCAAGCATGCAAGAGATGGTTTTACTTGTAAAAGTGGTTTCCAATGGGTCATAAACATTTGAAAACACCTAATGGTCATTTTATAAAGTGGCAAAATCATTTGTATAAGATTTTACTTCATAAACCATTTTTTAGATCAAGTCATTATTTTATGTGGTGAAGAAATGCTTTTAATAAGGCAAAATTCTATAGGTTTCACAAAATATGTTTTCAAACCATATAAACTTGTGTTTAAGGTCAGAAAGTTTATTTCCAAAACATTTCTCAAAGGTTTTCTTCAAAAACCATTTTTAGTAATTAAATCATATTTTCATTTGACTAGAAATGGTTTAAATCAAAGATTTATTCTTTTGTTTCACCAAATACATTTTTGAAACCACAATTTGTTTCCTATGTTCTGTAGGTTCAAAACACACCATTTTCCGAAGATTTTATCCTCAAAATCATTTTAGAACAATTTTTATACCCTAAACATGCATACACAAGTTTCTGCAAAAACAAACATTTTAACAGAAGATTTTTACTAAACAAAGTGCATGGTTGGCTAGGGCTTGTCTTGCTGAATCCAATGATATAAAATTTGCAAAATTTGGACGTGTGGTTTGAAAGTTATGAAATTTACAAAATTGGAAAACTAATAGATCAAACTCTGGTTTTTAAAGAACACACTGGCCACGCGTCTTATTCCTATTGGTCGAAAAGGTTTCACATGGATCAAGCGATGCAGGCCGTTGGATTTAAGTGTGATCTTACGGCTCAGAACTAGCATACCCTTTCAGTTAAGTGAATCTATCGTACTCGTTGGATCCAGATCGAACGGCTACTGTGCGACTGACCAGAGGTGGGCGGTGCTAGCGGCGGCAGGTGGCGGCGGCGTGTCTGGCTACGACGTCGCGACGGTTGCAGGAAGCAAACGAGAGAGAGGTGTGGCTCACCAGGTTCGTCGTGGCGCGGGGAAGCTCAACGTGCCTTCTGCTTGTCGAGGGGCGCATTGGTGTTGTGGGGATTGCTCGCCGGAGCTGCGCTGTGCCTCGGGTTCGTACGGTCGTCGACGGGAGCGGGGCTACAAGGCGGGCCAAAGAAAAATAAGAGGTGTGTTAGACGCGCACGGTACCAGGAAACATGTGAGCATCGATGAATAGAACCGGGGCGGTCCAAGCTTACCAGGAAATCTCGCCGGAGGAAATGGCAGGCGGTGGCGCTACTGTTCGTCGTCGTTGCCGATGTTATGGGGCGCTCGGGGACGAGCTGGTGCTATGGGGAGATGCGCCAGGGTCTGGGAAGCATGTGAGTGTGGTCGAGGAGGCGAGGGGCGACGAGGGGCTGCCGGAATCGGCCGGGAAAGTCGTCGGAGACAGTGGGGTTCGGGAGAGAAATTCGCGCAGCCTGGTGGCTCCTATGGGGTATGGTCTGGGGGAGAAGGAAGAGGAGACTAGGGCGGTTAAGAGGGCGTCGTTGCAGTGCGGGTTTAATCAGCCGTTTAACGCGAATTGAAGGGCTCAATTACGACAGAAAACACTCGCGAGGTTTGGGGATGAATGGTTCGCGGGGTTGACGACGAGGTGACCTGGCAGTGGGGTCTGCTTGGCAGCGTGAGAGAGGAGTGGGGTGATGGGGTTCACGCGTCGGCGACTCTGCGGGTAGAATATTTGGTCTGAACCGTTTTCTGCGAGAGAGGAGCAGTGGGCTGGCTGGGCTTAGTTGGGCCAGGCTAGTTGGGCTGGGTTCTTTACATATTTTTTGTTCTGTTTTGTTTTTCTTTTTCCTTTCTTAATATTCTGTTTTGATTTCATATAAGTAATTCAATCACTCATTTATTTTATTTAAGTTTATTAAACAACTTTTGTTTCACTTGGGTAAATTCCAAAATACTATTTTCTCAAGATTTAAATAATTATTCTTATTAGAGATTTGTCTTTATTATAAATAGGGATAGAATGGTTATTGTCATTTTATTTTTGGAAATTCTTTATCCTTTTATTTTATTTGATTTGGATTATATTCATTCCATTTGCTTAATGGATTAGGCCAAGGTTTGATTTGGTCTTTAAATATTCTTTATTTAATAATTCTTTCTTCATCTTATAAATTTCATATCTTTTTATTTAGAGGTCCAAACTTGGTGATTCCAATTTGTAAAATCTTATTTGAGATTTATTTATCCTTTTAAATATCTTTTAGGATTATTTGCTCACCATTTGGGATGGATTTTTTTTGATAAGTGCTTTATTAGCTTTGGAAATTACTTTTCCTTATCTTATTTAAATTCATAAGATTTTATTTATGGTTCCAATTTAAGTGAAACCAATTTATATGGTTTTGATATATTTCTATTTGTCATTCTTGATCATTTGTAAATGTTTGTTGTCAAGATTTTATATGGATCAAATCCATAGGCTTGGAGATAACTTGGAAATAATTTTTATTCCATTTGGGTTTAGGGTTTGGATTTATTTTCCAAGTTTTAAATTTCCAGATTCATTCCTTGAGGAATGCATTTCTCTAGATTTGGATTTTGTTGAATTCAAACTTTAACTAAAGTTTTTTCAAGATGGGATTTTAAGTTTCCATTTAGAAATTAAAAGTTTCTTTTCACCCTAAAATTCAACAATAATTTATTTTGTTTATTTATTTTTCACATAACAAGATTTGGAAAATCTTGGGATGTGACAGGCTACCACCCTTAAAATAAATCTCGTCCCGAGATTTGGGGAGGCTAGGGGTTACAAGTTGGCTCAAAAGCATCTAGGGTACTACCACCCTTAAAAATTTTCCAACTAAATTACATCTTGGCTTGCTTGGGATCCTGTTGAAATCTCTCTGGACAAACATCTGCATAGTGTCCTTTGTTTCCACACTTGAAACATGTGACAAGGCTGAGATCCTTCATAGGCTTGTTTATCTTATGCTTCATCTTTTCTGGACAGTTGCTTGCATAATGTCCTTGGTTACCACAATTGTAACATGTGATAAGATTGAGTTCATCACGTATCTTCTGTGGGAAAGTTGCTACATAATGGCCTAGCTCTTTGCAGTTGTTGCACCACACTTGGCTAATCTCCTTATACTTCTGTTTCTCTGGGCATTGACTAGCATGTGTCCCATTTCTTTGCAATGTCCACATTGCACATGGCTTTTCTCCTTCTTTTTCTTGGGTTTCTCCAAAGCTAGGAGTGCTTCTAGTTCATGTTCTTCATATGTTATCTCATAGGTAGGAATGTCTACTGGTCTCCTTGACTTTCTATTACTCCTTGGATAATACATATGTCTCCTTTTTGGTCCTTTAAATTGAGTCATGTTGTTGGGAGGTACAAGCTGAGATTTTCCTTTGTCTTCATCCTTCTTGGTAGACTTGGCTCTGTCATGGTAGTCTGCAATCAGTTGTTGCACTCCACCTTGTTTCCTTTGTTCAACTATGGAATAGATGGGGCAATGGATAGGGACATGATTGTTTCCTTTACATAGGTAACAAGTAGTTTGGGATGTGGGGCATTGGTCAATTGGATGTTTCTCTTCACAATTGGGGCATTGATCTTCATGCTCCTTGGAAGTATGATCCTTGTCTCCACAAATATTTCAAGCTTGGGTTCCTTCTAGAATAACATCTTTGTCATCCTTGTTGTCACAAACTCCTTGGAAAGAGTTGTTTCCCATGTTGGTCATTTTAGTGGCCATCCTTTGCAACAATTGGGATTGAATTTCCAAAAACTTTTGTATGGTTGGGTCTAATCCATTGTTGTTGGCTAAAAACTGAGTTGTCACTTGGTTCAACTGGGTTTGGTTTGGTAGTAGTTGTTCTCTCATGTGCATCTCTTGGTTGTTGTTGTCATTCTTGATGTTGGGGTCTCTTGGAGAAGTCGTCTGTTTAGGTTGGATTGGGATTAGAATAGGCAAGATATTTCTAAGGGAATAATTCTAATCACACACATCACAATTCACACAAGCAATGTGCAAGCAATCACAAACAAACATTCCACTCAAACAACAAGTTTCAAGCATATTTTTAGGCAACCAAAATATTTTTGTTACACCACATAAGTTGGTGGGTTTGACTTAGACTAAACATGGTGGTCCATCTATATGGTTCACTTGAGATTTTTCCATCCTTCTTGGTTGATTCTTCCTAAACAAGATCTTTGTATCCTTAGAGAATTTCTTGCATCTTGGTCTCAAAACTTCAAGGTGATGATGATTCCTAAGTTATTTTCCTTAGTCTTCAAGTCTTGAGTAACTTTTCTTGTCTCACTTGTAGTCCTTAGTGAATATCCAAGGTTGAGGTCCTTGGTGAAAATGTTGAAGATGTTGAAGTCATTAGAGTTGATATCCAAGGTTGAAGATGTTGAAGTCATTAGAGTTGATGAAGTCCTTTACACATGATGAAGTCTTTGGCCATGGGAAAGGCTTTGTCCATCAGTTTGAAATAGAAGAGATGTAGAATTAAAAACAAAAATGGTTGAGGAAAGAGTTTACAAGATTGTTTGTAAATAAGTTTTGGAACAAATACAACTCCTATTTTTCTAAGGGGTTTGTCCAACCTTAGGTTTACAAATCCTACAGGCAACACAATGCTCTGATACCATCTGTAAGGTTCCCAACCTTTAACAAGGTAGAGATCCCTGTGTTTATGTAACACCGCGGTTCTGAAAAGACCGTGGCTTCTATGTGACATGCCAATCCATGGATCGGTTCATTGGCCCACAATAGAATGAGATGAATAACATAGCAAAATATCCGTGTATCATAAATAACGAAGATCCAGAGTACCATTATTACAATAAAAGCTTAGCTCAAGGCTAGCTCAAATTATTCAGGTAGCAACATAAATAAGGTAAATCCTCCATTCTTCAAATTGCCCACAAGTGAACAAGTGCCGAGTGGAGTACCGTGGCCTATATCGATTACTCATAATCGGAATAACCTGCAACATGAAACGTAGCAGCCCCGAAGGGTCAATACATGGAATGTATGGCAAGTAGATCTAGTAAAGGAGACAATAGTACTAACATCTACATGCATATTTGGCAAGTGGAGCTGTGTCTGGCTTGCATTTGCAAATACATTTGTCCTACTTTCATAAATAGTTTTTGATTTTCTTTGAAAAGATCCCAATTAAGCTAACCCAACAATATTAAAACAATTACGAAATTAGAATGAGCGAGAAACATGTCATGGAATTAATATCAAGCAACTCAGTTGTCCATAACCGGGGACACGGCTAATCGATTAGATTATACACCCTGCAGAGGTTAGTACACTTTACCCATGTGACTTGGCCATCCCAGCTCGTACCATCACTCTCATTTTGGGTGATGATAGGGAGAAGTCCAAGAAGAGACTGTTCGAGAAGTAGCACCCCAATCCCGACGCGCACCGGTCCAACCTACCAAAATTCTACATCTCTGGATACGCGGGTTCGGGTTACCACAACCTACTAAGTCCAACCAACCGCCCATTTCATTATTGGCACATGGTTGTACACGTAAGCTACACAATAAAGAAGCCAATCAATTTCTCTCGATACCTGGGTGCCTTTCCACAATGAAACCACCAAAAATTATCAATACCATCACACCCTGGAGATTCATTGATTAAGTTGTTTTAGTTTTCACAAACCAATACTTTTAGAAACAAGTCTCAATGATGTAACCCAGCCCTCGTTCATCATAGCATGGCTAAGCACATCTACCAACGGTGGTTCATCTACAAGGAAGGTCCTACCACATAATAGGACATAGCATAGCGATAGTATCATCCTACACATGCATCTACAAAATAAACGACAATGCATTGAAAATAGTAGGACGATATCATGAACAAAGTAGCATCTACTTGCCTTGGTTGTAGCGGTCGGAAGAACAATCCACACACGAGCAAGCGTTGCACTCGTCACAATCTACACGATACAATTGCATTCATAAACAAACAATTCCACAAGCATATGCAACAAAGATGATGCATGAAGATATGCAAGGCAAGTGAATTGGTGCTACAGCTGCACCACATAATCCTATTCAATAACACTACTGATTGCATGCATGGAAAATAGTTTTAGCGCTAGGAAAACTATTACGCAAAAAGTAGTGCTCAAAACTAGAGCTAGAACTCAATTAATTCACTACCGGTAGTATACTATTTGTAAAATCTTGGGAAAATTCTACAGTATGGGCATAGCTATTTAGGAACAGTACCAATTGGAATTACTCAAAAAGGAATTATAAAACTCCCGAAGTAATTAAAACACTGCTGAAATCCACTAGACAGTTTCTGCAGAAGTTTTCACTGTAAGCCTATCATTTTAATTCACGATGAGGTTCCCCTCGTTCCACTGAATCCAGGGACATATCATACGCAATTTTTGGAGTTACAGATCTTTTTCTATGAATTAATTACTCCAAAAAGGCCATTAACTCATTTGATTAAACTATACTAAACCTTGCTGCAAAAGTGTGAAACAATGGTACAACAAGATTCTAAACGACTTACTGAACCTACAAAAATTTTATTTGCAATTTTTGTCCCAACGGTTTAATTTCTACGCAATTTACAAGTTTCTACCGAAATCTGCCAACTAAAATGATTAAAGAATAAACCCAGTCAACTGTGTCTGTTGACTGGTCAACGTGGCTGCTGACTGGGCCCTGACTGGGCGTCTGACTAGTCAACTCCTAGGGACTAACCGGTCAACGGCTGATCTGGACCACTGATCTGAGATCCGACGGTCCCAACAGATGGCGGCTGCGGACTCACCGGAGACGAACGGCGTCGAGCTCCGGACATTGCGGCGATCGGTTCCGGCGATGGCGGTTACCTGCGCGAGAGGGAGACGGTCAGCGCGGATCGAGGCGGTCAACGCGGCGAGGGCGGCGCGCGCACGTGCAGCGGCGACGAGCGGCGCGGCTGGCGGTGCGGGCAGGCGCGGCGCGCGGCTGGCGGGCGGAGGCGCGCGCGGCGCGGGCGAGTAGCGAGGCGACACGGCGCGCTGGCGGCGGCGGGAGCGGCGCGGTGCGGGGCGGCGGTGAGGTGGCGGGGTACCTACGGCGGCGGAGGCGGGCAGGAGGCGGTGGCGGCGGGTGGATCCCGAGGCGGCGGCGGGCACGGGAGACGAGGCAGCGCGCGGGGTCCAGGTGGCGGGGTACCTGCGGCGGCGGAGGCGGGCAGGAGGCGGCGGCGGCGGGTGGATCCCGAGGCGGCGGCGGGCACGGGAGACGAGGCGGCGCGCGGGGTCGGGCATGGGAAACGAGGCAGGGGTGGCGGCGGCCTCTTAAGTGGGGCCCCCTCGTGGGGTCCTACGCGGACACGGGCCGCGCGGTTGGAGGCGAACACGGCGAAGTCGGTGCCGATTTTTTTGATATTTTAATAAAACGGCCGTAACTTTTCCATACAAGCTCCGATTCGGCCGATTCTTGCTCCTATGTTTTTGTAAAAACGAGGGGAACAACCTAGGGTCAAGGGTTGAGTGAAACGAGGCAGGGGCGGCGGCGGCCTCTTAAGTGGGGCCCCCTCGTGGGGTCCTACGCGGACACGGGCCGTGCGGTTGGAGGCGAACACGGCGAAGTCGGTGCCGATTTTTTTGATATTTTAATAAAACGGCCGTAACTTTTCCATACAAGCTCCGATTCGGCCGATTCTTGCTCCTATGTTTTTGTAAAAACGAGGGGAACAACCTAGGGTCAAGGGTTGAGTGAAAACACTAGGCTACAAGGGTGGACTACACTAGTCCTACTAATGCCTCCCGTAGGAGCCTCGTAGTAGAATAGAATAGGGTTTTGAAAATAGCGTTTTCGCCGGTTCTCTTTAATCGGTGGTTTTGCACGGAAAAGTATGATGCAATGATATGAATGATATGTAGAACCAAATCTAAATTTTGGGATGTGACAGTTTACAATGCTAGTCCCTGGAACAATAGCTAGCATCCACAGTTAAGATGTAATATCAAGAAACAAAGGTCATAATACAACTTTATAACCAGGAATAAAATAATTTATTACATCTTACATAGCTCATTTAGCTATTACAATACATTGCAGCAGAATATCTATGAGCATGGGGTCCTTCATCTTCAAAGTGCCACAGGCAGACATGTTGGTTGTAGACTTGTAATCCTAATCATTACACTTCACTAATATCAAACAAACCTGCAACATAACAAGTTACAGCCACAAGGGTCAATACATTTGAATTCTATTGTCAAGTGATACTATGGTAGCATAGTGGAGTCTATCATCTATATGCATTTGGCTAACTGGAGCTTAGGCTTGCTTTGCTCAAAATAGATTCTCCTTATCATTTGAAAACACTAAGTTTTTGCTTGACAAAAATCACCCAAGGAACCACCAATAGAAATTGGTGAACCTTAAACCCTTGTTCAACCACAAGTTTTTAACTTAGAAATTTGGATGATGAGATTCTTGATAGCTTCCATGTATCGATGCTCAAATTGTCCTTTACCAGGGACATGGCGAAGTACTTAGATTTTACACTCTGCAGAGATGGTGCACTTTCCCCACAAGACTTGGTTTCACCAAGACAAGATCTTTCAGAAGCCTTCCCTTAGACCCAAATGGACGCGCTCCAACCTATCAAACCCCTACCACCAACTGTCCATTTGGCTAAGTTATTGCAACCTATATGATCCAGGCAGAGCCCATAATGCCAAGTGGTTGCACTTGAAGCTTCTCAACATTTGACATCTAAAATCTCTTTGTTCCTGGGTGGCCATCCACAAGTGAGATACACAAGGTTCACCAGTCCCCTGACCTTGTGTAACCACTCAACACAAACCATTCCTTCCATTCCACCCAGGTGATTCATTAACTTAGTTGTTTTATTAAACAAAACACAAGTCCTTAGACTTAGAAATTTTTCCATAGCATGAATATATATTCCACCCTTGTTTTCTACTAGCTAAGCTAAGCATGATAGTAGTAGGAATGTTAACTTAGGAAATTCTACTAAGGTTTCATCTACTAGGATTTCCCGTGGCATAGTTTATACTTAGCAAAATTCCATGCAAGTCCTACTTAGAAATATCACTAATGCATAGTGAAAATAATGGGACAAAAGTATGTAGCATCACTTGCCTTTTTTGTAGAGAGTATAAGTTCACTTCCTTGTTCTTTGCAATGTTCACTCACTTCAAATCACTACAATTCAATCAAGCAAACAACATTTCAATCTACCATTCAAGCAATTCACCACATAAATAATAATAACAAAACAATGCATGCAAGCATGCAAGAGATGGTTTTACTTGTAAAAGTGGTTTCCAATGGGTCATAAACATTTGAAAACACCTAATGGTCATTTTATAAAGTGGCAAAATCATTTGTATAAGATTTTACTTCATAAACCATTTTTTAGATCAAGTCATTATTTTATGTGGTGAAGAAATGCTTTTAATAAGGCAAAATTCTATAGGTTTCACAAAATATGTTTTCAAACCATATAACCTTGTGTTTAAGGTCAGAAAGTTTATTTCCAAAACATTTCTCAAAGGTTTTCTTCAAAAACCATTTTTAATAATTAAATCATATTTTCATTTGACTAGAAATGGTTTAAATCAAAGATTTATTCTTTTGTTTCACCAAATACATTTTTGAAACCACAATTTGTTTCCTATGTTCAGTAGGTTCAAAACACACCATTTGCCGAAGATTTTATCCTCAAAATCATTTTAGAACAATTTTTATACCCTAAACATGCATACACAAGTTTCTGCAAAAACAAACATTTTAACAGAAGCTTTTTACTAAACAAAGTGCATGGTTGGCTAGGGCTTGTCTTTCTGAATCCAATGATATAAAAATTGCAAAATTTGGACGTGTGGTTTGAAAGTTATGCAATTTACAAAATTGCAAAACTAATAGATCAAACTCTAGTTTTTAAAGAACACACTGGCCACGCGTCTTATTCCTATTGGTCGAAAAGGTTTCGCGTGGATCAAGCGATGCAGGCCGTTGGTTTAAGTGTGATCTTACGGCTCAGAACTAGCATACCCTTTCAGTTAAGTGAATCTAACGTACTCGTTGGATCCAGATCGAACGGCTACTATGCGACTGACCAGAGGTGGGCGGCACTAGTGGCGGCAGGTGGCGGCGGCGTGTCTGGCTACGGCGTCGCAATGGTTGCAGGAAGCGAACGAAAGAGAGGTGTGGCTCACCAGGTTCGCCGTGGCGTGGGGAAGCTCAACGTGCCTTCTGCTTGTCGAGGGGCGCGTTGGTGTTGTGGGGATTGCTCGCCGGAGCTGCGCTGTGCCTCGGGTTTGTACGGTCGTCGACGGGAGCGGGGCTACAAGGCGTGCCAAAGAAAAATAAGAGGTGTGTTAGACGCGCACGATACCAGGAAACATGTGAGCATCCATGAATAGCACCGGGGCGGTCCAAGCTTACAAGGAAATCTCGCCGGAGGAAATGGCAGGCGGTGGCGCTACTGTTCGTCGTCGTTGCCGATGTTCTGGGGCGCTCGGGGACGAGCTGGTGCTATGGGGAGATGCGCCAGGGTCTGGGAAGCATGTGAGTGTGGTCGAGGAGGTGAGGGGCGACGAGGGGCTGCCGGAATCGGCCGGGAAAGTCGTCGGAGATAGTGGGGTTCGGGAGAGAAATTCGCGCAGCCTGGTGGCTCCTATGGGGTATGGTCTGGGGAGAAGGAAGAGGAGACCAGGGCGGTTAAGAGGGCGTCGTTGCAGCGCGGGTTTAATCGGCTGTTTAACGCGAATTGAAGGGCGCAATTACGACAGAAAACAGTCGCGAGGTTTGGGGATGAATGGTTCGCGGGGTTGACGACGAGGTGAGCTGGCGGTGGGGTCTGCTTGGCAGCGTGAGAGAGGAGTGGGGTGATGGGGTCCACGCGTTGGCGACTCTGCGGGTAGGATATTTGGTCTGAAGCGTTTTCTGCGGGAGAGGAGCAGTGGGCTGGCTGGGCTTAGTTGGGCCAGGCTAGTTGGGCTGGGTTCTTTACATATTTTTTGTTCTGTTTTTTTCTTTTTCCTTTCTTAATATTCTGTTTTGATTTCATATAAGTAATTCAATCACTCATTTGAATTCAAAACTTTGCCAAAATTTGTGTAGCTTTAAACACTGATTAATAAAACATTCTGAAATCATTTAAGAATAAAATATTATTATTTTTGGGGTCTTTTACTTATTCAAAATAGGTTCTAGTTTTAAATCATATAGGATTTAATAATATTTCTAAACATCATTTGATTTTCCAAAACCTTCCAATTCTTTTCAGTAGGTTTTTATTTGGTCATTTGGGTGTCAAATAATTCATCTTGAGTTATTTGGAATAATTTAATAAGATTTATTAATCATTTAGGATTGGGTATTTGTTTTAATTCCAATGGGATTAAATATAGTTTTAATTCCCTAAAGTTTATTTGGAAGATTTATTTTATTTAAGTTGATTAAACAACTTTTGTTTCACTTGGGTAAATTCCAAAATACTATTTTCTCAAGATTTAAATAATTATTCTTATTAGAGATTTGTCTTTATTATAAATAGGGATAGAATGGTTATTGTCATTTTATTTTTGGAAATTCTTTATCCTTTTATTTTATTTGATTTGGATTATATTCATTCCATTTGCTTAATGGATTAGGCCAAGGTTTGATTTGGTCTTTAAATATTCTTTATTTAATAATTCTTTCTTCATCTTATAAAGTTCATATCTTTTTATTTAGAGGTCCAAACTTGGTGATTCCAATTTGTAAAATCTTATTTGAGATTTATTTATCCTTTTAAATATCTTTTAGGATTATTTGCTCACCATTTGGGATGGATTTTTTTTTGATAAGTGCTTTATTAGCTTTGGAAATTACTATTCCTTATCTTATTTAAATTCATAAGATTTTATTTATGGTTCCAATTTAAGTGAAACCAATTTATATGGTTTTGATATATTTCTATTTGTCATTCTTGATCATTTGTAAATGTTTGTTGTCAAGATTTTATATGGATCAAATCCATAGGCTTGGAGATAAATTAGAAATGATTTTTATTCCATTTGGGTTTAGGGTTTGGATTCATTTTCCAAGTTTTAAATTTCCAGATTCATTCCTTGAGGAATGCATTTCTCTAGATTTGGATTATGTTGAATTCAAACTTTAACTATAGTTTGTTCAAGATGGGATTTTAAGTTTCCATTTAGAAATTAAAATTTTCTTTTCACCCTAAAATTCAACAATAATTTATTTTGTTTATTTATTTTTCACATAACAAGATTTGGAAAATCTTGGGATGTGACAACGACGCCGAACCTCTTGCTTCTCAAGCTCCTGATTCTTTGAAGAAGCGCACCGCTTCGGCAGATCCCTCTAGTGCTGCCCCTAAGAACACTACAAGAAATGTGTCAACTTATGACGTTCTCATTTTGACGATGGCAAAAATCGTCATAAATTTTATGACGATTTGTACCAGATCGTCTCTAGCCACTCCAGGAGGGCCAAACCCCTTCAAAATTATGACGATTGGCTAAGAATCGTCGTAATTTTGTTAGTTAAAATCGTCATAATGTGGTAGGTCGAACCAACGATGTTATTTTTTCTATTCCGAGTGAAAAAAATAAGGTGCTTTGTGAACCAACCAATCAAAGCACACCAAACAGCCTCCCACGGATCAGACTATCGGCCTGATCTGGACCGTTCATTTCCAATCCAATGCCATGTGATTCACCCGAAAAAACACAACACACACCCCGCCGCTCCCACAGCCTCACAAACCCTAACCCCACCAAATCCAGACCGCCTCCCCTCGCGCCGCCCTTCCTTCCCACCCTCTCCAGCCGCCGATTCTCTTCTCTTGCCGATCCACCCTATCCCATCTTCGCCTCCCACTGGCGCAGCCTTGGCGAACCCTAGTTTGCTGCCCTCATGGAGAGGAGGAGTAGCGGGAAGGCGCAGCCGTCATCGTGGAGGAGCAGCGGGAGGATGGCGTCGTAGTCATGGAGGAGGGCGAGCGCCACCGAACTCCGTCGTCGGTCAATCGTTGGCCAGGCTTCGACCTGCCCCGATCTGCTCCCCCATGCCTCCTTCCTCAACGCCGGCACGCCAGCAAGCCGGTGCTCCCCCATGCCTCCTTCCGTAACCAGATTCGTGCGCCGTCGCCTAATCCCCCTTCCTTCTCCTTACTCTATCGCGGTGGCTCTTGCAGGTGGGTGTTGGTGACATCTTCGCCATCGCTGGGGACATCAACGTCATGCTGCTCAACATCGAGGCCTTCACAGCGGCGACAACACGAGCACCACTCCCTCCTCTCTCTGCCGCCACCCCCACCCCATCACTTCCGATCCCATATTGCATCAGCGGGCACCAGGCCCACAACGTCAAGGGAGTCCATTGGGCCAGCGTCTTCAACCGCCTCAAGGGGATCAATGACAAGGTAAACCCTCGGCCTTCTCCCTCTCGCCCCGATCTAGCTGCTGCCTCATATGCCTGTTTTGCCATGTGTCTTGGTGCCTTCCGTACCTGTTCCCGCTTGATCCGTTCCGTGATTTTGGTACCACATGTTTCCTGTAACATCTAGAAGGGATTATTAAGTCATTTTCTCTGTCAATGTTCATTTGTTTCATATTTGGGAAACTTGGACACTTGGACAATAGTTGTGATGACATAGATGCTTACCACCACTAGATGTTCTGATTTCTGTCGTGACTTAGATGCTTATGAGCAGAAGCATGTGTTCTGAATTTTATTTATGTACCCTGAAACTCATTGTATGCAAGACCTACCCTAAAACTCATTCCCTGTTGCATGTACTTGTGTTTAGCATCCTTACACTAACCATATTTAAGCTAGATGTACCTGTACTTTGATCTCGTGTTGTTCATGTGTGATAAATGAGATCTTGGAGCACTCATGTGTTGCCTTGGTAGCATCACTGTCTTGCCAAGAATTTTTGATAATCTCTGAAATGTTCTTTTATATCTAGTTTAGCTAAGACTAACTTGATTTTTCTGCATTTACTGATGCATGTACACACGATGACGGTTTGGCTGTATCATCTGCACTTGCTAGTGGTTACTGAACTGAGGCATTTGGGAATCAGAATTATTATACAAAAGCTCTATTGTTGCCAAATTGATGATGCTTGAGGTGGTATCAGTGTAGATGAAAATTCTGGTAGGCTCAACATTCTGTCTAAGTGATACTGATTTATAAACATGCATGTTCACTTGAGAAGTTAAAAGATTAGTAGTATGAACTAATTCAATTGGATGATAGTCCAACAGAAATAGGTCTATAGGTTCTTATTAATATGAGTTTCATATTTGTGCCGGGACTTGTGTGTACTAGGATGTCAGTGCTTGGCTACTTGCATCAGATGATTCATTAGGTTTTTATCTTACCTTGGGCTCTTTTATATGTACCTCAAGAACCTTATTTCTTATTGCCAGGAGGGATGCACTTGGTACTTGCTTCACCTATCTTGTTACTGTGATTCATCATTCATGTTTTTCTTGCCTTTCTTGCCACCAACAATCTCTGTCTAGGATAGAAGCAGCACCTAGCAGCGCTGGTGAGTACTGCTTCTTTGCATGGTGTTTTCTTCCTGCGTCTAGCTATTGTGTTAGTGTAGTAGGTATAAGAAGTATTGGCTGTAAATAGAAAATGTTTCTTTCAGATAAATGACTAACTGGGTTTACATTTTTTAAGACTGATAATCTTTACATTCAAGGAAGGAAGCCGGCAGGTTCCTCATCCAGATTTTGGTACTACATGTTTCCTGTAACATCTAGAAGGGATTATTAGTCATTTTCTCTGTCAATGTTCATTTGTTTCATATTTGGAAAACTTGGAAACTTGGACAGTAGTTGTGATGACATAGATGCTTACCACCACTAGATGTTCTGATTTCTGTCGTGACTTAGATGCTTATGAGCATAAGCATGTGTTCTGAATTTTATTTATGTACCCTGAAACTCATTGTATGCTAGACCTACCCTAAAACTCATTGCCTATTGCATGTACTTGTGTTTAGCATCCTTACACTAACCATATTTATGCTAGATGTACCTGTACTTTGATCTCGTGTTGTTCATGTGTGATAAACAAGATCTTGGAGCACTCATGTGTTGCCTTGGTAGCATCACTGTCTTGCCAAGAATTTTTGATAATCTCTGAAATGTTCTTTTATATCTAGTTTAGCTAAGACTAACTTGATTTTTCTGCATTTACTGATGCATGTACACACGAGGACGGTTTGGCTGTATCATCTGCACTTGCTAGTGATTACTGAACTGAGGCATTTGGGAATCAGAATTATTACCCAAAAGCTCCATTGTTGCCAAATTGATGATGCTTGAGGTGGTATCAGTGTAGATGAAAATTCTGGTAGGCTCAACATTCTGTCTAAGTGATACTGATTTATAAACATGCATGTTCACTTGAGAAGTTAAAAGATTAGTAGTATGAACTAATTCAATTGGATGATAGTCCAATAGAAATAGGTCTATAGGTTCTTATTAATATGAGTTTCATATTTGTGCCGGGACTTGTGTGTACTAGGATGTCAGTGCTTGGCTACTTGCATCAGATGATTCATTAGGTTTTTATCTTACCTTGGGCTCTTTTATATGTACCTCAAGAACCTTATTTCTTATTGCCAGGAGGGATGCACTTGGTACTTGCTTCACCTATCTTGTTACTGTGATTCATCATTCATGTTTTTCTTGCCTTCATTGCCACCAACAATCTCTATCTAGGATAGCAGCAGCACCTAGCAACGCTGGTGAGTACTGCTTCTTTGCATGGTGTTTTCTTCCTGCGTCTAGCTATTGTGTTAGTGTAGTAGGTATAAGAAGTATTGGTTGTAAATAGAAAATGTTTCTTTCAGATAAATGACTGACTGTGTTCCAAATGTTTCTTTCAGATAAATGTTAGTGTAGCCGGAAGGTTCCTCATCCAGATGCACTGCCGCTGGTTGAAGAAGGTCGATAACCTACTAGACTTGTGGTTGCTCTCCTCCAACGCCACTCTACGCCAACCCGATACTGCTGCTTCCTGTCCAAACCCGATACTACGCTGTACTTTTGTAGATGTTTAATATTACTGGGTTATGTGAATTATGCCTGATTGTATTGTTTGTGGAAGTGCACCATTCCTAAGGTAAAATTTTGGTTAGAATTATTGAATGCAATTTGAGATGCACTTACCAAAATATTATTTGTGTATTACCCATGTGTTTATCCAAATGCTATTTAGGCTGTTAAAAGGCCATAACGACTGGAACAATTTACAATTCCTGGGAAAAATGGTTGAAAATAGAAAGAGATGAATGGTAAAAAGGCCACGACCCCCAAACTAAAAAGGCTAAAAATGCTGGGCTTGGCCCAAGTAGCAACGAGAATTGATAGAAAAATATTAATGGACTGAATTGGTGGCTTGGCCCATGTAATTTTTGAAATGGACTAGGCTGATTGTGTGCCACGTAGGCTCAACCATGTAGGATCTGACCTGGCGAGGCCAGTTTGTCCATGACGATATCGGAACGTCATAATGGTTATGACGATCCAATATCGTCATAGACGGTTATGACGATTTCACTAAAATCGTCGTTATAGTTCATTTGCGACGCTCAGCTTTCGATGATCTCAAAATCGTCATAAATGGACTATTGTGACGATTTTGTGACGAAAATAGAGGGTCATATATAGCCATATTCCTTGTAGTGGAAGCGAGTCAAGAAATCTTCGCAGCATATCCCGAGGCGTAAGACCATGCCTGAGGTTACTGGGTGAGTTTATTTTCATTTGTATTTCTTGTTTCTCTCTTTCTGTCTCTTGGCTCGACTTTTTTGTCTTTCGTAGAGCTCCTCTCTCCGCAAAGCAAAGCGGTCCGAGTATGACAAGCCATACTACTCGGCAGCCTTCTCCTCCTCCTCCGGAAGATACTCGGGTTCCCAGTCCCTCTCATGTTGATTCTCCTCCTGCGCCTACCCATACATCGCCTCGACGAGATGTGCCTATTGCTCCCACCGTTATTACTGACATAACCCCCACACCGGATCACCCGGTTGAGCCTGTTGCCCCTCTCAAGATCATCGAGGTTTCCCCCAATGATCCTTGGATCACCACAATCCCAGCTGCTACTCCAAATCCAACTGAGGATATCACCACCTCGCCCCCCTTGGAAACTATAGTTCCTCCTGCCCCCAAGGGCGTGATTCTTAGTGCTAAGGTTGCTGCCCCTGCCAAAGCCTCTACTAAAAGTAAAAAGGTTGTTGTTACTAAACCTTCGGCATCTCAGAAGGGGCCAGCTAGCTCTTCTCATCCCAACATAGCTAATGCACTTCGCAAGGGAGCTTCCTCTGCTAAGCCTGGAATCACCCTGCTGCCGACACTCAACTTACTCTTCACAAGAGTCCGGCAATGGTGGTAGTCACACAACGAGCCCGAGGTAAAGTGTTGACCCGTACTGAGAGCAGAAACAGCCTCGGCTCTTTGGTGGAGTATGCCAATAACTGGAACACCGCCGATCAACTTGAAGGCAATCCGAGTAGCCAACCATTTCAGCTTTCCGACATCAGCAGTCGCTTGCACATGGTTGCTAAGATTATCCTTGATAGTGACAAGATGAATGAGGTAAGTGTTTTCGTTGATACTTTGTCTATTATTCAAATGGTATTATATACACACTAGTCCCCGAAGCTTGCAACCGAATAATTTGTTGTTCGTTTGGAAGCATTGTCAGGCTGCAAATGCATTAGTTGCTAAGTCAATTTCCTTCATGACTCGGATTAACCGTAGTCCATTCATAGCCGAATCAAGTTTTGCTTGATTCGGATCTGTTTTAGATCTGAATATCCAGCCACCTAGATCCAATTTAAGTTTTACTTGATTTGGATCTGCTTTAACTTTGAATATCCAGCCACCTAGATCTGAGTCAATTTATACTTGATTCGGATCTGTTTTAGCTTTGAATATCCAGCCACCTAGATCTGAGTCAATTTATACTTGATTCGGATCTGTTTTATCTTTGAATGTCTAGCCACCTAGATCTGAGTCAAGTTTTACTTGATTTGGATTAACATTGAATATCATGTCACCTAGAGCCGAGTCAAGCTTTACTTGATTCGGATCTGTTTTAACTTTGAATGTCCAGTCACCTAGATCCGAGTCAAGTTTTACTTGATTCGGATCTTCGTTAACTTTGAATATCTAGTCTGGTAACTTTATTTTGTATTTAGGTTGCCCATGATCGGCGGACAGCCGAATTTCAAAGGTTGCTCTTTGCCCACAAGAAACTGCAAGAAAAATATGAGAAGGTTGTTCCTGTAGTGAAGAAAACTGGTAATTTAACTAATCCGTGTACAGTTCCTTAAGTTCGTAACATTTTTGGCTTGTCGTGCTAATTCACTCTTCGCTGGCGTGTAGCTAGTATCAACAATCTGAATACCCGCCTTACCAAGAAGGTTGACGCTCTTGAAGGTTGGTTCCTCTTTTTTGGTTTTTAATTTGTTAATTCTTGTCCGAGATAAATATTGGGTTTCTTAGAACCTTCCGGCTTTGGTATAGCCCAGTTACAAACACTTGCAGCATCGCATCATGAATGCATACCTATGCCTGATATGATGCTGCATTTTTTAGAACAAGCTTCCACTCATTCGGCGCAACTCAAAGAAAAGGACGATGAGATAACTCGGTTACGCGCCGAGATTGAGTCTCTCAAGCTTTCCCAGAAGTCTGAATTGGAAAATTTTGATTAGGAATTCTCTGAAGAAAAGAATCGACTGAGCCTGCAGTTGTAGAAAGATAAGGAACTTCTTGACGCTGTCGAGCTAAAGAACCAGGAGATGAGCAAGGAAATCACTCGTTTCGAGAAGAGTATGGCCGATTGGTCCCTGGATCTCCAGAAAATGTTGAGTTACATCCATTGTAAGTTTCTGCCCGTGGCCGAGTTATTTTCTTCTCTTTCTTATTTTTAACTGATATGATTTCCTTTCGTGTAGATCATTTTCCAGAAGTGAAACCAGTGAGCTCTAAGGCTGTGATTGCTGCTTGTGAGTGGCGAGGTTTCCCCGTTGCTCCGAGTCAAGAATATTTGATGGAAGACTTCCTGATTGTCGTCGGTGCTGCTATTGGACCAATGAAGATTATGGGAAGAGATCTGGTGCAAGCAGCTATCCGGGACTACCATGTTCTTTGGACGAACACCTCTGGAACGCCTAATATTGATGAAGTTGAAGTGCTTGTGGCGAGGCTGATAGCATCTCAAACCCAACTTAACCTTTGGAGGGAATCTGCTGGGAGGGCTGGTGCTGACATGGCCCTTACGGCAGTGTTGTCTTGGTATGAGGATATTTCCCTCGATACTCTGATGCATCTGCGCACTGGCTCTCCTTGGGTTGAAAATCCAGAGTTCGTTGCTCGCCATCAAGCTCGTGCCTTCCAGCTTATCGAGTATGCTGACTTGCATAATTGGATCGAAGGGCTGAGTTTTCTTCCTAATCCGGCGGATGATGTCGAAGCTGAAGATGCATCAGGTGATGACTCGACCGATCAGGATGAACCGGAGGGTGATTCGGATAATTCCCGCGATTCAAATGACAGCTCGGATGAGGATGGCGATGTGCGATCATCCTCTAAAGGGACTGAAAACTCTCGAGCTCAAGCTGATGTCTCTCAGCAGTCGGGGCTGGTCCCCGAGGTTACTATGGCTTCTGTTGAAGCCGAGGTAACTTCGGCTAAGGCGCCAGCTACCTCGAAGAGCCCAGTTCCCAAAGATACCCTTCTGAAGGAGACCGAGGTCCCTGCGCCAGCGTCCGAGATACCCATGCCCGATGCTCCTGACAATGCTACTGCCCCTTAAGGGTGATTTGGCCTTTTTCGTTGTTTAGGTTCAAAAACTCTAAGTTGTTTTAAGTCCTTTTGGTGTGGTGTGAACCTTTTTGCCTTGCGCTGCTGAGGCATTGGTGATGGTAACTATTGTCATTTTATCTAAGTGAATCTATCTGCTTCATATCTTTGCTTTGCCCAACTTTAATTTCGTAAAGCCGGATGGTATTCTCCCATGTGTCTGACCTTCGTTCGGCATTTATCTTGCTTGCCCTTTGTAAACCTGGTTGTATAGCTGTTGTTTTCGTGATTTCTACTTGAAGTACAATGCTCTAACCTCATAGATTGGCTTGTA
Source organism: Avena atlantica (assembly GCA_910589765.1). NCBI lineage: Eukaryota > Viridiplantae > Streptophyta > Magnoliopsida > Poales > Poaceae > Avena > Avena atlantica. The sequence goes on along the minus strand of OU342737.1, from coordinate 116,298,245 downwards.
TCCCTTATTATACTTCGACTTGCTGAGGTTGTTACCTTTAGAAATCTTTAGTTGTTTCCTCCTTGTTATTCCTTTGTCGATCGAGGCAAGCTTACATTGCATCTTATGAGTTATGATCAGCAAATTGGGTATTCCCCGAGTTTCTGCTGAAGTTATCGAGCTCTTATGTGTATGTAAAAAATTAATGGGTGGCGTAAGTCATTTCCGAGTTATCACTTGGGTTGCTGAAGGTTCACATCTATTCAAAAAACATCGAATGACATGAAGCATTCCCCAAGTTATAAACTGGGTTGCCGTAATATAGTTCATAACTCAATGCGGAGAACACCACGGGGCAGTCCCCGAGTCACTCCTCGAGGTGCCGAGGTTATACATAATTCAAAAAGTGAGTAACAATCATGGGGCAGTCCCTGAGTCACTACTCGAGGTGCCGAGGTTTAATTCATAATCCGAGATAAGAAATATCATGATGCAGTCCCCGAGTCACTGCTCGAGGTTTAATACATAGTCTTTAAAAATAGAAACAACATGGTGCAGTCCCCGAGTCGCTGTTCGAGGTGCCGAGGTTTAATACATTCTTGATACTTCGACTTGATGCGTCACATCGCGACGTACAACATGTGGCTTCTAAGTGTAGAACGGGCGAAGTAAGGCTATGTTCCATGGTCTTTTTGATTCGTCTTCGGCTTTATTTGCCTTGTTCTTCTCTAGTGGTTGAGCGACGATCAGGTAATATGCATCATTGTGCAATGCTTTACTCACGATGAATGGTCCTTCCCGTGGGGGTGAGAGTTTGTGCATGCCGGCTGTGCGTTGTACTAGCCGAAGAACCAAGTCTCCTTCTTTAAAAACTCTCGGATTGACTTTTTTGCTATGATATCGTCTGAGATTTTGCTGATAAACTGCTGATCTTGATAACGCCAATTCCCTTGCTTCTTCTAGTAGATCCACATCGTGTTGCCGTGATACTTCGTTTACTTCGGCCGTTGTGTACTGGATTACTCTTGGCGAGTCATGCATTATGTCGGCTGGAAGCATAGCTTCTGCCCCGTATACTAGAAAGAATGGGGTATACCCTGTCGACCTGTTTGGGGTGGTCCTGAGGCTCCACGGTACTGCTGGAAGCTCCTCAATCCAGCATCCTGCCGACCTTTGCAGTGGTTCGATAAGCCGGGGTTTTATTCCTGACAATACCATTCCATTTGATCTTTCTACTTGCCCATTTGATTGCAGGTGAGCCACCGAGGAAACATCAAGTCTTATGTGTTTTTCTTGGTAGAATCTAGCAAAGGCTCCTTCAGCAAAGTTTATGCCATTATCCGTGATAACACTGTGTGGATATCCATATCTCAAGATAATATCTTTGAGGAATTTTACCGCTGTTGGTTCATTACAATTTCTTATTGGTTTCACCTCGATCCACTTTGTGAATTTGTCCACCATGACTAGAATGTGAGTCATTCCGCCTCGGGCCGTCTTGAATGGACCTACCATATCCAAGCGCCACACAGAAAATGGCCAAGTGATTGGTATCGTTTTTAACTCGGACGAGGGCAGATGTATCTTGCTGGCGTATCTCTGTCAACCATTACATTTTTCTACTAACTCCTTTGCCTCCTTCAACGCCGTCGGCCAATAAAATCCATGCCTAAATGCTTTGGCAACTAAAGCTCTAGATGAGGCATGATGCCCGCATTCTCCCTGATGTATATCCAGGAGTATTTCCTGCCCTTCTGCCGAGTCAACACATCGTTGTAGTATGCTCGTGACACTTCTCTTATACAGCTCATTGTTTATGATTGTGTAAGATTTTTCTCTTCTCACTATCTGTCTAGCCAGTACCTCATTACTCGGCAAGATTGCCTCCTTAAGGAATGAGAATATGGGTTGCGCCCATATCGGCGTGAATTTCTCTGGGATAGTTTCACTGTCGATTTCCATATTTTCCGCCGACATAACAGCTCTGGACTTTTCTGTGTTTTCTCGTGCATCGGACGGGTTCACCCTTAGAGAGCTCGGGTCACATTCTTTGTAAATTTCAATTGGCACACTTCCTTCTATCATTTCTGCCGAGATACGAATTGACTCGGATTCTGGTGAAGGTGTAATTGATGGTTTTCTCAGGTGCTCTAGGGCAATTCCCGGGGGAATTGATTGCCTAGTTGATCCGAGTTTTGACAGTGTATCTGCAGCATCATTTTCCGCCCGAGGTATATGGTGAAACTCGCACCCATCAAAATAACCACTGATTTTTTGCACATGATATCTATATAGGGCCATATTTGCATCTAGTGCGTCCCAATTGCCTGATACTTGCTATACTACCAGATCTGAATCCCCATAGCATAGGATCCGACGTATACCAATCTCTTTTGCCATTTTTAACCCATGGACAAGTGCTTCATACTCTTCCACATTGTTTGACGCGGCGAAATGTATCTGCAGCACATATTTCAGCTGATCTTTTTTCGGCGAAGTTAATACTATTCCTGCCCCCAACCCATTTCTCAGCTTGGATCCGTCAAAATGCATTGTCCAATAATTCGGATCTAGTAATGGGGGCTCATATTGTACCTCGGCCCAATCCAAAAAGAAGTCGGCCACTGCCTGAGATTTGATTGCATCTCGCCTATCAAATTGTGGAGCATAAGGTGATAACTCGATTGCCCATTTTGCTATTCGGCCACTTGCATCTTTGTTGCTCAATATCTCGACTATGGGCGCTTCATGTGGCATCCCGCAAAACCACTACTAGAAAATCGCGTTGTTTTTGTGCATTGCATCATCATGACCGCATGCTCATGTCATCATGCCAAATTGCATTTGAGCATCGTCATCAGCATGCATATTATTTTACTTGAAACTATGTTGCGAAAGTCTACTGTTTTCTGAAACTAGCCCTCCTTCTATTTCAAATTAAACCCCGGATGCTTCCGGATATTTTGTTTGTCTAAAAATTAATTACAAAAGTTTATCGCAAATTAAATAAAAGTTATATTATTTTTAGTGGGGCAGTCGAACGGGCCGATTCGACCCGAACGACAACCCCCAGAATAAAATCGGTCCAGCTTAGACCCCACCCCAAATCTTTTCTCACCCCAGTCCTATCTACCCACCCTACCTCCACCTCACCCCGGCCAATCCCCACCCGACACGTCACCCTGACCCAAACCCTTACCCACTCATAATCTGCCACATCACCCCACCAGCCACCCACACTCTCTCTCCACTCCCCACCCCGGCCCACCCGCGGGACCCACCCCCCTGGCCACGTGTCCCGCTCCCCCCTGGCCCGTCTTCCACCTCCCGCCCGCTCCCTCTCACCACCGCGCGCTCCCCGCCCCTCCTCGGCTCGCTCCGGCCGCTCCACCTCCTCCTCCCATGGACCCGGTCCGCTTCCCTCCCTCTCTCTCCCGTCGCCCGCGTCCTCCGCCCACGCTCCCGCCTCCTTCCCCTCCGCCGGCCGCTCGTCCTCCGCCCCGCCTCCTCCGCGCCCCACCCACCTCCTCCGGCCACCGGCCCTCTCTGCGCCTGCGCAGCGCCCGACTCCACCGCCGGCCCCGCCCCGCGCCACCCTGGCCCCCAAGCTCGCGTCGACCTCGTCCTCCTCCCCGCTCGCCGGCCCGCGGCCTCCCCCTCTGCCTCGCCGCCCACGTCGGCGCCCCCGTCGAGCTCGCTCCGGCGACGAGCTCGCAGCCTCCCTACCTCGCTCCGCCGTATCTCCTCCCTCCGGCTGCCGCGCCCCCCTCCTCTCCAAGCCCGCCGCCGTCCGCCGGACTTCTCGCCGCCCGTGCCCTGTCGCCCGGCCGCCATCACCTCCGCCCACCCCCTGCGCAGCGCCGCCCGTCCGGCCTCCTCCTCTGCGGGCCCGACCGCGTCGCCCCAGGGAGCCTCCTCGCCGCGTCCCTGCTCGCCCCGTAGTCGCGCCCGCAGAACCTCTGCCTCGCCCGCTTCGGCCTGCTCGGGCACGCACGCGTCCGTCGCCGGCCCGTCCCTGCCCCGCGTGCAGCGTCGCCGACCCCCTTTGTGCGCTGCCCGACCCGTGTGCAAGCGCGACACGCTGCCTGCGTGGTTGCGTAATGTCCCGGATCTCCGACATGGCATAGATGGACAAGCCTCGAAGACCGTTCCCCGGACCGCCATGATCTTCTTCTCGGACCCGAAGACCACCAAGTGCTCCGTCATGGATAAGATGTCCGGACCCCGAAGACCGATCCCGGAGCTCGAAGACCGAACCCGGTGTCGCGCCAAGATCTTCGAAAAACCCCTGGTACCGGACAAGTTCGCCATCGACCTCGAGAACGCCTACACGGAACGACAAGTTCGTCATCCCGGAACCAAAGTGCGAACCCCGGTATCGACTTCATGTTCTCCTTCACGGATGCCAAGACCGAATCTCGTCGAACCCGTGGAACCCCGAAAACCTCCCCAAGATCTACGCTGCGGAACAACAAGGCCGTTGGAGAGGAATCGACAAGGTCGACCGCCGGACGACAAGTACCCCCTCGAGGACGCCGAGATCTACAATCGGACCCGAGGACACCGAGACCCCGATGCGACAAGTACTTCATCCCGAACGCCATGACCGTCGACATGACCCGAAGACCACGGATGCGACAAGACCTACCTCCGTTATCCGAGAACGATTCCGTCGAACCCTGAACCCTGAGAACGACCCCGGACTCCTCGGAACCCCAAGATCGCCGAACCCTAATGTGTGAACCCCTTCTCGAAACCCTATTTTATAATCTAATACAACTTGTTGCATATTAAATTGTCATCCTCGCATGCATATCATTGGTTTGGGGGCCTTATGCCGATTCACCTAATAATTAAATATGGGGCCCATATGCGGGCAAATCTAGTCTTATATTGGCCTCATTTAAATTTGTGCATCGAACCGTTGTCATATCTTGCCTTGTTAAAAACAACATTTAATTTGCGGGGTAGATAAACAACTTGAACCATTTAATTAATTGTCGGAACCCCGGTTCCGCTTAATATTGACCTAATTGCATTGCACCTTTGCCATGTCATACATGCATCATGCCCGATATTTTGCCGTAGTATTAAATATTGCATCCGGTGTTTCTTCTAGTGTTTTGCTTCTTCACGCATAAGGCCGTTGAGTTGATGTGAGCTTCGCCACGATCTTCAGTTGAACCTTCGGCAATGTTTTCAGGCGAGCATCTCCCCCTTTCTACCTATCTTACTTTATAGTATTTATTCCCTCCTGTTGATCTATTGCTATCTATGTTGCGATGCTCTAGTTTCCGTACCCGTGATGTCCCCTTGCAGCCCTATATTGCCTTGGACACATCCTATTACCTGTTGTTTGGTAGATAGTTGGACTTGCGCGTCGTAGTCGCTTGCTCAATGCTGTTGCGTGTCGTCAAGTACCACAGTTGTTGGAGTATTGCCGCATGTTCTATGTAGGAGGTGATCATGGCTTTACTTATTGTTCACTTTAATTACTGTTTAACAACTAAAATTGAAGTAGGTAAGCAGAGGCACCGGTGGGTGATAGAGAATATCTGGTTTCCGACCGCCCACTTGTGTCCCGTAGGACCCCGAGTTCTTGACACCTGTTCCAAGATCGAGCACGCTAACCACAGGTGGGGAGATATGGGCCCCCCATTGATTAGTATCTGATTTCAAAGTATTGTACTGGGGGCCACAACTAGTTTGAGGTTTTATTTACTATCCTGTGCCTATGCCATGCTTTACTGCTTTATTTACGTTTGTGCGAGGAGCACACTGTACTGTTTAGGAAGCGGAGTGTTTTCGCGGTATCGACAGTCCCAGTTTTGGGATTTGCTGTCGTTTACAGCCACTGTCGCAAACCCTGAGTCCGTCTCAGAGACCGGCCGACTTCGTTGCGGGTGTACTTAGTGGGGTGGCGCCCCGTGCTTGCTTTGGGTCTGGAAACGTCGTGACTTAGGCCCCGCCGACATACCGATGGGTGTATGTTAACTGATCTGGCAAAAAGGGTCGAAGTGCTTGTGGATACTTTGGTGCACCCCTGCAGGGTTTAATCTTTTCGAGAAGCCGTGTCCGCGGTTATGGACGACTTGGAGCACAGGTCTCGATCATAGACAACTATAACTAAAGTTTACTGTTATAATTTGACTTGTATCCGATATGACTAGTAATCAGCTTCACTACAACGGAAAGGCTAAATAAAAGTACCAACAACTGCTGGGTTTTGGGTTATCTCATGCTAATTGTATCTGACTAGTAAGTGTAGCAACTATCACGGAATGTTTAACTAAAAATGCCCACTGCTTATTTTATCAGGATGACTATCTATACCTGACTAGTAATTGCTGCAACGATCACTTAATAAATAAAACTGCCAACTGTGTGAGTTCCTCGGTTAACTTTCTCGGTTGGTATCGAGGGGGAATACCAGGATGGGTTTGTTTGGTGTTGTATTCAGGTTGGTTCCGAATCGGTCTCTCTTACCCCTCTCTGATAGCCGCCAGTTGTATCGAGTCTCTATAGGTTGTTTAGTGCATGCTGCCGCTGCCGCTTCAGTCCACCATACCTATGTAGGCGAGGAACGCCGAATTCTAGCCTCGCCGTGTACTGGCCTCAGTACTGACGCTCCTTCTTTTTCCTTTGCCCTTTGTCGGCACCCCTTTTGTTTAAGCAGGTTTTGAGATCGACGTCGTTAGCAGGGTTACCCTTCCGGCTTGGCCTGGGCAGGGTTATGGACGCCATTGGTTATTCTTCAGGGCTCTTAGCCCCATTTGCATCTTGTCCGTAGTCGGACGCTCTGTTATTTCAAGGTGATTTGGATCTTTGTACCGTATATCTGTATTCTTGACTCTTGGAGTCGTGTCGTATATATACCTGTTCTGTGGGTCCCATCGAGGACTGTTGTGTAATGTTATTGCTTCGTTTTCCACCCGCACAAAAGTGCCTGGTGGGAACCTTTGAATCGTTTCTATGCGGGTTTGGCGGGTTTCGCTAAAACTTGCATAGGGCCGATTCTGAGGGTGTTACACTTCACAAATCACTTTATCGGATGTTCTTCGAAGTATTGTTTGAGTTTTTTCGCCGACATGTATACTCCATAAGCCATCTTCTGGTAGTGCGGGTAGTTCTGCTTCGAGGCCGATAATACCTTGCTTAGGTAACATACCAGCCTTTGTATTGACTTATCCCCTTCATTTTGCTCCACGACAACCATCGCACTTACCACTCTGTTAGTGGCGGCTACATAAAGTAACATAGGTTCTTTTGATAATGGAGAAGCCAAGATCGGTGATGTGACCAACATCTTTTTTAACTCATGAAATGCATTATCAGCCTGTGGTGTCCAGATGAATTTATCAGATTTTTTCATCAGTTCATATAGAGGTAATGCCTTTTCCCCTAACCGACATACGAATCGACTCAGCAAAGCCAGGCATCCCGTGAACTTTTGCACATCGTTCAGACACCTCAGCAGTTCCATTTTTTCAACTGCTCGTATTTTAGTTGGATTTTCCTCTATAACTCGGCTGGACACGAGGAAACCGAGTAATTTTCCAGCCGGCACACCAAAGGTACATTTTTCCGGGTTAAGCTTCATTCGAAATCTTCTCAAGTTTGCGAATGTCTGCCGAATATCATCAAGGAGCGTTTTTCTCTCTTTGGTTTTTATAACCACATCGTCTACATATACTTGTACATTTTTTCCTATCTGGTCATGTAGACACTTTTGCATGCATCTTTGGTATGTTTCTCCTGCCTTACGCAGGCCGAATGGCATGGTGCGATAGCAATAAGCCCCGTACGGGGTAATAAACGCAGTCTTTATTTGATCGGCCTGATTTAACGGTATCTGGTGAAAACCAGAATACGCGTCTAAAAACGACAACAGCTCACAACCAGCGGTCGAATCAATGACTTGGTCTATCCTAGGTAAAGGAAAAGGATCTTTGAGACACGCCTTGTTTAGGTTCGTGTAATTGATACACATTCGCCATACGACGACTACATTCAGGTCACCTTTTTTCTTTTCTACTAAAACCGGATTTGATAGCCAATCCGGATGAAGCACTTCCATGCTGAACCCGGCCGCAAGGAGCCGAGCTAGCTCATCCCCTATTATTTTTCTCCTGTCTTCGGCGAAGCGGTGGAGAGGTTGCTTCACCGGCCTTGCTCTTGGCCTTACATGCAAAGAGTGCTCAGCCAACTCCCTCGGCACACCTTGCAGGTCTTGAGTCGACCATGCAAAGACATTGTCACATCCCAAGATTTTCCAAATCTTGTAATGTGAAAAATAAATGAATAAAATAAAACTTTGTTGATTTTCAGGGTGAGAAGAAACTTTTTGAATCCATTTGGAAACTTTCAAAACCTATTTGATCAAATAAAATCCTAAAGGGATTTAAAAAGATAAATAAACATTAAAGTTAAAAAAAATATTTGGAAATACTAATTTGGATCTTTTAATAAAAAGATTTGGTTTTCAAATGAAAAGATAGAAATATAAAATAAGGATTATTTTATAGAGCCAAATTAAACCTTGGCCAAGCTTTTGAAATAAAGTATTTCTATTTGATAAATGGAATAAAAGTCTATTTAAATAAAATAATGAGAGTTTATTACTAAACCAATTTTATTAAAGTAAAGGTTTTTCCCCATTTTAATTAAACACTAAAACTTGTTAAATTATTTTAAACAAGTTTTCCAAGTATTTTATATTCTCAAATAAAACCTACTGAAGTGTTTTTGGTTTTATTTAGATTTCAAATGGAAATTTTAAATAAATCAAAACCCATTTGATTAATAACTAAGGTCTATTTTATTTAATTAATAAATGGATCCTAAAAAGAATAAAAATATTATTTTGTTTTGGACATAGAATATTATTGTAAAACAGAACCAAACTCAAATACAAAGTTTGGTGAAAGTTTGATTTGATTGGGTGTTTGTTTTGTTGTTTGAAATTCAAAACAGAAAATCAAATTAGAAAAAGAAAAAGCAATCAGAATAAAAAAAATGGAATCGGACCTGACCCAACTCGTCTGGCCCAGCAAGCCCAGTTCCAGCCCAGCTACTTCCCCCACGCGCGAATCGGTTTTCACTCTTTCTCGCACCCGCGCAGACACCAACCAGTGGACCCTCTCCCTCTCTTCCTTTCTCGCTGACAGGCAGGCCCCACGCCAGCGGGTCGTCGTCTTCAACCCGCGGCAATTCCTCCCTTCCGTTGCAGCCAGTAACGCCGGCGATCAATTCGCGTTAACAGCGCCCATTACTCCACCCCGCGACCATGCCCATTTAACTGCCTGCGTCTTCCCTCTCTTTCCCCTCGCTCGCCATTCCCCCTCTGCCCCCTGGCTGCCCTTGATTTGGTCTGCACGACCACTGCTCCGACCACCGTTCCCAGCCAATTCCGGCGAGCCCAGCCACCGCCTTGCCTCCTCGACCAATCTCACACACTCCCCAGACCTAGGCGCACCTCCCTGTGCCTTTAGTTCGCCCGCGCTCGCCCCAGAGTGTCAGCAAGGACCAGCTGGATTCGCCGCCGTCGTCTGTCTCGCCTCCGACGAGCTTTCCTGGTAAGAACCAACCACCCCGAGCCCTCTCAATCACGCACGCATCATCGCCATGTCTTTGCGCATCTGACCATGCTTCCCGTTTGTTTCCTCGTGACCCGTAGCGCCGTCCTCGACGACGACAGAGCGTGGCCATCGTCAGACGCAACTCCGGTGAGAAATCCCGCTGGAACCAGAGCGCCCCTTGACGAGCTGACCGTACCTTGAGCATCAGAGCGTCACCACGATCACTATAAGCACCCTCACCTCCTTCCTTGATTCCTGTAACCGCCGCGACGCCACCATCTAACCTCGCGCCACCGCCAGCCGCCGCTAGCGCCGCCAGTTACTGGTCGAGCTGCTGTGAGCCGTGCGATGCGAATCGTCCGGCTGAGATTAGAACTGAACGAAGAGGTATGAGTCAAACCGCGCCGTGCGATCTGTTTAGATCCAACGCCTCAACGGAGGCCGATCCGTGCGAACCGGTACCGCCCAATGGTATTGCGTCGCGTGGCCAGCATTTGATTTAAAATAGAATTAGAATCTGAGTTAGATGCAATTTTGTAAACCTTGTAACTTTTGATCCACACGTCCAAAATTTGCAAACTTTATATCAATGGAATCAGTGGAACAAGACCTAGCCAACCATGCAATTTGTTTAGTAAAAAGCTTCTGGTAAAATGTTTGTTTTTTCAGAAACATTTGTATGCTTGTTTAAGTTATAAAAATTATTCCAAAATGATTTTTAGGTTGTAATCTTTGCAAATTGGTTTGTTGTGAACCTACTGACCATAAGAACCAACTTATGGTTTTAAAAATGTATTTTGTGAAGTTTAGGATTGAATAATTGAATTAGCCCATTTCTAGTCAAATAAAAATATTGATTTTGTTATGGAAATGATTTTGAGCAAAATCTTTGGAAAATGTTTTGATTCAAACCTACTGACCCAAAACACCAAGTTTTGTGAATTAACAACTTATTTGGTGAACAACATAAAATTGTTGCTTTGCTAAAAACATTTTCCACCACATAAAATAATGATTTGATTTAAGAAATGGCTTATAGATAAAACCCTTTTGCAAATGACTTTGCCACTTTAGAAAAATGACCATTTTGAACTTTACAAAGTTTAGAGCCTAGTAGAAACCACCTTTGCAAATAAAACTATCTTTTGCATGCATGCATGCATGACATGGTTTCTGTGATTTTATGTGGGATTATTTTGATTGAATATTGTTTTGGAATGCTAGTTGAATTTGTGTTTGCTTGATTTACTTGTAGTGAAGTTAGAAGAGTGTCATATTAGCAAGATCAAGAAGTGAACCAACATTCTCTACCAAAAAGGCAAGTGACACTATCATCCAAGTCCTACTATTTTCATACTTAGTGGATTTTGAAACATGCATGAAAAGGATTTCTATACTTTATGCTATGCGAAATCCTAATAGGATACCCTTATATATTCCTTAGTGAAAACAATGTAGTTGTAAAATTCTTAGCCATGCTATATATTTTGAGAAGAGATACATGTTGAGATTTTATGAATTTGAGAAAAGACCTATGTTTTATATAATAAAACAAGTACTCAATGAACCACCTGGGTGGACAAGGATACTCAAGTTTTGGACAAGGTGGCAACAAGAGGAACCATGTTTATATGGCAATCTCTTTTTGTTGTGCACCAGATGAAAACCACCTAGGGACTTAGAGATTGAACATGTTTCTCCAACAGTGGCTTCCGTGTACAGCCACATGCTATATGGCTCTGTCTTAGTCAACTACATTGGGAAGACCCATGCATTGGTCTTCAGGTTAACTGGAAATGAGGGAACTAGGAACCCTACATTGGTGCCTGAAGACAAGCTAGCAATGTGTATGGGAGGACCCTATGGAAAGACTTCGTCACATTCTCAATCTGCCAGTATTCCATCTTGGTGAGTACTTATCCAGCGGCCACTGGTGGCAACAAGATGAGATTGTGTCATGTGGGTAAAGTGTACAACTTCGGCAGAAGATTAAAATTCTAAGTACTTAGCCGTGTCCCCGGTTATGGACAATACTGAGCAACTAAAGCCTGAAGCTATGGGAAATCTTGTCACATCCCAAGATTTTCCAAATCTTGTAATGTGAAAATAAATGAATAAAATAAAACTTTGTTTGATTTTCAGAGCCAGAAGAAACTTTTTGAATTAAAGTAGAACCTCAAACCCATTTGAATGAAATAAAATCCTAAAAGGATTTTAAAAAAAAAACATTTCATGAAAGGAAACAATTAGAAATATTATTTTAAAAACAATCAAATGAAAAGATTTGTTTTCAGATGAAATAGAAGTTTATAAATAAAGATTATGTTATAAAGCCAAATTAATCCTTGGCCAAACTTTGGGAATTAAAAACATTTTATTGTTTAAATAAAATAATAGAGATTTTAATATCCTATTTATTTGAATAAAAGGTTTTACTATTCTAATTAAAATATCAAAACTTATTAAATTTTTTTTTTAATAAGTTTTCTAAGTAAAGTATATACTCAAACAAAACTTACTGAAATGTTTTGGTTTATTTTAGATTTCAAAATAAATATCCCAATAAAACATATCCTATTGATTTTAATAATGAAAGTCTATTATATATAATTATTAATGGACCTAAATAAAATGTTATTTGATTTTATTTTAAACAAGTGTTTTAAGTATATTCTAAATTCAAATAAAACCTACTGATTTGGTTTTGAAAATACTTGGATTTCAAAAGAAGATTTTATTAAAATAAACCAAACCCTAATTTATTAAATAACTAAAGATCCATTTTATTTAATCAATAAATGAGTCTTAAAATAAATATTAAATTTTGGACTTTGGACTTTGTTGATAAACAGAACCAAAAACTCATTACAAATGTTTGAAATTGTTTGAATCATTTGAATGCTTGAATGGTTGGATGAAATTCAAAACAGGAAATAAAATAGAAAAGGAGAAAGAACACAGAATAAAAAAATGGAAAAGGGCCAACCCAACCCAGGCAGCCCACTAAGCCCACCAACCAGCCCAACTCCCCTTCCCCGAAAGAAAACGTTTCACACTCCCTTTTAAACCCACAGAGGAACTGACATGTGGACCTCCCCCTCATTTTCATTCCCCACTGACAGGTAGACCCACCTCCACTGTTTTTCCTCTCCACCCCGCAGCGACTAGTTCTTCTCCCTCGTTCTGCCGTTGATTCCTCCCGCTTAAATTCACCTTAATTCGACCACCGTTACCAGCTTTGATCACGCAGGTTGAAACGCCCAAGCCTCCTCTATAATTCCCCTCTGACACCTCGCACTGGCATGCCTTAGACCGCCCTCAATTCCTCCCCGAGCGTCCTCTGCTCCGACGAGCTGTCGCAGCAATTCCGGCCAACTCCGACCACCCCTCTGCCTCTACTTCACGCGAGTGGAATCCTCTCGACCTCACGCACCTCCTAGTACTCCCAGTTCGCCCGCGGGTGCGCCAGAACCCCGACTACGACAAACCCCCGACGCCGCCGCGTCTGCCTCTTTCTCCGACGAGCCCCACAGGTAGATTCTGGTCGCCCCTCTCCTCCCCGAGAACACGATGATGATCTCCAAGCTCATTCGAACCTAACGGCACTTTCCGTTTGTCTTAGGGAGCCCCCAATCCTCGCCATCGTCAAGCACAGAGCGCCGCCGTGTCTGCTTCTTCTCCGGCGACGTCTCCCAGGTGAACCTGACCGCCCCGCGCCTTCTCGTTCACGCACACACCTTCGCCGTGTCCTTGCGCTCCTGACTATGGGTTCTGTTTACCTCCTGGTGATCTGCAGCATCATCCTCGACAGCAACCAGAGAGCACCGCCGCTCGCAGCTTCTCCGACGAGCAATTAGCAGCAACCCCTTGCGCCCCTCGCGTAGCCAACCCCACCACGAGCATCAGCAGGTCTTTGCGAGCCTGGTAAGCCCTGCCAGCCTCTCCCTCGTTTCCTGTTTCGCCAGCACCGCCACTATCTGACCGTCGCCGCCGCTAGCCACCGTCGGCGCCGCTCGCAAATGGTCGAGCACATTAGCGACGTAGGATCACGATCCGACGCTCCCGATAGATCACTTAATCGCGAAGAGGTACTCGATCTGAGCCACTCGATCTAACTAGATCTAACGTTCCACGATGTCGATCCGGCTGAACCGGTACCGGCCAGTTAAATCATGACGCGTGGCCAGGTTTTAAACTAAAAACAGATTTGAATCTGATTTAAATTGCAAACTTCAAACCCTTGTAACTTTCAAACCACACGTCCAAATTTAGCAAATTTTATATCAATGAAATCAGGAGAACAAGCCCTAGCCAACCATGGCCTTAGTTTTGAAAATAGTATCTGTTAGCTTGTTTGAATTTACAGAAACATTTGTGTACTTGTTTAGAGTATAAAAATTGTTTAAAATTGATTCTAGGATTAAATCTTTTGCAAAATGGATTGTGTGACCTTACTGACCCTAGGAACCAACCCATTGTGTTAAAAATGATTTTTGTGAAATTTAAGTTGAATTATTCAACTTAGCCATTTTCTAGCTAAATAAACTCATTGATTTTATTATGGAAATGATTTTTTTCAAGAAAAACTTTGGGAAAATGTTATGAACCAAACTTACTGACCCAAAACACCAAGCCTTGCCAAGGGCAACTCACTTGTTGAAAAACATAAAGTTTTTCTTTGATAAGGAAATAATTTCATCACATAAAATGATGAATGGGTTTTAAAATAGTTTTGAGATAAAATGTTTTTGCAAATAACTTTGCCATCTTGGTAAATGACCAATGTGGACCTTACAAAGTTAAAAGCCTAGTGGATACCTTCCTTGTGAATAAAACCATCTTAAGCAGGTTTCCATGCATGACTTAGAATCCATTGCCTTGTGTGAGTGATATATTGATTGAATATTGGTTTGGAATGCTACTTGATACTATGCTTGTTTGAATGATTGTAGTGGATTTAGCAAGTGTGAGACTAGCAAGATCAAGGAGTGAAATCCTCATTCCCTACCAAAAAGGCAAGTTACACTATCATACAAAAGGCCTACTATTTTCATTATACTTAGTGGATTTTGTAAACATGCATGAAAATGTTTTATACTTATGCTATGCTAATCCTAATAGGATTCCCTATACACTCCTTAGCAAAAATATTGAAGTTGTACATGCTTAGCCATGCTATGTTTTGAAAAGAGATACATGTTGAGATTTTACAAAGGTTGAGAAAAGGACTTGTGTTTTACATAATAAAACAAGGACTCAATGAACCACCTAGGTGGTGGACACTTTATGTTTTTGGAGAAGGTGGCAACAAAAGGAACCATGTCTATGGCGATCACTTTGTGTTGTGCTCCAAATGAAAACCATCTAGGAAACTTAGAGATTGAACATGTTTCTCCAATTGTGGCTTTCGTGTACAACCACATGCTATTATGGCTCTGGCTTAGTCAACTACATTAGGAAGACCCATACATTGTCTTTGGTTACCGGACATGGGGATCTGGAATGCTTCATGGGGGCTGAAGACAAGCTAGCAATGATGTATGGGAGGACCTTTTGGAAAGACTTCGTCACACTCTCTGTCTGCCAGTACTCCATCTTGGTGAGCACTAATCCAGTAGACCACTGGTGGCAACAAGATGGGATTGTGTCATGTGGGTAAAGTGTACCCCTTCTGCAGAAGTTAATAAAATCTAAGTACTTAGCCGTGTCCCCGGTTATGGACAATACCGAGCAACTAAAGTTTGAACCATGGGAAATCTCGACATTCCAACTTCTAATATAAAAACTTGATGCACTTGGGGGTACCAAGGAATTCAAAGAGATTTTGTTAAACTTGTTGCACTTGGGGTTTACCAAGGTGCTCAAAAGCATGATGTACTTGGGGTTACCAAGGAACTCATGAGATTTTGATAAAACTTGAAGCACTTGGGGTTACCAAGTAGCTCAAGGGATTTTGACGAGGACTTGAACACTTGAATTTCTACCAAGGAGTTCAAGGTACTTGAAAAAGAGATTTGACAAAGGACCAAAACCATTTTGAAATGATAGGATAAATGTTGCTTTATGCAAATAAGCCTTAAACTCTACTTAGCCAAATATGCATGTATTGATAGGACCCACTCTTATTTACATAAAAGTGAAACTTGCCAATACAATTCAAAATGTATTGACCCTTGTGGCTGTAACCTGTAATGTTGCAGGTTGATTGTTTTATTATATGAAGATTGTTTGATTGACTAGGACTACAGAGTCTACAACCAACATCTGCCTGTGGCACTTTGAAGATGAAGGACCCATGACTATATTTATTCCGCTGCAATGTATTGCAATAGCCATATGAGCTATGTATGATGTAATAAAATTATATTATTCCTGGTTATAAAGTTATATTTTGACCTTGTTTCTTGATATTACATCTTACTGTGGATGCTAGCTATTGATCCAGGGACTAGCATTGTAAAACACAGGAGGGATCTACCATATTGGGTAGGACCTCTACAGATGGTATCAGAGCATTGTGTTGCCTGTAGGAGTTGTAAACCCTAGGATTGGACAAAAAAAAACCTTAGAAAAAAAAATAGGAGTTGTATTTGTTCAAAAACTTATTTACAAAAACACTTGTAAAATCTTTCCTCAACCATTTTGGTTTCAACTCTACTTCTCTTCTACTTCAACTTGATGGAAAAACCTACCCCATGACCAAAGACTACACAATGTGCAAAGGACTTCTTCAACATCTTCAACTCTAATGACTTCAACATCTTCAGCATGTTCACCAAGGACTTCCAACATGGAAACTACTAAGGACCACAAGAGAGACAAGGAAATCTTACTTAAGAATTTAGAGACTGAGGGAATGCAAAATAAGAAGAAACCATCAACAACTTTGAGGTATTGTGACCATGGAGTTTTTCTCAAGGAACCATGATCTCATGTAGGAGGAAGAAACCAAGAAAGAAGGAAGATCACAAGCGAACCATATAGATGGACCACCAAATTCTAAGTAAGACAAAACCACCAACTTATGTGGTGTAACAAAAATATTTTGTTGCCTAAGTTTGTGCTTGAACCTTGTTGTTTGAGTGCAAAGTTGTTGTGAATGTTTGGTTTATGATTGCATGCACATTGTTTGTGTGAATTGTAATGAGTGTGATTAGAATTGATTCCTTAGAAATATCTTGCCTATTCTAATCTCCCTTCAACCCAAACAGATGACTACTCCAAAAGACTCCAAGGTTGATGACACCAACACCAACCAAGCTGCCAACATGAAAGAGCTCATAGCCACTCAACATCAGTTGAACCAACTGACAGCTCAGTTCATAGTCAACAATAGTGATAAAGATCCAGCACTACAAAAGTTCTTGGAAGAGCAATCCCAACTGATGCTTAAAGTGACTAATCGAATGATTAGCATGGAGGAAAACTACCCCAAAGAAGTCTATGATAACAAGGCTGACAAGAATATTATTCTGGATGGAGCCCCAGCTTGCACTATATGTGGAGACAAGGATCATACTTCCAAGGAACATGAGGGACAATGCCCCAATTGTGAGGAAGATCATCCTGTTGGACAATGCCCCAACGATCAAGCTACTTGTTACCTTTGTGAAGGAAGTGACCATACTCATGGCCTGTGTCCCATCTACGCCATGGTGGAACAAAGGAAACAGGAGGGATCCAAGTATACCAAAGGAAAAGGACCACTTCTACCTCCTAACAAGACAACCCAATTCAAAGGACTAAAGAAGTTTAAGAAACAAAAGCAAGACATGAGCCTTGCACAATGTCGTAGATGTAAGGAAATGGGACACTACTCCAGTGGATGCCCAGAAAACAAGAAGAATAAAGAGATTGATCAAGTATGGTGCAACAACTGCAAAGAACCAGGCCATTTTGTAGCCACTTTTCCACAAGAACAACGCAAAGAACTCAAGGATATCCATTGTTTCAACTGCAAGAATCCAGGACATTATGCAAGCAACTGTCCAGAAAGGATGAAGAACAAGTTGAACAAGCCTATGGAGAAACTCAATCTTGGCCCATGAGTCAAGCATAGGAACAAAGCAAAAGTTAACTTAGAGAAATTTCCAGGACCCAAGAAGGCCAATATGTAATTTTGTTTGAAAATTTTAAGGGAGGTAAAACCCTAGATTGTTTGAGCTTGCTTGAAACCCTAGCCTTCCCAAATCTCGGGACGAGATTTATTTTAAGGGTGGTAGCCTGTCACATCCCAAGATTTTCCAAATCTTGTAATGTGAAAATAAATGAATAAAATAAAACTTTGTTTGATTTTCAGAGCCAGAAGAAACTTTTTGAATTAAAGTAGAACCTCAAACCCATTTGAATGAAATAAAATCCTAAAAGGATTTAAAAAAAAACATTTCATGAAAGGAAACAATTAGAAATATTATTTTAAAAACAATCAAATGAAAAGATTTGTTTTCAGATGAAATAGAAGTTTATAAATAAAGATTATGTTATAAAGCCAAATTAATCCTTGGCCAAACTTTGGGAATTAAAAACATTTTATTGTTTAAATAAAATAATAGAGATTTTAATATCCTATTTATTTGAATAAAAGGTTTTACTATTCTAATTAAAATATCAAAACTTATTAAAAAAAAATTTAATAAGTTTTCTAAGTAAAGATATACTCAAACAAAACTTACTGAAATGTTTTGGTTTATTTTAGATTTCAAAATAAATATCCCAATAAAACATATCCTATTGATTTTAATAATGAAAGTCTATTATATATAATTATTAATGGACCTAAATAAAATGTTATTTGATTTTATTTTAAACAAGTGTTCTAAGTATCTTCTAAATTCAAATAAAACCTACTGATTTGGTTTTGAAAATACTTGGATTTCAAAAGAAGATTTTATTAAAATAAACCAAACCCTAATTTATTAAATAACTAAAGATTCATTTTATTTAATCAATAAATGAGTCTTAAAATAAATATTAAATTTTGGACTTTGGACTTTGTTGATAAACAGAACCAAAAACTCATTACAAATGTTTGAAATTGTTTGAATCATTTGAATGCTTGAATGGTTGGATGAAATTCAAAACAGGAAATAAAATAGAAAAGGAGAAATAACACAGAATAAAAAAAATGGAAAAGGGCCAACCCAACCCAGGCAGCCCACTAAGCCCACCAACCAGCCCAACTCCCCTTCCCCGAAAGAAAACGTTTCACACTCCCTTTTAAACCCACAGAGGAACTGACATGTGGACCTCCCCCTCATTTTCTTTCCCCACTGACAGGTAGACCCACCTCCACTGTTTTTCCTCTCCACCCCGCAGCGACTAGTTCTTCTCCCTCGTTCTGCCGTTGATTCCTCCCGCTTAAATTCGCCTTAATTCGAACACCGTTACCAGCTTTGATCACGCAGGTTGAAACGCCCAAGCCTCCTCTATAATTCCCCTCTGACACCTCGCACTGGCACGCCTTAGACCGCCCTCAATTCCTCCCCGAGCGTCCTCTGCTCCGACGAGCTGTCGCAGCAATTCCGGCCAACTCCGACCACCCCTCTGCCTCTACTTCACGCGAGTGGACTCCTCTCGACCTCACGCACCTCCTAGTACTCCCAGTTCGCCCGCGGGTGCGCCAGAACCCCGACTACGACAAACCCCCGATGCCGCCGCGTCTGCCTCTTTCTCCGACGAGCCCCACAGGTAGATTCTGGTCGCCCCTCTCCTCCCCGAGAACACGATGATGATCTCCAAGCTCATTCGAACCTAACGGCACTTTCCGTTTGTCTTAGGGCGCCCCCAATCCTCGCCATCGTCAAGCACAGAGCGCCGCCGTGTCTGCTTCTTCTCCGACGACGTCTCCCAGGTGAACCCGACCGCCCCGCGCCTTCTCGTTCACGCACACACCTTCGCCGTGTCCTTGCGCTCCTGACTATGGGTTCTGTTTACCTCCTGGTGATCTGCAGCATCATCCTCGACAGCAACCAGAGAGCACCGCCGCTCGCAGCTTCTCCGACGAGCAATTAGCAGCAACCCCTTGCGCCCCTCGCGTAGCCAACCCCACCACGAGCATCAGCAGGTCTTTGCGAGCCTGGTAAGCCCTGCCAGCCTCTCCCTCGTTTCCTGTTTCGCCAGCGCCGCCACTATCTGACCGTCGCCGCCGCTAGCCACCGCCGGCGCCGCTCGCAAATGGTCGAGCACATTAGCGCCGTAGGATCACGATCCGACGCTCCCGATAGATCACTTAATCGCGAAGAGGTACTCGATCTGAGCCACTCGATCTAACTAGATCTAATGTTCCACGATGTCGATCCGGCTGAACCGGTACCGGCCAGTTAAATCATGACGCGTGGCCAGGTTTTAAACTAAAAACAGATTTGAATCTGATTTAAATTGCAAACTTCAAACCCTTGTAACTTTCAAACCACACGTCCAAATTTAGCAAATTTTATATCAATGAAATCAGGAGAACAAGCCCTAGCCAACCATGGCCTTAGTTTTGAAAATAGTATCTGTTAGCTTGTTTGAATTTACAGAAACATTTGTGTACTTGTTTAGAGTATAAAAATTGTTTAAAATTGATTCTAGGATTAAATCTTTTGCAAAATGGATTGTGTGACCTTACTGACCCTAGGAACCAACCCATTGTGTTAAAAATGATTTTTGTGAAATTTAAGTTGAATTATTCAACTTAGCCATTTTCTAGCCAAATAAACTCATTGATTTTATTATGGAAATGATTTTTTCAAGAAAAACTTTGGGAAAATGTTATGAACCAAACTTACTGACCCAAAACACCAAGCCTTGCCAAGGGCAACTCACTTGTTGAAAAACATAAAGTTTTGCTTTGATAAGGAAATAATTTCATCACATAAAATGATGAATGGGTTTTAAAATAGTTTTGAGATAAAATGTTTTTGCAAATAACTTTGCCATCTTGGTAAATGACCAATGTGGACCTTACAAAGTTAAAAGCCTAGTGGATACCTTCCTTGTGAATAAAACCATCTTAAGCAGGTTTCCATGCATGACTTAGAATCCATTGCCTTGTGTGAGTGAAATATTGATTGAATATTGGTTTGGAATGCTACTTGATACTATGCTTGTTTGAATGATTGTAGTGGATTTAGCAAGTGTGAGACTAGCAAGATCAAGGAGTGAAATCCTCATTCCCTACCAAAAAGGCAAGTTACACTATCATACAAAAGGCCTACTATTTCATTATACTTAGTGGATTTTGTAAACATGCATGAAAATGTTTTATACTTATGCTATGCTAATCCTAATAGGATTCCCTATACACTCCTTAGCAAAAATATTGAAGTTGTACATGCTTAGCCATGCTATGTTTTGAAAAGAGATACATGTTGAGATTTTACAAAGGTTGAGAAAAGGACTTGTGTTTTACATAATAAAACAAGGACTCAATGAACCACCTAGGTGGTGGACACTTTATGTTTTTGGAGAAGGTGGCAACAAAAGGAACCATGTCTATGGAGATCACTTTGTGTTGTGCTCCAAATAAAAACCACCTAGGAAACTTAGAGATTGAACATGTTTCTCCAATTGTGGCTTTCGTGTACAACCACATGCTATTATGGCTCTGGCTTAGTCAACTACATTAGGAAGACCCATACATTGTCTTTGGTTACCGGACATGGGGATCTGGAATGCTTCATGGGGGCTGAAGACAAGCTAGCAATGATGTATGGGAGGACCTTTTGGAAAGACTTCGTCACACTCTCTGTCTGCCAGTACTCCATCTTGGTGAGCACTAATCCAGTAGGCCACTGGTGGCAACAAGATGGGATTGTGTCATGTGGGTAAAGTGTACCCCTTCTGCAGAAGTTAATAAAATCTAAGTACTTAGCCGTGTCCCCGGTTATGGACAATACCGAGCAACTAAAGTTTGAACCATGGGAAATCTCGACATTCCAACTTCTAATATAAAAACTTGATGCACTTGGGGGTACCAAGGAATTCAAAGAGATTTTGTTAAACTTGTTGCACTTGGGGTTTACCAAGGTGCTCAAAAGCATGATGTACTTGGGGTTACCAAGGAACTCATGAGATTTTGATAAAACTTGAAGCACTTGGGGTTACCAAGTAGCTCAAGGGATTTTGACGAGGACTTGAACACTTGAATTTCTACCAAGGAGTTCAAGGTACTTGAAAAAGAGATTTGACAAAGGACCAAAACCATTTTGAAATGATAGGATAAATGTTGCTTTATGCAAATAAGCCTTAAACTCTACTTAGCCAAATATGCATGTATTGATAGGACCCACTCTTATTTACATAAAAGTGAAACTTGCCAATACAATTCAAAATGTATTGACCCTTGTGGCTGTAACCTGTAATGTTGCAGGTTGATTGTTTTATTATATGAAGATTGTTTGATTGACTAGGACTACAGAGTCTACAACCAACATCTGCCTGTGGCACTTTGAAGATGAAGGACCCATGACTATATTTATTCCGCTGCAATGTATTGCAATAGCCATATGAGCTATGTATGATGTAATAAAATTATATTATTCCTCGTTATAAAGTTAAATTTTGACCTTGTTTCTTGATATTACATCTTACTGTGGATGCTAGCTATTGATCCAGGGACTAGCATTGTAAAACACAGGAGGGATCTACCATATTGGGTAGGACCTCTACAAATCTCGACATTCCAATTTCTAAAAGCAAAACTTTAAAGTGACAACAAAATACTTGAAGCACTTGGGGTGTACCAAGGAGCTCAAAATATTTTGATAAAAACTTGAAGCACTTGGGGTGTACCAAGGAGCTCAAGAGGTTTTGACAAGGACTTGAAGCACTTGGGGTGTACCAAGGAGCTCAGAAAGATTTTTTTCTTTAAAAAAAGATCAAAACTATTTTGAAAAGATAGGATAAAACTATATTGCTTTCTGCAAATGAGCCTAAACCCTACTTAGCCAAATATGCATGTAAAGATAGGATCCACCTATTTCTACATAGTAGTGAAACTTGCCAATACAATTCAAATGTATTGACCCTTGTGGCTGTAACTTGTTATGTTGCAGGTTTGATTGATTTAGTAAAGTGTGTTGAATAGGATTGCAAAGTCTACAACCAACATGTTTGTCTGTGGCACTTTGAAGATGAAGGACACCATGCTTATAGATATTCTGCTGCAATGTAATGTAATAGCCAAATGAGCTATGTAAGATGTAATAAAATTATGTTATTTCTGGTTATAAAGTTATATTATGACCTTTGTTTCTTGATATTACATCTTAACTGTGGATGCTAGCTATTGATCCAGGGACTAGCATTGTAAACACAGGGATCTCTACCTTATTAAAGGTGGGGAACCTCACAGATGGTATCAGAGCATTGTGTTGCCTGTAGGATTGTAACCCTAGGATTGGACAAAACCCCTTAGAAAAATAGGAGTTGTATTTGTTCCAAAAACTTATTTACAAACCATCTTGTAAACTCTTTCCTAAACCTTTTTGGTTTTGACTCTACATCTCTCTATTTTCAACTTGATGGAAAAACCTACACCATGGCCAAAGACTTCACCATGTGCAAAGGACATCATCAACTCTAATGACTTCAACATCTTCAACTCTAATGACTTCAACATCTTCAACTCTAATGACTTCAACATCTTCAGCATATTCACCAAGGACTTCAACCCTGGATATCACTAAGGACAAGTGAGACAAGAAATCTTGCTCAAGATTTGGAGACTAAGGAAACACAACTTAGAAGGAGCCATCCTCACCTTTGAAGTTTTGTGACCAAGAATTTTTCCTAAGGAAACCATGATCTCATGCAAGAAGAATCAACCAAGAAGGATGGAAAGATCACAAGTGAACCATATAGATGGACCACCATATTTTGTTTAAGACAAACCCACCAACTTATGTGGTGTAACAAAAATATTTTCGGTTGCCTAAGAATATGCTTGGATACTTGTGTTTGAAAGGAGTGTTTGTTTGTGATTGCTTGCACATTGTTTGTGTGAATTGTGAAGTGTGTGATTAGAATTAATTCCTTAGAAAATCTATTGCCTATTCTAATCTCAATTCAACCCAAACAGATGACTACTCCAAGAGACTCCAACATCAAGGTTGATGGCGTCAACAACAACCAAGAGGACAACATGGGGGAACTCATAACAACCCAAGACCAGTTGAACCAAATGACAGCTCAATTCATAGCCAACACCAGTGGGGAAGATCCAACCTTGCAAAAGTTTTTGGAAACCCAAGCCCAAATGTTGCATAAGGTGACAGATCAAATGCTCAACATGGAAAGCAACTTTTCCAAAGGAGTTTATGACAACAAGGATGACAAGGATGTTATTCTAAAAGGAACCAAAGCTTGCAATATTTGCGGAGACAAGCATCACACTTCCAAGGAGCATGGAAATCAATGCCCCAATTGTGAAGAGAAACATCCAGTTGTCCAATGCCCCACATCTCAAGTGACTTGCTACCTATGTGAAGGAAATAATCATGTCCCTATCCAATGCCCCATCTATTCCATAGTTGAACAAAGGAAACAAGGTGGAGTGCAACAAATGATTGCAAACTATCAAGAAGGATCCAAGTCTACCAAGAAGAATGAGGACAAAGGAAAAGCTCCACTTATACCTCCATGCAATACAACCCAATTTAAAGGACCAAAGAAGAGGCATATGAATTATCCAAAGAGCAATAGAAGGTCAAAGAAACCAGCAGACATTCCTACCTATAAGATAACATATGAACAACATGAACTAGATGCACTCCTAGCTTTGGAGAAACCTAAGAAAAAGAAGGACAAAAGCCATGTGCAATGTCATCATTGTAAAGAAATGGGACACTGTTCCAGTGAATGTCCAGAGAAACAGAAGTATAAGGAGATTGGTCAAGTATGGTGCAACAACTGCAAAGAGCTAGGCCATTATGCAGCAACTTGTTCACAAGAGACACGTGAAGAACTTAAACTTATCACATGTTTCAATTGCAAAGAACTAGGACATTATGCAAGCAATTGTCCAGAAAAGATGAAGCACAAGATAAACAAGCCTATGAAGGATCTCAGTCTTGTCACATGTTCCAAGTGTGGAAACAAAGGGCACTATGCAGATGTTTGCCCAGAGAAGTTTCCCCAAGACCCCAAGCAAGCCAATATGTAATTTAGTTGGCAAAATTTTAAGGGTGGTAGTACTCGAGATGCTTGAGCCTACTTGTAACCCTAGCCTTCCCAAATCTCGGGACGAGATTTATTTTTAAGGGTGGTAGCCTGTCACATCCCAAGATTTTCCAAATCATGTAATGTGAAAAATGAATGAATAAAATAAAACTTTGTTGATTTTCAGGGTGAGAAGAAACTTTTTGAATCCATTTCGAAACTTTCAAAACCTATTTGATCAAATAAAATCCTAAAGGGATTTAAAAAGATAAATAAACATTAAAGTTAAAAAAATATTTGGAAATACTAATTTGGATCTTTTAATAAAAAGATTTGGTTTTCAAATGAAAAGATAGAAATATAAAATAAGGATTATTTTATAGAGCCAAATTAAACCTTGGCCAATCTTTTGAAATAAAGTATTTCTATTTGATAAATGGAATAAAAGTCTATTTAAATAAAATAATGAGAGTTTATTACTAAACCAATTTTATTAAAGTAAAGGTTTTTCCCCCATTTTAATTAAACACTAAAACCTGTTAAATTATTTTAAACAGGTTTTCCAAGTATTTTATATTCTCAAATAAAACCTACTGAAGTGTTTTTGGTTTTATTTAGATTTCAAATGGAAATTTTAAATAAATCAAAACCCATTTGATTAATAACTAAGGTCCATTTTATTTAATTAATAAATGGATCCTAAAAAGAATAAAAATATTATTTTGTTTTGGACATAGAATATTATTGTAAAACAGAACCAAACTCAAATACAAAGTTTGGTGAAAGTTTGATTTGATTGGGTGTTTGTTTTGTTGTTTGAAATTCAAAACAGAAAATCAAATTAGAAAAAGAAAAAGCAATCAGAATAAAAAAATGGAATCGGACCTGACCCAACTCGTTTGGCCCAGCAAGCCCAGTTCCAGCCCAGCTACTTCCCCACGCGCGAATCGTTTTTCACTCTTTCTCGCACCCGCGCAGACACCGACCAGTGGACCCTCTCCCTCTCTTCCTTTCTCGCTGACAGGCAGGCCCCACGCCAGCGGGTCGTCGTCTTCAACCCGCGGCAATTCCTCCCTGCCGTTGCAGCCAGTAACGCCGGCGATCAATTCGCGTTAACAGCAGCCATTACTCCACCCCGCGACCACGCCCTTTTAACCGCCTGCGCCTTCCCTCTCTTTCCTCTCGCTCGCCATTCCCCCTCTGCCCCCAGGCTGCCCTTGATTTGGTCTGCACGACCACTGCTACGACCACCGTTCCCAGCCAATTCCGGCGAGCCCAGCCACCGCCTTGCCTCCTCGACCAAGGTCACACACTCCCCAGACCTAGGCGCACCTCCATGTGCCTTTAGTTCGCCCGCGCTCGCCCCAGAGTGTCAGCAAGGACCAGCTCGATTCGCCGCCGCCGTCTGTCTCGCCTCCGACGAGCTTTCCTGGTAAGAACCAACCACCCCGAGCCCTCTCAATCACGCACGCATCATCGCCATGTCTTTGCGCGTCTGACCATGCTTCCCGTTTGTTTCCTCGTTACCCGTAGCGCCGTCCTCGACGACGATAGAGCATGGCCGTCGTCAGACGCAACTCCGGCGAGAAATCCCGCTAGAACCGGAGCGCCCCTTGACGAGCTGACCGTACCTTGAGCATCAGAGCGTCACCACGATCACTGTAAGCACCCTCACCTCCTTCCTTGCTTCCTGTAACCGCCGCGTCACCACCATCTGACCTCGCGCCACCGCCAGCCGTCGCTAGCGCCGCCAGTTACTGGTCGAGCTGTTGTGAGCCGTGCGATGCGAATCGTCCGGTTGAGATTAGAACTGAACGAAGAGGTATGAGTCAACCCGCGCCGTGCGATCTGTTTAGATCCAACGCCTCACAGAGGCCAATCCGTGCGAACCGGTACCGCCCAATGGTATTGCGCCGCGTGGCCAGCCTTTGATTTAAAATAGAATTAGAATCTGATTTAGATGCAATTTTGTAAACCTTGTAACTTTTGATCCACACGTCCAAAATTTTCAAACTTCATATCAATGGAATCAGTGGAACAAGCCCTAGCCAACCATGCAATTTGTTTAGTAAAAAGCTTCTGGTAAAATGTTTGTTTTTGCAGAAACATTTGGATGCTTGTTTAGGTTATAAAAAATATTCCAAAATGTTTTTTTAGGTTGAAATCTTTGCAAATTGGTTTGTTGTGAACCTACTGACCATAAGAACCAACTTATGGTTTTAAAAATGTATTTTGTGAAGTTTAGGACTGAATAATTGAATTAGCCCATTTCTAGTCAACTAAAAATATTGATTTTGTTATGGAAATGATTTTGAGCAAAATCTTTGGAAATGTTTTGATTAAAACCTACAGACCCAAAACACCAAGTTTTGTGAATTAACAACTTATTTGGTGAACAACATAAAATTGTTGCTTTGCTAAAAACATTTTCCACCACATAAAATAATAATTTGATTTAAGAAATGGCTTATAGATAAAACCCTTTTTGCAAATGACTTTGCCACTTTAGAAAAATGAGCATTTTGAACTTTACAAAGTTTAGAGCCTAGTAGAAACCACCTTTGCAAATAAAACTATCTTTTGCATGCATGCATGCATGACTTGGTTTCTATGATTTTATGTGGGATTATTTTGATTGAATATTGTTTTGGAATGCTAGTTGAATTTGTGTTTGCTTGATTGACTTGTAGTGAAGTTAGAAGAGTGTGATATTAGCAAGATCAAGAAGTGAACCAACATTCTCTACCAAAAAGGCAAGTGACACTATCATCCAAGTCCTACTATTTTCATACTTAGTGGATTTTGAAACATGCATGAAAAGGATTTCTATACTTTATGCTATGCTAAATCCTAATAGGATACCCTTATATATTCCTTAGTGAAAACAATGTAGTTGTAAATGCTTAGCCATGCTATATATTTTGAGAAGAGATACATGTTGAGATTTTATGAATTTGAGAAAAGACTTATGTTTTATATAATAAAACAAGTACTCAATGAACCACCTGGGTGGACAAGGATACTCAAGTTTTGGACAAGGTGGAAACAAGAGGAACCATGTTTATATGGCAATCTCTTTTTGTTGTGCACCAGATGAAAACCACCCAGGGACTTAGAGATTGAACATGTTTCTCCAACAGTGGCTTCCGTGTACAGCCACATGCTATATGGCTCTGGATTAGTCAACTACATTGGGAAGACCCATGCATTGGTCTTCATGTTAACTGGAAATGAGGGAACTAGGAACCCGACAAGCTAGTAATGTGTATGGGAGGACCCTACGGAAAGACTTCGTCACATTCTCAATCTGCCAGTATTCCATCTTGGTGAGTACTTATCCAGTGGACACTGGTGGCAAAAAGATGAGATTGTGTCATGTGGGTAAAGTGTACAACTTCTGCAGAAGATTAAAATTCTAAGTACTTAGCCGTGTCCCCGGTTATGGACAATACTGAGCAACTAAAGCCTGAAGCTATGGGAAATCTCGACATTCCAATTTCTAAAAGCAAAACTTTAAAGTGACAACAAAAGACTTCAAGCACTTGGGGTGTACCAAGGAGCTCAAAAGATTTTGATAAAAACTTGAAGCACTTGGGGTGTACCAAGGAGCTCAAGAGGTTTTAACAAGGACTTGAAGCACTTGGGGTGTACCAAGCAGGTCAGAAAGATTTTTTTTAAAAGATCAAAACTATTTTGAAAAGATAGGATAAAACTATATTTCTTTGTGCAAATGAGCCTAAACCCTACTTAGCCAAATATGCATGTAAATATAGGATCCACCTATTTCTACATAGTAGTGAAACTTGCCAATACAATTCAAATGTATTGACCCTTGTAGCTGTAACTTGTTATGTTGCAGGTTTGATTGATTTAGTAAAGTGTGTTGAATAGGATTGCAAAGTCTACAACCAACATGTTTGCCTGTGGCACTTTGAAGATGAAGGACCCCATGCTTATAGATATTCTGCTGCAATGTAATGTAATAGCCAAATGAGCTATGTAAGATGTAATAAAATTATGTTATTTCTGGTTGTAAAGTTATATTATGACCTTTGTTTCTTGATATTACATCTTAACTGTGGATGCTAGCTATTGATCCAGGGACTAGCATTGTGAACACAGGGATCTCTACCTTATTAAAGGTGGGGAACCTCACAGATATCCCGATTCTCATGGAGGAAGTTGGTGAGCTCGCCTTCCTATTTGGCATCTAGACCAGCACCAATCGTGATGGTGTGCTCTGGGAACTGCTCATCTATCTGGATCTTTTTCGTCTCTTTAGTCGGCTGGAAAGAAACACTTCCATGGGGCTTGGCTAATGCCGGCATATTCAGCTGTGCCGACTGAGCCAGAGCCGCTACCTCCTGAATCCTTCTTTTTTATCTTGCAATCACCAATGACTCGGCCAGGTTTGATCCGGCTGAAGCACACTCCATTGATTTTCTGTAATCTTTGGATAATGTTATCACCCCCTTTGGCTCGGGTAACTTCATTTTCAGATAAGTAATGTGGCAGCTTCTCATGAATTTAGCCAGTTGTGGCCGTTCGAGTAAAGCATGATAGCAGCTTTCTAGGTCCACCACTTCAAACTCCAAAATTCTCCGCTCTGCAATTCTCCCTTGTGCCGAATAACACATCTACTCGTACTTTCCCAATGGGTTCACACGAGAGACCCGACACTATTCCATGGACGTGGTTCTTGTGGATTGTAACATATTATGTGCTATTCCAAGTTTGTGCATTGTGTCCTTGTACATAATGTTGATACTACTCCCATTATCAATGAGTACTTTTGAGAATTTCACATTAATGTTGGGTCTGACAAATGTCAGATCTAATACCAGTGCATACGACCCTGGATTCGGCATTATCTTCGGGTGATCCTTTATGCTCTAGGTTATTTCCTGATCGGACCAAGGCACGTATCTTGGTACTGCCGGCATAACAGCATTCACTTCCATATGTCGGCGTTGTACACTCTTCCTATCTTGCTGTTCTGTTGTGAACACACAATATGATTGATGATGCTCCCTGTAATTATTACGTCCGTTGTTCCCGGGGTTTGCCCTTCCATCTTGACCTTGATTTATCACTTGATGCACTGCATCCCTCCGTTCCAAGTTATAATACCTTGGAGGATGCGGTGGTAACATTAACTGCTGCGCATTTGCTCCGGTTAGTTGTGGCTGCTGCTGCTGATGCGCTTGATGAGGAGGCGCTTGCATGCCTGCCGGGTTCCCCATTGCATTTTTCATTCAAGCACATTGACGAGTTGTATGACTAGCCGGCTTGGCCGGGTTTGGAGTGTGGAACTTACACGGTTGATCCAGCATGGATTCAAACGTGTACTTTGGCCTTTCCTGCCACTGCTTCTTCTGTTCTGGTGTCCACTTTCTTTTCCCTTCATTCCTCGGCGTCCACTGCTGAGGACCATTCTTCTGCCGCTGACTGTTTCCATGACTCGGCCGATCTTGTTCCACCGCTGCCACCTGATTGGAAGCATATCTGTAATTTGGCCTCTCCTCCCTTCTTCTACCTCGGAATTCGTTGCGCCTCGATGATCCGGCTGCATCTCTTGCATATTGATCTTGATGCTCCCGATGCTCTGCCCGACATTAATTCTGGTTGCGTCGGATCCCCTAAAGCATACGAATCTGCTATCCTAATGGTCTCTACCAACGTGGTCGGCATATCTCTTTGCAGCCTTTGCCACAATACACTTCCTTATCGGCAGCCTTGAGCAAACCAAGCTATCGCTTAAGACTCTATGACTCCTTCGCATGAGTTTCTGAGGTTACACCTGTAGGGTTTCGTAGCATGGAAAACAAAAAATTTCTATCGCATACAAACAAACAAGCCAAGATCTATCTACTAGATTGTAGCAACGAGTCGATGGAATAACTCACCCTCGAAGATTCCAAAGTGTTTAACGAGAGCAGATTCTCGTGGGTGATGTAGTCGTACTCTTCCCGGTCTCAAGATCGCGTAGACGATCCTTCCGGCGCTGCGTTCCGGCAGCGCTCCCGCAGTCGGTCACACATTCGGTACTCGACGAAGACCTTCCTCTCCCTTGTTCCAGCAGGCAGCGGAGGTTGTAGCACTCTCCTCGCGATTCCGGGAGCACAACGGCGTGGTACCGGAAGTAGAGCGGAGATCTCGCAGGTCTTCGCCTTAAGCCGGAGCGAGTATGGTGGAGTATGAGAGAGTCCCTCGACGATCTAGAGTTTTAGACACGCCGAGGAGGAAGCTTGGCCGGCGGCTAGGGTTGCTAGGCGGCGGCGGCTTGACCTAGGTCGGCGGCGGCGGCAGTGGAGGTGGCGGCGCCGGCGGCTAGGGTTTGGAGGAGAGGATCTTGTGTGTCAAGGAGGGGAGCCCTGCCCCTCCTTATATAGGTGGAGGGGGGCGGCCGACCAAGGGGAGGGAGGGGAGTCCCTCCCCAACTCGGCTTGGGTGGTGCGCCGCCGGTTGGAGGAGGTATTCCCTCCCCAACTCGGTTTCCCACTCCTCCTCCTCTTTCAAAAACTTGTCGTTTGACTTTCAAACTAGCCGTTTGACTTTTCAATTTAGGATTTGAATAAACCCTTTATTTTGGACAGCGAAGACACTTAGTACATGATGCAATCATTCCAACTTGCAATGACACATTCATGTACCCCTTTCCCTCCGGAGTGCCAGACATTCCGGAACCTTCTAGAACATTCCCGATGAAAACACCGGAACTATTCTCCAACTCCGAAACGGGACTTTCCTTATATGAATCTTATTCTCCGGACCATTCCGGATCTCCTCGTGATATCCCGGATCCCATCCGAGACTCCGAACAAAATTCGGTCTCTTTCTCATCATACCATAACTACCCAAACAACGTCGAATCCTTAAGTGTGTCTCCCTACGGTTCGTGAATTATGCGTACATGATCGAGACACTTCTCCGAACAATAACCAATAGAGGAATCTGGAAATTCATATGGCTCCCACATATTTCTACGATTACTTTTCGATCGAATGAACCACTTACATACGATATCAATTTCCCTTTGTCTCACGATACTTTACTTATCCGAGGTTATGATCGTCGGTATCTCTGCATACCTAGTTCAACCTCGTTACCGATAAGTACTCTTTTCTCGTTCCCGTGATATGTGATCCCTTGTGAGCCAGTCACATGCTTGGAAGCTAATTGGATGACATTTCACCGAGAGGGCCCAGAGTATATCTATCCGTCATATGGATGGACAAATCCCACTCTTGATCCATGTGTTTCAACCAATACTTTCTGAACACTCAATGCCACCTTTATAGCCACCCAGTTACGGTGTGGTGTTTGATGTCATCAAAGCATCCATCCGGTAAAGGTGATATGCATGATCTCATGGTCGAAGGAATTAGATTACTATATATCAGAAAGCATATAGCAATTGAACTATTAAAATGACTTAATCTTTATGCTACGCTTATCTAAAGGAGTATGTCCACCATATCATTCTCCTAACGATATGATCTTGTTGTTAATAACATCTCAATGTTCATGATAGGGAAACCACAATCATCTATTAACCAACAAGCTAGTATTATATAGAGGCTTTACTAGGGACTTCAAATTAAGTTTACAAATCACACAAGTATCAATGTTTCCTCGTTAATACTATTATAGCATGAATGTAAACATTTATCATAAACACAAAGATATAATAATAACTATATTTATTATTGCCTCTAGGGCATATCTCCAACAGTCTCCCACTTGCACTAGAGTCATCTAATCTAGATTACATGGTAATATACCGAACACCCATGGCAGTTTGGTGCTGGTCATGTTTTGCCCTCGGGAGAGGTTTAGTCAACGGATCCGCCACATTCAGATCTATATGTACTTTGCAAATCTTTATATCCCCATCTTGGATATGTTCTCGAATAGCGTGAAAACGCAGCTTGATATGCTTTAGCTTCTTGTGTGACCTTGGTTCTTGCGCATTGGATATGGCGCCCATGTTATCACAGTAGATAGACATTGGGTCCAGCGCACTAGGAACCACACCCAGCTCTGTAATGAACTCTTTCATCCATATCGCTTCTTGTGAAGCCTCCGAAGCAGCCATGTATTCCGATTCAGTTGAAGATCTTGCCACAACGCTTTACTTTGCACTCCTCCAGCTAACTGCTGCACCATTCAAAATAAATACGTATCCAGATTGTGATTTAGAATCATCCGGATCGGTGTTCCAACTAGCATCGGTGTGACCATTAACAACGAGCTGTTCATCACCTCCATAAGAAAGAACCATATCCTTAGTTCTTCTTAAGTACTTAAGGATGTTTTTGACCGTTGTCCAATGATCCACTCCTGGATCACTTTGATATCTGCTAGTTAAACTAACAGCATATGCAATGTCGGCTCTAGTACATAGCATGGAATACATTAGAGATCCTATGGCTGAGGCATAGGGAGTCTTACTCATCCTTTCTCTATCTTCTGCCGATGTCGGACTTTGAGTTTTACTCAAGGTCGTATTGGGCAACATGGGCAAGAACCCTTTCTTGCTATCTTCCATTCCAAACCTCTTTAGAACTTTGTCCAAATATGTACTTTGTGACAATGATATTTGGCGTTTTGATCTATCTCTATAAATCTTTATGCCTAATATATAAGCTTCTTCGCCAAGATCCTTCATTGAAAAACTATTATTCAAATATTCATTGACACTATTAAGAAGGTCTACATCATTCCCAATGAACAATATGTCATCTACATATAGTATTAATAATGCTACAGAGCTCCCATTCACTTTCTTGTAAATACAAGCTTCTCCATAAGTTTGTATAAAACCAAAACTTTTGATAACCTTATCAAAACGTTGATTCCAACTTCGGGATGCTTGCTTCAATCCATAGATGGACCGTTGAAGTTTGCATACCTTATTAGCATCTTTAGGATCGACAAAACCTTTGGGTTGCATCATATACAACTCTTCATCAATGTCTCCATTGAGGAATACTGTTTTGACATCCATCTGCCATATCTCATAATCATAATATGCAGCGATTGCTAACATAATACTCACAGACTTTAGCTTCGCTACTGGTGAGAAAGTCTCATCGTAGTCAACTCCTTGAATTTGTCGAAACCCTTTTGCGACAAGTCGAGCTTTATAGACAGTAACATTACCATCAGCATCTGTTTTCTTCTTGAAAATCCATTTGTTCTCGACAGCCTTCCGGCCATCCGGTAAGTCCACCAAAGTCCATACTTGGTTTTCGTACATGGATCCAATCTCGGATTTCATGGCTTCTTGCCATTTATTGGAATCTGGGCTCATCATCGCTTCCTCATATGTCTCAGGGCCATCGGTGTTGTCCACCAACATGACACTTATAACGGGATCATACCAATATGGAGTGGTACGAGTTCTCGTTGACCTGCGAGGCTCTGTAGCAACTTCAACCGAAGTTTCATGATCATCATCATTAGCTTCCTCTCTTATTGGTGCAGGCACCACAGGAACTTCTTCCGGTGCTGCGCTACTCGCAATTTCGAGAGAAGGTTCGACAACCTCGTCAAGTTCTACTTTCCTTCCAGTCACTTCTTTCGAGAGAAATTCCTTCTCTAGAAAGGATCCATTCTTGGCAACGAAGATTTTGCCTTCGGATCTATGATAGAAGGTATACCCAATAGTTTCCTTTGCGTATCCAATGAAGACGCATTTTTCCGCTTTGGGTTCAAGCTTGTCCGGCTGTAACTTCTTTACATAGGCTTCGCATCCCCAAACTTTAAGGAACGACAATCTAGGTTTCTTCCCAAACCATAATTCATACGGTGTCGTTTCAACGGATTTAGACGGTGTCCTATTTAAAGTGAATGCGGCTGTTTCTAATGCATAACCCCAAAATGATAGCGGTAAATCTGTAAGTGACATCATAGAATGAACCATATCTAAGAGAGTTCGATTACGACGTTCGGACACACCATTACGCTGTGGTGTTCCCTGCGGTGTCAATTGTGAAAGTAT
Organism: Avena atlantica; assembly: GCA_910589765.1. Classification (NCBI taxonomy): domain Eukaryota; kingdom Viridiplantae; phylum Streptophyta; class Magnoliopsida; order Poales; family Poaceae; genus Avena; species Avena atlantica. Next base: position 116,263,541 of record OU342737.1, on the reverse strand, counting down.
TCCACATTTCTTCAAATGCTCTCCAAACTCGTAACTTAGATATTCACCTCCACGATCAGAACGTAGAAATTTAATCTTCTTGTTACGTTGATTCTCTACCTCACTTTGAAATTCCATAAACTTCTCGAAAGTTTCGGACTTATGTTTCATGAAATAGATATACCCATATCTACTCAAGTCATCCGTGAAGGTAAGAACATAACGATAACCACCGCGCGATGCTACACTCATTGAACCACACACATCGGTATGTATGATTTCCAATAAGTCCGTAGCTCGCTCCATCATACCAGAAAATGGAGTCTTAGTCATTTTACCCATCAGACATGCTTCGCATCTATCAAGTGATTCGAAATCAAGTGATTCAAGAAGTCCATCGGAATGGAGTTTCTTCATACGTTTCACTCCAATGTGACCAAGACGACAGTGCCACATATAGGTCGAATTATCGTTTGATTTCAAACGTTTAGCCTCAATGTTGTTGATATGTGTATTTACACTATCGAGATTCAATAAGAATAGACCATATATCAAAGGTGCATGTGCATAAAACATATTACTCATATAAATCGAACAACCATTATTCTCGGACTTAAACAAGTAACCGTCTCGCAATAAACAAGATCCCGATATAATGTTCATGCTCAACGCAGGCACCAAATAACAATTATTTAAGTATAAAACTAATCCCGATGGTAGATGAAGGGGTAGCGTGCCGACCGCGATCACATCAACCTTTGATCCGTTTCCCACGCGCATCGTCACCTCGTTCTTCGCTAGCTTCCGTTTATTCTGCAGCACCTGTTTCGAGTTACAAATATGAGCAACCGAACCAGTATCAAATACCCAGGCACTACTACGAATACTAGTGAGATACACATCAATAACATGTATATCAGATATACCTTTGTTCTTGATGTTGCCGTTCTTCAAATCCGCCAAGTACTTTGGGCAATTTCGCTTCCAGTGACCTTCTCCCTTGCAGTAAAAGCACTCAGTATCAGGCTTAGGTCCAGCCTTGGTCTTCTTCGTCGGCGTGGTAACTTTCTTACCACCCTTCTTGAAGTGTCCCTTCTGCTTAGACTTGCCTTTCTTGAATTTGGTGGTCTTATTGACCAACAACACTTGGTGCTCTTTCTTGATCTCCACTTCTGCAGATTTCAACATGGCAAAGAGTTCTGGCAACATCTTGTTCATGTTCTGCATGTTGTAGTTCATCACAAAGTTCTTGTAACTTGGTGGTAGTGATTGGAGGACACGGTAAATCCCCAAAGCATTAGGAATCACAATACCCAAGCTTTGAAGTTTGTTTGCGTGCCCAGACATCTTAAGCACATGCTCACTGACGGAGCTGCCCTCTTCTATCTTGCAGTTAAAGAACTTTTCAGAATCCTCATAGCTTTCAATTGCCGCATGAGTCTCAAAGATAAATTTGATATCCTCGACAATATCATATGGGTCTGAATTCTCAAACCTTTTCTGAAGCTCCGATTCTAAACCATACAAGATAGCACACTGAACTGTGGAGTACTGAGTCTTCCGAGTGAGGTAAACGTTCTTTACTTCATCGGCAGCATCAGCTGCAGGTGGGTCACCCAGCGGTGCATCCAGCACATAGGTCAAATTACCAGCTGTGAGGACAATCCTCAAATTGCGGAACCAATCCGCGAAGTTGCTTCCATTGTTTTTCAACTTTTCTTTCTCTAGGAACGCATTAAAATTGATGGTAGGGGTTGCCATTGATCTACAACATATTTGCAATAGTTTAGACTAAGTTTATGACAAATTGAGTTCAAATTAATAATAAAATTAATCTAGGTGAACTCCCACTCAAAACAATATCCCTCACATTGTTTTAGTGATCACACGAACCAAATCCACTACATCAACACCGATCATCACGAGAGTTGATATAGTTTCAGTGGCGAACAATCGACATGTTCATCATATCTACTATATGATTCATGCTTTACCTTTCGGTGATCCGTGTTCCGAGACTATGTCTGTACATGCTAGGCTCGTCAATATCAAACCTTAGTTTCCGCATGAGCAAATCTGGCTTGCTCACGTTGTATACACTTGCAGAATCTAACACACCCGATCATCACGTGGTGCTTCGAAACCACAAGCTTTAGCAACGGTGCTAACTAAGGGTGAACACTTTATGACTTGAAATTCATGTGCATGAGGGATCATCTTATAATGCTATCGTCGTCTACTAAGCAATACAAGATGCATAAAGGATTAACATCACATGCAATTCATAATATGTGATATGATATGGCCTTTCTTCTTTGTGCTTCCGATCTCCATCTTCTAGCACGAATATGATCTCCATCATCACCGGCATTGCATCAAGGTCAATGACGCTTCTCCATGGTTGTCGTCCACCGGCTTCAACTATTACAACTACTTTGAATAGACACGCGGGTCTTAAAATAAATTAAAGACAACCATATGGATCCTGCCGGTTGCCAACTTACAATAAGGAACATTGCATACATTAAATATAATCACAATCATGGCCATATCACATCACAGCACACCCCTGCAAAACAAAGTTAGACGCCTCTACTTTCTTTGCATGTTTTACGTGGTTTGGGGCTTTCAATAAGTGTCATTCTAACTTACGAACATGAACCACAACATTGATACTAGTATTGTTAATCACCCGTTGTAAATTGGATCTTAACTATGCTAGGAGAAACAGGCACCCGAAAAGCCACTTATGCAATACAAGTTGCATGTCAAGCGTGGAGCAAGTCTCATGAACGATGTCATGTAAGGTTAGCCCGGGCCGCTTCATCCCAACATACCGCAAGATGCAAAGTACACAAGAAGCAATCGACAACAAAAGCATCAACGCCCACAATGACCATTGTGTTCTACTCGTGCAACAGATCTACATATAGACACGGCTCTGATACCACTGTAGGGTTTCGTAGCATGGAGAACAAAATATTTCTATCGCATACAAACAAACAATCCAAGATCTATCTACTAGATTGTAGCAACGAGTCGATGGAATAAATCACCCTCGAAGATTCCAAAGTGTTTAACGAGAGCAGATTCTCGTGGGTGATGTAGTCGTACTCTTCCCGATTTCAAGATCGCGTAGACGATCCTTCCGGCGCTGCGTTCCGGCAGCGCTCCCGCAGTCGGTCACACGTTTGGTACTCGACGAAGACCTTCCTCTCCCTTGTTCCAGCAGGCAGCGGAGGTTGTAGCACTCTCCTCGCGATTCCGGCAGCACAACGGCGTGGTACCGGAAGTAGAGGGGAGATCTCGCAGGGCTTCGCCTTAAGCCGGAGCGATTATGGTGGACCTCGTTACCGATAAGTACTCTTTTCTCGTTCCCGTGATATGTGATCCCTTGTGAGCCAGTCACATGCTTGCAAGCTAATTGGATGACATTTCACCGAGAGGGCCCAGAGTATATCTATCCGTCATATGGATGGACAAATCCCACTCTTGATCCATGTGTTTCAACCAATACTTTCTGAACACTCAATGCCACCTTTATAGCCACCTAGTTACGGTGTGGTGTTTGATGTCATCAAAGCATCCATCCGGTAAAGGTGATATGCATGATCTCATGGTCGAAGGAATTAGATTACTATGTATCAGAAAGCATATAGCAATTGAACTATTAAAATGACTTGATCTTTATGCTACGCTTATCTGCAAGAGTATGTCCACCATATCATTCTCCTAACGATATGATCTTGTTGTTAATAACATCTCAATGTTCATGATAGGGAAACCACAATAATCTATTAACCAACAAGCTAGTATTATATAGAGGCTTTACTAGGGACTTCAAATTAAGTTTACAAATCACACAAGTATCAATGTTTCCTCGTTAATACTATTATAGCATGAATGTAAACATTTATCATAAACACAAAGATATAATAATAACTATATTTATTATTGCCTCTAGGGCATATCTCCAACAACACCACCGAGTCAAGAATTCCCTATCTGTTTCATTTGGCTTCTGCTTGCACATAGCGAGCTGCTGGGGCCTGTTTGGTCTTTTATAGGTACTGGTGAAATTGCTGACAAACATTTCTTCAAAATCTAACCAACAGTTGATACTGCCGGTCGACAGATTGTTTAGCCATACTCTAGCTAGTCCTTCCAGCATCTGTGGGACGTATCTCACCGCCCATCGTAGGTTTCCGCTAGCTATCTTCCCCGCTGTGGCATAGTCAATTAACCAATCTTGTGGCTTTGTGCTCCCATTGTATGTTGTTGTGCCCTTTGCCAATTGAAAGTTTGGCACTGGTGGTTCGCCCATGATCCGAGGTCCGAAGCACGCCGGACCAGGCGGACCCTGTTCCTCCAATAACTCGAATCGATATAATCTGTCCAGTTTTAGTCTTGCGTCATTTGACGGCAAGTTTCTGTAAATGATCCTCTCTTGTATTCCATAATGGTTATTCCCACCATGTTCTGCATGCTCCATATCCGAGTAACCATCATTGTACCTTTCATTTGCCTGATTATGGTGAGCTGGTCTCACTTCTCGCTCTTGCCGAGGCTCATACCTCGGTTGAGGGTCTGTTGGAGGGTTTCTCCTTCCCTCCGACGGGTTATAGTTCTCATGATTTCCCCTTCCGAGGTCCCCGTGCCCTTTGTTTGCACGGCCGGGGTTTCTATCTCCACTGTTACCTCGGCTACCATTGCCTCTGTTGTCATTTACCTTTCCTGCTACTGCCGGGTCATATGGAACAATTTGCTTATTTCTTTTTCCTGAGGTCACCGCTCTATCTTTTCGCGTGTTGTTTCCGGGTGAGGATGCTGCTACCACAGATAGTGCGGGCGCTGCTCTAGCCGAATGAACGATACGCGAAGCTCCCGGTCTTGCCGGGTCAGCCCTAAGCATTTCCTCATTCTGCTGGTTCGCAATGCGCACCAGCTCATTTACTCTTTCTTGCTGTTTTTGCCGGGCTTCCTTGCTTAATCCTTCCAGCTCCAAAGCCACGACATTTGCCGCCCTTAGGTTCTTTGCCGGGGTACTATACCTCGACAAGCCTAGATCGACTGAATCACCTTTACGAGCCTCATGCTCTTTGTTGATATCATTCATGAGGCTCTTCTCTCTCAATCTCAATTCATCTACCCGCTCGGGGGCCACATCCAGTTTGTTTGCCCTAGCGTATTCTCGTAGGGTCCTGTTTAAGGACTCCCACAAGGCCAACACCTTTTTTTGCCTCTACCAGTACCTTTTTTCTAGTTTCTTCTAACTCCGCATGTGCGTTAGCCGGATCAAGTATCGGCGCCACAGGCGTGGTTAGATTATCTATAGTTGCCTGAAGAATATTCTCTGGCCTTTCCAGAGGTGGCCATCTTACCCTTGTCGCCTTTGGGGTCGTCTCCTGCACCCCAGCTGACTTGACTGCTGGTGGATCTACCTCGGTGGGTTGCGGAGCTGTCTGCTTTGTGGCCATCTGTCCTCCTGCCGCCGAGTCCTTGCTTGGTCCGGCGCCTGCTCCTGCCGCCAGTGCTGCGACTGTCATCATCACCTCGACGCTACCAACGGGGCGTGCTCCACGCGGACCGTTAGCAGCGTGGAGGGGAAGTTCTCCTGCTTCAACGACTCGGTGAGTATAGACGCAGGACGTGTCGATGGTGACGTAGACCTTGTGCGTGCCCAGGTTGATGAAGACGCAGTTGCGCGGAGGTGCTTTTCTCTTGAAGCTACCCGTGTTATCGCTGACATAGTCCCAGAGATCAAATCTATGGACTAAGCCAGAGACAACCCGCTCGCCGGTGTGGATGAAGTTTCCCGTCCGGATCTTGACTCCAGCTAGCACCGCTGCTGGCCCACGGTGGGCGCCAACTGTCGTGGTGGTAGCACGGCAGATGCCATGGGTAGGCTAAAGTATTGGGCCAATGGATGCTAGAGGGATCCGGGGAGGGAAGATGCAGTGATTTCTACACTCAACAGTTCTACAAGTAAATCTTTATTCCTTCTCTCTAGAAATACAAGTGCTCCTAGAGCTGTCTCCTAGAGAAGAAGAACACTATTACACGAGCCTTACGGCGTAGAAATGAATCGATCCCCCATCAGGAGCTCGCGTCCCCCCTTATAAAGGGGTTCCTGGGTTCCTTCTAGGGATGACGTGGCAAGCATATCCTTGGAATATGCTTGTCCCAATCTGTTAGCTCGTCGGCCTCCTTTCTGTGTCCCCCCTATCGGCGGCAATGTTCCAGAGACCTTCACATGCGTGCCTCGGGCTTCCTCACTGTCACCTTTGTGATGTTTTTCTGCCCTTCTATTGCTCTGCTCCTTGTCCTTTGCGCTTGGCTCTGTCTAGATTCCTCTTAGCCAGTGACTAGGGTTTGACTATAGGCACCTCCTTCTCCTGCAAGCTTCACGTTATTCGGCCTTGTCTCGCATAACTCGGCTCAGCCTTCACCTGTATTTGAGTTAGTCAGACCCATTCGGCCGACTTACCTCATATGTCGGCCGGATAAGGCATTACTCATTCTACATTTGTCACGACCCTACTTATCTCGGCCGAATCTTACATGATTTGGCCGACACAATCAGTAATTCGGCTTACGATGAGGGAAATTCCTTTCGTCTTTCCCCTGTCTTGACCCTATCCGGGGTCACCCCCCAATAAGCTCCCAAGAAACCAAGTTATTCCAAAGTGTCCACTATAAACTCCTATGCATGGTGTGTTACACCATTCCAAGTATATTCTTGTTTTGATCTATCTTCCAATTAAAAACTATTTTGTTATGTGAAAACTTAGTGATTAAAGCCCTCACGAACTTGATGGCACACTTTATTCTTTGTCCCTAATAAACTTGAACCATTGTGAAAACTTTGTTGTATATGCTTGCACTTATAAGTTGGAATTAGCAGAACCGTGCTGTCACGGGGAACGTTTTCAACGTTGCAGTTGTACTTTGTACTCAGTTGATATCATGTTCTTTTGTCTATGGATGTCACCGATATCAAATAAAGAGGGAACTTGTAAGTCCATGGAGTTTGTATTATGTGTTAGAGAAACGTCGAGGCCGCTAGCCTAAGCCATGCCTAATCATGGTGGAAACTTGCAGCATCACCATAATGAGCTATCTATGAAGCATCCTCAATAAAAATCTATGCATATGGTAAGTAAAAAGATTGTTGAGATGCTCATTGTCTGCTTGCCTTGTCATTTTGGTTATGGGAAAGCTCATGTATCATGTGCAAGGGGTACCCCATTGGCGGTTCTCAATGATACGCAAATACTTACAATGACAAGAACTTACCTGGACCCAAAGTTGAGTATGCATGAGGTGTGGCCCTCGTATTCAAGGGACTTGAGATTGCCAACTTATACTTCGTCAAGCATATACTCCAGCTTTGCCACTTCAACCTTAACCACTTCAAGATGCTTATGACAGGGGCAATGAGGGCTGAAAGCTAACAAGTACCATAATTTTTGGAACCTCTTTTTGAAACTTGTAATCCCTGATTCCTTTACAAAAAGGCCTTTCTTCCACCACTATTGAGTCTCCACCTTCTACCTTTAGGCACCATTAAGAGAGCATAGTTGTCATTCTGTGTGCAATGTTCCAAACCTTATTAATTGCTGCATATTGTGATATTACTTGTTCTTGTGCTACTTGTTTCTAGCCACCCTTGTGAACTTTGCAGGTGTCCTATGCATCTATTTGCTACTCTATGAGGGACAAGCTAATTGCCACTATGTTATGTTTTCTGCATGTGAAACAAACAAACATTTTTCAATGCATGTTATTCATGATCTTTGTTTGTAGCTTGTCATGTTGATGCATAGTTACTATGTCCTATTGCTAGAACTCCATCTTTCATGCACATGTTTAGATTTCTTTGATCCCAGCTTTCAATGCTTGCAAATGGTTGGATCTTTATTGTGAGGGTGCATGTCACCTCAAAAATTATTCTTTTCTATCACTTACCTACTCGAGGACAAGCAGGAGTTAAGCTTGGGGATGCTGATACGTTGGAAATGTATCTATAATTTTTGATGCTCCATGCTTGTTTAGTACCTACTTTGCTTTACTTGTCTACACTTTGAGGTGATTTTTACATGCTTTTTGGTACTAACCTATTAACAAGTTTCAACAGTGCAATATGCCTGTTTTATGCTGTTTTTGGTTTCAAAAAATTTAGTAAAGAAATATTCTCAGAATTGGACGGGACAAACATCAAAGTCAATTACTCTCCGTGAGGAACAAGAAGTTCAGAGGGGAGCCGGAGGAGCTAGCCAGGGGGGCCAGACCCACCCCAGGTGTGGGTGGGCCCATCCCCACGCCTGGCTAGGATTTGGCTACCTTGGTCGCCTCCTCGGCCTTCCCCTTCACCTATAAGAAGCCCCCCATGCAGAAAACCTAAGCACCCGACCAAATATCCACGAAATCGTCTGTAGCCGCCGCCACCATTGTCCCTAGATCGGGGGATCTGAAGTTCTTCCCGGCACCCTGCCGGAGGGGAGATCATCCCGGAGGCCTTCTCTCCGGTATGATGCGTGAGTAGTTCCAGCTTGGACTATGGGTCCATGTAGTAACTAGATGGTTGTATATCCTCCTTTATGATTTCATGTATAGATCTTGTGAGCTCCGTTCATGATCAAGATCTAATCTATTTGTAATCATGCATGTTGTGTTTGCGGGGATCCAATGGATATTGAGATTACTATGTCAGATTGATTAATGGTTTTGTCTTTATGATTCTATCATGTCTGTGTTGTTTGTGATATTGCATGCTCTCCGTTGTTAGTAGATATCTTGGCCAAGTAGTTGCTAGTGACTCCAAGAGAGGGTATTTATGGTCGATAGTGGGTTCATGCCTCTAGTTTCCAAGGGAAGTGACAGAAATCTCTTCAGTTGTAGATGTGCTATTTCTACTACGGAGAAAACAATGGTCTCTTGTTCATGGAACATGTGGACTGTTTACCTTACACACTTTGCTTAAAGCAGTTGTCTGTTTCTTGCAACTTAATACTAGAGGGGGTTCGGATGATAACCTGAAGGTGGACTTCTAGTCATAGATGAAGTTGGATGGCGGTCTATGTATATTGTTGTTTTACCAATCGAATCTCATTGGATCTTTCTGACTAGTAATTGCATTGTTATGCCTTGCTCAGTTCCTGTCAATTGCCCTGCTATAAATTGTTTACCCTTCATGCCATGTTGTTTATCTAAGGAGAGCACCTCTAGTGAACTATGGACCCCGGTCCAATCTTTACCATTGATACATCTTCCACTGTTACTTGTTTACTTGTTGCAAACCATTACCTTCCACACCATACGTTTAATCCTTTGTGACAGCAAACCAGTGAGCTTGACAACCTCACTGATTCGTTGGGGCAAAGTCTTGAGTTTGTGTTGTGCAGGTCTCCGCGCTGCTTGCAACACCTTTGTGACGTTTCCTTCCTCCTTCTGGTTCGATAAACTCGGTCTCTACTAAGGGAATACTTGCTGATGTGCTCATCACACCTTGCTCTTGGGGTTTCCAACGAAGTGCTCCACGTCAACCACCATCATGATGCTACTAGAGAGACTATCGAGCCAGTACGTTTGTATCTCCAGGACCTTGAGAGCCTTGCTAGACACCTCGACACAGATAGGACCAACGTCATGCTTAGCAATGACGAGCTATAGGTTTAGTTGAGGGAGAAGGACAAGGCCTTCGTGGAGCAGGACGAGATCATCAAGGAGATGGAGGCTAGGTTCGAGAGCCAAGACAAGAGGTTCAAGAATCAAGAGAAGAGATTGCATGATAGGAACAAGAAGATCAAGGACATGAGGGACAATATAGAGCTCAAAGACCTTGAGCTAGAGACTTAGCAGGGAGTGATAGAGAGGTTGCGCTCGCAGAAGAGAGCCCTTTGGGCGAAGATCGATGCCTTGACCACCAATGTGGAGGAGTACAAGACAGCCATGGATACAACTGGACTTACTCTAGTGGACGAGGAGGTCGACATGGAGGAGTAGTGTTGACTACTCGGATATCTATTTACCTATCATCCTTTTATTTATCGAGTCGCAATGATCATCCAACATGTGGATGGCTTTGCTAGTGTGTTTACTTTTCCACACCTTGTTGTTTACGTTGTTTAAACTCTATGTTTATCTTATGCTTGTTTATTGGTGATTGTTGCTAATTGATGTATTGTGCATGTTAGCATCTAAGGGTTATATCTCATTACTTATCCTTATTGAAACCACAGATGCCTCCCTATCGTGCCAATCCCAAGCAAAACAACAATAACAACAATGGCAATGAGATGCAGCAACTGATGACAGCCCAAACTCAGTTGATGCAGATGATGACCCAATTCATGGCGTATCAGAATCAAAACAATAACAACAACAACAATGACAACAACAACAATAACAACAATCAAAACAACCCACCAGCCTTTGATATGCTTACAAAGTTTTTGAGATTGAGGCCTGCCAAGTTCTCGGGAACCACTGATCCTATGGTAGCCAATGACTGGTTACGTTCTGTGAACAAGGACTTGGTCACTGTGGGTTGCACTGATGAAGAAAAATGTCATATTTGCAGCACATCTGCTTGAAGGACTAGCAGCCACATGGTGGGACAACTTCCAGATCACCACTCCTATTGAGGATGTGACTTGGGCAATATTTGAGGATGGTTTCTGCACTGCCCATATCTCAATAGGAGTGATGATTTTGAAGAAGAAAGAGTTCCACAATCTTAAGTAGCGTCACCATAGTGTGGCAGGATATATTGAGGAGTTCAACAATCTGTCAGGCTATGCACTGGATGATGTTGATACTAATGCTAAAAGGAAGGAAAAATTCCTTGAAGGGCTGAATGATGAGATGTGCATGCAGCTATCTGTTGCGTATGTCCCAACTTATCAATCACTGTGTGACAAAGCCACCATCTTGGAAAGCAAGATGAAGCAGGTTGAGAACAGGAAGAGGAAGCATCACTTTGATAAGCACAGCTCGGGATCGTCTCACAAGCGTTCACATGGTGATGATAGTGGAGGTTCTCGATCCCACAAGCATGGGAAGTATAACAGCCACCACAACAGTAACCTTCACCATGAAAATAAGCACCACCACAGTCATGACAATGATAGATACAAGAGCCACAAGAGTGGACACAAGAGCCATCATAGTGGGAATGGCAATGGGAGTCAACCTGCTAAGAGATACATCAGTCAGGTTGAGTGCTTCAAGTGCAAGAAAACTGGGAACTATGCAAATGAATGCCCAGAAAAGAAGGTTGATGGAGCCAACAAGCCCAACCCATTTCAGAAGGGTCAAGTGAACCACATTAATGTGGAGGAAATCTATGAGGAATCTGATGCTAGATGGTAAGTTCAAGCTTAATTCTTTTCCAGCACTTGTTCCTTTTGATACCGGCGCATCGCATTCATTCATATCAAGAGCATTTATTGATAAAAATGGACTTCCAACTGAAACTATTGGATGTCCTATTAAAGTAAGCTCTCCAGGTGGAGAGATGATAGTAAATTTTGGATGTCATGATCTAGTGATAGAATTTGGAAAGTATAAGTTTCCAGTCAGTTTGATAATCCTAGATTCCCAAGGATTGGATGTAATGTTTGGCATGGATTGGATGACTAAGTATGAAGGAGTAATAGATTGTGCCAATCATACTGTTACACTCACAACCCCGGATAAGAAACGGATTAGGTTCAAGTCTAACTTTGAATCTAAAGGGAGTAAGCTAAATTCTCTTAAGGGGGTTAGCATAGACAGTGTACCAGTTGTGAAGGAGTACCTGAATGTGTTTCCGGAGGAATTACTAGGAATACCACGAGATATAGATGTGGAATTTTTTATTGACTTACTGCTAGGATCTGTACCAATAGCTAAGAGACCCTACAAGATTTCCGTTGATGAGTTGAAAGAACTCAAGAAACAACTTGGAGAACAATTGCAGAAAAGATTTATCCAACCAAGTTCTTCGTCTTGGGGTGCACCAGTTCTGTTTGTTGAAAAGAAGGATAGAAGTCAAAGGTTGTGCATAGATTATTGTTCACTCAATGAAGTGACTATAAAGAACAAGTACCCTTTTCCAGAATCAATGATCTATTTGATCAGCTAGATGGAGCACGAGTGTTCTCAAAAATTGATCTCCGATCAGGCTACTTTCAGCTAAAGATTAGAGAACAAGACATACCTAAGACTGCTTTTACCACTAGATATGGATTGTATGAGTATACCGTGATGCTATTTGGACTAACAAATGCACCGGCTTATTTCATGAACATGATGAACAAAGTGTTAATGGAGTTTCTTGACAAGTTTGTTGTCGTGTTGATCGATGACATTTTGATCTATTCCAAGAGCAAAGAGGAGCATGAAGAACATTTGCGATTGATACTTGAGAAGCTCAGGGAGCACAATCTGTATGCCAAATTCAGTAAGTGTGAATTTTGATTGAATGAAGTTGGATTTCTCGGACATATTGTGTCAGGAGATGGTATAGCTGTTGATCCCACAAAGGTGTCAGTTGTAACTGAGTGGGAATCTCCCAAGTCAGTTAAAGAAGTTCGTAGTTTCCTAGGCTTGGCAGGATACTATAGAAGGTTCATTGAGAATTTCTCAAAAGTAGCTAAGCCAATGATGGATTTACTTAAGAAAGAGAATAAGTTTGATTGGAATAAAGGATGTGAAATCAGTTTCCAAGAATTGAAGAAGAGACTAGTGTCAGCACTAGTCTTATGTCTGCTAGATTTGGAGAAGGACTTTCAAGTCTATTATGATGCATCTCACCAAGGATTGGGTGGAGTTTTGATGTAAGAAGGGAAAGTTGTGGCTTATGCCTCGAGACAACTCAAAACTCATGAAGTGAATTATCCTACTCATGATTTAGAGTTAGCCTCTATTGTCCATGCACTCAAAACATGGAGACACTATCTTTTGGGAAAACATTGTGAAGTATTCACGGATCACAAGAGTTTGAAATATATCTTCACCCAGAAGGAACTCAATATGAGACAAAGAAGGTGGCTAGAGCTCATCAAGGACTATGACTTGAGTTTGCAATACCATCCCGGTAAAGCAAATGTTGTAGCAGATGCTTTACGCCGTAAGGTTTATGTGAATGGCCTTACTAAAGGAGAATTGTCAGATGATCTATGTGCCCAATTCAAAGATCTAAGATTGGAGATAGTGCCTGAAGGATATCTCATGTCATTGGATGTTCAACCAACATTGTTGGACAAGATCAAAGAAGCCCAAAAGTTGGACAAGGAAATAGAGGATATTAAAGGTAAAATTAGTAAAGGAAAGGCTAAAGGATTCCATGAAGATGAACAAGGTACATTATGGTATGGAAAGCATATCTGTATTCCACAAGATTCGGAACTTCAGAAGTTGATTCTGCAAGAAGCACACAATTCACCATATTTTATTCATCCAGGTAACACCAAAATGTACATGGATGTGAAGGAAAGATTTTGGTGGAACAATCTCACGAAAGATATTGCGGAACATATTGCATTGTGTGATGTATGTAGTCGAGTGAAAGCGGAACATCAGAAACCGGCAGGATTATTGAAACCACTACATATACCGGATTGGAAGTGGAATAAGATTGGTATGGATTTTATCACCGGATTGCCAAGGGCTAGGTCTGGATATGATTCCATATGGGTTGTTGTGGATCGCCTAACTAAATTGTCTCATTTCATACCCGTGAAGACTACCTATACAAGTGCTAAATTGGCTAAGATCTATATGAACAGGATTGTATGTCTGCATGGAATACCTAAGAGTATTGTATCTGATAGAGGAACTCAGTTCACTATGCACTTTTGGCGACAACTACATGAATCATTGGGAACAAGGTTAGAGTTTAGCACAACTTTTCACCCTCAGACTGATGGACAGACAGAAAGGACCAATCAGATTTTGGAGGATATGTTGAGGGCTTGTGCACTACACTATGGTGCTAGTTGGGATGAAATTCTTCCATATGCAGAATTCTCTTACAACAACAGCTATCAAGCAAACATAGAGATGGCTCCGTTTGAATTTCTTTATGGAAGGAAATGTACTACGCCATTACTATGGAATGGAGTAGGATAAAGAAATTTGTTCGGACCAAAATTGATCATGGAAGCTGAAGAGAAAGTTAAATTGGTAAAGGACAGATTGAAGATAGCCCAGTCCCGACAAAAGAGCTACACAGATCCAAAGCATAGAGAATTTACTTATGAGGTAGGTGATAGAGCCTATATTATATTCTCACCACTTCGTGGTGTGAATAGATTTGGAGTCAAGGGAAATTGGCACCTAGATATGTTGGACCATTCAAGATTTTGAGCCACAAAGGAGAAGTGTCTTATGAGATTGAATTTCCTGAATCACTGTCAACAGTTCACAATGTGTTTCATGTGAGTCAGTTGAAGAAGTGTCATCCGGAGATGGAAGAAACTTCATTGAAGGACACTATACCTTTGGAAGAGGTTCAGTTGGAGAGTGACCTTACTTATGAGGAGAAACCTATCAAGATTCTTGAGACTGCAGAAAGAGTTACTCGTACCAAGACTATCAAATTCTTCAAAGTACAATGTAATCATCATACCGAAGAAGAAGTAACTTGGGAAAGATAAGATGACCTTCGGAAAGATCACTCTCACCTATTTGCTAGCCAATCCAGATCTCGAGGGTGGGATTCATCTTAAGGGGGTTAGATTTATAACATCCCAAAATTCCCTCAAATGAAAAGTCATATCATTGCATTCATATCATCATAGCATGTTTGTCTTGCACAAATTTCTTTCAAACCAAAACCTTATTTGAAACCATATTTAAACCCCACTTTATATATTATATATGGGGCATGGTTTTATTTTTATTTTCAAAAGACCAAAGTGTTTTTGAGTGGACAGATGTGTTTGTCACACTTTGGAATACTAGGATCACAGTACAAAAATTTGGAAAAGGTTGGAATTCAAACAGATTTTAATTAGAGTTTCAAAACCATTCCTGAAAATCAAATTAGAAAAGAAAAAGGTAAAGGAAAAAAATAAAAACCAGCGCTGCCATTTTAGCCCAGCAACTCTTGCGGCCCATCTAGCCCACCCGGGTCTCCCCCTCTCTCTTTCCTTTCTCACCCGCGCGTGTCACACCCTCATGCGCCACACCCTCGCTGACCACTGGGCCCAGCGCAAACTCACCCTTCGTCCCCAGAACCCGCAGATGACGTCGTCGCCGCCTGTTTCTCCCCTTCACTTCTGCGAATCAATCTGCTTAATTGTCATTGATTGCTCGCGTGATTGCCGCCTCGACGCCGGCTACTTAACCCCCTCTGCCTCGTGGTCATTTCCCCTCACTCGCCACCATCTAAGCGCCCCCCAGGCTGCCTACAATCGAGCTTGCACCGCCACGGACCCGAGCACCTTTGGCGAGTGATTCTGGTGAGCTCTGTCCACCCCGTGTCCTCTGGTTCACCCTGTCAGGCTCGACACCCTCTTGCGCTTCTTCTCATGCATTCTGTTTGCCTACTTGTGACCCAGAACGTCAGCCCTGTCAACCCCTACGAGCACCCAACACCGACCACGACTCCGGCGAGTAATTCTGTAGAGGTCCCAACCTGATAAGGTAGATATCCCTATGTTTACAATGCTAGTCCCTGTATCAATATCTAGCATCCACATTTTAAGATGTAATATCAATAAACAAAGGTCATAATACAACTTTATAACCAGGAATAAAATAAGTCATTACATCTTACATAGCTCATTTGGCTATCTCATTACAATGCAGCAGAAATATCTATATAACATGGAGTCCTTCATCTTCAAAGTGCCACAGGCAATCATGTTGGTTGTAGACTTGTAATCCTATTCAACACACTTCACTAACATTAAACAAACCTGTAACATAATAAGTTACAGCCACAAGGGTCAATACATTTGAATTGTATTGGCAAGTGATACTATGGTAGAGTAGTGGTATCTATCATCTATATGCATTTGGCTAAGTGGAGCTTAGGCTTGCTTTGCTCAAAATAAGGTTTTCCTTATAAGGTGAAAACACTAAGTTTTTGTTTGTCAAAATCACCCAAGGAACAACCAATAGAATTGGTTAACCTTTACCCTTGTTCAACCACAAGCTTTTAACTTAGAAATTGGGATGAGGAGATCCTTGATAGCTTCCATGTCTTGATGCTCAAATTGTCCATTGCCGGGGACACGACTAAGTACTTAGATTTTACTCTCTCGAGAGGTGGTGCACTTTCCCCACAAGAATCGACATGCATCGAGACAAGATCTTTCAAAAGCCTTCCCTTAGACCAAAATGGACGCACTCCAAAACTATCACCCCCTACCACCAACTGTCCATCTGGCTAAGTTATTGCAACCTATATGATCCAGGCAGAGCCCATATTTCCATGTAGCTGCACTTGAAGCTTCTCAACATTTGACATCTCAAATCTCTTTGTTCCTGGGTGACATTCCACAAGTGAGATACACAGGGTAGGCCATGAAAATGGGGCCCTGTTAACCACTCAACAAAAATCCATCCAAGCAATTACCACTCCACCCAGGTGTTTCATTCACATAGTTGTTTTATTAAACAAAACATAAATCATAGACTTAGAAATATTGCATAGCATGAATATAATCCACCCTTGTTTTCTACTAGCTAGTCTAAGCATGATAGTAGTAGGAATATTAACTTAGGGAAAATTTCTACTAAGGCATCATCTACTAGGATTTCCCATGGCATAGTTAACACATAGAAAAATTCCATGCAAGTCCTACTTAGAAATATCACTAATGCATAGTTAAAATAATAGGACAAAATATATGAAGCACCACTTGCCTTTTTGGTAGAGAAACTAAGTTCACTCCTTGATCTTGCAATAGTCACACTCTTCAAATTTCACTACAAGTCAATAAAGGCACAAATTCAAACTAGCGTTCAAACAATTCATCATATAAAATAAAGAAAACAAAACAATTCATGCAAGCATGCAAAAGATTGTTTTATTTGCAAAGGTGGTTTCTAATAGGTTATAAACATTTTAACACCTATTGGTCATTTATAAAAGTGGCAAAACCATTTGAAATTAAGTTAGTGAAAATTGCCATTTAAATCATTTTTATTTTGCTAGAGATGATTTAAATCAAAGTGATAATTTCTAGTGTTTGCCAAATATATATTTTTTAAACACAAAATGTTAGTGTTTATGGTCAAAGTGTTTAAATCAAATCCATTTTCAAAAGGTTTCACATAAAACCATTTTTAAATCAAAGCAACATTTTATTTTTACTAGAAATGCCTTTAATCAAAGTAATAATTTTCTAGGGTAAATAAAATACATTTTTAAATCCAAAACTTAGTTTTTAGGGTCATAGAGTTTAAATCCAACCATTTGTAAAAGGTTTTCCTCAAAAATTATTTTTAAAACATAATCAACAATTTTTGTTTTACTCAAAATTCTTTTATTCAAGTAATAATTCCTTAGTGTCACAAAATATACTTTTAAATCCAAAAGTTAGTTTTTATGGTCAGTAGGTTTAGAACAAACCATTTGCAAAATATTTTACCTTAAAATCATTTTTAGAATAATTTTTATACTCAAAATAGGCCTAGATAAGTTTCTGCAAAAACACCTAATTTTACAGAAGCAAAATACTAAAATAAGGGCATGGTTGCAAAGGTTTAATTTTTCTGAATCTAGTGATATAAAATTTGTAAATTTTGGACGTGTAGATTAATAGTTATGAATTTTACAAAATCAAATTACTAATAGACAAGTTTCTGTTTTTTAAAACAAAAGGCTGGCCACGCGTCACATTTCTATTGGCTGAAAACGGTTTGTGTGGATCGATTGATATAGACCGTAGGATTTAAGTGGGATCGTGCGGTGTTGATCTAGCATACCCCTTCGTTTAAGTGAATCTATCGTGTCCATCAGATCATCATCCAACGGCTCCTAGCACGCCAACCATAGATGGGCAGCGCTGGCGACTGTCGCGGCGGAGGCGCTCTGCTCGCGGTGGTTCCGGTGAAATAGGAAGCAAGGGGAAGGGGAAAGGTGCTCACCGGGTTTGTTGTGGAGCTCTGATACTCGACGTGGTCTCCGTAGGGACAGGCGCGCACGAGGTCACTGGTGATTGCTCGTCGGAGATGTTGCTGACGACGGTGTGCTCGGGCCGTCGTCGCTAGCGAAGTTGCGGTTCAAACTAAGGAAAATAAATGCTTGCGTTAGATGCGCATGAGGTTGATGTCACACGCGTATCATCTAGAGGGAGAGGAGAGGTCAGAAAATACCAGGGGGCGTCGCCGGAGTTGGAGCGGTCCGCGGTGGCGCTCGGGCGATGACGAAGCCAAGCTTCTAGGGCTTGCGCGGGCGAGTGGGAGGTACTGGGAGATGTGCCAGACAATGGGGAGTAATCCAGTAGGTACTGGGAGTGGAGAGGTGGCCGGAGTTGCCGGAATTTGGCCGGAGTAGCTCGTCGGTGCAGCAAGGTTGCGAGAAGAAATTAGAGCAGCCTAGGGGCAAAGAGGGAGTGGCGTCTGGGGAAAAAGAGAGGGGAGAGGGGCGATTTAACGCGCGTGGTTGCTGGAGGGATTAGTGCAGCATTCAACAAGAATTTATGTGGAGAAATTAGCGGCAGAAATGGCAGAGATGAATGTGGATGAACTGGTCGCGGGGTAGACGATGATGACGTGTCGATGGGGTCTAGCGGTCAGCGAAGGAGAAGGAGGTACGGTGGGGTCGGGTCGTCAGCGACTGAGGGGGTGATCTGCGGGTAAGAAAATCGGTTCGCGGGGAGGGGGAGAGAGTGGGCTTGCTGGGCCATATTGGGCTGGACTGGGTTGGGTTGCTTCTTTCCCTTTTTTTCCTTCTCTGTTTTCTTTTTTAATTTTCTATTTCTGATTTCTGTTTTGAATTTATTTAAATGGTTCAAACACTAGTTTCAATTCAAACTTTTCCCAAATTTCAGTATGTTTTAATAATGTTTTAACAATGTATTTTAGAATTCATGTTTGAATATTTTCTTATATTCTTTTATGGTTTATTATCTATTTAAAATAGACACTTGTCTTTATTTAAATAAGATTTAAATATGTTTTCAAACTTCTATTTGAATTCCAATTTTTGTCAAACCTTTTTTAGTAGGTTTTATTTATTCATTAGTGCAAATAATTCACTTTGAATTATCTAAAATATTTTAATATGATTTAATATTCATTTAAATTGGGCATTTGTCTTTATTCAAATAAAAATAAAATATGGTTTTAAACCCATATAAATTTTTATTCAAATAACTCTTTTTAATTTGATTGGATAACTTCTAAACCACTTTGGCTATTTCAATTATTTATTTTCCCATGATTTATTTAATCATTTATATTAGGGATTTTGTCTTCATTTAAATAATTTGAATATGGTTTAATCCCATATACTTTTATTTGAATATTCTCCATCCCTTTATTTTATTTGGATTTGGATTATCTTTTTCCATTTGCTTGTGGATTTAATTCAAGTTCCAATTTGTCTTCCAAATAATTTTCTTGGTTTTTATTATTTATTTAGGCAATTTGTCTTTATTTAAATAAAATTGAATATGGTTCAAAGCCCATATAGTTTTATTTAAATAATATTTTATCTCTTCTTATTATTTAATATCTTCCATTTGTTTAAGGATTTGGCAAAGATTTAATTTGCCTTTTAAATATTCCTTATTTATTTATTTTCTTCCTTTGCCTTATAAAATCCATATCTTTTTATTTATAGATCCAAAATTGGTGATTCCAATTTATATAATTTTATTTAATATTTTCTTATCTTTTTAAATCCTTTTAGGATTAATTTGCTCACAATTTGGTATGGATTTTTAGCTAGGAGCTTTATTAGATTTGATATTTATTTTCTTTACCTTATTAAATTCATAAGTTTTTATCTATGGCTCCAAATTAAATGAAACCAATTTCTATGGTTTTATAATATTTTTTTTATCATTTTTGATCATTTATAAATGTTTGTTGCTGAATTTTTATATGTATAAAATCCATAGTCTTAGAGGGAGATCTTGGAAATGATTTTCTTCCATTAAGATTTGGGGTTTTGGTTTAACTTTTCCATGTGTTTAAATTTCAAGATACATTCATTGATGAATGCATTTCACTTGATTGAAATTTTGCTGGATTCCCTTTTATTCAAATTTGTTCAAGAAGGGTTTTGGTGTTTCCATTTAGAAACAAAAAGTTTCTTTTCACCCTAAATTTCAACATTTATTTCTTTTGTTTATTTATTTTTCACATTTCAAAATTTGGAAAATTTTGGGATGTGACAAATTCCGGTAAGGTCTGCACACTCCTTGCCCTCTGATTCAAACCAGCATGTGCACCGTGACCTTGTGCACCTCCTGATGCCCTTCGCTTGCATTCTCATGACCTAGGTCATCGCCTTCGTCGCCGTTTGCGAAAGCCCGATGCCAGCAGCAACTCCGATGAGCTCCTACGCCTACGTCCGTGCGCCCCTGTCCAAGCCAACTGCACCTTGAGCTTCCTCGCGTCCGTGCGAACCTGGTAAGCCTCGCCACCATCCCCTTTACCCCCTAGCACCACCAGAACGTCATCGGCAGTAGCTCCGACGCCACAGTAGCCATCGGCGCTGCTCACTTTTGGTCGCTTGATCCAGAGTCGTAGGATTTAGATCCAATGTCGTAGATAGATCACTTAAATGAAACGGTATCGTCAGATCTGGGCCACAGGATCTAACTTAGATCTAACAACCCACGCGCGTGATCCGCGTGAAGCGGTACGGGCCAATCAGACACGTCCACGTGTCTGTGTTTTTGATTTAAAATCTGTTTTTAGATCTATTAGCTTTTCAAACTTGTAAAATTCATATCTTTTGATACTTTTGTCCAAAAAATGCAAAAAATATATCATTGGATTAAGAAAATTAAGCCCTACACATCTATGGCCTTGAATTTGTCTTTTGCTTCGGCAAAAATAGGATTATTTGTAGAACCATTTGTAGGCCTATTTTGCATATAAAAATTATTTGGAAAATGCTTTTAAAGTAAATTTGAGTTTGTTTAGGCTTTAGAAAGTTTAATTTTTGTTCAGTACTGTTTGGTTGGACTTGTGTAGTGTAGAAAATCATTCCATTGCATTTGCATGCCTTCATATGTATTTTTGTTTGAATATTGAAATGTGAATTTGGTGTTATGATTTTATGTGTAGATTTTGGTGATTGTGATTGTGAGGACTGTTGCTACTCTCCCAACTATCAAGGAAAGTGATGCTTCATATTTTTTCCTAATATTTTGACTATGCACTAGTGTTATTTTGAGTAGGACTTGCATGGAGAAATTTTCTAAGTATATACTATGCTATGCCTTTGGAAATCCTAGTAGTTGTAGTCTTAGTAGATTTTTCACTAAGTTAAGAAACTTGCTATACTAGTATTCTTATCCTAGCTAGTATAAAACAAGTGTGGATTATTCATGCTATGAAATATTGCTAAGTCACTGACTTGTGTTTTTGATTCATAAAACAACTATGTGAATGAATGACCTGGGTGGAATGGTATGGTTGGTTTATGTTGAGTGGTTACACAAGGCCCATGTCTATGGTTTACCTTGTGTATCACACTTGTGGATTTCCACCCAAGAACAAAGGGATTTGAGATGTTTAGTGTTGAGAAGCTTCTAGTGCAACCACGTGGCATATGGGATCTGCATTGACTAACTAGGTTGCAAGAACTTAGCCAGATGGAGAGTTGGTGGTAGGGTTGATAAGATGGAACGCGTCCATGGTGGTCTAAAGGAATGCTTCTGAAAAGTCTCGTCTCGATGCATGTCGAGTCTTGTGGGGAAAGTGCACCACCTCTCGAGAGGGTAAAACCTAAGTACTTAGCCATGTCCCCGGCAATGAACAATTTGAGCATCAAAGACATTGAAGCAATCAAGGATCTCCTCATCCCAATTTCTCTAAGTTAAAACTTGTGGTTGAACAAGGGTAATGGTTCACCAATGTCTATTGGTGGTTCCTTGGGTGATTTTATCAAACAAAAACTTAGTGTTTTCAACTAATAAGGAAAACCTTATTTTGAGAAAAGCAAGCCTAAGATACACTTAGCCAAATTCATATAGTTATTAGATACTACTATTCTACCATGGTATCACTTGTCAATACAATTCCAAATATATTGACCCTCTGTGGCTGTAACTTATGATGTTGCAGGTTACTCTGATGGAGACTAGGGTTGTGAGTCTACACTCAACATGTTTGCCTGTGGCACATGAAGATGAAGACTTATAGTTATTTCCATTATGTTGTGAACTCTATGTTATAGCCTTGGGCTATTGAGTTGTAAAGACTATGTTATCTCTGGAATGACGACGTAATAATGACCTTTGTATCTGTGTACTTCATCTTAAACTATGGATGCTAGCATGTTGATCCAGGGACTAGCATTGCAATCACAGGGGCCTTTACCTTTAAAAGGTGGAGTCCTAAAAATTACCTCATGTTTTTCTGAAGTTTTTCTGAAGGTTTTTACCAACTATACGGCCGCAACTATACATCCGAACAAAATTCTCCCGTTGTATAGTTGGTCGTTAAACGTATGGTAGTCCCTTCGCGAATTTTTTTGATGTCTGGAAACTATACGACCGCAACTATATGGCCGGAAAATTTTCTCCCGCCGTATAGTTAGTCGTTAAACTTTCTGGCATCTCTGATTCTTTTTCGTTTATGAAAAAAGGGAGTTTGTTGGTTCCAACTCAGTAACTGATACGTCGGAAACATATCTATAATTTTTGATGTTCCATGCTTGTTTAGTATCTACTTTGCTTTTCTTTGTCCACACTTTGAGGTGCGTTTCATATGTTGTCTGGTACTAAACTATTAACAAGTTGCCACAGTGCCAGTTGCCTGTTTTCTGCAGTTTTTGGTTCCAGAAAAGCTAGTAAGGATTATATTCTCGGAATTGGACGGGACAAATGCCAAAGTAAATTTTTCATCGAGGATAACATGGAGTCCAGAGGAGAGACAGAGGGGTGCCACAGGGCGGTTGCACCCCCCAGGCACGGCCTAGGGTGGGCCCGCGCCTGGGAAGGGTGTGGGCCCCTGGCCGCCCTCCTGCCTCGCCTCTTCGCCTATAAGAAGCCCCCGATGCCTAAACCCTAAGCACCCGATCTATATTCCACAAAACCGTCTATACCGCCGCCACCATCGTCCCTAGATCGGGGGGATCTAAACCTCTTCCCGGCACCCTGCTAAAGGGGAGATCATCCCCGGAGGCCTTCTTATTCATCATGCCAGCCTCTGGTATGAAGCGTAAGTAGTTCCACCTTGGACTACGGGTCCATGTAGTAGCTAGATGGTTGTATCTCCTCCTTGTGCTTTCATGTCTAGATCTTGTGAGCTCTATTCATGATCAAGATCTCATCTATTTGTAATCATGCATGTTGTGTTTGCGGGGATTCAATGGATATTGAGATTACTATGTCAGATTGATTAATGGTTTTGTCTTATTGATTCTATCATGTATGTGTTGTTTGTGATCTTGCATGCTCTCCGTTGTTAGTAGCTATCTTGTCCAAGTAGTTGCTAGTGACTCCAAGAGGGGGTATTTATGCTCGATAGTGGGTTTATGCCTCTATTTAATCAAGGGAAGTGACCGAAATATCTATGGTTGTATATGTGTTGTTGCCACTAGGGAGAAAACAATGGTCTCTTGTTCATTTAAAAAGTGGATTGTTTACCTTACACACTTTTCTTAAAGCAGTTGTCTATTGATTGCAACTTAATACTGGAGGGGGTTCGGATGATAACCCAAAGGTGGACTTCTAGTCATAGATGTAGTTGGATGGCGGTCTATGTATCTTGTTGTATTGCCCAATCGAATCTCATAGGATCTTTATGTCTAGTATTGCATTGTTATGCCTTGCTCAATCCTGTCAATTTCCCTACTGTATTTTTTTTACCCAGCATGCCATGTTTGTTTATCTAAGGAGAACACCTCTAGTGAATTATGGAACCGGTCCAATCTTTATCACTGATACATCTTCCACTGTTATTGTTTACTTGCTGCAAACCATCATCACCTTCCACACCATACAGTTAATCCTTTGTTACAGCAACCTGTGAGATTGACAACCTCACTATTCGTTGGGGCAAAGTCTTGAATTTGTGTTGTGCAAGTCTCCAAGTTGCTTGCAACACCTTTGAGACGTTTCCTTCATCCTACTGGTTCGATAACCTCAGTTTCCTACTGAGGGAAGACTTGATGTTGTGCTGCATCACACCTTGCTCTTGGGGTTTCCCGACGAAGCGTTCTCAGGCGCCATCAACAAGTTTTCCGGTGCCGTTGCCGAGGAGGCTAAGAACGTCTTCACAAGGGGAGTCCTCCTCAACCTTTCTCTTTACTTTGTTTTTAGTTTGCTTAGTTTCTTTTGCATGGTTTTGTTTGCCTCTTTTTGTCAAAAACTCCAAAAAATTAGTTTAGTTTGGTTTGCTTTCTCTTATAAAAAACACAAAAAAATTAGCTCCTACTCTAGTTGCCACCTTGCTTTAGTTCACCATGTTGTTCCCCAAGTTCGCCCTGAAGGACCTTTTGATAGGTAGTGGCTTTATAATTAGGAAAGAAAATAATGACAAATTATTTAATCATGTTAGCAAGAATGAGGATATTGAGGATATACCTATAGCAGAACTTGCTCCTAATTATGAAATTGCTGCAGCTTCTTTAGTTCATATGTTGGAGGCTAGGTTTGTTAGCCTTAACCCCATCATGCAATTTTTGTTCCTAAAACTAAAAGAATAAAAGAATGCTGAAAATAGAGAGTTTATTATTGATACTTTACTAAAAGAGTTCCATGATGTTGCTAAAGAAGCCAAAAAGGTCTTTGAGCGTTTTAATATGCTATGCTCATGTGTAGATGTTGTGGGTACTTCAGATAAAACCAAACCTAGAGAGTAATTTAAGATACCCATACCCTTTAAGCTTGTTGGAATGCATGAAGCCTTTGAAAAGAATTTTGATTGGATTGTTCCTGAAAATCCTTTTGATGAAAGTAGTGAACCAAAGAGAGATGAGAAGGGATCCTCCAAAACTTGTTTGTATGAGATACCTTTCATAGTTGAAGACTTTGCAAGTATTGATGTTAATACTTCTTCATTTGAGAATACTGGATTTCTTGCTTCTTGTGCCTAACTTAAAGGCATTAAAGAAAATTACTTGTTGGGAGATAACCCAAGAGTTTCCTTGAGTCTTGGAAGTTATTACTTCAGTAATGAACTCTCCTTATCCTTTTTGTTTGCTTTTTGTGCAAAGAATGACCTCTAATGAGAGGGAAGTAAGATTTGGGGAGTTGTCCCGAAACATATTTCTATCCTCCACCATAAAAATTTGTGAGGAGTCTCTATAAGTCAGATTGAGCTGAAAATTTACGAATAAATCCCCCAGTATGTTAGATAACTTTCTTTAGTTCAACACCTTTTTATTTGAGCAATAGAAGGTCTTCGAAAAAATCGGTTTCTACCTGCTCGTCTGTTTTGACAGATTTCTGCCATTATTTGCATTTGCTTCTTATTGATTCCTTTTTGGGTTCTTTTTGGGAAATTGAGATTTTTTAAGGATTTTCTACAGTAGCTTGTGTTTTTAGTGAAAGTTTTGCTGTTCTAAAGCTAAACCCAAGGGTCTATTATCTTTTGAATACACTAATGTTGCTAATGAAGATCGTGTGAAGTTTTGTATGAAGGAAAATTTCAGGTGTAGAGAGAGAATGATATAATGAGATGAAGAATGGACAAAATATCAAGCTTGGGGATGCCACCCCAGTGTCACCCCGAGAAATATCCAAGAGGTATAAGCGTCAAATCTTGGGGATGCCCAAGGCATCCCCTTCTTCATCAATAAAAATCTCAGGTCTTTCTAGACACTTCGTTTTTATTGTTTTATGCACTGTTTTGTTATTCTTGGAGCGTCATAGTTTTCGTTTGCTTTGCTTAGTTTGTTTAGTTTGCTTGAATAAAGTAGTTTGGACCCCCATTCTTGATGTGCTGTTTCAAATATGTAAATTGGTGTTGGAAAGGAGTAGAAAGTTCTTGCTTGAAAGTGCAAGAGGAGCTTGCATTGATTGTGACTTAGACTTTAGCATGTCATGCTAGGTATTTCTTTGACCTTATGCTTAGTGATTATTTCTGTAGCATGACTTGTTCCAAACAATTGGGATTGCTTAGAGTGCCTTGAAGGAATCATGCGTTGTTTTAGCATACAAAAGCATAGTATTGTGGTATTCTCCTTTGATGCTTTGTTTGGGTTGACTTGGCACATGCTCACACCATGTTATGACTATGAAAAAGTCACCATAGACTCTATGATCATTTAATCCTTGACTAGTAGTACCACTCCATGCTTTGATTAGTAATGTTTTGCCGCTCTGCATGATTATGGCCATTATTGCTCTCTTAGTTGGTCGCTCCCAGTCTTTTGCTAGCCTCCACTTGTATGAGTAAGATCTACTCATGCTTCCAACTCCCAAGAAACCAAGTTATTCCAAAGTGTCCACTATAAATTCCTATGCATGGTGTGTTATACCATTCCAAGTATATTCTTGTTTTCATCTATCTTCCAATTAAAAAGTATTTTGTTATGTGAAAACTTAGTGATTAAAGCTCTCACAAACTTGATGGCACGCTTTATATTCCTTGCCCCTAATAAAATTGAACCATTGTGTCATCTATGTTCATGGGTAACGTTTTCAACATTGCACTTGTACTTTGTACACAGTTGATATCATGCTCTTTTGTCTATGGATGCCACCGGTGTGAAATAAAAAGGGATCTTGTAAGTCCATGGATTTATGTATTTTGTGTTAGAGAAACGCCTGGGCAGCTAACCTAAGCCATGCCTAATCATGGTGGAAACTTGCAGCATCACCATAATGAGCAGTCTGTGAAGAATACTCAATAAAAACCTATGCAAATAGCAAATAAAAAGATCGTTGAGATGCTCATTGTCTGCTTGCCTTGTCATTTTTGTATTGGATAGCTCATGTACCATGTGCAAGGGGTACCCTGTTGGGTGGTTCTCTATGATACACATGTACTTACTATGACAAGAACTTACAAGTGACTGAAGTTGAGTAGCATGAGGTGCGGCCCTCGTATTCAAGGGACATGAGATTGCTAACTTATACTTTGTCAAGCATATACTCCATAGTTTGTTCACTTTAACCTTAATCACTTCAAGATGCTTATGATAGGGGCAATGAGGGCTAAAAGCTAACAAGTACCATAATTTTTGGAAGCTATTTTTGAAACATGAAATCCCTGCTTCCCTTTATGACGGGCCTTTCTTCCACTATTATATTGAGTATCCACCTTCTACCTTTTGGCACCAGTTAAGAGAGCATAGTTGCCATTCTTAGTTCTATGTGCAGTGTCCCAAAACTTATTGATTGATGCAAATTGTTGATATTGCTTGTTCTTGTGCTATTTGTATCTAGTCACTCTTATGAACTTTGAAGGTGTCATATGCATATATTTGCTACTCCATGAAGGACAAGCTGAATGCCACTATGCCATGTTTTCTGTATGTGAAACAAACAAACGTTTTTCAATGCATGTTATTCATGATCTTTGTTTGTAGCCTTTCATGTTGCATGCATAGTTACTTTGTCTTATTGTTAGAACTCCATCTTTCATGCACATGTTTAGAGTTCCTTGATCCCATCTTTCAATGCTTGCAAATGGTTTGATCTTGGTTTTGATGGTGCATGTCACCTAAAAAATTATTCTTTTATCACTTACCTACTTGGGGATGCTTGATATGTCGGAAACGTATCTATAATTTTTGCTGTTCCATGCATGTTTAGTATCTACTTTGCTTTGCTTTGTCCAAACTTTGAGGTGCTTTTCATATGTTTTATGGTGCTAACATATTATCAAGTTTCCACTGTGCCAATTGCCTGTTTTCTGCTGTTTTTGGTTCCAGAAAAGCTAGTAAGGAAATATTCTCGGAATTGGACGGGACAAAAGCCAAATTCAATATTTCACCGAGGAGAACACGGAGTCCAGAGGAGAGATGGAGGGGCGCCATGATACGTCCAAAACATATCTACTTTCCCGAACACTTTTGCTATTGTTTCTCCTCTAAACTTGTGTGATTTGGATACAACTAACACAGACTGATGCTGTTTTTAGTAGAATTACCTTGGTGTCCAGTTTTTGTGCAGAAAATCAACTATCAGGAAAAATCCCGGAAAATATGCCAAAAATGTTATTTCACCAGAAGATCCACAAAGCCAGAGTACGAGACGGAGTGGAGGCTTAGGGGTCCACACCCCTACCAGGCGCGGGTGGGCCCAGCCTGCGCCTAGGGGGTGCGGCCACCCCAGGCACCCCCTCGGTCTCCCTCTTCGCCTATAAGTTACCTCTTGACCTAAAAATCAAGGGGGGTTCGTCGTTTTTCCAGAAAGAGTTCCGTTGCGCCGCCACCACCAGAAACCAAGATTCGGATCCAGAAATTCCGTTCTGGCACCCTGCCGGGACGGAGAATTTGGAGAGGATCATCGACATCGTCATCACCAACGCCTCTCCATCAACCATCAATGTTTCCGTCATCCATGAGTGAGTAATCCACCGTTGTAGGCTATGGGGATGGTAGGGATTGGGTGAGTTCTATCATGTAATCGAATAAGATTGTTAGGGCTTAGTGCCTACTATCTCTTTTAGTGCTATTTGACTTTGTGGCAACTTGTTGTGCTTAATGCTTGTCACTAGGGCCCGAGTGCCATGATCTCAGATCTGAACTTATTATTGAATAATTATGATAGTATTGTTTGTGATCTTATCTGCAAGTTGTGTACACATATCATTGTCCGGATCCAAACGCCCCGAAGTGACAGAAATTAGGAAAATCGGAGGGTATGGTTGTGGTGTGAGGATCACATGTGTTCACATAGTGTTAATGCTTTGCTCCGGTGCTCTATTAAAAGGAGCACCTTAATTGCCAGTAGTTCTCTAGAGGCCCCGCTGCCACGGGCTGGCGGGACAAAAGATGTTGTGCAAGTTCTCATTGCGAACACGCATGACTATATATGGAGAACATGCCTATGATTGTTTATTACTTGGATGCTTGTTCTTATTTATGTGCAATGCCCTATATCTTGAAGTTACATGTTTAGACTCGTCCATGCAACACCCGTCCATCCATCCCTATGCCTACCGCACTCATATCCTACTGTTTGCTACTACTGTTACTATTGCTCATGTTTTTCTGCAGCTGTTTCTTTGTTGTTGCTATTACAAACTGTTGCTACTGATAAAATTCTGTGAGCAAGATCTATTTCCAGGTGCAGCTGAATCGACAACTCAGTTGTTAAGGCTTGCAACTATTCTTTGGCTCCCCTTGTGTCGAATCAATAAATTGGGTAATTCTACCCACGAAGACTGTTGTGATCCCGTATACTTGTGGGTCATCAAGACTATTTTCTGGCGCTGTTGCTGGGGAGCATAGCTTTATTTGTAAGTTCACTCGGATCTACTATTGTTCACTACTACTCCTTTCATCATGGGGAAGTCTCGTGATGGAAAGTTTCCTATTTTACCATCCACTACAAAAAGAGGTACAGTCCTAAACACCTCAGTTGCTCTTGATTCACTGTCTGTTATAAGTAAGCTTGTTACACCACCACCACATACTCATGCTACACACACCGCTACTACTGCTGAGTCTGAAACTGCTTTTGATACTCATGATGTTACTTCTACTGTGCTTGATGCGAGTGGTTCATTAGGTCCTTTCCTAGATGCTACTATGGCTAGTCTAGGAAATACTGAAACTCCTAGTGAAGACAATGTTACACCTATTAGCTCACCCGAGTCTAGAGAGAGTTACGATATTAATGATGGTTACATTGAGTTCACTTATGAATTTGTTGAAGAGTGCCGTAACACACATGGTGCTAGTGCTATTAAGAGTCTCTTATTCCTAAACTGTCCTCTGATCCTAGGTTTGCCACCTCTCCCATAGATATCAAAGATAAAGATTATGATTTCTCTCTTGATTTATCCTATTTAGACATTGTTGAGAAAGAACCTTTTTGTGGGACTGAAATTGAGAGTTATGTGGCTCATATGAATGAGCTTTATACTATGAGTGCTTTATTCTCTAATGATTTTAAGATGCATAAGTACTTTGTTACTAAGATCTTCCTTTTTTTCACTAAAAGGATAAGCTAGGGCTTGGTTTAATAGATTGTCTCCTGGTTCCGTTGATA
Source organism: Avena atlantica (assembly GCA_910589765.1). Lineage (NCBI taxonomy): Eukaryota > Viridiplantae > Streptophyta > Magnoliopsida > Poales > Poaceae > Avena > Avena atlantica. Next base: position 116,233,269 of record OU342737.1, on the reverse strand, counting down.
GCCCTGATTGCCTGATTGCTTCTTTCTTCCAGAAATATTTTCCTCCTAGTGCTAGACATGCTGCTTTGCAGAGACTTTTTGATTTTAAACAGAGAGAAGAAGAGAAATTGCCTGAGTCATGGACAAGGTTTTGTGCCTTGATTCATGCACATCCTGGATGTCCATTGCCTAAGAATGAGCTTCTTGATATTTATTATAATGGACTAACTGATGATTCTAGGACATACCTAGATAGTTTTGCTGATTGTATTTTTAGGAAAAGAACTCCTGCAGATGCTGAAGAATTAATGGCTAAAATAAGCAAGAATTATGATGATTGGACTTCAACTGAGCTAAATACACCTGATCCTATTACTCCTAAACCAGTTGTGCCTGAACCAGATCCAATACCAACACCAAAGAAGAGGGGAGTTATTGCATTAAATGATGAAGTGATTAAAGAAGCTAAGAAATGTCTTAAGGAGACGGGTATTACAGCTGAAGATGTGAAGAATCTACCTCCTATAGAAGAACTATGTAAGCCAATTCCCCACTCATCTACTATTGAGGTACACTCTCTCCACTTTGATGAAGGTGATATTCCCTATGGCAAGCCTCCTGATCAATGCTTAGAGGAACTTGACACATTTATTGTTAAACAAGGTAATTTTAATAAACAAGTTCAAAATCATTTATTGGAAAACTCTAGAGCTATTAAAGAGTTGAAAGATATTGTGGAAAGAACTTCTAACGGTATTAAAATGCTTTGTAAACACTTTCTAGTGGTTTAAACCCAACTTGTTCAACTTGCTAAGGTACAAAAGGATATGCTAGTTAATGCCTCAGGAGATAAACATGCTTATGGAATTAGAACTAGGAGTGGTATAGCTACTCAAGATCCTTTATATTCTGAAGGACACCCTAAAAGAATTGAGCAGGATTCTCAATAAGGTGAAAGTAGTGGTAGTCCTCGTAAGAGAAAGAAAAAGAAACACAAAGTGGTTGAGGAACCACTTGAACCTGCTGTAGATCCTAATAACATATCTATCTCAGATGCTGAAATTGAGAGTGGTAATGATAAAAATGATGCTCCTGATAAGGAGGAAGTTGAGGAAGAGCCTGAGAAGCACACTAAGAATACTAGGTACACTAAGGAAGATTTTATTGCTAAGAAACATGGTAGTGAGAGAGAACCTTGGGTGCAGAAACCTATGCCTTTTCGAGGTAAAAACACAAGTCAAAGGAGGAAGAACACTAAAATAAGTTTTGTGAGTGGATGAAACCTTTATTTTTGCAAATTCCTTTGACTGATGCTATTAAATTGCCTCCTTATTCAAAGTATATGAAGGATATTGTCTCTAATAAAAGGAAGATTCCTAATGAGGAGATTTCTACTTTGCTTGCCAATTATTCCTTCAATGGTGAGGTTCCAAAGAAACTTGGTGATCCAGGTATACCAACTATTCCTTGCTCTATTAAGAATAATTATGTTAGAACTGCTTTATGTGATTTGGGAGCTGGAGTTAGTGTTATGCCTTTTTCCCTCTACAAGAGAGTCCAACTAGAAAATTTGATACCAACAGATATATCTTTGCAAATGGCTGATAAGTCAACTACTATTCCTGTTGGTATATGTGAGGATGTTCCTGTTCAAGTGGCTCATAATTTCTTGGTTTTAACTGATTTTGGTGTGCTTGAGATGCCCGAAGATGATAATATGTCTATTATTCTTGGGAGACCATTTCTTAATACTACAGGTGTTGTCATCAATTGTAATCAAGGAAAAGTAACTTTCAATATTAATGACAAAGAGCACACTGTTTATTTCCCCAAGAAGGTTGCTAAAAGCTATTGCATGAATTCCATTAAAAATATTGAGAGTATCAAGGTTGGAGAAATTTATTGTCCCATTCCACAAGAAAATTTTGAAACTATTATGATTGGGACCATTGCTATCAAGTATGAGGTAACATAATCACCTTGTGGAATGAAAAGTTCTGTTTCATATAAGATTTTTTTGGTAACAAGACTTGATCAACCTTGTTAACAAAATGATTTTAATGAAAAAATAATGTTTTCACTATGGTTATTCTTGCTTTCTTTTACTTTTCTCCTTCCTAGTCTTTGCATTTTCCTTTGTTAGCTTTGGTTTTGCTAGTTTTTTGCTTGTTAGAGTGTCTTAGAGCTTCTGTAGTTTGGTTTTTGGTTTGATTTTGCTTCTTCTAAAAAACTGTTTCTGTGAGAAAATCAATTTTTATACCCTGAAAATTGGCCAAACATAAACTTTCCCAAAAAATCCCAGAAAATTCAAAATAAAGTTTTCATCGAAAAAAGGGGAAGAGGGACACCTGGAGTGACCCAGGGGACCACCCCAGGCCACCACACCCCATGTGGGCGCGGGCACACCCAAGGTGGCGCCTGGGTGGGGTGTGGCCCATCTGGCCCCCTCCCAACCATCTTCTTTCTCTCTCCCGAAAAACACCAGAAAACTTTCTCAAGCTCGAGTTCCTGCTGTCCTTGCTCACGATTTTCGATCTCCTTGCTCAGCCCATCTTTGTTGCTGATTTTTGGAGGGATTGCTCCTTGGTATGTGCCTCCTCCGCTTGTCCAATTAGATTTGTGATTGGTAGATTGTATCTTGAGTATTTTCCTGCTATAGGTGACCGGTTGTGTGAGATTGCATGCTTGTTCTATGCTTAGAGATTTCACATGTGTATCCCTCTAGCAAGTTCCTATAGTAGTTTCTCATCCTTTATCAACTTGGAAATCACTTGGTTTGATGTTTGTCTAAAAATTTCAGAAAAAAGAGGTCATGGACAACCACACATTTGGTGAAATATTTGAGAGTGATGCACCTAGAAGGTCAAGGCCTTCAAGATCGTCCTCCCGAGCTAGGCCCTCATACAATGAGGATCTCATTACACCGCGATTTGGCGACGAGGGAGATGAGGGGGATGCTCACCCTTCCACCTTTCCTTGCCTAACCTTTTTGTGGGCTTCTGAGATTCTTGATAATTTATTAACTTGGTTCAGAGGGTTGGTGTAACATCCCAAAAATCATGATTTCAAAGCTTGCATAACATTCATGCATTCATAATCATTTTAGGATCATTTGTTGGAGATATGCCCTAGAGGGAATAATAAATATAGTTATTATTATATCTTTGTGTTTATGATAAATGTTTACATTCATGCTATAACAGTATTAACAAGGAAACATTAATACTTGTGTGATTTGTAAACTAAATTAGAGTCCCTAGTAAAGCCTCTTAATAATACTAGCTTGTTGGTTAATAAATGATTGTGGTTTCCCTATCATGAACATTGAGATGTTATTAACAACAAGATCATATCGTTAGGAGAATGGTATGATGGACATACTCCTATAGATAAGCGTAGCATAAAGATCAAGTCATTTTAATAGTTCAATTGCTATATGCTTTCTGATACATAGTAACCTAATTCCTTCGACCATGAGATCATGCTTATCACCATCACCGGAAGGATGCTTTGATGACATCAAACACCACACCGTAACTAGGTGGCTATAAAGGTGGCATTGAGTGTTCGGAAAGTATGGGTTGAGACACATGGATCAAGAGTGGGATTTGTCCATCCATATGACAGATAGATATACTCTGGGCCCTCTCGGTGGAATGTCATCCAATTGGCTTGAAAGCATGTGACTGGCTCACAAGGGATCACATATCACGGGAACGAGAAAAGAGTACTTATCAGTAACGAGGTTGAACTAGGTATGCAGAGATACCGACGATCAAAACCTCGGATAAGTAAACTATCGTGAGACAAAGGAAATTGGTATCATATGTAAGTGGTTCATTCGATCGCAAAGTAATCGTATAAATATGTGGGAGCCATATGAATTTCCAGATTCCTCTATTGGTTATTGTTCGGAGAAGTGTCTCGATCATGTCCGCATAATTCACGAACCGTAGGGAGACACACTTAAGGATTTGATGTTGTTGAGTAGTTATGGAATGATGAGTAAGAGACCGAATGTTGTTCGGAGTCTCGTATGGGATCCGGGATATCACGAGGACATTCGGAATGGTCCGGAGAATAAGATTCATATAAGGAAAGTCCTGTTTCGGGGTTGGAGAATGGTTCCGGTGTTTTCATCGGGAATGTTCTAGAAGGTTCTGGAATGTTCGGCACTCCAGAGGGGAAGGGTACATGAATGTGTCATAACAAGTTGGAATGGTTGCATCATGTACTAGGTCTCATCGCTGAGCAAAATAAAGGGATAAATCAAATCCTAGTTTGAAAGTCAAACGCCAATTTGAAAAGTCAAACGGCTATTTTGCTTGGTGGAGGGAGAGTAGGAAACCTACTTGGGGAGGAAGTCCCTCTCCCTCCACCGCCGGCCAAGGAGGCCGAGTTGGGAAGGGACTCCCCTCCCCTTGGCCGCGCCCTCCCACCTATATAAGGAGGGGCAGGGTTGCTGTAACATCCCAAAAATCATAATTTCAAAACTCATTCATATCATCTTTTGCATCATTCATTCATTTAGGGTTTTCTCAAAAATCACTTAGAGATAGAATTTGAGCTATGATTTCATGTGATCAAACTATCCCAAATAACTATCACCCTTTGGAATTTGAAAGTTTAAGTACTTGTTTGCTTGCCTCCATTGATGGAAAGTTTAGGTGAAACTTTTAAACCCCAAGATTTCAAATTTAGAAGTAGTTTTCAAAATCCCTTTCAATTATTTGCAAACAGGAACAAATCTCTAATTATTTTAGAAACCAAGCTGGACCAAGCCTTGCAAAGTAACCACTTAGTTTTATGACTATTTTTGAATCCACAAAAACCCTGCAAAAAGTCCCAAGGCAGTTTGATTTCAAAAGGATTTGAATTCATATCAAAATTCATACCAGAAAATGAATTTAGAAAAAGAAAAGAACACTTCAAAAGAAAAAGGCCACGCGGCCACAATCTGGCCCAGCAGAAGAACGAGCCCAGTAAGCCCACCCGGGTATTTTCTTTCCTACTCCCACGCGCTAGCGCACGCACTGAGCCACTGACAGGCAGACCCCACCCAAACTCCGCGCACCTCGCTGACAAGTGGGCCGTCTCCACGCCAGCGTCGTCTCCACCCGCACGAACTGTTCGTCCCCAATCAACGCGGCCGTTTCCTGTGTGTTAATCGCGGCGTCAATTCGAATCAATGGCCGAGTGATTCTCGCGCTTGACCAGGCTATATAAACCCCCTCTGTCCCCTCTCTCTTTTCCCCCAAACCCCAAGCACAGAACGCCCCCAGGCTGCGCGCATTTCTCTCTGCAACCCCGCCGTCTCCGACGACTGCGCCGGCGAATTCCGGTGAGTCTCGAGTTCCCTCCGGTCTCGCGTTCACGCTATCTTGTTCAGTGAACCTCTGTGCATCTTCTGACACTCTCTGTTTGCCTTCGCATGACCCGTAGCTTCTGCAACATCGACGACTGGCCGCCACCGTCCTCTGCACGAACTCCGGCGACCTCCCTCCGTAAGTAGCCACTGCCCCTTGTCCTCTGACTGATACGCCTAGAATCCTCATCGTCTTGCGCATCTGACAGTACCCCCATTTTGGCTTAGCGCGACGAGGAACCTCGCCAACGTCAACGACTGACCGTGGCTGACGCATTCGCGAACTCCGGCGAGGAATCCCCGATGACCCCGTGCGCCCCTTCCCAAGCCATTGACACCTTGAGCATCAGCAGCCTCCTGCGGTTCTGGTAAGCATCTCCTCCCTTCCCCGGGCGACCTATTACGCCGGCACCGCCACTGACTGACGCGCCGCCGCCTGTCACCGCAGGTAGCGCCGCTCGTTTTTGGTTAGGAGATTTTTAACCGTTAGATCTGAATCCTACGCGTAGAAACACTTCACTTAACGAAGGGGTATGGACAGATCTGAGCCGCGCAGCGTTAGTTAGATCCAACGGCACAGAAGGGTGATCCGGTGCGAACCGGTACGCGCCAGTAATAACGCGACGCGTGGCAAGGTTTAAACTAAAAACAGAATTTAAAACCTGATTTAGATTCAAACTTCAAATGCTTATAACTTTTTAATGCCACGTTAGATTTTTGCAAACTTTATATCGTTGGATTCAGTGAAACAAGGCCTTTCAGAATATCCACTTTATTTAGCATATAGTAACAGTTAAAAATGATTTTATTTATAGAACATGTTATAGGACCATTTTAAATGGAAATTATTTTGGTAAACTATGTGGATGCCAAATGAGTTTAGTTGGCAAAATTTTGTGTTATGTTAAGTTTCTGAACTCATGAGCATACTTGGTAGAATTTTCAAAGTAATCACACTTGGTAAATTCTTGCATGCATGCATTCATATTATTTTTGTTTGTATATAAATTGTGTGTAATTGTATGCTATGATTTCTTGTGTAGATTTTGCTAGTGATTGTGATTGTGAAGAGTGCTACACTCCCCACTACCAAGGCAAGTGATATTTTCATCAATATTTCTGTCCTATGTTTTGTACTAGCATTAGTTATTTTGCTAAAATTATTGCATGATATTTTGCCAAATGCTAAGATGGGAAATCCTAAGTCGAATGGAATAGTATAAATGCTAGGGAAATTATCCTAAGGTAGGTTATCATATTCTGCTTAGTCTAGCTACTTAGCAAACAAGGGTGGTGAACATCTATGTGGTTTATGATAAAAATATTCTAAGTCTTGAGACTTATGTTTTCTTAATAAAACAACTAAGTCAAATGAACCTCCTGGGTGGAATGGAATGATTGGGTTATGTTGAGTGGATACACAAGGCCATGGACTTGGGTTGTGTATCTCACTTGTGGTATGCCACCCAGGCACAAAGGGATTTGGAGGCCAAGTGTTGAGAAAGCTTACAGTGCAACCACTTGGCAATATGGGCTCTGCCATGATCACATAGGTTGCTAGAACTTAGTCACTTGGACAGTTGGTGGTAGTTGGGTTGATAGGTTGGAGCGCGTCCATTTTGACTAAGGAAAAGCTTCTGAAAGGTCCTGTCTTGGGAAACCAAGTCTGGTGGGGAAAGTGCACAACCTCTGCAGATGGAAAACCTAAGTACTTAGCCTAGTCCAAGGAAATGGACATTTTGAGCATCAAGACATGGAAGCTACAAGAATCTCATCACTCCAACTTCTACAATAAAAATTTGTGGGTGAACAAGGGTGAAGGACCTCAATGTCTATTGGTGGCTCCTTGGGAATGTTTTTGACAAAGAAGAAACTTAGAGTTTTCAACTAATAAGAAAAACCTATTTTCAAGCAAAGCAAGCCAAACTACACTTAACTAAAATGCATATAGTAATATAGTCCACTTAAAATATACTAAGGTATCACTTGCCAATACTATTCCAAAGTATTGACCCTCTGTGGCTGTAACTTGTGATGTTGCAGGTTACTCCGATGATGAATAGGAGTCATGAGTCTACACTCAACATGCTTGCCTGTGGCACATGAAGATGAAGACTTGTGTTTATTTACTTATTCCATAAACTCTTGTATTAGGCCTTTGGCCCTGAGTTGTAAAAGACTATGTTTTATCTCTGGAGTGAATGTAATAAACGACCTTTGTATCTGTGTACTTCATCTTAAACTGTGGATGCTAGCATTGATCCAGGGACTAGCATTGCAATCACAGGGAACCTTTCTTTTATAAAGGAGGGGTCTAACAGATGGTATCAGAGCACTGTGTTGCCTGTAGGATTATGACCCTAGGATTGGAAAACCACTAAGGAAAAAGTTTTTCAACTACTTCTACACTTGTCTATTCTTATCGTAAAGCTTTTCTAATCTCTTTCAACTTCCTTTGTAGATGAACTCCATCAACGAAGCCGTGAAGAAGGGACCACTCATGACCATGACCTTGGAGTGTGAGACTGAGTTTCCCAACATTCTCAAGGACCTCATGGAGGCAATGGATGCACATGGTGAAGCCGTGTACAAGGGCTTTCCGGTGATGGATGAAGGAGTGGAGTATTGGTGGGTGCAACTTCACTTGTACAAAAACAAGGAAGACAGCCACAAAGAAAGGGGATTCTACATGTACACCAACACAACAATGCACACCACATTCTTTGAGTCAGCCAGGGATGCAGCTTGGAGGACTATCAAGGAACTAAGTGCTAGGTTCAAGTGCAGAATGCTCAACCTCCAAAAGGACTTAGAGAAAGAGAAGGAGCTTACTCAAGAGTTGGAAGACAACAACCAAGAGATAAGGGGAGATGTTATAGATTTAGTGATAGAGTCAAGAGAGCAAGATTGGTGGATTGCCTCTAGGAACATTATGTTTAATAATAGATCCCGTGAGATTGGACTGTAAGAAACTTCGTTAGTTGGACCACCACCTATCACCTTATTTCCAAAATATATTCTAATTAAGTTTGGACCTTTGATTAATGTAATAGACTTATGTATGCATGATTTGTGTGATGATTGTATTCCATGGATATGTATGAATGTTTGTCTCGAATTACCTTGATTGTGTTGTTCTAACTTTTTCATTCTTATAAATAGATGCCTATTGCCATCAGCACTGTTGAGGAGATTCGGGTTACTCGTTTTGGTCCACGTATCATTGAGCTTACCACTCTGCTTGATCTCCCTCTTCCTACCATTACGGTGTACCACTCACCAAGTTCGAGAGGAAGGACCTCTGGGGCTTCAAGGTGAATCAGCCCGGACGCTAGACGGAGCCCACTACGGAGGCCATCGTCTTCAAGCTGATGCACGATGACAGGGAGAGAGGCATGGAGGTAGTCATGCAGGATCTGATAGGACGACTGTTAGGCCGTCATTCCCGTCAGGTTAGAGGCACTCACTTCCACGTCTTTGGGAGACGTGATGTTGATGGAGAGTCCATCGACTTTGAGGACGACTCGAGGAGCACTGCGGAGCCGATACGTCTTTATCTTCAGGACTTAGAGACTCTTCTCAGGCACGTAGATACAGACAGGACGAACGTCATGCTAGGAAATGACGAGCTTCAGGTGCAGCTTCGCGAGAAGGACAAGCTTTTTGCGCAGCGGGATGAGATGATCAAGGAAATGGAGACAAAGTTCGAGGCCCAGGACCGCAAGTTCAAGAGTCAAGAGAAACGCGTCCAGGATAGGAACAAGAAGATCCGGGACATGACCGAGGAACTGAAGTCCAAGGACTTCGAGCTTGAGCAGCAGCAAATGGTTATTGAGAGGCTTCGCTCCCAGAAGAGGGCTCTCAAGGCCAAGGTCGATTCCTTGACCACTACGATTGAGGAGAACAAGACCGCGATGGAGAACGCAGGTTTTACCTTTGTCGAGGAGGAGATTGACGCTGATGAGTAGACTTGACTACTCGTTTACCTTTTTGTTCATACTTATTATTGTGAACTTGTTATTGGACCATCCGACATGTGGATGGCTTGCCACTTGTGTGTTTTACTTCATGAGCTTATTATGTGGTTGTTGAACTTTTATTCTTATGTTGCCTGTTATGTGTTTGCTTATGTTGTATTGTGCATGAAACATCTATGGGTATCTCATTCTTATCTATTTGAACAAACCACAGATGCCTCCCCGTCGCGCAAACCCCAACCCCAACAATATCACCCCGGAAATGCAACAAATGATGAATGCGCAAACACAACTTATGCAAATGATGATGACATTCATTCAAAACCAGAATAACAACAACAACCCCAACAACAACAACAACAACAACAACAACCCTCCGGGTTTCGATATGCTCACCAGATTTCTGCGTTTGAGGCCAGCAAAGTTTGCGGGAACAACTGATCCCATGGTGGCCAATGACTGGCTACGTTCCGTGAACAAGGACTTAGTGACCGTGGGCTGCACGGATGCTGAAAAAGTCAGGTTCGCAGCACATCTGTTGGAAGGACCAGCTGCCACATGGTGGGACAACTTCCAGATCACCACTCCTATCGATGAGGTGACTTGGGCTATCTTTGAAGATGGCTTTCGCACTGCTCATATCTCATCAGGAATGATGAGTCTGAAAAAGAAGGAGTTTCACAACCTGAAACAGCGCCACCGCAGCGTGGCAGAATATATAGAAGAGTTCAACAATCTGGCGCGCTATGCACCGGATGAGGTTGACACAGATGCCAAAAGAAAGGAGAAATTTCTGGAAGGCTTGAATGATGAACTGAATCTACAGTTGGCTGTAGCATATGTTCCAACCTATCAGTCATTGTGTGACAAGGCTGCTATTTTGGAGAGTAAAATAAAGCAAGTCGAGAGTAGAAAGAGGAAACACTCCGACAAGCACAGCTCGGGATCGTCTCACAAACGATCTCACTATGATGACAGTGGTAGCTCAGGATCCCATAAAAATGGGAAATTCAGCAAGCACAACCACAACCGTCATGACAACAAACATCACCGCAGTCATGACAAGGACACGTACAAGAACCACAAGGGTGGACATAAGAGCCACTATGGTGGAAATGGTAGTGGAAGTGGAGGCCAACCTCCTAAAAAGGACATCAGTCAGGTTGAGTGCTTCAAATGCAAAAAGCTGGGGCACTATGCTAATGAGTGCCCTGAGAAGAAAGTTGAAGGACCTAACAAGCCAAATCCTTTTCAGAAAGGACAGGTTAACCACATCAATGTGGAGGAGATCTATGAGGAGCCAGATGTCGTGGCTGGTAAGTTCAGACTCAATTCAATTTCAGCATTTGTACTCTTTGATACCGGTGCATCTCATTCATTCATATCAAAGGCATTTGTTGATAGAAATGGGTTTGCATCAGAAAACATTGGGTGTCCAATAAAAGTTAGTTCTCCGGGGGGAGACATGATAGTAAGCCTTGGATGCCAGGATCTCAACATAGAGTTTGGTAAACATAAATTTCCAGTAAGCCTGATAATTCTAGATTCCCAAGGACTAGACGTGATTTTGGGAATGGATTGGATGGCTAAGTATGAAGGAGTATTAGATTGTGCAAATCGTACCGTTACACTAACAACCCCCAAAGGAAAAAGAATAAAATTTAAGTCAAACTTTGAATCCAAAGGAAGTAGACTGAATTCTCTTAAGGGGGTTAGCATGGACAGTGTACCAATAGTGTGTGAGTATCCGGATGTGTTTCCGGAAGAGCTACCAGGAATGCCACCGGACAGAGATGTGGAGTTTCTGATAGATTTGGTGCCAGGATCAGGACCAAAAGCTAAGAGACCGTACAAAATGTCAGTTGATGAATTGAAAGAGCTCAAGAAACAGCTAGGAGAACAGTTACAGAAAGGGTTTATTCAACCAAGTTCTTCGTCTTGGGGAGCCCCAGTATTGTTCGTAGAGAAGAAGGATATAACACAAAGGTTATGTATTGACTACCGTTCACTCAACGAGGTTACTATCAAGAACAAATATCCTTTGCCAAGAATCAACGACTTATTTGATCAGCTAGAAGGAGCATGTGTATTCTCGAAGATTGATCTCCGGTCAGGTTATTTTCAACTCAAGATACGAGATCAAGATATACCAAAAACAGCATTCACCACAAGGTATGGATTATATGAGTATACCGTGATGCCTTTCGGTTTAACCAACGCTCCAGCATACTTCATGAATATGATGAACAAAGTGTTCATGGAATTTCTTGACAAGTTCGTTGTCGTTTTCATCGATGATATCTTGGTCTACTCCAAGAGCAAGGAAGAACATGAAAGACACTTACGCATGATACTAGAGAAACTGAGGGAACATAAACTTTATGCCAAATTCAGCAAGTGTGAGTTCTGGTTAGAGAAAGTTGGTTTTCTTGGTCATGTGATGACAAAAGATGGTGTGGCAGTTGATCCTGCTAAGGTTTCAGCTGTGACAGAATGGGAATCACCCAAGAATGTGAAAGAAGTTCGTAGTTTTCTCGGCTTAGCAGGTTATTACAGAAGGTTCATTGAAAATTTCTCGAAGGTTGCTAAGCCAATGACAGAATTGCTAAAGAAGGATAAGAAGTTTGCTTGGACTGAAGGTTGTGAAAACAGTTTCCAAGAATTAAAGAAGAGACTTGTGACAGCACCAGTACTTTGTCTGCCAGATTTGGAAAAGAATTTCCAAGTATATTGTGATGCTTCTCATTAAGGTTTGGGTGCCGTACTTATGCAAGATGGTAAAGTCGTAGCCTACGCTTCGAGACAACTCAAAACTCATGAAATAAACTATCCTACTCATGATTTGGAGTTTGCCTCTGTCGTCCATGCCCTCAAAACATGGAGACATTACCTTTTGGGAAAACGTTGTGAAGTGTTCACCGATCATAAAAGCTTGAAGTATATATTTACCCAGAAGGAAATCAACATGAGACAAAGAAGATGGCTAGAACTTATCAAGGATTACGACTTAAGTTTGCAATACCACCCCGGTAAAGCGAATGTAGTAGCAGATGCTCTAAGTCGTAAAACGTTTGTAAATGGCCTTACAAAAGATGAATTGCCAGAGGACTTGTGTAAGCAATTCAAAGAACTCAGATTGGAGATTGTACCAGAAGGATATCTCATGTCCTTAGATGTTCAACCCACTCTACTAGACAAAATCCGAGAAGCCCAGAAGACTGATGAGGAAATTGGAAAGATTAGGGAAAACATTAGTCTAGGGAAGGCTAAGAGTTTCCGTGTTGACGAACAGGGTACATTGTGGCACGGGAAACGTATATGCGTTCCACGAGACCCAGAGTTGCGGAAACTGATCTTACAAGAAGGACACAACTCTCTGTATTCTATTCACCCGGGAAATACTAAGATGTACATGGACATGAAGGAAAGATTTTGGTGGAACAACCTCAAAAGGGACATCGCAGAACATATCGCTTTGTGTGATGTGTGTAGCAGAGTCAAAGCGGAACACCAAAAACCAGCAGGTTTGCTTCAACCACTACCTATTCCTGAATGGAAGTGGGAAAATATTGGTATGGATTTCATTACAGGATTACCAAGGACCAGGTCAGGGTATGATTCCATATGGGTAGTGGTGGATCGCCTAACTAAGGTGGCTCATTTCATACCTGTGAAGACCACCTATACAAGTGCCAAGTTAGCAAAAATTTACATGAGCAGAATTGTATGCCTTCACGGTGTGCCTAAGAGTATAGTATCAGATAGAGGAACCCAGTTCACATCTCACTTTTGGAGACAACTTCATGAATCTTTAGGAACAAGATTGGAATTCAGCACTGCTTTTCATCCACAAACGGATGGACAAACAGAAAGAACCAACCAAATTCTTGAAGACATGCTAAGGGCCTGTGCTTTAGACTATGGAGCAAGTTGGGATGAAAGTTTGTCATACGCAGAGTTCTCTTACAATAACAGTCACCAATCTAGTATTGGAATGGCACCGTTCGAATTACTCTACGGAAGGAAGTGTACCACCCCATTGTTATGGAATGGTGTGGGAGAAAGGAGCTTATTTGGACCGGATCTTATCAAAGACGCCGAGGAGAAAGTCAAATTGGTTAAGGACAGGTTAAAGGTAGCACAGTCCCGACAAAAAAGCTACGCGGATTCTAAGCGTAGAGAAGTCACCTACAAAGTTGGAGATAGAGCTTACCCCAGGGTATCACCACTCCGTGGAGTGAAAAGATTTGGAGTCAAAGGAAAGCTGGCACCAAGATATGTTGGGCCATTCAAGATTCTAAGTCGCAAAGGAGAAGTTGCATATGAAGTTGAATTGCCAGAATCTCTGTCAGCAGTCCACAACGTATTTCATGTGAGTCAGCTTAAGAAATGCCACCCAGAAATGGAAGAATCCTCTTTGAAGGATACCATACCTTTGGAAGAAGTTCAGCTTGAAAGTGATCTCACTTATGAGGAAAAGCCTGTCAAGATACTAGAGACCGCAGAAAGAGTTACCAGGACCAAGACTATCAAGTTTTGTAAAGTGCAATGGAACCATCACACCGAAGAGGAAGCAACATGGGAAAGAGAAGATGATCTTCGGAAAGACCACCCTCACCTATTTGCTAGCCAACCCGAATCTCGAGGGCGAGATTCATCTTAAGGGGTTAGATTTGTAACATCCCAAAAATCATAGTTTCAAAACTCATTCATATCATCTTTTGCATCATTCATTCATTTAGGGTTTTCTCAAAAATCACTTAGAGATAGAATTTGAGCTATGATTTCATGTGATCAAACTATCCCAAATAACTATCACCCTTTGGAATTTGAAAGTTTAAGTACTTGTTTGCTTGCCTCCATTGATGGAAAGTTTAGGTGAAACTTTTAAACCCCAAGAATTCAAATTTAGAAGTAGTTTTCAAAATCCCTTTCAATTATTTGCAAACAGGAACAAATCTCTAATTATTTTAGAAACCAAGCTGGACCAAGCCTTGCAAAGTAACCACTTAGTTTTATGACTATTTTTGAATCCACAAAAACCCTGCAAAAAGTCCCAAGGCAGTTTGATTTCAAAAGGATTTGAATTCATATCAAAATTCATACCAGAAAATGAATTTAGAAAAAGAAAAGAACACTTCAAAAGAAAAAGGCCACGCGGCCACAATCTGGCCCAGCAGAAGAACGAGCCCAGTAAGCCCACCCGGGTATTTTCTTTCCTACTCCCACGCGCTAGCGCACGCACTGAGCCACTGACAGGCAGACCCCACCCAAACTCCGCGCACCTCGCTGACAAGTGGGCCGTCTCCACGCCAGCGTCGTCTCCACCCGCACGAACTGTTCGTCCCCAATCAACGCGGCCGTTTCCTGTGTGTTAATCGCGGCGTCAATTCGAATCAATGGCCGAGTGATTCTCGCGCTTGACCAGGCTATATAAACCCCCTATGTCCCCTCTCTCTTTTCCCCCAAACCCCAAGCACAGAACGCCCCCAGGCTGCGCACATTTCTCTCTGCAACCCCGCCGTCTCCGACGACTGCGCCGGCGAATTCCGGTGAGTCTCGAGTTCCCTCCGGTCTCGCGTTCACGCTATCTTGTTCAGTGAACCTCTGTGCATCTTCTTACACTCTCCGTTTGCCTTCGCATGACCCGTAGCTTCTGCAACATCGACGACTGGCCGCCACCGTCCTCTGCACGAACTCCGGCGACCTCCCTCCGTAAGTAGCCACCGCCCCTTGTCCTCTGACTGATACGCCTAGAATCCTCATCTTCTTGCGCATCTGACAGTACCCCTATTTTGGCTTAGCGCGACGAGGAACCTCGCCAACGTCGACGACTGACCGTGGCTGACGCATTCGCGAACTCCGGCGAGGAATCCCCGACGACCCCGTGCGCCCCTTCCCAAGCCATTGCCACCTTGAGCATCAGCAGCCTCCTGCGGTTCTGGTAAGCATCTCCTCCCTTCCCCGGGCGACCTATAACGCCGGCACCGCCACTGACTGACGCGCCGCCGCCTGTCACCGCCGGTAGCGCCGCTCGTTTTTGGTTAGGAGATTTTTAGCTGTTATATCTGAATCCTACGCGTAGAAACACTTCACTTAACGAAGGGGTATGGACAGATCTGAGCCGCGCAGCGTTAGTTAGATCCAACGGCACAGAAGGGTAATCCGGTGCGAACCGGTACGCGCCAGTAATAACGCGACGCGTGGCAAGGTTTAAACTAAAAACAGAATTTAAAACCTGATTTAGATTCAAACTTCAAATGCTTATAACTTTTGAATTCCACGTTAGATTTTTGCAAACTTTATATCGTTGTATTCAGTGAAACAAGGCCTTTCAGAATATCCACTTTATTTAGCATATAGTAACAGTTAAAAATGATTTTATTTATAGAACATGTTATAGGACCATTTAAATGGAAATTATTTTGGTAAACTATGTGGATGCCAAATGAGTTTAGTTGGCAAAATTTTGTGTTATGTTAAGTTTCTGAACTCATGAGCATACTTGGTAGAATTTTCAAAGAAATCACACTTGGTAAATTCTTGCATGCATGCATTCATATTATTTTTGTTTGTATATAAATTGTGTGTAATTGTATGCTATGATTTCTTGTGTAGATTTTGCTAGTGATTGTGATTGTGAAGAGTGCTACACTCCCCACTACCAAGGCAAGTGATATTTTCATCAATATTTCTGTCCTATGTTTTGTACTAGCATTAGTTATTTTGCTAAAATTATTGCATGATATTTTGCCAAATGCTAAGATGGGAAATCCTAAGTAGAATGGAATAGTAGAAATGCTAGGGAAATTATCCTAAGGTAGGTTATCATATTCTGCTTAGTCTAGCTACTTAGCAAACAAGGGTGGTGAACATCTATGTGGTTTATGATAAAAATATTCTAAGTCTTGAGACTTATGTTTTCTTAATAAAACAACTAAGTCAAATGAACCTCCTGGGTGGAATGGAATGATTGGGTTATGTTGAGTGGATACACAAGGCCATGGACTTGGGTTGTGTATCTCACTTGTGGTATGCCACCCAGGCACAAAGGGATTTGGAGGCCAAGTGTTGAGAAAGCTTACAGTGCAACCACTTGGCAATATGGGCTCTGCCATGATCACATAGGTTGCTAGAACTTAGTCACTTGGACAGTTGGTGGTAGTTGGGTTGATAGGTTGGAGCGCGTCCATTTTGACTAAGGAAAAGCTTCTGAAAGGTCCTGTCTTGGGAAACCAAGTCTGGTGGGGAAAGTGCACAACCTCTGCAGATGGAAAACCTAAGTACTTAGCCTAGTCCAAGGAAATGGACATTTTGAGCATCAAGACATGGAAGCTACAAGAATCTCATCACTCCAACTTCTACAATAAAAATTTGTGGGTGAACAAGGGTGAAGGACCTCAATGTCTATTGGTGGCTCCTTGGGAATGTTTTTGACAAAGAAGAAACTTAGAGTTTTCAACTAATAAGAAAAACCTATTTTCAAGCAAAGCAAGCCAAACTACACTTAACTAAAATGCATATAGTAATATAGTCCACTTAAAATATACTAAGGTATCACTTTCCAATACTATTCCAAAGTATTGACCCTCTGTGGCTGTAACTTGTGATGTTGCAGGTTACTCCGATGATGAATAGGAGTCATGAGTCTACACTCAACATGCTTGCCTGTGGCACATGAAGATGAAGACTTGTGTTTATTTACTTATTCCATAAACTCTTGTATTAGGCCTTTGGCCCTGAGTTGTAAAAGACTATGTTTTATCTCTGGAGTGAATGTAATAAACGACCTTTGTATCTGTGTACTTCATCTTAAACTGTGGATGCTAGCATTGATCCAGGGACTAGCATTGCAATCACAGGGATCCTTTCTTTTATAAAGGAGGGGTCTAACAGTTGCCCCTCCAAGACCTACACCTTGCCCTCTCCAAACCCTAGCCCTAAGCCGCCGGCGCCGCCACCTCCTGCTGCTGCCGCCGCCTAGGGCAAACCCTAGCCGCCGACTTGGGCTTCCCCAAGCCCTAGCCGCCGGCCTAGCCCTCTCTCTTTGGTGCGTCTAAACCCTAGATCACCGAGGCCTCTCTCATAGTCCACCATACTCGCTCCGGCTTAAGGCGAAGCCCTACGAGATCTTCCCTCTACTTTCGGCACCACGCCGTCGTGCTGCCGGAATCACGAGGAGAGTGCTACAACCTCCGCTGCCTGCTGGAACAAGGGAGAGGAAGGTCTTCATCGAGTACCGAACGTGTGACCGACTGCGGGAGCGCTGCCGGAACGCAGCGCCGGAAGGATCGTCTACGCGATCTTGAGATCGGCAAGAGTACGACTACATCACCCACGAGAATCCGCTCTCGTTAAACACTTTGGAATCTTAGAGGGTGAGTTATTCCATCGAATCGTTGCTACAATCTAGTAGATAGATCTTGGCTTGTTTTTTTGTATGCGGTAGAAATTTTTTGTTTTCCATGCTACGAACCCCTACATCATTTTCAAATGAAGTTTCAAAAACAGAAGCATTTGAATGTCTATTATTTTATGTAAGCAAAGCAATGGTACACTGCTACTCTCTAGTATGAGATTATTTGTTTTAAACCAGAAAGATTTGAACTTAGAGTTGATTGATATTTTCTAAAGCTTGGACAAAGTTTTCAAAACAAAGTATGAGTTTAAAACCATTCCTATGCCTTTATTAAACAAATGGTAAAGTCACTGTTTTATTTAAATTCCAATGGGCCAAAGTATTTTGAGTGGGCAACTTTATTCTATAGCCAAAAAGGTGCAAGTTCTACTTTACAAAAATTTAGAACAGGTTTGAATTCAAACCCATTTGAAAACAATTTGAAATTGATTCCAGAAAATCAAATAAGAAATAGAAAAAGATAAAAGAAATGGAAATGGGCTGGCGCCAGCATTTTGGCCCAGAAGAAAAAGCAGCCCACCCAGGATTTCCCTTCTCCCTCTGTTTCTCACTCAACCCGCGCGCACCCCCTCATTGACGCTCCGACCCCACCATCCTGTAGGGTTCGCAGCATAGAAAACAAAAATTTTCCTACGATGTGAACTATATACCAAGATCTATCTACTAGATACAAACAACGGGCGGATGTATATCCGTAGAGAACATACCCTTGAAGACCGACAAAGCTTAACTAGTTCAACTCATGGTTGATGTAGACGATCTCTTGCCGATCTCAAGATCGAGAGGAAGTCCTAGCGCCGCAAATCAGCAGCGCATCTGTGCTCGCACACACGTTCGAGGCACCGAGCAACCTCCGCCTCCTCGCTCCAGCGATGCAGCGGAAGCACAACTCTTTCTTGCCGAATAGCCACCGGGAACATGTATCTCGCTAGTCCGAGACCATGGGGGATAAATTCTAGAGGGGGAGAGATATCCTTCACGAGGAGGTGTGTGAGACAAGTGAGGAGGGGGGCTCCTTTTATAGGAGGAGGGGGAACCCCAAGGGGTGGCTGGCGCATGGGTCTGCCCCCTTGCCCTCCCCTCTTCATGTGGGTGGACACTCCACTCACAAATCTCCTTTAAATTCCCTCCACTCAAAAGTCCACTCAAATTCCCATTAAATTTCCACCAAATTTAATGCAAACTCTCATTAAATAAAACTCTTTTATTTTATTCAGAATTTTTTCAATTACTTTAATGACAAACATTCACAAATAACCCCTTGCTAGAATTCTATTTCACATGCATAACCACTTTATGCAATTTCACCCGAAAACCTGTTTCGGTATCTAGTGAAATAAATTCCTGCGCTTGTTCATTCTTTCGGCATGAAACATTTGCTCCATTTGGATGTCGGTGTCTCTTAAGTGTGTCACCCTACGGTTCGTGAATAATGCGGACATGATCGAGACCCCTCTCAGATCAATAATCAGAAGCGGGATCTGGAGACCCATACTGACTCCCACACATTCAACGATGACTTTCTTGTGATCGTCGGAACCTTTTATGCTAGTATCTTAATCCCTTTGTTTCACGATATATTACATGTCCGAGATTCAATCATCGGTATCTCCATACCTAGTTTGATCTCGTTACCGACATGCACTCTTTTCTTGTTCCTGTGATATAACATTCTAGTGATCAAATCACTTGCTTGCAAGCTAATCAATGTGATATCACCGAGAGGGCCCAGAGTATATCTATCCGTCATCGGGATGAACAAATTCCACTCTCGATCCATGAGCCTCAACATAACACTTTATTAGTTCTGAATCCATCTTTATAATCACCCTGTTACGGTGTGACGTTTGATGTTATCAAGAAACTCTTCCGGTGTTAGTGATTGACATGATCTCATGGTCTAAGGATTAGGATCACTTCGTAAGTTGTTATAGCAATATAAACTCAATGACTTTGATCGTAATGCTATACTTCGGATGAATGTTCATCACACCATTACACTAATGTTGTGATCCCGTTATTAACAACATCCAATGTCCATGATCAGGAAACCTTGATCATCTTTTTAATCAACGAGCTAGTTTATGAGAGAGGCATAACTAGGAACTTTCTGTTTGTTTATTAAACACACATGTATTAACGTTTCCGTATTAATACAATTATAGCATGCAAAATAAACGTCTATCATATACTTGGAATACACATAATAAACACTTTATTATTGCCTCTCAGGGCATATTCCCTTCAGTCTCCCACTTGCACTAGAGACAATAATCTAGTTACATAGTGATAAATCTAACACCCATTGAGTTCTGGTGTTGATCATGTTTTGCTCTAGGGAGAGTTTTAGTCAACGGATCTGCTACATTGAGATCCGTATGTACTTTACAAATCTTTATATCTCCATCCTTGACATGCTCGCGGATGGAGTGAAACCAGCGCTTAATATGCTTGGAATGCTTGTAAGACCTTGGCTCTTTGGCATTGGCAATGGCACCATTGTTGTCACAATAGATCACCATTGGGTCCAACGCGTTTGCCACCACTCCTAGTTAGGATATGAACTCCTTCATCCAAACTGCTTCCTGAGCCGCTTCTGAAGCAGCAACATATTCGGCCTCCGTTGTTGATCCCGCTACCACAGGTTGTTTGGAGCTCCTCCAACTAACCGCTCCGCCATTCATGAGAAATACGTATCCGGATTGAGACTTAGAGTCATCCGGATCGGTATCAAAGCTAGCGTCGACATAACACTTAGCGACGAGCTCTTCTTCACCTCTGTATACAAGAAACATATCCTTAGTTCTTCGTAAGTACTTAAGGATATTCTTGACCGCTATCCAGTGTTCCTAACCTGGATCCGATTGGTACCTACTAGTCAAACTAATAGCATGTGCCACATCCGGTCTTGTACATAGCATGGCGTACATTATAGAGCCTATGGCTGAAGCATAGGGGACTTTGTCCATTATCTCTCTTTCTTCCGCTGAAGCCGGACTTTGAGTCTTACTCAATGTCTTGTCTTGCAACATAGGTAAGAACCCCTTCTTACTTCCGTCCATTTTAAACTTCTTTAAAATCTTATCAAGGTATGTACTTTGTGATAGCCCTATTAGGCGCCTAGATCTATCTCTATAGATCTTTATGCCTAATATGTATGACGCTTCACCTAGGTCCTTCATTGAAAATTTGCTGTTTAGATAACTTTTAACACTGTTTAAAATATCTATATCATTTCTGATCAATAATATGTCATCCATGTATAATATCATAAATGCCACATTGCTCCCACTCACTTTCTTGTAAATACAAGCTTCTACATAAGTTTGGACAAATCCAAACTCTTTGATCACCTCATCAAAGCGGAGATTCCAACTTCGTGATGCTTGCTTCAATCCATAGATGGATCGCTGAAGCTTGCACACCTTGTTAGCATCGTTAGGATAGACAAAACCCTTTGGTTGTACCATATACAACTCTTCTTCAATATTACCATTGAGAAACGCGGTTTTGACATCCATCTGCCATTTCTCATAATCGAAATATGCAGCAATTGCTAACATAATCCTAACTGACTTTAGCATCGCTACGGGAGAGAAAGTCTCATCGTAGTCAACTCCTTGAATTTGTCGAAACCCCTTTGCGACAAGTCGAGCTTTATAGACGGTCACATTACCATCAGCATCAGTTTTCCTTTTGAAAATCCATTTGTTCTCCACGGCCTTTCGGTCGTGAGGTAATTCCACCAAGTTCCAAACTTGATTTTCATACATGGATTCCATCTCGGATTTCATGGCTTCTAACCATTTGTTGGAATCCGGGCTCATCATTGCTTCTTCATACGTCACAGGGTCATCATTTTCATCAACCATGAAATTCATGACAGGATTTCCGTACAGCTCGGGAGCTGCACGCGTCCTGTTTGACCTGCGAGGTTCGGTAGTACTCTCTTTCGGAGTTTCATGATCATTATCATTAGTTCCCTCTTCAACAGGTGGAGCCAACTCCGGAACAACTTCCGGCGCTGCGCTACTCGCCATACTTTGAAGAGAAGGTTCCACAACCTCTTCGAGTTCTACCTTCCGATTACTCACACCTTTCGCGAGAAACTCTTTCTCTTTAAAGGATCCATTCTTGGCAACAAAAACCTTGCCCTCGGATCTGTGATAGAAGGAATACCCAATAGTTTCTTTAGGGTATCCTATGAAGACGCATTTTGGGTTCGAGTTTATCCGGTTGAAGTTTCTTCACATAAACATCGCATCCCCAAACTTTAAGAAATGACAGCTTAGGTTTGTTTCCAAACCACAATTCATACGGTGTCTTTTCAACGGATTTAGATGGTGCCCGATTTAAAGTGAATGCAGCAGTTTCTAGTGCATAACCCCAAAATGACAACGGCAAGTCCGTCAGAGACATCATAGATCGAACCATATCTAATAAAGTACGATTACGACGTTCCGACACACCATTTCGCTATGGTGTTCTAGCAGGTGTGAGTTGTGAAACAATTCCACACTCTTTCATGTGAGTGCTAAACTAGTAACTTAGATACTCACCTCCACGGTCGGACCGTAGAAATTTGATCTTTCTATTACGATGATTTTCCACTTCATTCTGAAATTCCTTGAACTTTTCAAAGGTTTCATACTTGTGTTTCATCAAGTAGATATAACCGTATCTACTCAAATCATCCGTGAAAGTAACAAAATAACGATATCCACCTCGCGCCGACACACTCATTGGACCACATACATCAGAATGTATGATTTCCAATAAATCTGTCGCCCCTTCCATTGAACCAGAAAATGACGTTCTAGTCATCTTTCCCATAAGGCATGGCTCACATGTATCAAATGATTCATAATCAAGTGATTCCAAAAGTCCATCCGAATGGAGCTTCTTCATGCGTTTAACGCCAATATGACCTAGACGGCAGTGCCACATATATGCGGATATATCATCATTAAGTTTAATCCTTTTAGCATCAACATTATAAATATGTGTAACATTATCATCGAGATCTAATAGAAATAAACCATTCATCATCGGTCCATGACCATAAAAGATTTTATTCATATAAATGGAACAACCATTGTTCTCGGATTTAAATGAATAACCACTTCGCATAACACACGATCCAGATACAATGTTCATGCTCCGTGCAGGCACCAGATAACATTTATTCAAGTTTATAACTTATCCCGACGGTAAGTGGAGAGGCAGCGTTTCGACGGTGATCACATCAACGCTTGATCCATTGCCGACACACATCTTGACCTCACCCCTTGCTAGAGGTCGCTTGTTCCGCAGCCCCTGATTCGAGTTACAAATATTAGCAACTGAACCGGTATCAAATACCCAGGTGCTACTGCGAGCACTAGTCAAGTACACATCAATAACATGTATATCATATATACCTTTGTTTGCCTTGCCGGCCTTCTTGTCTGCCAGATACTTGGGGCAGTTGCGCTTCCAGTGGCCAGTCCCCTTACAATAGTAGCACTCGGAATCAGACTTAGGTCCAACTCGGGGTTTCTTTTCAGGCGCGGCAACAGGCTTGCCGCCCTTACTTCCCTTCTGTTTTCCCTTCTTGTCTTTCTTGAAACCAGTGTTCCTATTGATCATCAACACTTGATGTTCCTTTTTGATCTCCACTTCTGCAGTTTTAAGCATTGACAGAAGCTCGGGGAGAGACTTCTTCATGCCTTGCATATTATAGTTCATCACGAAGCTCTTATAGCTAGGTGGCAGAGACTACAGAACACGATGGATGCCTAAGTCAATGGGAATCGATATTCCCAAGGACACAAGCTTATCAGCGTAACCCGACATCTTAAGTACATGCTCACTAACGGAGCTGTGCTCTTCCATCATGCATCTAAAGAACTTTTCTGAAGCGTTGTAGCTCTCTACAGCAGCATGTGTGTCGAAAATCATTTTCAACTCACCCATTGTATCAAATGCATTGCCGTTTTCGAAACGCTTTCGAAGTTCCGGCTCTAGCCCAGAAAATATGCCGCAATGAACTAAGTTGTGGTCCTCCTGACGAGTCTGATAGACATTCTTCTCCTCGTCAGGGGCATCATCTAAAGGTGGGGGGCCTAACGGCGCTTCTAGCACATATTGCTTTTGTGCAGCAGAGAGGAGAATCCTCAAATTCATGGCCCATTCGGTAAAGTTGCTACCGTTCGTTGCTAGTTTCTCTTTCTCCATGAACACATTGAAATTAAAAGCAGGTGGTGCCATCTACAACAGAATTTGTAAAGTTTAGACTAAGTGTATGATAGATTGAGTTCAACTAATCTATATTACGAATGAACTCCCACTCAAAAACGACATCCCTCGTGCCTTTTTGGTGATTACATGAACCAAATCCACTACACCAAGTCTGATCATCACGTGAGTCGGTATAGCTTCAAAGGCGAGCATCAAATGGGCATCATATCAACTATATGACTCATGCTTAACCTTTCGGTCCGTGTTCCGAGGCCATGTCTGTACATGCTAGGCTCGCCAAGTTAGAACCTTAGTATTCGCGTCTATAACTGTTTTACACCCGAAATATGATCGTGGATCCAAGAACACCCGATCATCACGTGATGTCTTGGAGCGACGAAAACATAATCGGTGCATACTAAAGGAAGAACACATTCTTATCTTGATATTTAAATGAGGGATCATCTTATTATGCTAAGAAAGCGCTAAACAAGCAATATAAGATGCAATCAAACATCATATGTTTATTAGTGAAATTATATGGTTCCCGCAGATGATCTCTATCATGTGCATCGTGGTATGATCACTATCATACCTATATGTGTAAATCCAAGGTCTATGGATTTTACACGCTATGTGTGTTGTAAGAGTATCATCTCATACTTCTACTTACAACACTACCATATCATAACACTAGCCCAACAACAATCTAAACTAGATGCCTCTAATTTATCCATTGCAAGTTTTACGTGGCTTAGGGCTTTCGAGATAGAACCGTTCTTACCTACGAACATGAACCACAACGAGGATAATCAAATTGTTGACAACTCGCTTGCAAAATAGATATTGACTATATTAGGAGAGACAGACACCCGCTAGCCACTTATGCAAACTAGTTGCATGTCAAGCGTGGAACAGGTCTCATGTGCGAGGACATGTAAAGTTTGTCCGGGCCGCTTCATCCCACTATGCCACCAATATCCAAAATTACAACAAAGGAGCAACAACATGATCATCATCGCCCACATAATCATATGTGTACTACCCGTGTAAAGTATCTACGCATAGATCCGGCTCTGATACCACTGTAGGGTTCGCAGCATAGAAAACAAAAAATTTCCTACGATGTGAACTATATACCAAGATCTATCTACTAGATACAAACAACGGGCGGATGTATATCCGTAGAGAACATACCCTTGAAGACCGACAAAGCTTAACGAGTTCAGCTCGTGGTTGATGTAGACGATCTCTTGCCGATCTCAAGATCGAGAGGAAGTCCTAGCGCCGCAAATCAGCAGCGCATCCGTGCTCGCACACACGTTCGAGGCACCGAGCAACCTCCGCCTCCTAGCTCCAGCGATGCAGCGGAAGCACAACTCTTTCTTGCCGAATAGCCACCGGGAACATGTATCTCGCTAGTCCGAGACCATGGGGGATAAATTCTAGAGGGGGAGAGAGATCCTTCACGAGGAGGTGTGTGAGACAAGTGAGGAGGGGGGCTCCTTTTATAGGAGGAGGGGGGAACCCCAAGGGGATGGCCGGCGCATGGGGCTGCCCCCTTGCCCTCCCCTCTTCATGTGGGTGGACACTCCACTCACAAATCTCCTTTAAATTCCCTCCACTCAAAAGTCCACTCAAATTCCCATTAAATTTCCACCTAATTTAATGCAAACTCTCATTAAATAAAACTCTTTTATTTTATTCAGAATTTTGTCAATTACTTTAATGAAAAACATTCACAAATAACCCCTTGCTAGAGTTCTATTTCACATGCATAACCACTTTATGCAATTTCACCCGAAAACCTGTTTCGGTATCTAGTGAAATAAATTCCTGCGCTTGTTCATTCTTTCAGCATGAAACATTTGCTCCATTTGGATGTCGGTGTCTCTTAAGTGTGTCACCCTACGGTTCGTGAATAATGCGGACATGATCGAGACCCCTCTCGGATCAATAATCTGAAGCGGGATCTGGAGACCCATACTGACTCCCACACATTCAACGATGACTTTCTTGTGATCGTCGGAACCTTTTACGCTAGTATCTTAATCCCTTTGTTTCACGATATATTACATGTCCGAGATTCGATCATCGGTATCTCCATACCTAGTTTGATCTCGTTACCGACATGCACTCTTTTCTCGTTCCTGTGATATAACATTCTAGTGATCAAATCACTTGCTTGCAAGCTAATCAATGTGATATCACCGAGAGGGCCCAGAGTATATCTATCTGTCATCGGGATGAACAAATTCCACTCTCGATCCATGAGCCTCAACATAACACTTTATTAGTTCTGAATCCATCTTTATAATCACCATGTTACAGTGTGACGTTTGATGTTATCAAGAAACTCTTCCGGTGTTAGTGATTGACATGATCTCATGGTCTAAGGATTAGGATCACTTCGTAAGTTGTTATAGCAATATAAACTCAATGACTTTGATCGTAATGCTATACTTCGGATGAATGTTCATCACACCATTACACTAATGTTGTGATCCCGTTATTAACAACATCCAATGTCCATGATCAGGAAACCTTGATCATCTTGTTAATCAACGAGCTAGTTTATGAGAGAGGCATAACTAGGAACTTTCTGTTTGTTTATTAAACACACATGTATTAACGTTTCCGTATTAATACAATTATAGCATGCAAAATAAATGTCTATCATATACTTGGAATACACATAATAAACACTTTATTATTGCCTCTCAGGGCATATTCCCTTCAGTCATCCACCTCAGCATCGTCGTCAATCACGCGCCGGAGGAACTGCTCGCCGCTGCAGTTTCCTCCCGAATTCAAATCTGTTGATTGCACTTGATTCATGGAGTAATTTCCCCTCCTCGCTCGGCTATATAATCCCCACCCCTCGATGACCATTTTCCCCCACTCCACTCGCTCGGTCCGCCACCAGGCTGCCCCCAATTGCTCTCACACCGCCGTTGTACCGACGAGCTCCGACGGCGTAATTCCGGTGAGTCTGACCACCCTGCCCTTCTAGTTCATACGAGCATGTTCCTTACAACCTTGTGCATCTCTTGACCTCTTTCATTTGGCCGCGCATGACCCAGGCCGCCGTCCCCGTCCATCTCCGCAATTGACAGAGCCGCTGCTCAACTTCGGCGAGCTGTTCTGGTTAGTCCCGGGCGCGTTTTGCCCTCTCTTTGATACTCGCATGACCACCATCGCTTCCCGCATCTGACGCACTACTTGTTTCTCTCTGGCATGATCTAAAACCTCGGCAATGTTGACGAACAGCCATGCCCGACGCCTTCACGAACTCCGGCGAGCAATCCCTGACGACTCCGAGCGCCCCTCCGCCAACGAAGACCACCTTGAGCTCCAGCATCGTCACGAGAACACGGTGAGCTACCCAACTGCCCTTCTCGCTTCCTATAACGTCGGCGACATCACCGTCTGACCGCGCCGCCGCCAGCCACCGTCGCAGCGCCACTGACTTTTGATCTGTTTGATATGGGCCGTTAGATCTAGATCGGGCGTGTAGGAATAGATCACTTGAGCGAAGAGGTAAGTTAGATCTGAGCCATGTGATGCGTTTTAATCCAACGTCCCGCGAGCGTGATCCAGTGAGAAGTGGTATCGACCAATCATAAAGCGCCGTGTGGCCTGTGTTTTGATTAAAAAACTGGAATTAGATCTATTAGTTGTTCAAACTTGCAAAATTCATAACTTTTGATCCACAAGTTCAAATTTTGTAAATTTTATATCATTGGAATCAGGAGAAAGAATTATATCCAATTATTCGCTTTGTTTAATAAATTACATCTGTAAAATGAGTTGGTTTTGCAGAGAAATTTATAAGCTTATTTTGTATATAAAAATTGTATGGAAAATGTTCTAAGGGCCAAATTAATTTTATTTAGGGTATAATTGTTTCTTTTTATGATTCAGTACTGTTTCACTTGTCTTGTTTGGTTTGGAAAAATCATCACACGGCATTTGCCCTCATTCATATATTTTTGCTTGTTTATTTTGATATGTGAATTTGGTGCTATCATTTTATGTGTAGATTTTGGTGCTAATAGTGATTGTGGTTGTGAAGATTGTTGCTACTCCCCCAACTACCAAGGCAAGTGGTGCTTCATATTTTTCTCCCAATATTTTTACTATGCATTAGAAATTTTTGTACATGGCTTGCATGAATATTTTGCTAAGTATCTATATGCTATGCTTGGGAAATCCTAGTAGTTATAGAATTGTTAGAATTTTCTCTAAGTTAATATACTTGCTATTTCCATGCTTAGCCTAGCTAGTAGCAACCAAGGGTGGAATATATACATTATATGTAAAAATATTGCTAAGTCTTTGACTTATGGCTTTTGCTTAATGAAACAACTAAGTGAATGAAACACCTGGGCGGAAAGGTAATTGCTTGGTGGTTTTTGGTTGAGTGGTTACACAAGGCCCATTTCTATGGTTTACCTTGTGTATCTCACTTGTGGATTGCCACCCAGGAACAAAGGGATTTGAGATGCCAAATGTTAAGAAGCTTCTAGTGCAGCCACATGGCATTATGGGCTCTGCCTGGATCATATTGGTTGCAATAACTTAGCCATTTGGACAGATGGTGGTAGAGGGATGATAGGTTGGAATGCGTCCATTTGGTCTAAGGGAAGGCTTCTGAAAGGTCATGTCTTGGTGAAACCAAGTCTTGTGGGGAAAGTGCACCACCTCTACAGATGGAAGAAACTAAGTACTTAGTCGTGTCCCCGGTAATGGACACCTTGAGCATCAAGACATGGAAGCTATCAAGAATCTCCTCATCCCAATTTTCTAAGTTAAAACTTGTGGTTGAACAAGGGTGAAGGTTCACCAATTTCTATTGGTGATTCCTTGGGAAAGTTTTTGCCAGACAAAAACTTAGTGTTTTCAACTGATACGTAAAACCTATTTTGAGCAAAGCAAGACTAAGCTACACTTAGCCAAATTCATGTAGTAACTAGTTGCTAATATTCTACTAAGGTATCACTTGCCAATACTATTCCAATGTATTGATCCACTGTGGCTGTAACTTGTGATGTTGCAGGTTATTCTGATGATGATTAGGGGTTATGAGTCTACACTCAACATGCTTGCACGTGGCACATGAAGATGAAGACTTCTATTTATTATATTGTTAAGTTAAACTCTTGTACTAGCCTATGGCTATGGAGTTGTAAAAGACTATGTTATCTCTGGAATGACGATGTAATAATGACCTTTGTTTCTGTGTAGTTCATCTTAAACTGTGGATGCTAGCAATTGATCCAGGGACTAGCATTGCAATCACAGGGATCTTTACCTTTATAAAGGTGGGATCTTACAAATGGTATCAGAGCACTGTGTTGCCTGTAGGTTTATGACCGTAGGATTGGGTTAGAAACCACTAAGGAAAATATTTCAACAATTTCCACACTTGTCTTTTTCTTCTCGTAAACTTTTCTAATCTTCTTTCTCATCTCTATTTGTAGATGAACTCCATCAACGAAGCCGTGAGGAAGGGACCACTCATGACCATGACCTTGGAGTGTGAGACAGAATTCCCCAAAGCCCTCAAGAACCTCATGGTTACCATGGGGATGCATGGTGCAGCTGTGTACAAAGGATTCCCCGTGATGGATGAAGGAGTAGAGTACTGGTGGGTGCAACTTCACTTGTACAAAAACAAGGAAGACAACCACAAGGAGTCAGGATTCTGCATGGTCACCAACTCAGAAATGCACACAACATTCTTTGACTCTGCAAGAAATGCAGCTTCGAATGCTATCAAGGAGCTTGGTGATAGACTCAAGTGCAGAATGCTCAACACCCAGCATGACCTTAGGGAAGAAAAGAAGAATACCCAAGAGTTAGAGGCTACCAACCAACGTTTAAGGGAAGGCATCATAGACTTGGCTATGGAGTCATGTGATCAAGATTGACAGATTGCCCCTAGGGATGCCCTGTTAACCAACTTGGCAAGTGAGTGGGGATTGTAGTGTACTTCGTTAGTAGGACCACAACACTTATCGTTTCATTTCCAAAAATTTGTCTAAGTTATGTTGAACCTTTGATGCTTGTAATGGATTTGTGTATGCCATGATTTGTGTGATTGTTTCAAAAGATATGCTTGTGATATTTTGTCTTGTGATTTTTCACTGTTGATGTTGATTCTAACTTTTCTCTATCTTATAAAAAATAGATGCCTAATGTTATTATCAACACGGCCGAGGAGTTCAAGGGAACTCGTTTTGGTTCTCGTCTCATTGAGCTCACTAGCGTGCTTAACCTTACACTCCCTAGCATCATGACGCTTCCCCTCACCAAGTTTGAGAGGAAGGACCTTTGGGGCTTCAGAGTCACTCATCCCAGACGCGAGGCAAAGCCAACCACGAAGACCATCACTTTCAAGTTGATGCATGACAACAAGGAGAAAGGCTTAGATATAGTTATGCAGGAGTTACTTGGGCGTCTGGTAGGGAGACACTCCAGAGAGCTTAGAGGTCTTTACTTTCACCCCTTCGGGATACACGACGAGGAGGGTGAGGCTATTGAGTTCGAGGATGCTGCTAGAGAGACGGTGGAGCCGATTCGTCTATACCTCCAGGACCTAGAGGGTCTTATTAGGCACCTAGATACTGATAGGACCAATGTCATCCTTAGAAATGACGAGCTCCAGGTGCAGCTTCGTGAGAAGGACAAGCTCTTCGCGGAGCAAGACGAGATAGTCAAGGAAATGGAGGCTAAGTTTGAGAGCCAGGACAAGAAATTCAAGAGCCAGGAGAAGAGAGTCCAAGACCGGAACAAGAAGATCCGGGAGATGAAGGAAGAACTGGAGGCCAAGGACTTCGAGCTCGAGCATCAGCAGGGTGTGATCGAGAGGCTTCGCTCACAGAAGAGGGCTCTTAGGGCCAAGATAGAGGCCTTGCCTACCAATGTTGAGGAATACAAGACCGCTATGGAGAATACAGGTCTTACACTTGTTGATGTGGAGGTTGATGCGAAGTAGTGATGACTACTCATTTATCTTTCATCTATCGTACTTTTGATTATTGAGTCGCAATGACCATACAACCTGTGGGTGGCTTTCTATGATGTGTTTGCTTTTCCAAACTTGTTGTTTACGTCGTTTGAACCTTATGTTATTTTGATGCTTGGTTTGGTGATTGTCTATGTGATGTATTGTGCATCATAAGCATCTATGGGTAACTCATTCTTATCCTTGTGAAAACCACAGATGCCTCCTCGACGTGCCAACCCCAACCCAAACAACAACAATGTCACCCCCGAGATGCAGCAGCTGATGACAGCACATGCACAGCTGATGCAGATGATAACCACTTTTATGCAGAATCATAATAACAACAACAACAACAATAACAACAACAACAACAACAACAACAACAACAACAACAACAACAACAACAACAACAACAACAACAACAACAACAACAACAACACAACAACAACAACAACAACAACAACAACAACAACAACAACAACAACAACAACAACAACAACAACACAACAACAACAACAACAACAACAACAACAACAACAACAACAACAACAACACAACAACAACAACAACAACAACAACAACAACAACAACAACAACAACAACAACAACAACAACAACAACAACAACAACAACAACAACAACAACAACAACAACAACAACAACAACAACAACAACAACAACAACAACAACAACAACAACAACAACAACAACAACAACAACAACAACAACAACAACAACAATCCGAACAATCCACTAGGATTTGACATGCTCACCAGATTCCTAAGACTGAGGCCTGCAAAGTTCTCAGGAACCACTGATCCAATGGTGGCCAATGATTGGCTACATTCGGTGAACAAGGATTTGGTAACTGTCGGCTGCACCGATGAGGAGAAGGTCAGGTTTGCAGCACATCTGTTGGAAGGACCAGCAGCTACCTGGTGGGATAACTTCCAGATCACCACTCCCATTGAGGATGTGACATGGGCTATCTTTGAAGATGGATTCCGTACAGCTCACATCTCATCCGGGGTGATGAATTTTCAGAAGAAGGAGTTCCATAACCTGAAACAGCGTCACCGCAGCGTGGCTAAATATATTGAGGAGTTCAATAATCTGGCGCGTTATGCACCGGATAAAGTTGATACTGATTCCAAGAGGAAGGAGAAATTCCTCGAAGGACTGAACGATGATCTGAATCTGCAGCTATCTATTGCCTATGTCCCAACCTACCAATCACTCTGTTACAAGGCTACCATCTTGGAGAACAAGATGAAACAGGTCGAAAGTAGAAAGAGGAAGCACAGCTTTAACAAGCACAGCTCGGGATTGTCTCACAAGCGTTCCCATCACGATGATAGTGGGAGTTCTGGATCCCACAAGCATGGAAAGCACAACAACCACCACAGGCACAACTGCCATCATGACAACAAGCATCACCGTAGTCATGATAATGACAAGTACAAGAACCACAAGAGTGGACACAAGAGTCACCACGGTGGAAGTGGGAGTGGAAGTGGTAGCCAGCCTGCAAAGAGGGATATCAGTCAGGTTGAATATTTCAAGTGCAAGAAGATGGGGCATCATGCAAATGAGTGCCCAGAGAAGAAGGTTGAAGGAGCCTCCAAGCCCAACCCTTTCCAGAAGGGACAAGTAAACCACATCAATGTGGAACAGATTTATGAGGAACCTGATGCTGTGGCTGGTAAGTTCAAACTCAATTCTGTTCCAGCACTTGTTCTTTTTGATACTGGCGCATCGCATTCATTCATATCAAGAGCATTTGTTGATAGAAATGAACTTCCATTTGAAACTATTGGGTGTCCTATAAAAGTAAGTTCTCCTGGTGGAGAAATGATAGTGAACTCAGGATGTCATGACCTAGTCATAGAGTTTGGGAAGTATAAGTTTCCCGTTAATTTGATAATCCTAAATTCCCAAGGATTGGGTGTCATTTTGGGAATGGACTGGATGACTAAGTACAAGGGAGTGCTAGATTGTGCCAATAATACTGTCACACTCACAACCCCGGATAATAAAAGGATTAGATTGACTAACTTTGAATCAAAAGGGAGAAAGCTAAATTCTCTTAAGGGGGTTAGCATAGACAGTGTACCAACTGTGAGAGAATATCCGGATGTGTTTCCGGAAGAATTACCGGGAATGCCACCAGATAGAGATGTGGAGTTTCTGATTGACTTGCTGCCAGGATCAGGACCAATAGCTAAGAGACCTTACAAGATGTCAGTTCATGAGTTGAAAGAACTCAAGAAACAACTTGGAGAACAGTTGCAGAAAGGATTTATTCAACCAAGTTCTTCATCTTGGGGAGCACCAGTCTTGTTTGTGGAAAAGAAAGATAGAAGTCAAAGGTTATGCATCGATTATCGTTCACTCAATGAGGTGACTATCAAGAACAAATATCCTTTGCCCAGAATCAATGACTTGTTTGATCAGTTAGAAGGAGCATGTGTGTTCTCAAAGATTGATCTCCGATCAGGTTATTTTCAGCTTAAGATAAGGGAACAAGACATACCTAAGACATCTTTCACCACTAGTATGGATTGTATGAGTACACCGTCATGCCATTTGGTTTAACCAAAGCACCAGCTTACTTCATGAATATGATGAACAAGGTGTTCATGGAGTTCCTTGACAAGTTTGTTGTCGTTTTCATCGATGACATTTTGATCTACTCCAAGAGCAAAGAAGAGCATGAAGGACATTTGCGTTTGATACTTGAGAAGCTTGGAGAACATAAGCTGTATGCCAAATTCAGCAAGTGTGAATTCTGGTTGAATGAAGTTGGATTTCTTAGACACATTGTGTCAGGAGATGGTGTAGCAGTTGATCCTGCAAAAGTGTCAGCTGTAACTGAATGGGAATCTCCTAAGTCAGTGAAAGAAGTTTGTAGTTTTCTTGGTTTGGCAGGATACTATAGAAGATTCATTGAGAATTTCTCCAAGGTAGCTAAGCCAATGACGGAGTTACTAAAGAAAGACAAGAAATTTGCTTGGACTGAAGGATGTGAACTCAGTTTCAAGAATTGAAGAAGAGACTAGTGACAGCACCAGTCCTATGTCTACCAGATTTGGAGAAGGATTTCCAAGTGTATTGTGATGCATCCCATCATGGATTAGGAGCAGTTCTAATGCAAGAAGGGAAAGTTGTGGCTTATGCCTCGAGACAACTCAAAACTCATGAGGTGAATTATCCTACTCATGATTTAGAGTTAGCCTCTGTTGTCCATGAACTCAAAACATGGAGACATTATCTTTTGGGAAAGCGATGTGAAGTGTTCACAGATCACAAAAGTTTGAAGTATATCTTCACTCAGAAAGAAATCAACATGAGGCAAAGAAGATGGCTAGAACTCATCAAAGACTATGACTTGAGTTTGCAATACCACCCAGGTAAAGCAAATGTTGTAGCGGATGCACTAACCCGTAAGGTATTTGTGAATGGCCTTACTAAGGGAGAGTTGCCAGATGATCTGTGTGCCTAATTTAGAGACCTCGGGTTGGAGATTGTGCCTGAGGGACATCTCATGTCAACCCACTTTGTTGGACAAAATCAAGGAAGCCCAAAAGACAGACAAGGAAATTGAAGAGATTAAGGAAAAGATTGGTAAGGGAAAAGCCAAAGGATTCCATGAAGACGAACAGGGTGCTTTATGGTATGGAAAACGTATCTGCGTTCCGCAAGATCCTGAGCTTCGGACACTGATATAACAAGAAGCACACAACTCACCATATTCCATTCATCCGGGTAACACCAAAATGTTCATGGATATGAAGGAAAGATTTTGGTGGAATAATCTCAAGAAAGACATCGCGAACATATTGCTTTGTGTGATGTATGTAGTAGAGTGAAAGCGGAACATCAGAAACCAGCAGGATTGTTACAACCACTACCTATTCCTGATTGGAAGTTGGACAAGATTGGCATGGATTTCATTACCGGATTGCTAAGGACCAGGTCAGGATATGATTCTATTTGGGTAGTAGTGGATCGCCTAACTAAAGTGGCTCATTTCATACCCGTGAAGACAACTTATAGAAGTGCTAAGTTGGCCAAGATATATATGAATAGAATTGTGTGTCTGCATGGAGTACCCAAGAGTATTGTGTCTGATAGGGGAACCCAATTCACTTCTCATTTTTGGAGGCAACTGCATGAGTCATTGGGAACGAGATTAGAATTTAGTACTGCTTTTCATCCCCAGACTGATGGACTGATGTTCAACCCACTTTGTTGGACAAGATCAAAGAAGCCCAGAAGACTGATAAGGAAATTGAAGAGATCAAAGAAAAGATTGGCAAGGGAAAAGCCAAAGGATTCCATGAAGATGAACAAGGTACTTTATGGCATGGAAAACGTATCTGTGTTCCACAAGATCCGGAGCTTCGGAAACTGATTTTACAAGAAGCACACAACTCACCGTATTCCATTCATCCAGGTAACACCAAAATGTACATGGATATGAAAGAAAGATTTTGGTGGAATAATCTCAAGAAGGACATTGCCGAACATATTGCTTTGTGTGATGTATGTAGTAGAGTAAAAGCGGAACATCAGAAACCAGCAGGTTTGCTTTAACCACAACCTATTCCTGATTGGAAGTGGGACAATATTGGTATGGATTTCATTACCGGATTGCCAAGGACCCGGTCAGGATATGATTCTATTTGGGTAGTAGTGGATCGCCTAACTAAAGTGGCTCATTTCATACCCGTGAAGACAACCTATACAAGTGCTAAGTTATCCAAGATCTATATGAGTAGAATTGTATGTCTACATGGAGTACCCAAGAGTATTGCGTCAGATAGAGGAACCCAATTCACTTCTCATTTTTGGAGGCAATTACATGAGTCATTGGGAACGAGGTTGGAATTCAGCACCGCTTTTCATCCTCAGACTGATGGACAGACAGAAAGGACTAATCAGATTCTTGAAGATATGTTGAGGGCATGTGCTCTAGACTATGGAGCCAGTTGGGATGAAAGTCTTCCTTACGCAGAATTCTCTTACAACAACAGCTATCAAGCCAGTATTGAGATGGCACCGTTTGAGTTTCTCTATGGGAGAAAGTGTACTACCCCATTGCTATGGAATGGTGTGGGAGAAAGAAATTTGTTCGGACCAGAACTAATCAAAGAGGCTGAAGAGAAAGTAAAACTAGTAAAGGAAATATTGAAGATAGCACAGTCCCGACAAAAGAGCTACGCAGATCCTAAGCGTAGATAAGTCACCTATGAGGTGGGTGATAGAGCTTATCTTAGAGTGTCACCACTTCGTGGAGTGAAGAGATTTGGAGTCAAAGGAAAATTGGCCCCAAGATATGTTGGACCATTCAAGATTCTGAGTCGTAAAGGAGAAGTAGCTTATGATATTGAATTGCCGGAATCATTGTCTGCCGTTCACAATGTGTTTCATGCGAGTCAGCTAAAGAAATGCCATCCGGAGATGGAAGAGACTTCTTTAAAGGATACTATACCTTTGGAGGAGGTACAATTGGAAAGTGATCTCACTTATGAGGAAAAACCTATCAAGATCCTTGAGACTGCAGAAAGAGTTACTCGGACAAAGACTACCAAATTCTGCAAAGTTCAATGGAACCATCATTCCGAAGAAGAAGCAACATGGGAAAGAGAAGATGACCTTCGGAAAGACTAGCCTCACCTATTTGCTAGCCAATCCGAATCTCGAGGGCGAGATTCACCTTAAGGGGGTTACATTTGTAACATCCCAAAAATCATGATTTCAAAGCTTGCATATCATTCATGCATTCATAATCAATTTAGGATCATTTTCAAATGAAGTTTCAAAAACAGAAGCATTTGAATGTCTATTATTTTATGTAAGCAAAGCAATGGCCCACTGCTACTCTATAGTATGAGATTATTTGTTTTAAACCAGAAAGATTTGAACTTAGAGATGATTGATATTTTCTAAAGCTTGGACAAAGTTTTCAAAACAAAGTATGAATTTAAAACCATTCCTATGCCTGTATTAAACAAATGGTAAAGTCACTGTTTTATTTAAATTCCAAAGGGCCAAAGTATTTTGAGTGAGCAAATTTGTTCTGTAGCCAAAAAGGTGCAAGTTCTACTTTACAAAAATTCAGAACAGGTTTGAATTCAAACCCATTTGAAAACCATTTGAAATTGATTCCAAAAAATCAAATAAGAAATAGAAAAAGATAAAAGAAATGGAAATGGGCTGGCGCCAGCATTTTGGCCCAGAAGCAAAAGCAGCCCACCCGGGATTTCCCTTCTCCCTCTATTTCTCACTCAACCCGTGTGCACCCCCTCATTGACGCTCCGACCCCACCATCCACACAATCACGCGCCGGAGGAACTGCTCGCCGCTGCCGTTTCCTCCCGAATTCAAATCTGTTGATTGCACTTGATTCGTGGAGTAATTTCCCCTCCTCGCTCGGCTATATAATCCCCACCCCTCGATGACCATTTTCCCCCACTCTACTCGCTCGCTCCGCCACCAGGCTGCCCCCAATTGCTCTCACACCGCCGTTGTACCGACGAGCTCCGGCGACATAATTCCGGTGAGTCTGACTACCCTGCCCTTCTAGTTCATACGTGCATGTTCCTTACAACCTTGTGCATATCCTGACCTCTTTCATTTGGCCGCGCATGACCCAGGCCGCCGTCCCTGTCCATCTCCGCAAGTGATAGAGCCGCTGCTCAACTTCGGCGAGCTGTTCTGGTTAGTCCCGAGCGCGTTTTGCCCTCTCTTTGATACTCGCATGACCAGCATCGCTTCCCGCATCTGACGCACTGCTTGTTTCTCTCTGGCATGATCTAAAACCTCGGCAATGTCGACGAACAGCCGTGCCCAACGCCTTCACCAACTCCGGCGAGCAATCCCTGACGACTCCGAGCGCCCCTCCGCCAACGAAGACCACCTTGAGCTCCAGCATCGTCACGCAAACACGGTGAGCTACCCCACTACCCTTCTCGCTTCCTATAACGCCGGCGACATCACCGTCTGACCGCGCCGCCGCCAGCCACCATCGCAGCGCCGCTGACTTTTGGTCTGTTTGATGTGGGCTGTTAGATCTAGATCGGGTGTGTAGGAATAGATCACTTAAGCGAAGAGTTAAGTCAGATATGAGCCGTGCGATGCGTTTTAATCCAACGGCCTGTGAGCGTGATCCAGTGCAAAGCGGTATCGGCCAATCAAAAAGCGTCGTGTGGCCTGTGTTTTGATTTAAAAACTGGAATTAGATCTATTAGTTGTTCAAACTTGCAAAATTCATAACTTTTGATCCACAGGTTCAAATTTTGTAAATTTTATATCATTAGAATTAGGAGAAAGAATTCTATCCAATTATGCACATTGTTTAATAAATTACATCTGTAAAATGGGTTGTTTTTGCAGATACATTTATAAGCTTATTTTGTATATAAAAATTGTATGGAAAATGTTCTAAGGGCCAAATTAATTTTATTTAGGGTATAATTGTTTTGTTTATGATTTAGTACTGTTTCACTTGTCTTGTTTGATTTAGAAAAATCATCACATGGCATTTGCATGCATTCATATATTTTTGCTTGTTTATTTTGATATGTGAATTTGGTGCTATCCTTTTATGTGTAGATTTTGGTGCTAATAGTGATTGTGGTTGTGAAGATTGTTGCTACTCCCCCAACTACCAAGGCAAGTGGCGCTTCATATTTTTATCCCAATATTTTGACTATGCATTAGAAATATTTTGTATAGGGCTTGCATGAATATTTTGCTAAGTATCTATATGTTATGCTTGGGAAATCCTAGTAGTTGTAGAATTGTTAGAATTTTCTCTAAGTTAAGATACTTGATATTGCCATGCTTAGCCTAGATAGTAGCAACCAAGGGTGGAATATATACATGCTATGTAAAAATATTGCTAAGTCTTTGACTTATGGTTTTTGCTTAATAAAACAACTAAGTGAATGAAACACCTGGGTGGAATGGTAATTGCTTGGTGGTTTTTGGTTGAGTGGTTACGCAAGGCCCATTTCTATGGTTTACCTTGTGTATCTCACTTGTGGATTGCCACCCAGGAACAAAGGGATTTGAGATGCCAAATGTTAAGAAGCTTCTAGTGCAGCCACATGGCATTATGGGCTCTGCCTGGATCATATTGGTTGCAATAACTTAGCCATTTGGACAGATGGTGGTAGAGGGATGATAGGTTGGAACGCGTCCATTTGGTCTAAGGGAAGGCTTCTGAAAGGTCCTGTATTGGTGAAACCAAGTCTTGTGGGGAAAGTGCACCACCTCTGCAGATGGAAGAAACTAAGTACTTAGCCGTGTCCCCAGTAATGGACAACTTGAGCATCAAGACATGGAAGCTATCAAGAATCTCCTCATCCCAATTTTCTAAGTTAAAACTTATGGTTGAACAAGGGTGAAGGTTCACCAATTTCTATTGGTGGTTGTAACATCCCTAAAATCATGTTTCAAACTCATGCATATCATCCATTCATTCATGATCATGTAGAGTTTATTTCAAACAAACCAATTCCAAAACAGGAGCATATGAGCTCATTATTTTATGTGATCAGCATTTAAAACAACTGCTACTATCCAATGAGAGATTGTTGTTCATTGAACCAAACCTTGTTGTCTTATTGCTCTCAGATTGTATTTCTAGATTTCTAGAATTTAAACCAAAGTTTCAAAACAAATATAATTTGAAAACCAATTTCAAAACCTATTTAAAACTAGTGCTATGTCACTGCTTATTTTATTTTATTCCAAGTGACCAGGCCAATTCAAAGTGACCACTTTGTTTTGTGCCAGATTTGTGAGAGTTGCACTCTACAAAAATCCTGAAAAGATTTGAATTCAAACAGCTTTTGAAATTGATTCATGAAATTGCAAACAGAAAAAGAAAAGGAGAAAATAAATAGAAAAGGGCCGGCGCCACCTTTCTAGCCCAACAACAGAACCAGCCCACTAAGCCCACCCGGGTTCCCCCTTCTCTCTCTCATTCGCAGACAAACCCGCCAAGTCACTGACCGCCTGACCCCACCTCCTCTCTGTTTCACTCGCTGGCAAGTGGACCTTGCGACCACGTCGTCGTCTTCAATCACGCGCGGCCGAGGCGCTCGCTCTGCCATTACCTCGCCGCAGTCACTGCGAGCTTAATTGCCATTGATTCTACGCGTAATCACCGCCCCCCTCCTGCCTACTTAACCCCCTCTGCACCGCGAGCATTTCCCCTCACCTAGCGCCACCACTCTGCCACCAGGTTGCCTATATTCGCCCTTGCACCGCCGCAGGCAGAACCCTCTTCGGCGACCAATCCTGGTAAACTCCGTGCGCCCCTTCCTCTCTGGTTCATACGAACAGCTTCGCAACCTCCTTGCGCTCCTACTGACACCTCTAGTTCGTCCTGTACTACCCCAGATCGACAACTCCATCAAGCACAGCAAGGTCCTGACGACGTCTTCGACTCCGGCGACTAAATTCGGTGAGCCCCGTGTTCCCCTTCGTTTCAGACTCACACGAGCGTGTTCGCCGTAGCCTTGCACACCCCCTGATACCATTGATTCATGCTAGGGTGACCCGGAGCGCCGCCAACGCCTTCGTCACCGAACACCCGACGCTGTCAGCAACTCCGACGAGCTCGTGCTGCCGTGTCCGTGCGCCCCTTGTCAAGCCGTCGCCACGTTGAGCTTCAGTGCATCACCACGAATCTGGTAAGCGTCTCCGATGACCCCAAAACCCCCTGTAGTGCCGCGCCGCCGTAGACAGAGCACGCCGCCACCAGTTGCCACCGCCAGCTCCGCCCATCCGTGGTCGCTTGATCGATGACCGTTGGATCTAGATCCAGCGCATAGGAATAGATCACTTAACGAAACGGTACCCTTAGATC
Source organism: Avena atlantica (assembly GCA_910589765.1). Lineage (NCBI taxonomy): Eukaryota > Viridiplantae > Streptophyta > Magnoliopsida > Poales > Poaceae > Avena > Avena atlantica. Next base: position 116,192,415 of record OU342737.1, on the reverse strand, counting down.
TGGACCGTGCGCGGTCACTTTAATCCAACGGCCTGCATCGACCGATCCGTGCGAACTGGTACGCACCAATCAGAACATGATGCGTGGCTAGGGTTTAGATTTAAAATCAGGATTTGAATCTATTAGATGTTTGATTTTGTTTTAATCATAACTTTTGATTTCCACGTCCAAATTTGATGAATTTTATATCAATGGAATCAGGAGAGAAAGCCCTTTCCAAATATGCAATGTGTTTAATGTTTTGTTTCTATTAAAATGGTTTTATTTACAGAAACATGTGTAGGCCTATTTTGTGTATATAACTTATTTGAGAAATGTTTTAGTGTTTAAATAAATGTTGTTTGGCAAGTTTTGAACTTGTTTATGAACCAGTACTGTGCACTTGTCTTGTTGAGTCATCACATATCATATTGCATGCATCCATATATTTTTGCTTGTATTTATTTTGTATGTGATTTGTTCCTATGATTTTTGTGTGTAGATTTTGGTGCAAATAGTGATTGTGATTGTGAGGAGTGTAGCTACTCTCCAAACTACCAAGGCAAGTGGTGCTTCATGATTTTATCCCTATGTTTTCTACTATGCATTAGAAATATTTTGTTAGTCTTGCATGGTTATATTTTGCTTATATGCTATGCTTGGGAAATCCTAGTAGTTGTAGAATTGCTAGAAATTTCTAAGTTAAGATGCTTATCTATGCCATGCTTAGCCTAGCTAGTAGCAACCAAGGGTGGTGAAATACTCATGCTATGATAAAATATTTCTAAGTCTTTGGACTTGTGTTTTGCTTAATAAAACAACTAAGTGAATGAAACACCTGGGTGGAATGGAAGGAATGGTTTATGTTGAGTGGTTACACAAGGCCCATTTCTATGGTTTACCTTGTGTATCTCACTTGTGGAAAGCCACCCAGGAACAAAGGGATTTGAGAGGCCAAATGTTAAGAAGCTTCTAGTGCAGCCACTTGGCAATATGGGCTCTGCGTGGATCACATAGGTTGCAATAACTTAGCCATTTGGAAAGTTGGTGGTAGTGGGATGATAGGTTGGAACGCGTCCATTTGGTCTAAGGGAAGGCTTCCGAAAGGTCCTGTCTTGGTGAAAATCAAGTCTTGTGGGGAAAGTGCACAACCTCTGCAGATGGAAGAATCTAAGTACTTAGCCATGTCCCTGGTATTGGACAATTTGAGCATCAAGACATGGAAGCTATCAAGAATCTCCTCATCCCAATTTCTAAGTAAAACTTGTGGTTGAACAAGGGTGAAGGACCCCAATGTCTATTGGTGGTTCCTTGGGGAAAGTTTTTGACAAAGAAAAACTTAGTGATTTCAACTAATAGGCAAAACCTATTTTTGAGCAAAGCAAGCCTAAGCTACACTTAGCCAAAAAGCATATAGTATTTAGTCCACCAATATTCTACTAAGGTATCACTTGCCAATACTATTCCAATGTATTGACCCACTGTGGCTGTAACTTGTGATGTTGCAGGTTATTCTGATGAGGATTAGGAGTCATGAGTCTACACTCAACATGTTTGCCTGTGGCACATGAAGATGAAGACTTGTTATCTATTTACTATTTAAACTCTTGTATTAGGCCTGTGGCCCTGGAGTTGTAAAGACTATGTTTGTCTCTGGAATGACTGTAATAATGACCTTTGTTTCTGTGTACTTCATCTTAAACTGTGGATGCTAGCATTGATCCAGGGACTAGCATTGCAATCACAGGGATCCTTTTCCTTTATAAAGGAGGGATCTTACAGATAGTATCAGAGCACTGTGTTGCCTGTAGGATTATGACCCTAGGATTGGAAACCACTAAGGAAAAATTTTCAATAACTTACACATTTGTCTTTTCTTCTCGTAAACTTTTCTAAACTTCTTTCTCATCTCTATTTGTAGATGAACTCCATCAACAAAGCCGTGAAGAAGGGACCACTCATGACAATGACTTTGGAGTGTGAGACAGAATTCCCCAAGGCTCTCAAGGACCTCATGGTTGCAATGGGAATACATGGTGCAGCTGTGTACAAAGGTTTTCCTGTGATAGATGAAGGAGTTGAGTACTGGTGGGTGCAACTTCACTTGTATAAAAACAAGGAAGACAACCACAAGGACTTAGTAT